>OX465274.1:183061263-184311263 GCA_949987645.1 Tachina grossa
AATCGCATAAAACCGAAAAAATTTTAATGGGTAATTATGCACATTTTTTTTTGCTACGCTATCCTTCTGTCCATCTGTCTGTCACAGGCTATTTTCTCGAGAACCGTAAGAGCTGCAAACCTGAAATTTTGAAATTTTTAATTTTTGAAATTATAGGAGGGTGTTCCAAAACGAGCAACGAAAAATTTTAAAATCCCATGTAACATACATACAATTGTATAAAGGCACTGTTAAATTGCAAAGTTAGTGCATTTTTATACCGACAATAACAAGTAACACTAAACTTAAAAAAAAATCAGAATTAAAGGGTGTTCTATCAGTTAATGTAATTTTGTCGATATAATTTTGACAACTTGCTGTATCTTGAAAACCGTAAGAGGCAAACTCTTGAAATTTTCAAAAACGCTAAAACTAAAATATCCCAAAATTAAAAAAAAATAGTTAAACCAAAAAAAAAAAAAAAAATCGCCAAACCAAAAAGAAAAAAAATTTCCAAAACCCGAAAAAAACGCTAAAACGACATAAAATCGTAAAACTAAAAAAAATCTCTAAAATTAAAAGAAATCATCAGAATACGAAAAAATCGCCAAAATTTAAAAAAACCCAAGAATCCCAAAAATATATACATATGTATTTACTGTATCGTTGGCTAAAATGCAGAGGCGTAAACAAACTTGCAGTTAATACCCGTTGTTTTAATTTTTAATTGTTAATAAAAGCATAGTTTTTGATCACAGAAGTGTAAAATTTTTTCAAGACATGTAGTTTAATGGCATTCATAATAATAATTATAGTCCTTAGAAAAAAATGTGGTTTTAATGATTCAAATCGGATAAAAATTGTGAAAGTTATTAAACTTTTCATTAACACCCTTTTTTAACATTTTCTCCCCCAGTGCGAAAAATTTGAACAAAAACACAGTTAACGAAAGAAACAAATTCATCAACTTAATTATGCAAATTTTTTGGTTTTTTTTTTTTGTAATCTTACAGTTATTTTTTTTGTATATACTTAAAGCCTTATACATAACAAAAAACTTCATGCTAGTTAGCATATGTAGTAAAATTTACTATATGTCTTAACGAGTTTCAAACTATTTGACATTAGAAATCGGAGCATGATGTAGTTTTAACCCGCTATTAAATCCTTGCTTGAATTGTAATGTAAAATTGTCTGGCAAAACTTGTTGGGACCATGTTCAGTTTCGTCGCTTTTTCCAGTTTCTCGTTATGTATCTATAAGGCTGTTAATAAGTAAAGTTATTATATTCGGTGATGCAGAAATAAATACACTCTTTTTTATTGTCAATTGTCCTAAACTGGAAAAAATTAAACTGGAAGATAGTACAGATGAATGGGGGTTATTTTGTCCTATTTTTTTAATTATTAAAAAAGTTTAGAATGTTTTTATAAGTAAATTTCTGCTATATATATTTGGATAAACACATAAAATAAACGAATTTAATACGAGTACCAACACAATGTGGTGAAGGTTATTGTTTTTAGAAAAGAGTAGATTAATATTTATTTTAATTAAAATAAGTAAGTTTGTAGATTTTGTAATCATCATGCAGTGTGTGATAAGCATAATATTTTTTTTTATGTTTGCGGTTTGAATTCTACTGGAATACCTGCGCGAAGCGGACAGCCACGCAAAAGATGCCTTCAAAACAGATTTTGACTGGTCATATAGTTCTAGGAAATGGTAAGAACCCGAAAGTACTTGTGCACAGCGTTGTCAACTCGGTGCTTTTCGCACCGTTTTTAGTGCTTTTTGAAATTTTCGACGCGAAAAATTTTGAAGTTAGTGCTCGGTGCTTTTTTAAACTAATTTTTGGTGCTTTTTATTTCTTGGCGGTGGCACTAAACCCAAAATTCAAAAAGTATTTTCCTTATATAATATACATATTTTTTTTTTTTTTGAAGAAGTCTAACATTTAAAAAACATAAGCACTGAGGTTAAATGGAATATTTCAAAATATTCTAATACTCGTAAGATTGTACAAAACTTAGTTGAAGAAACGCGTGCATTTTTTTCTGAAACTTTCACATTTTAAGTACAATTAATGGAAACAGTGTTTTGCCACACGACAAAGAAGACATAATGCAAGTATAGTCTAATAGCGAAATATTTTCTAGTATATACAGTAAATAGAGAATAATTCACTTAATGCAATGGATAAACTTAGTGTTCGCTATGGGGCTTGGGCAGTCTTATAACGATTCATTTGATATAAACTCGTTTGGGGCATTATCGAAATTGCATTCCTATCAAACTTTAATGTTTAAACGCAGAAGTTGATCACGTTTTTACCTTTATTACTTTATTTAGGTCTAAAATACGTAAAAAATTGTCCTTACACTTGTCCTTTATAAAAGCGGTCTGAAACGAGAAAATTGTGTTGCTAAGAGATTTGCCGTTTTAGATTACATATTTATAACCTATTTCGTTCCTTTTTTCTAAAATAATAGTACATATAATTTAAGTTTATATAACTTGGTTAACTTGCAAATTACTTTTTTTTTAGTTTTGTAACTTTGTTATTAATATTGCGTTTGCTGTGAAAAAATGTTTCCACAGCATTGTTTAATAAAAATCAAATTTTGAAAGTCTTAATTTTTAAAAAATTAACTACTACTCTCCCATCGAGTTCAAAATCTTATCAGCAAGTCAAAAAGACTTGCCAATTGCTGCTAATTTGACTAATTTCAGGTGATTTGTTTCTTCGTTGACGAAAAAAATTAAATTTGTTTATAATAACTTAAAAAGGTTTCGTCAAATTGATTTTAGAATTCACTGATTCTCATAAAATCAAAATGTGTATCGGATGCTTCAAATTTGAAGTTTTAGGGATAAAATGCAAGGTCAACCGATTTCTATATTTTTTATTAAACAAAAAATTTCAATTTAGTGCTTTTTTACTTAAATTACGCGTTTTTTTCCTGGTTTCAGTGCTTTTTGAAATTTAAAAGTTGACAACGCTGCTTGTGCAAGCTGTTCCAGTGTACCTAAGAAAATTAAGTCTGAAGAGATTATAAGCCCCTCATTACCATTATATTTCTCAATGATTTGGCATCATCAAATATTCCATAAAGCAGAGGACTGTAATTTGTGTGAAGTGGCTTACAAAAAAAAAGCCTGCAATCGCAATATTTGTACTTTAGAAAAAGTTTAATAACTTTTACAAATATTAATCGATTCTAACAAATGATATCTCATTCTTTTGTATATAAAATTTCCTTTAAAGTTCTGTGCAAAAAAGATAGGTCTTCAAAAATTACGCAAAAAAATAAAAAAAAAATTTAAATGTCCGATAAAAACTTACCCAATTTCTTGAAACATACAATTAAAACATACATTTTTTAAAAACCTAATTCTTTGCCTTTCCAAAACTGTTTAAAATTTTAAAATTGGTCAAAACATGGGTGAGCTAGAGGTACCAAAGTACTACGACCCACCCTAAAATAGTTTTTTCAAAATAACTCGAATTTTTGGGGGTGTTTCAAAATCTTTGAAAACGGTTCTTGTATGTCCTCACCTAGGCCTACAAGTCCAACTAGGTAGCTTTTCAAGTTCTGACAAAAAGTGTTTTTTTGTAACACCATGTAATTAATCAAAAACTCGACTTTGAATTTGGCTTTTTTGCATTTTAGGTAACGATATGTACATATAAATGTAAATAAATCGGTGGCAATAAGGAAAAAGTGCTCAAGTCATGTTTGACTGTTTGGCAGGAGAGCACTTTTAAGCGTTCAAATCGATTTTCAGAAATTTATTCCTTTTTAAGCTAAATTGGAAAAGTCCAGGGTTACTTTCGAATATGCAGATTACGGAGGTACCATTAACTAAAAATCAGCATATCTCGACTTAGGTACTTTTTTCTTTTTGCCACAGAAATAAAGCTACTTCAATTTACTGTTTATTTGTATTTATTTTCCACTATGCATAAGCATATGTAAATTAATTTCAAGCATGCGCAGTTGTTCCGATACAATTCACCATAATTTTGAAGAAACTCACCTCAATTAGTTACAGAGGATTATTGAGTTAATGAATTATTACCCAAACAAGCTAATAAATTTTATAATAATAATGCTAAATATTATAATAAATAAAGTTAGAAAGAGGATAAATAAACATAAAAATATTAATTTAGTCGTTAAAAAAACTAAATTTGGACATAACACATACATACATACATATATATGTATATATGTACATACTGTGTATGTATGTAATTATATGAGACCATTAGAAGTTCATTAGCCATTTTATTAGCAATTTATAGTCAGTCACCAACTATGGTAACAATGTAATAATAATTAAATAAAGACGAGAAGACAAGCTAAGCCAGACCATGTCAGGTTGGTTGGGCTAGCCTAAGAAGTAGAAGCGAAGCAAAAAAAAAAAAAATGCCGCATCATTTAAGACACTCTTGCAGAATAAAAAAAAAAAAAAACTCCCATACATAAATAAAGCCAATGGCAACTTGAGTGGGACTTAATTTTATAAATATTTTGCAAATACATACATATATTCCCCTTCATCTAAAAAAGCAGCAAGGCACAAGGGAATCTTAAAACCAAAACACATCAAATCTCAAGAACTTGAACATGAACATTGAAGAGCATTAAGCCGGCGCTGGAGTTATGTTAGTCTTAAATTCTTACTCTTAAAGCTAAAATCTCTTTAAAAAAAAAAACGGAACTCTCTTGTAATCTCTTTTGTAAATGCAGTTGTTGGTTTGCTTTTTGTTAACAAAGTTAAGACAAAAATAAGAAATAAACAAAAACAAAAACAGCAATCACTGAATCGTGCAGCTCAGACAATCTGGGTCACAATTTGCCATTGAACCGGTGACGTCACAAGAGGCCAATGACCGCACAGCACCATCATAATCATCATCATCATCATCATCAACAATATCTACAGCAACATACAACACAGCAGTAACAGCAATAACAGCAGCAGCAACTGTAGCCGAGACAGTGGAATTAGTCTATCTAAACAGCATTAGCAGCAGCTTTTGTAAAGCCACAAGCCGTGATCACTCACGTTACTAGCAAACGAACATTGGATTTAAATTTTTTTATCTGTGTGTTTTTTGTTTGTTTTGTTTTCTACTTATTGTTATTGTTGTTGCTTTTCTTTTAATGTAAGTTTATTTTCTTCTCAACTACCACAACTAGAGATTCTTCGCTCGTTTAGTTACAGCTGACTGCAAAACAAACGAGAAGATCACTTTACACACATCCACCCGTCATACAACTCGATTTATTTGATAAACTCACTGCTGGGCGGAGCAGCAAAATGCGAATTGTAAATAATACTTGATACAATAGAAAATGGTACCAATTACAAAATCTTATTTATAAATATAAAGAATTTGTTTTATAACGATTTTAAAAGCTAAAAATATATATTATGAATTAGTCTTTAAATATTTAAATATCTTAATTAACTAATTTAATAATATCAACTATTAATTGTAAATGAAAAAGCTTCTTTTATTCAAACTTTAAATTTATTTTCCTTCTGGAAAAACAATACGAGAAACATAATTTTCCCCCCTTAAATGTAATGTGAAAATCAAAACAAAACAAAACAAACACTAAAACTATTTCATCAGTCAGGGAAAATTTTCGAGTTCAAACTAGAGTTGTGTCCAACCATTTTTTGGAACTAGTTTGAGAGCGTTCGAATCAAAGGTTGTTTCAAAGCCATTTAATTTACATTCATGTTTCTGACCGGACTTGTGTCCAACAGAACGAACTAGTCCAAAAAAGAGCTGTTGTACACAATTCTAGTTCAAACCCTGGATGATAAACATAAATTTAGTACCAACTTTCTCACTTATGCATTAAACACATTCACCACAGCAGGCTAGACGAACACACGACTTCAAAACCCGGCTACTTAATTATTTTGGAGACGGCAGAAGCACCATCTGCAGCTGACAGTCAAGTACAAATACATAGTTAGTATTGCCACCTTCAAATATTTCGCATTTATAAATATTAAATTACTCTTTAGAAATGTATTTATATGACGTAAAAGTATAAAAATGTATCAATTTATGCTTAACATCAATTTTTGAATATTGTTTCTGTTAAATAGTATGAAATAATTGTATAATTGGCAACACTGAATTTTCTCATTGCAGCCAAAGAAATAGAAATTAGTTTAATTCGACTACAACGACAAAATCAGCATAGACAACAACCTGCCGCCCTGTGGCCTTGCTGTCTTCAAAAGAATCATTCTCATATAAACATGTGCATTCTGTCCTTGACATTTGGTAGTCGATGGCTTGCAGTGGTGAATGTGTTTAATGCATGAGGTCGCACAGTGCAACGGCGCCCAAAGTTTTAGGGTCTTATGCAAAAAACTTAATAAAGCTTTGCCAAGCAATGTTAAGTAAAGTTGTATTCTAAAAAAATTATTGTATAAAAATTCTAAAGTAGGCACCCACGTTTGTTAAGACTACTTTAAGTTGATATTTCCAAAATGTGTGTTTTGTACCTCAAATATTTTTACTAATATAGCACATACTGATTCATGTTACATCTGAAAATGAAGCTAGAAGTGCCTGCCCTTATCTTAAATTTATTATTTCTGTCATGTAATGGGAAACATCACCAAATTATCCAACTGATTCGAAATACATAGCAAAATCCATAAAAAAATATTATAATAAATACAATTATACAAAAATGTTTTAGTGATGTACATACAATCAAAACAAATCGAAAAAAGCTGGATATTCAAATACTCGTTTCATTTGAATAAAACAAATTGTGATAATTTTGCACATTTTTTTACTTTTACTTCGTAGTTGTGTTTATCTGTTTTATTACCATGTCATAAGCTCATATTTTTTAAATTAGGTTGCTTTACTTCAAGATAATGAAAATTTATTTAATAAAATAAAAATTTATTTGAATACCCGAATGAAATTGTATTCGATTTTGTACATCATAAGCTATGAAGTGGTTGTTGAATACGGTGGTGTTACCAGTATTCATTATTAGATAACAAAATAATTAAAGTTGTCTTTTGCATATGATAATATAATATGAAAATATAATATGAACTTTAAAGCTAAAGTAAAATATTTTTTTGCATAAGGGGGTTAAACTTTATTTCTGGTTTCTCATTTCTTTCAGATAAGTGTGATTTTTCATTTACATTTTATTATTTTTTAATTTTATTTTACTTGTTATTGTGAGTATTCAAGTATGCTCAGTTCAAGAAATTTGTTTGCAAGATGTCTGTCTGTCTGTCTGTCTGTCTGTAGGCCAGTTAACAATGAGATTTTACCACATTCATAAGTAGGATTATGGCAGAGTGTGTGGTGTGTGTGTGTGTGTGCATTATTTGTTTCACTGCTCAAGCGTCTTTGCTGCCAATACATGCTGAATGCATTCAAGCAATAAATACGAACTCAAGTCGGCTGCAAACGGAAGGTGAACAAAGTAAGCACACACTGTTGGCATTTTATAATTTACATTCTGAATGAATTTAAATGCTGTTGTGTTATTTCTGTTAACTTATTTGCCACTTTTTTTTTAAATTAAAAATAAAAAAGTTGAAATTCCTATAATGGAGTAGATATTAATTGAAGTTTTATTGACTGGTAAGAAAGCATTTTATAATTGATCCTTAGAGCTTTTTTAACTTTCCAAAATTGAAGCAAAGAAAATTTTACACAAACATACTACGTCTTTCAAGAAATATTTTAAATTATGAGATATTAAAACGTTTTTTTTTATGGAATGAATATTAAACCCCTCAATAATCAATTTCAGTGTATTTTTAATAAAAAAAAATATTTTACTTAATAAGTAAAATAATAATTTGGGATAATTAGTGCGTTAAAAAATTTTAAACTTGAAAATATTTTTCATTTTACTAGATACATACATATGTATACATACATATATAGGAATTACTTAAATTTAGCAAAGAAAATAATATATGAGAAGTAGACATACATACAGTTATCTCGCTGCCGAAATAGCTCAGTTGGGAGAGCGTTAGACTGAAGATCTAAAGGTCCCCGGTTCAATCCCGGGTTTCGGCATGATACATTTTTTTTAATTAAAAATTGTAAAAGAAAATACTGTTTTACTAATTTATTCCAACCTAAAGGACTATTTTGATCCTGCTAATTATTTGGGCAAGTTCTATAAACTCTTAACTTATTTTACCAATATAACTTGATGTCATATAAATATAAATTTAATTTATGTATATGAGCCGAAATAGCTCAGTTGGGAGAGCGTTAGACTGAAGATCTAAAGGTCCCCGGTTCAATCCCGGGTTTCGGCATAAATCGGCTTTTTTTTAATTATATGCACTAAAAAAATTACAATATTTCGGAATTAACAAAAAAAAACAGCTTTCAAAATACCTTTTCGATACACAACTTGGTCTGGAACTGATTTCCAGATAGAAAGTCGTCAGCGATTATTTCGATTGTGCAGCTTGCATCAGAAGGTACTTATAAAAAAGGTGTTAGGCGCGGCAAATGGATCTTAACTGTAGCGCAATATACTTTTAGTGAAATGTTGGCAGACGTTTAAGGGATTTTTGAAAACAATTTCTTCCGATTTGATTTTGTTGAAGAAGAAAATACTACTTACATTGTGCTTCCTTGTTTTTTTTTATTACCAATCAAAACGTTTGTGAAAAAACTCAGTTAACTTTTGGAAAACCCCATGGGAATAAGACTCGGTTGTGCCATATTTACTTTTGAAAATGCGAGGAAATAATTAGCGTTTGCAACTTAAAGAAAGGGAAATATTTTTTTGGGACAAAAAACTATTCACGATTTTATCTATTTATTTTTATTTATTTTTTTTTGTGAAAGAGGAAACTTTAATACCTTTTATAATAGGGATAAGTATGTAGTAAACTTAATAAAATGCCTGTACAAGTATGTGGTATTTGTTTCCATCATCTGTGTCAGAAGGAGACGCAAGAATCTTTTAATTTTTCATGTTACACAATACTTCTTATCAGCCGAAATAGCTCAGTTGGGAGAGCGTTAGACTGAAGATCTAAAGGTCCCCGGTTCAATCCCGGGTTTCGGCAAAATTGTATTTTTATTCTTTTTTAGTTTTAGTGAACTTTTAAAAATTTCCTTAAGGAAAATTTGCAGATCGAAAAAGATTTTAAGCATACGTCTGAACAAAAAAAGTGTAAACACTAAATACTAATGAAAAACCTTTTGCTTCACACATTGTTTTATTAAATCCAATAATTACATGCACAACTAATAGACAATGCCATCGAATGCAACATTCATTATTGGCAAAAGTTTAAATTAATAAGCACGTATCCTTCTGAATCAGAAGGTTTTTCATAAGTATTTATAGTGTTTACACTTTTTTGTTCATTTGTTAACGCACCTTTAGTATTTTAACCTTAAATGTTTACTTATTAGAATACGGCAATTGTACGAATCATTCATTCAACATTTTGTATTATACTGGCAACACTGAATTTTCTCATTGTAGCGAAAGAAATACAGCCTTATTCAAAAAAATATTTTACTTGAGCTTTAAAGTTCATAGTAACTACCAAGCACTTTAAGGCTAACATTGCTTTGTTAAGAAATTTTATTCAAAAGACAACTTTAATTATATTGTGATTTAATAATAAATTCTGGTAACACCACCATGTTCAACAACCATTTCACAGCTTATGATGTACAACATCGATACAATTTCATTCGAGTATTCAACTAATTTTTTATTTTATTAAATACATTTTTATTATCTTGAAGTTAAGCAACCTAATTTATAGAATATAAACTTCTGACATGGAAGCAAAACAGATAAACATTTTTATGAAGTAAAAGTAAAAAAAAACATGATGAACATAGAAAAATTATCTCAATTTATTTTATTCGAACGAAATCAGTATTTGAATATCCAGCTTTTTTCAATTCGTCTTGTTTGAATGTACATCACTAAAACATTTTTGTATAATTGTATTTATTTTAATATTTTTTTTTAATGGATTTTGCTATGTATTTCGAATCAGTTGGATAATTTAAAGATATTTTCCATCACATGACAGAAATAATAAATTTAAGATAAGAGCTAGCACTTCTAGCTTCATTTTCAGATGTAACATGAATCAATATGTGCTATACTAACAAAAATATTTGAGGTACAAAATACACATTTTGGAAATATCAACTTAAAGTAACCTTAACAAACGTAGGTGCCTACTTTAGAATATTGATATAAAAATTTTTTTTGAATACAACTTTACTTAAGATTGCTTTTCAAAGCTTTGTTAAGTTTTTTTGAATACGACCCATAGAAATTAAGTTTAAAATTTTTAAACTCACTAATGATCCCAAATTTTTATTTTGTGTACTTATTAAGTAAAATATTTTTTTTTTAATTAAAAATACATTGAAATTGATTATTGAGGGTTTTAGCTGAATCCTATGCGCATTGCACTGTTGCTAATGCAGATCATCAGGGAACCTTTACCCAAAGTTTCTTAGAACAACTAGAGTTATTATGTTATAAACTTTCATTTAAACAAATGAGAAGCTCAACAACAAATAACAAAGTTGAAACAAGAACTCAATAATCAACATGTTTTTTTTATTTTCTTACTTTACCATTAATACATTGGCTGACTTTTTTCAGCTTCAAATTGTGGTTGTAAGAGTATGTAAAAAACAATAGAAATAGAAATTAGTTTAATTGGACTACAAGTATAAAATCAGCATAGACAGCAACCTACCGCCCTGTCGTCTTGCTGTCTTCAAAAGAATCACTCTCATTTATCATAATGCATTAAACACATTCACTACAGATGTGCAATCGCTTTACGTGAGTACCTGCCGTTACGGCCTTATCTCACGTGTGCCAAAGCACCGGGTGTGGGTTAGACGCCAGACCAACGCCCCCATGCACCCTTTTAGAATGAACCTATGGCCCACTCCATAAGGCACATAGGTTGCAATCTTTGTATATAGTTATCCCTGTATTATATTCAATTACCTTGCTGAGGTACTTTGAGCTATCTAAACTCTGCTGCTATGTCCGTGCCCATAGCAGCTTCTGTTGAATGGCAACAGCACCTAGAATAGTGTCTGGCTGACCGCGTCAGACCAACCACTAGTATTGATTTCACACTGGGAAGCCAAGACTATTCTCCCAGCGATTTTGGTAGCAACCACAGCCACCACGATAATTCTCCGGCTTCCACGCTTAGGTGTTGTGTATACACCTAAGCGAGGTCCCCAAGAAAATTCCTCAACCATTGCCGGCACAGCTAACCACTCATCCATAAAGAACGCATGCCTGTGTCGCCAAATAACCAGTGCCTACTCCACACTTACCAAAATCATCCCTTTAACCCCTTAGGGGTCTACCCCTTTGGGGTAGGACGAACTCGGCATTTTAGCAAAGGAAACTGACGACCGCTACATGCACTCAAAACTTCAGAGCAGCGAGGACCACTCACGCGAGAAGAACGCAAGCTCGCCACCAAAACTTCTGCGCCTACTAAGACCCGACACTAAAAAGTGAGAGTGTCCTGGGGTCGTATCCAGGACGAAAAGCCATTTTAGCACAGAATTTTTGACAACCGCAATGCATTTATCTCTAAGCAGCCCAGCTGTCGGGCAACCGGCACCCGTGGTACCAGAAGTAGCCTCTGGCTAGACCTCGAAGTTCCACCACAAGGGCTTCACCTCTATCGTCTTTTCAACTCAGGGGCAGTTCTAGGTGACGCTGCACCTAGCTGACAACAACGGGCTTACAATATTTGTTTTTCTTTTATAAATATGTGCACATCCGTTACTCTGTTTATATTCAGAGATTGGGTAGTAACACATAAGTTTTACGGGTAATGAGCCAAAGGTCCGCCAGCGGAAAAAGCTACATTACCCTAGCTGGGGCTCCGGGATTGCCACACCCGTACTCTACAGAATTAATCCATACACTCCCCTGGGGGTACATATTCACTACAGCAGGCTACAAGAACACACGACTTCCAATGCCGCTAGCAGCATTTGTTGCCTCGTAGCCGGCTACTTAATTATTTTGGAGACGGCAGCAGCACCATCTGCAACTCATATTCAAGTACAAATACATAGTTCAGTATTGCCACTTTCATATATTTTGCATTTATAAAAATTAATTACTCTTTTAAAATTTCCTTATTTCACGTAAAATTACATAAACAAATCAATTTATTCTTTATATCAACTTTTGAATATTATTTCTGTTTAATAATATGAAATAATTGTAGAAAA
The DNA here is from genome assembly GCA_949987645.1 of Tachina grossa. Classification (NCBI taxonomy): domain Eukaryota; kingdom Metazoa; phylum Arthropoda; class Insecta; order Diptera; family Tachinidae; genus Tachina; species Tachina grossa. The sequence goes on from OX465274.1 coordinate 183,073,553, forward strand.
TCATTCATTCAACATTTTGTATTGTACTGGCAACACTGAATTTTCTCATTGCAGCCAAAGAAATAGAAATTAGTTTAATTGTACTACAACGACAAAATCAGCATAGACAACAACCTGTCGCCCTGTTGCCTTGCTGTCTTCAAAAGAATCATTCTCATATAAACATGTGCATTCTATCCTTGACATTTGGTAGTCGGTAGCTTGCTGTGGTGAATGTGTTTAATGCATAACACTACGAATTTACTCAGCGAATTCTTATCGAAAAATTCATCGTCGTGGAAGTTGTATTCGTAGCTTTACCCATTAAAAAATCTCACTCTGCTCTATATTGCTGATTTTAGCAAATACATAGAAAAAATTAATTAATCCAAGTTCCCTAAAAGTGTGTGCCAAAAAATAAAAAAATAATTCAATTAAAACACCTTGAGTACTATTTATTTTCTCTTTGATTTGAAATATTTCATTGACCACAATTTTTATGATGGACTACCGTATAAACCCTGAGCACCTTTAGAAGATTATTCATTAATACAAAAGGATTTTCAAAAACAAACAGTGTTTATTAAAAAAAAAAGAAAAACAAACTAACTAAGAAGGGCTTACGTGCAAGGCACACACCTTGAATTGGTATAAAAGAAATTAAGCACATTCGCTACATTAAGCGCAAGTTATAAAAGGCCTTTATTATATTACCTGCTGGCCAAGGAGATTGAAAAAAAAGAAAATGAAAAGAAAAAAAAATAGTTCAATAGGACAAACAACAACTTACTAATAAACATTTTTATTAAGATGACAACAATAAAGGTATTAAAGTGGACAATTGTCAGTGTCTGAACAATTGTAATTTGTATGAATGAATGAATGAATGGTTGATTAAACGTTTTGGTCTTCAAATGAATTTGATCAATTGACGTGGCTTCTTTTTTTTTCTTTTTTCTTTGCCTCAAACCAAATTTCTTGGTAAGCAGTCGTAGGAAACCTATTATGAGAACGTCCGTCCGTTTGTGCGTCAGATAGTCTGCCAACCATTCAACTATATTTGCATTGATGTTCCCATTTGAATTGGTTATTCTTTGTGTGTATCGATGGTTATAGTTCTTATACATAATTTATTTCAAATTGTATTCTTTTCCTATTGGAAAATGTGCAACATATTCATGCATTATGAAAATATGTCAGTACTATGGGCATTGATAAAAACAAACTGACACACACGACAACGAACTGCAAATATGTTTTATGTGTATCTACTTTGTATTTAACATACATACATATTCCCTTTGATTTATACCTTTAGAAATGTATTATTTCTTTTGTATTTTAAATATGTATGAATATTTTTAGAAGAAATCGTCGTTTTGTTGTGAGTTCTCTTTGTGTTGGCCATTTGATTTGTTTTGTTTAAAAGGTCATTTTGCATTAAGACCCATTAATATTGGCCATGTGCAGCATGTCATATATATGCATATTTAAATTTGTATGATATTGTACTCGCAATAATTGACAGATGACCAGGTTTGTCATTGACACGTGAATAAATTGCAGAACAAGGCTGGTTAATTGTTTTAATTAACAAAAAGTTTCAGTGTGGCATATGTTTTATGCATAGTTTCAATTTAAAAGAAATATTGATTCAAGACAATATACATTGTATGTATGTATATGTCTATACAAGGTGCGTAAAAGTAATGGCATATGCAGAGAAAAAATTTAAAATCAACTTTAATTAATATTTTAGTTAGAAATTTGTACTATTAATTAAATCCTGTACTGATTTTCGTCCTGCAAACAAATTGATAATATCAATTAATGAATTTATAAGAATGAGGTTTTCTTGCTGTTTGAGATCAATTAATAGAGTTAATTGAAAGTACGCGTTTATTTTAAACAAATGATTAATTGGCCCAATTAAATTAATAATTGAATTTAGAAATTTTAAGCAATTAAATTGTTCGTTGAATGAATTAATAAAAGTAATTGAATTGAATTGAATACAATTTTAAAAAGTAAAACTAAAAAAATTTTAAATAAAAATAATTTTTTATTTAGTTATTTTAACTTACTTTTTTTATTCATTTGTTTAATTCCGTAACTTAAGCTATGTACAGACGGTTGTCAGATCTTACAATATTGCCAGTAAAATGTGCTAAAAATTTCTTACAACCGTGTGAACTGGCAATTTTTGTCAGACGACGTTGCCAGAAAAAGCATTGTCAGTCCATTGCAAGACTAGCAACTGACAACATATTGTCAGACATCTTACAATCGTGTGAACACATTCTAAAATTATTGCCAGATATTTGTCAGACATTTTAATATTGTCAGATGTGCGAAGTTCATGCATCTGACAATGGCGTCATTGTAAGATAATTCTTTCTATGGGCAACACTGCACACGCTTGATTTTAAAGAAAAATTTTATAATAAAATATATGCAGACAAAATCATTGCAATTGCTTCGTTATGGTCCATAATAATTTATACTTTCACTTTTTACATTTAACACAAACACAAACGATAAATATTTAACAATTTCCAACAAATGGTTTAACGCATAACAACAGATCGAACAATTTGTGCATATGACAACCGTGTGAACTGATAATTTTTCTACTGACGATTTTGTCAGATGAATTTATTGTCATACAACCGTCCAGCAATAAATTGTAAGATTTTCTGACATCCGTGTGAACTGACAAGAAATATTGTGCTGACAATTTTCGATTGCCAGTACATTGTCAGCACATTGCCAGATCTGACAATATTGTAAGATCTGACAATCGTCTGTCTGTACATAGCTTTACGCTGCTTTGAACATGATACCTCCATTCTAACAGGCTAACTCACATCCACTAGGCCATCGTGGCAAATTATTTTTTATTCAATTGCAAAAACATTTTAAACTTAGTATTTTAACCTCAAATATTTATTTATAAGAATATAAAAATTCTCATGTCAGCCTCCGCCGAAATAGCTAAGTTGGGAGAGCGTTAGACTGAAGATCTTAATGTCCCCGGTTCAATCCCGGGTTTCGGCAAATCAATATTTTCTCAACTGTGATTTTAACAAGGCGTGCGACTAAAATAATCGATTCTTGAGAAGTACTTACTTTTTTTTATTTGTCAACTTGTTCACGTAATCTATTTAATCTAAACATATCATTCTCTTCATTTAGCAACTTGTACATAATTTTTTTTAAGTTTTAGGTAATGTGATTTGTAAGCAAGTAATGAAGTTTGGCAATCAGAAGAGTAAGTCATTATGTGGCAAGTAGCTCTAACGGTAATGTGTAATTTTTTGCTGTGATCTTAGGTTAAGCGACAATGAACCAATCATTGCGTCAGCCGGTTAGTTTCTTATTTTCCAAATCTGAGAAGAGGACTTTCATAAATAATTGAATCAACTATCATTTATCAATCAAGTGCTTATCTAATCTTTGAAAACAAGCAATGGTATGATTAATAAAATTGATATATATATATAATTATTTGCACATGCTACGAAAAATATTATCATGTATTACATTTTTAGAGCATTACAGTTATGTGCGCCGAAATAGCTCAGTTGGGAGAGCGTTAGACTGAAGATCTAAAGGTCCCCGGTTCAATCCCGGGTTTCGGCAAAATTATATTTTACACTTTAGATTACTATTAAAATTTTTAATTAAACATTGTTTTCATTAAATGCCAAGAAAACTTTGCTCAAATATTTTTACAATGGGTGCAATGCGATAAAGTAATCGAAATAAAGATATACAATTAAATTATATCCATCAAGCCGTTTCTAAGACATAACTGTTGCGCCCACGTAGCTCAACAGCTACGTCTTATGAATGCGCCCAATTAGAAGTAAATTGGCTAAAAAATATTTTTTTTGACAAATTCAGTTTTATTGATATCAATGTAAAGTATAAATATGGGAATCAATAGTGGCATATGATGTCGGACAAATGTCGTCGGAATACGTCCACTCTTTTTACAAAATTTTTAACCACATTTTGCTATGTTGTTGTTGTTCTCGTCAATGCAGCGCCAAAGTTCGTCTTTCAGAGCGTTAGTTGTTCACGTAAAGCCGGTCTTTCACATTACAATTTACAAATTACACAATAAAAATTCTTTTTTCAAGAGTGTAGCATTCCATGGTTAAAGCTTCCATACTTTCTACTTAATAAATGTCAAAGGATTACCTCAAATGTGTCTACCCTTTATCAGCAAAACATGCCAAAAGCTTCTAAAAAAAGTCAACAGGATCCAGTGTTTGACATTCGGAAATGGTAAAAATTTTTTAAATAGGTTTGTCCTTTGCTGGGAGATTCCCTTTTTAATTTCTTATAATCGGATTGGAATTGTTCAGAATATGGGAACAATTCTGTTACTTGAAACTGGTTTAATGTTGGTGCAGGGAAAAGACTTTTCGACTGTCTGCCTTCAAACATGTTTAAAGTACTATTCCTATTTGAGGAAGTAACTGAAAAGTTGATTAACTTCACTGTCAGAAAACATTAAATAGTTTAATTACTTTTTTTTTTGAATTGAAATATTCTTTGTGAAACTTTAATAAGACTCGTTCATATTTGTCGAAAGCGACGAAATTTCATTTAAATACCGAATGCTGTTATTTGACCACTGATCTTTTACGTTGGGATTCACCACCTGAAGCTCTTTCTGGCACCTCCTGGGGCACGAATAAAGAGGTATGTACTTGTAACGAAATGCCTAAAAAGATATCAGGCAATCGCTAGGCCGCACAGTGGGGGTGAATGATAGAGAAAGTGAGAAAGAAAGCGATTAATTCATAGAAGTCGTAATTTTAAAGTGTTGTTATTTTTCACCCCCGACTAAAAAAAGGGGTGTTATAAGTTTGTAGTGTGTGTCTGTGTGTCTGTGTGTCTGTGTATCTGTGTGTCTGTCCGTGTCCACGTACAGGCCAAACGGCTGGACAGATTTTCATTTAGTTATTTCTGTTTGAAAGATTACTTGATCGAGAGGATTCTTAGCTATGTTTGAAGAAAATCGGTCCAGCCGTTTAGAAGATATAACATCTTTTCTGAAAAAAGTCGGGGGTTTTTAAAATTTTTAATTTTTGTTATTTATTGATGAATATTAATAAATACATAAAAACCCAGCATTTAAAAAAATTTTTGAAAAAAAAATTTTTTAACCTCTTATAGGCTTTTTTGTATTTTGGTGAAAATGGTCTTAGAGTCTGAACACAATGTAACGAGAATTCATTGCGGTGCGGTTTTTCATACGATTTTGAAGTAAATCCCGCAGTGCGAAACGGCATAAATTTAAAATCCATTTTATTTTCATTGCGTACTTTCTTATTCTCTCAATTTTTGACTCTCTTTCTCTTTCTGATGTTGCCATAGTTTTTGAATAATTGGCGGTGTTCACAACAAAAAACATGATTTTGAAGTTCAAAAATGTTTGTCATAAAATATAAAAGCTTAAAAAATTTATTAATGGCATGTTTCTACATTACAAGTAACTCAAAAATTTTGTTCATATGAGTACAAAATTTGGCTTTGGGGTTTCATAAAATAACTGTCAACTCTTTCTGAGTAAAATACGTAATACTTTTTTATTTTGTTGTTTCCACATAACAATTTCAATTGTATCTAATGTCAAATATAGGCAATCAAAAATTAGTACTTGTGTGGAAATTAAAATAGGTTTTTATTCATTAAAGAAGAACTCGAATGTGCACACAATCGTCTAATTGAACCATTATGGAACCTGTAAGCATAAATCCAAACATTCTTATACATTATATCCCATAATTGTATGTATTTTCATCACAATTTTATTTTCAATTTTGTTCACATAAATTTGTGCAAGGAAAGTAATAATAGGTTTGTTCGATTACCTGAAACTTTTTACTGAGCTTCGCTGTATTTTATTGAATTTCGTTCGTTTGTAATTTGAGACTGAGTAATTGCAAGCTCTTAGTGAATAAATGGTTGCCGAAAATAGCGGTTGCACTTTTCTTTTTTGTGAATTTTATTTCTAAGTAAATTCTTCAATCATTTTCTTGTATGGTGTGTAGCATATTTAAAAAAAAAAGAATATACATCGGTTGTATGTATATGAAATATATTTTTTATATGTGTAATACATTTTTCCACATTTATAATATATTGAAAGATATTAACCTCCTAACCACGATAAGGCATCTTATTTTGGTTTATATATATAAACTCCTGTGCTTTGAACCACATTTCAATGTTAAGTTTTTTATTCATTATTATCTTGCATCTAGCTGTATTTAAAGCAAGAAGATTGGGAGTATTTCCATTAAATGCGACAAATTAGTAACCATCTGACGATATATGTATATACATATCGTATATGATGGATGAAATCCATTCATGAAGCATGAAAGCTTTTTGACTTGTTTCAGCAAAATCTTAATGCTTTTATAATTGTGCAAAAATTATAATATACCGTAAATGAAAAAAAGTATATAACTATCGATGTTATTAATTAAGAATCTCTGATGGAGCCTTTTTAATATATCTAAACATTCTTTAATGCTTAATAGCAAAAATACTCAGGATTTATTCAGTTACTCGATTTTGTTTGAAAAATAAACGAACTGATCTAATATTGCATTGTAATTTAAAAGCAGCTGTTTTTTATTTTGCTCGGTTTTCTCCTAGGGCTGCCATTAAGTAATGCTTCTAGTATGGAAAAAAATTAACTCAACTACCAAATTGTATACCATGGCAACAATGAAATTAAATATGCAAAAACTGATACCAAATACAACGTAAGCTAGACAAGTGTACTATAAAAACTCATTTTGTTACGTACTCGCCTGTGTACCGCTTGCTTGCCTGAGAGCTTACTTGTTATGTAGAAACAGGCCATAAATATATCTGCAAATGTATAAAATTTTAATAATTTTTTATATTTAGTTACTGCCATTACAAAATATTTAACAGAAAGAGTAAATTTTTCATAAAAATGTATGCACAAAAAAATTAATAAAAATTTAAACAAACAATGACAAGTATTGCCGTCGCCGTCTTCCGTTGTATTATGTTTATTTTTCTCTCCCGCAACGAGAAATCGCTCCGCACCGCAAACATTGTGTTTAGACTCTTATTTGACTATTTTTGCTGAAACTTTGGAATGAAATAAGATAAATTAGTAAATTAAATTGTAAATTAGAGCATACTTTATGTGTCTTTAAAAAAATATTTTTTTTTTGTTTAAATAAAAAAATAAATATTTGATATGTGATTTTCACATTGATTTTAAGCAACTGGAATTCTCTTACAAAAACCTTCATAACTCAAAAATCGCACAAATGCGCAAATAGGTATTCTGGGATTTATTAACTAAAATCTTACCCCCTTATTCAAAAAAATATTTTACTTGAGCTTTAAAGTTCATAGTAGCTACCACGCACTTTAAGGTTAACATTGCTTTGTTAAGAAATTGTATTCAAAAGACAACTTTAATTATTTTGTGATTTAATAATAAATTCTAGTAACACCACCATGTTCAACAACCATTGCACAGCTTATGATGTACAACATCGAATACAATTTCATTCGAGTATTCAACTAATTTTTTATTTTATTAAATACATTTTTATTATCTTGAAGTTAAGCAACCTAATTTATAGAATATAAACTTCTGACATGGAAGCAAAACAGATAAACATTTTTATGAAGTAAAAGTAAAAAAAAACATGATGAAGATAGAAAAATTATCTCAATTTATTTTATTCGAACGAAATCAGTATTTGAATATCCAGCTTTTTTCAATTTGTCTTGTTTGAATATACATCACTAAAACATTTTTGTATAATTGTATTTATTTTAATATTTTTTTTAATGGATTTTGCTATGTATTTCGAATCAGTTGGATAATTTAAAGATATTTTCCATCACATGACAGAAATAATAAATTTAAGATAAGAGCTAGCACTTCTAGCTTCATTTTCAGATGTAACATGAATCAATATGTGCTAAACTAACAAAAATATTTGAGGTACAAAATACACATTTCGGAAATATCAACTTAAAGTAGCCTTAACAAATGTAGGTGCCTACTTTAGAATATTGATATAATAATTTTTTGCGAATACAACTTTACTTAACATTGCTTTTCAAAGCTTTGTTAAGTTTTTTTGAATACGACCCTAAAACATTTATCTAAACAAAATTAATTTTTTAAATGCTCATATGTATAACTGAAGTTGATGGTTCCATTATAAAACTTTTACTTATAGAAGTCTTAACAAAAACTATAATCACTTGAAATATCAAAATTTTCTCTGTTAATCAATGCGCGCAAAAATAACTAAAACTATTGAACTTTGAACACACACTGCAAATAAAGTAAACAACAAAGAACTTTTATTTTTGCAATTAGTGATGTAGAATTTTATCTACTTTCATATGGTACCAAATACGGTTGTGAAAGTTTAGGTTCATCTTTTGAATTAATCGCCACTTGTGAAGGCTTTTACCCCACAGTGCGTCGGCCCAGTGTGACTCCCGTTCCTAAGCGATATCCAGTCACGAGTATTGCAAACCACCAAGAAGAATGAATTCCAATTTTTTACTACATGTGTAAAGATGACCAACAACCAACCACCTACATGAGGAGACATTAATGTTAGCGGTTAAGCAGCATAAAATACAGCGGACAAAGCAGCTCCTAATGGCATTTCACTTGCCAACTGACTATAATCATAAAATTCTGATGAAAGACCCTATCCAGAGAGATTCGAAACGCTATTCCATCTCACATTAACATAATGTCCATTGTCAGCACTACGAAAGAGTTACATCAGCAAACGGTCACTGAAACTATTATTAGTTATAGATACAACAAAGTCCTTAATGCTCACACACACACTCGTTAGGCATTGGGACGCACAATGGTTCCTGCTAGTGTAAGAGCGTAGATAAATTCAAAATTTGAAGTGTTTGAGACGTAATGTTTTTTCTGTTTTTTCAATAAAAATATGTCCAAATTAACATATTGCACTATGTTCATCAATAGATTTTATTTTTCTTTAGGAAATATCCTTGCATAAAGTAGCTATGTATATATGTGTAATCAAAAAAGTTGACTTATAACAACTAAAGTTTTGAAGACCTATCTATAACTTTAAAACTATAAGAGTCATACTAACATGTTATATATTTTTAAAAAGGTGATTTTATTGCAAATAAAACTGTGTTAATTTTTTATCAATGTGGTTTAATTAAAAAAAAAAAAATTCAACCAATTTTTCGATCTATCTTCAAATTTTAAGAATTAGATTTTAAGGTGGACCTACAATTTTGCCGCCACTCCCGAACAGGTAAATTGCTATATGTTTCACTTATTCGTCCTAAAAATTTTAGCTGCTAATACCTGCCAGCCTGCAAAATATTTACAAAATACTTTAACTACAACATTTCGGAATATGCATTTTTTTAAGTTTTTCCAATAAAATTAAACAAAATTTGTTTTTTATTTTTTGGTTTAAATGTCAAATATGTTTTTTATTTAAAAAATAAAACAAGTATTACTTGGAAGTAAAAATAAAAAAAAAAATAATTTTTAAACTTTAATCTCAAAAAAATCTCAAAAAAGCTAATATTTGCAAGACGAAAAAAATTGATTTTTTTTTGTGCATTATGAACAATTCCATCAAAATAACTCAAAACAACATAGAAACAAAAAAATTTAAATTTCTGTTTTCTTGGAAATCCAAAAAAAAAATCAAGTTTGGATTTTTTTTACAATACACCCCACTGTGCGATTTTCAATGTTGATATGTCGTAGTAATCCTTGATTTCTTGTCTGCAATCGGTTTTTTACAAAACTCAAAAATGTTTTCTAGAACAAAAGTTACAGATTTTAGCTACGCAAACCCCAAAAAGGAACCACTGTGGGACGGCTCGGGGCTATGTCTCCATATAATTTCTTTCCAAATGCATATGAGCAACTTTATGCTTACTTATTTAAAACCATTAAAAATATATAAATTTTATATCAAATAAATTTTATTATATATTATATTTATGGCACATTAAACATTAATTTTCAAAACATCCGGCATTAAAAATTTAACAAGCTGCTTTTCACCTTTAAAAGAATAAAAAAAAAAAACGGAATCTACTAAGAGAAAACAAAAAACAATCATTAACGTGTCCGCCTTGTTTCATTGAGAATAACCACAAAATTATAATGTGGGGGACAAAATATACAAATATATTTAAAAAAAACCACATGCCACAACATCTTAACATAAAGCAAGGAAGGCAAGCAAGGAAGTCCTTAAAAACTTGAAGTAGAAAAAAAATCATGCATATGCGCAAAAAATAAGGCACCCTCATTCCCAATAGTAAGGAAAGATCTTTAAAAAAAATTATTAAAAAAACATTTACGCGATAATATCGCCATATGCATGCATAAAAAAGTTAAAACTCAATGAAAATTTGATAAAAAAAATCTAGTTAAATGAAGCTAAACAAAAGAACTAAAAAAAACCAAATAAAAAAAAACAAAAAGTGAAAGAACAAGATGCTTTCACTTTCAACATCTTGTGGCATGCGTGAACGTATATTCTATACGATTGAATAAATTTTTTTATGATTTTTTTATATTGTGTAGATACAATTTTTTTTTTGTCTAGGACACTTGAACTGATGTTATACAAGATGTTTAACAATCATTTACGAGTATTTAAGGGTGCCGCAATAATTTGTTCCGTTGCGACTAGATAAAATAACAGAAGACTGCTTGCTGCCACCACACATTTTCACTTTCATTTCATTAATAAAAAAAACCGAAAAAAATAAATAAAAAACCTTTAAGATTCTAAGGTATTCTTTTACATTTGTTTGTTGTTGTTTTTAATTCTAAAGGCATTTAGATGTTACAAGAACAACGGAAGAAAGGCTCGTCCACACGTTTTTTATATAATTTTTTATTATTTTTGTTTTCTTCAAAAACCTTTTTGGATTGTAGTCATTGAATACATTTCACAAATGCGCGAATTTGATTCATATTTTCAATTTTAGGAGTGAACCAAGCTGTCATTTGACATGAGGATCGATCGTGCCACCAGTTAAAAGATTTTTGCTATTATTTTTTTTTAAGTTTGTGTGTCATAAACTATAGCACGAGCTGTTATATTTAATTTAATAAAAAAAATTGCATGCAAAATACTCGTGCTTGTCAGAAAAGAGCGACTTAAATAGAAAATAAAACCAGTTATTGAAAAAGAGCTAGTCTACAATGAAAAGCTTTGAGTTGGCATTAGTCTCCTGCACAAGACATCTTATAAGAACTTTCACGACATGAGGGATTTTTCAAATGCTTTACTACAGCGAAATCTTATAAAACAAACGTTAACAACATTGTTTGCAAGAAATTTGTTTTAGTATTGTAGGTATAAGAGTAAAGAAGAAAACACTTCGTGACGGAAGAATTTGTGATACTTGCTTCTTTCTACGCATAAGCGCGTGTACAAACGTCATGCATGTATGTATGTGTGTATGATCTTTTATTTTTCTGCGCACATGCAAAGGCACACACATGCATTAACATGAGTTGTATGCGGTTAATCATATAATAGCTTACCATCTACATATTACACACACACTCAAACGTACAATATGAAAAATAACAAGCATACACTAATCAACAGCACTTCTTTTGAGTGTTTGTTACAAACAAGCTGTCTTGCGACATCGCTTGTTACATCCATCGTGCTTCGCTTATAATACGACAGCATTTATTATTGGTTTAGTAACTATAATACATGCGACGTGAATACATTTAAAAATCATGACGTTTTTACATTTCAAGACTGTTTACGCAGCTCTCTAGTTGGCATCTACTCTGTAATTCGAAACGGAAGAAAATGCTTTCGATTTTTTTTTTTTAAGAGAAGTAACACTCAGGCAATTAATGCCTACTTCTATTACTAGGTGTTACCTTCTTTAGGAAAGGGATAGAGATAGAGAAGATAGGTGATGAAGGAAGAGATAGAGGAAAAGCTTCATTGTTTTACAACTCTGCTTTTCCCAAGTTTTTTTTAAATAAGGCACTGTTGCAGCGCCTTCTGGTGTCAAATGAGGCGTATTAAATTTTGAAGCTGTGTTTAATAGCCATTTTATTGGTTAATTTACTTCGCCGATGATTCTGCTACACAATACCGACGAAGGAGGGCTTATAACATGTAAATTCGAAAGAATTTTCTTTCGTTTAGAATTACAGAGAAAACTACCTGATTTTTGGGAACTCCATTTTTCTTAAAAAAAAACTTTTTATTACAAGCCGGTGGTGAGATGAATAATAACGAGGAGAAGTCTGACTTTCTATAGTCAGCTGTTTTATTTTATTTTATTTTATTTTTTTGAAGAGAAGTAACACTTGGGCAATCAATATACCTTTTAACATACATATTAAGCTTAACTAGTTTCACAAGTCTTCTAGTGTGTAAATTGTGTTAACTTTTAAAAAATCGTTACAGCGCCTCTGGTGTTAAGAAGGTGCATTACTTTAACATATGTATGTGCAACCTTACTAGTTGTTTTACTTTGCCTACGATTTGTTGCTATCAGTATCGACTAAAGGCTAACTTAGCCGACTGTAATGTAAAGTAACTGCAACAGTAAAAAACAGTTGATCGATATTGTTATATGAAAAGTAATGAAAATGGTTATAGAGATGTAATGTAACGTAACCTATTTTTCATATAAAAATATTGATCAGCTATTTTCTACGTTACAGTTACATTACATTACAGTCGGCTAACTGAGCCTTAAGGAGAGCGTTCCGTTATGCGTTAGAGGGCTGTGTAAGCATTCTTGAAATGTAAATAAATCTTGTTTTTTAAATGTGTTATCGTGGCTTGTATATACTAAGCCATAAGCAAATGGTGTCCTATAACAAGCGAAGCACGATTTATGTATTGATGTTCGTATATCGTCGCTGTTTTAACTAACCGACCTAGCTGCCATTTTTTGAAAAATGAGTTAAGTCCTCTACTAGATTTTATAAGTCATAATACACATTGTTTACAATTTTCATGACTTTAAGCATTACTTTTCTGCCTATATATGTAAGTAAAAAGATTTCTGACGTAGCCATAAGAATGAATGTATAAAACAATCATAAAAACTGCTCTCCTGTTAAATTTTTAAAATGTTAGTTAAGTCAGTTAGTTAAAACAGCGACGATATATGAGTGTTTACAAGCGATGTCGCGAAGACTTCTTGTACGTAACAAGCACTCAAACTACCACAAGAAAAAGTATTGTCTTCACCTTTGATGCGTGTATGCTTGTTACTTTGCATAGTGTATCTTTGAGTGTGTGTGTAAGATGTATGTAGATGCCCAGCTAACCAAAGAGCTGTTTAATAGGAGATGGTGTTTAATATATAACTCGTAAACGAATCTTATGCTGATTATTTGGAGAGTGATATTGTAGCATTTCTGTTTAACTTTTTCTTATAAATCTTGCAATGTTTAATTGACGATACATTTATCTAGAATACGTTTGTTCTTTTTAATTTTCATATTTACTGTTATAGATTGATATTTTTCCTTCATTTCTTCGCTGATGCTTTCATTTGAGTTTTGAATAAAAATCTCGTCGGTTGTTTGAAGTGTGTTTTTATTTATTTTTATCATAATTAAAGATATATTAAAGTCAATGAAGTACATATTAATATAATGTTTTTGGTATTACTTCAAATATTTATTAAATTATTGGGGTTACCTAAAAAACTTTTAAAATAATGTAATTCTTTTGATTGATTGAATTTTTCAGAGATCTTTGCCATTTAAAGATCTTGCAGCAGCATTTTGTGCATACAGCATAGTAATCATAAATTTTTTTTTACGTATAAAGACTGCATCTACATACATATGTATTTAGTTGAGGGTAGTAAATTTAAATAAAGAAGAGCGTGTTCTATTTTAATTTAATTCACTTTATTTAAATTACTAGTAAGTAATTAACAAAAATAGCTTTAATTTGTATGATACTCGAAATTATGTTTGCGTGTTGCTTTTAACAAAAGGTAAGAAAAACCTGGGTGAAAAACGTTTGTTTTTTAACCCTTCGATGTTCATATGGGTCTGGCCAGACCAAATCGATTTTAAAATGCATGCATTATGTTTTTTTTTAATTGTTGAGCTACCCCAGTCCACGACTTCCTCAAATATATTGTGCCAAACACAATGAAACGGTAAAATTAAAAATTTTATTGTATTTGTGGTGAAAAACCCAATTTTAAGTACTTTCGCCAGTTAAGCACACATGGGTCTGAGCAGACCCAAAAAAAAAATTTCATGTTATTTGTATCACCGTTATAAGAAAACAATAAAACTTTTACAACGGCAGAGGGAGAGATCACATATTTTAGTTGATGCTTAGAACTCAGAGTGAACACGTGTTTTTAAAGTCTTTAGTGCGAGTTATTATTTCAGTAAAATGGAGCAAGAAGGCATCTATGAAGATGATATGATGATTCGTTTGCTTCATAAATTAAGTGCAGGAAATGTTAGTCCTGAAGAACGGAAGCGACTTGAGGCACAAGTTGAGCAACTTATGGGACAGGAGCTCGATCCATTCGAGACTGGTGATGACTTATTAGGAGATGATGACTATCTTCCAGAAAATGATGAAAATTTTGATGAGGCATCTGACATTGAAGAGGAAATTGAACTAGAGTTCGTTGATGATAGGCATGATGACGTTGAGGGTTTGTATACAGAAACTGTGGCCGCCGTTTCACTTCAAGCTCCATCTAGCACTTCAACAGCCAGCACATCCAGCATTCAGGATCATACGTATCGCTCAAAAGACGGTAAGATATGGAATTCAAATCCACCACCATCTGCGAGGCCTCGCTCTCATAATGTGCCAACTTTTACCCGTAAAGGGCCATTTCGAGGGACATCACCGAATCATGGAGTTATCTTGAAGTCGTTATTGTCCCCCGAAATCGTTAGTATTATTTTGCGGGAAACTAATAGAAAAGCCCTTGAAGCTTTTAGAGTATGGACCGAAAAGCATCCTAATAACAAACAGAGAGCTTGGATAATGACCAACGAGAACGAAATGTATGCATTTTTTGGGATGCTACTATTTGCTGGTGTGTTTCACGCAAATTCTCAGCCAGCAAAAGAATTGTGGGCGAGCTATAACATCCCAATTTATAAGGCCACCATGTCATTAAATCGATTTAAGCACTTGACTACTTTCATCCGCTTCGATAACGGTAGCACTCGTGCAGAGAAGTCAAAACAAAGCAAATCTGCAGCCGTGGAGGATGTATGGCTAATGCTGATGGGCAACTTAGAAAAAGCGTACACACCCGATTGCCAAGTAACTATCGATGAGCAGTTATTTCCATATCGTGGGCGTACTCGGTTTACTCAATATATTCCGAGTAAGCCCGCAAAATATGGCATACAAATTTCGTGGATTTGCGACTCAGTTTCAAATTACCCTTTAAAAGGCATAATGTATACGGGAAAACCACCAGGTGGCCAGCGAGAAACGAATCAAGGCGAACGAGTCGTCATGAAATTGATGGAAAAATACATGCACAGCGGTAGGACAGTTTATGCTGACAACTTTTTTCCAGCATATAACCTGGCAGAAATGTTGATGCATCGTAATGTGGCGTTCGTGGGTACCGTAAGGAAGAACAAGACCTTCATTCCCCCTGAATTGCTGGACCATAAACGTGATGTTAATAGCACTATATTTTGTTACCACAATAATAATATCGCTCTGTGTTCTTATATGGCAAAGCCGAAAAAGCCAGAGCTCATCTTGTCCACCGTTCATTACCGTCATGACACCGATCCATTAAAAAGATTCAAGCCGGATCAAATTTTGGACTACAATAAGTTTAAAGCGGGCGTAGACACAATGGATCAGATGTTGACTGGATATTCTTGTAAGCGTTCGACAAATCGTTGGCCACTGGCAATGTTTTACAATATGCTGGATGTCGCCGGTTTGGCCTAATTCATCATCTACGACGAGTTGAGTCCAGTAAAGCAAAGTGACAAACGACGCTCATTTGTTATCGAATTGGCTCGGCAGCTGGTTATTCCACATATGACGGAACGGGCGACTAACCCATTAGTATGGAGGTTTGCTTACATAAAGCAAGCAATGAATCTTTTTAATATCGATGTGAGTATACTTTACATAAATGTATAAAAATGCATATATATATATATACATATATATATATATATATATATATATATATATATATATATATACGTAAGTGCAAAAATCTATCTATATAGATATGTGTATGTATGTTTCCATATATACTAATTTATACGTAATTATTTCACTATTTTTAGGTAATGGACTCTTCCCCTTCTCCATCAGGTTCAGCACAGCCACAAATATATGCTCAAGTAGCCTTAAAACGTTCATCATGCTATCTTTGCGCTTCTTCTTCAAAAAAACGACGTAAAGCTCGATATAACTGCAGCAGATGTAATCGACCTATATGCCTCAACGAACATTCTATGCAATTACATAATTGCAAACCCAATTGCTCTTTGTAATGTACATATATTAAATGAATTAAATTAATAAATAAAATTATTTCTAAAACAACATTTCTAATGTTATTTTCATGGGTCTGGGCAGACCCTTATGCTACATATGGCACCGAACATCGGAGGGTTAATGTTGTAGAAAACTATATAGTCGCTGTACTGAGTACTTGGGTATTTGGTAATAAGCAAGGATGCCACATGCATATAAAATAGTCTTTAATCAATAAATGATCATCATTAATCATTATTGAATGATTCTTTTACAACTCTCATAATGGCTTATATATATTCTCTAATGTTCTTCAAAAAAGAATTGTAAGATAATCTCTAGATAAATCTCAAATGATTGCATCTACGACTTATAAAAGCGCCTTCTGTGGCTCTTGTACACGAATCGTCTTCGGTAAAAGTTTCTCCCGTGCAAAGCATCTTCCCTAATTAAAATAAGAGCTCGCCTGTGATTGAAAATG
This sequence comes from Tachina grossa, assembly GCA_949987645.1. Classification (NCBI taxonomy): domain Eukaryota; kingdom Metazoa; phylum Arthropoda; class Insecta; order Diptera; family Tachinidae; genus Tachina; species Tachina grossa. Next base: position 183,090,584 of record OX465274.1, read on the forward strand.
CTCTGCATACGATTCACAATAGACTCTTCTGCGATTGAAAAGGCCAGCTGGGTACACACAATGTGTGTGTGTGCATTACGTTCGTATACGCAACCATGCGAAGGAAGAAGCATGCATTACAAATTCGTTCGTCACGAAGTATTTTCTTCTTTACTTCTATACCTGCAATAACTGAAACAAATGTCTTGCAAATAGTATTGTTGACGCGTTTGTTTTTGAAGACTTCGCTGCAGTAAAGCATTCGAAAAATCTCTCATATCTTGAAAGTTCTTTTAAATGGTCTTTTGCAGGCCTCTATTATGCATTAACATATACACTATTGCATATCAGAAAAATTTATGATTTTAATATAATTATAATTGAAACTGGCCAGTGATTGCACTCTGCCTCTAGAAGCCGCCATGTACTTTTGCGAGTGATAAATAATATTGTCGGTGAAATTTATAATTGATAATTCAGACGTAAGTATGTATGTACATATTAGGGTGATCGACTCGGTTTTTCAACTGGTTTTAAAACCCGGTTTTTTCACAATACGGTTGTCGGTTTTTTCAAAATATTGATTTTTCGAATGTCGAATAGACCGGTTTTTTTTACAATTTAAAAACCGGCTGAGTCGAATACTTTTCGATTTGTATATTTTGCAATAAATAATAATTATTTTTTTCAGTATAAAAGTTCTAAACGTTTTTTGAGCATGGCAACACTTACTGAAGCATGAAATTTAAACTAAATTATTTTATGAGGAGGTAGCAGAGGCGAATTAAATTGGCCTTATGGTGTGCAAGGGATGTCAAAATCCATTTGCAAAAAGTGTTTTTTTTTTTTAGTTTTGTTAACATTTTGCTTCATATTTTATATAGAACTCAGCGTGACCATATTGGATTATTTTGGACTAAATTTAGCTTATTTTTTTTGGATTTAGCTTGAAAATTTTCATTTAGCTCTTGGCTTATTTTTTAGATTTTTTTTTAAACTCATAAAAAATTTATAAGAATGGTAATTTTTTAACATATAAAAATATAAATGTTTTTCATTGAAAAATAGTTTAAACAATACAAAGTTTAAATTGTTTATATATAAGAGAAATGACAAATTTAAGAATAGAGGACATTAATTGAAATTTTGGAGTTACAATGGCAAATGTTAAATTACTATTATCTTATTGATATTAAGTTCAACGTGCATCAGCGGCAAGGATTTACTTAAAACAAATCTTTGAAATAGATTTACTGTAAATAACACCAATTCACTAAAAAACTTTTCGTATTTTAGTATAAATGCTGTTAAATTTTTAAAATTGGTTAAGCTTATTTTGGGAATTTTTTGTTTTGTTTTTTTTTTTAACTAAAATATAATAATGAATATATAATTTAATTAAAAAATTATTAAATATGTATATTTGAGGAGTTAGCGAACAAAACCAGACTAGTCCCGGTAACTATTTTTACACGACAGGCAAATTACTGAATTAAATAGATAGAGAATAGCAAGGAAAAATCAGTTTTCGTTACTTTTTTTAATGTAGGATCGAACTGGTTATGAATGAAAATATTTCATGACTTCATAGATTTGTACTTGTAGAGCCCGAAAAAATTCAAAAAAAAAATATTTACTGAGGACGTGTCTGATTTTGTTCGCCAGCTTATCATTTTATTTCAAATTATAAAAAAATTTTTTTTTGTGAAATTGCAAAGCGAAAGAAGTTGAAAAAAGTCACACTGATAGAGGTAGATATCCACCTTATTCATACATTCATATTTATACTATACATATGTAAGTATACATATGTAGTTAATTTTTATGTTTTACCTTTAATTTTTGTATTGTTTTATTGTATTTAGATGAACTGTTAACTCTTTTTTTTTAATAAAGCAATTTAAAATCAAAACTTTGGTATAATAATTTTCTTATTTAAAAAAATCGGTTGACCGGTTTTTCATGAATTGTAAAAACCGAAACCGGGTATTTCATAGCTTCAAATATTCAAACTATTCGAAAACCGGTTTCTGGAAAAAGTCGAATAATCGATCACCCTAGTATATATACATATATGTTTGGATTTTTTTGCACATTGTCATTAATTTATTAACAAGAACTTTTGCAAATTATAGAAAATTTTACTATAATTTAACGTCAATGTGGCACTCACATGTCAGTGCTGGTGTATGAGTATCCCATGAGAGCTGAGCATTTAAAGAAATAGAAATCGCCCCAGAAGAACGTAAGGTAGACGCGCGCACAATACTTTCACTTTCACTAAATGGATACTTCCTTGATAACGTTGGTGGGAGGATTAGAGAGGGAGAAATAAAAGAAAATCATTATAGTTGTTGTATACCTAAATATGTATCTGGAAGCAGATACATATGTTAATTTATACTCGTATACAAAAGTGTGTATGTTTAGGCACACATATGCTTCTAGTATGTATATTTGTTCTATTTATTTAAATACAACCTTTTTACTACGGTTGCTGCTTTTAGGGGGGTTTGGGTTGTGTTTGTATTAGAAAACATTTGATAGTTTTATGATAGTTCAAAGAAGCGTATTAAAATTTCTGTTTGCCTAATACTTAGTTATGGTAATATATTAGTTTTGAAACACTATTTTCACTAGTTATTATATAGTTTTATGATAAAAGCCACAAACAAACAGACACAATGACTGTTGTTTAACGGATATAAAAATTGTCTAATGCAAAAAAATAACAGTTTTCTGTTTTTTTTTTCTTCTAATTACTGTGCATGCTTTTGAAACTGTATAAGTGGAAAAAAGTGTATTTGAGTGATTAAAGAGGCCTTATCGGAGACCTTATTTAGCAGGCCCTAGAAAAAAACTTGTTAAAAACCCCCTTTCTTCATTACTACAGGGTGGGCCAAAAGAAACCCAGGGGTGTAAAAGTTTAATAACTTTTTGGTTTATTAACTTTTTTTTATTTTTTCTTTCAGATTATATAATATACAAAATGGAAATTTTTTTACACTAAGTATGAAAAATGATGTCTCTTAAATGACCACCGTTTTCAGCTTCGCACTGATGGGCTCTTTTTAGAGCATTTTCCATAACATCTTTCAAAACTTGTGGCTGTAGCGTTCGAATTTCTGCAAAAATGTTTGCCTTGAGTTCAAGGATTGTCTCTGGCTTGTTCACATACACTCGCTCCTTCAAAAAACCCCAAAGAAAATAGTCGGGTGCTGTCAAATCTGGCGATCGCGCTGGCCAAATAATTTCCGAATTTCGAGAAATTATTCGCTCTCGAAAAATTTGACATAAAAGTGCCATTGTGTCTCGGGCAGTATGGGCAGTGGCTCCGTCCTGCTGAAACCACATACCAGGTCTGTTTTCAAGAGCAGGACGTAAAAAATTTTCTATCATAAACCGATACCGCTCTCCATTTACGGTTACATCACTTCCATCTTCATTCTCGAAGAAGTAGGGCCCAAAGACATTTTCAGATGTGATCCCACACCATACTGTACACCTGATGGGGTGCAATTGGCGTTGATGAATGGCTCTTGGATTTTGAGAACCCCAGAACCTACAGTTCTGCTTATTAACAAAGCCATTCAAATGAAAATGAGCTTCATCACTCATAATCAAATTTTCAATTTTCAAATCAAATAATATAATTCTATTGTTCTGGTTCTCTGTTCAGTTGTGAACCTCTCCATTATAAATTCTCCAAGTGTTGTCTATATAATCTGAAAGAAAAAATAAAAAAAAAAATTAATAAACAAAAAAGTTATTAAACTTTTACACCCCTTGGTTTCTTTTGGCCCACCCTGTTTAAGAAAAAGAGATTTAATATTCTTCATACGAATACGAATAGTATATGTGAAATTTTTAGACATTACGCACGTAAGTTAAATAATTTAAAAAAAAAAACGATGACATTCGATGATAAATTAAATTTTTATTGTTTAAATTTGAAATAACATTTATTCAACATGGTTTTCCATGTTATTTCAGTATCAAATTTACATTGTTCCAACATGAAATAACTTTGATTTAACATGATTCTTCACTAAGTTACACTGCGTTAATGTTACATCAACATGAAATAAAGTTATTTCAAAACGAAAAATTTTATTTGAAGATTACTGTAAATCATGTAAGATTAACATGAAACAGATATGAAACAAAATTATTGCCTAAGAATTTTAAATTAACTTTTTTCACGTACACTCAAAAAAAAATTAACTAAAATTTTGGAAAATTTTCTAAATTTTGTGTAAAAAATGGCGCCAAAGCTGTTTTTGAAACCAGTAAAATATTTACTAAATGTCTAGTTCATTAATGAACTAGTTCAGAGTTTTTATATTTTTATATTTAAGTAAAATTTTTCTAAAATAAAGTAAAATTTTTCCATAAAATTCGGAGCTTTGCAAAATTTTTTTTCATCTTTGATCTCAAATTAAGTAAATTTTTCAAATTTTTTTATGTCGTTAATTCTGGTGATTTTTCATTAAATTCTATACCACATGGTATGTTTTTTATTATATCATAGTCATACATATTATATATACTCATATCATATTCTGAATTAATTCACCATACATACTAGGGATTGTTATTCAGTTTTAACCGAAACCGAAACCGCGGTTTTTAACCCATAAAAACCGACACCGAAACCGACAAAAAAAGCGTCGGTTTTTAATTTTTACTTTAACATTATTATCTTGTTTAAAAATACAGCAAATGTACTTTACATTGAAGAGTTTTATACATTATTAAGCATTCTGTAACAAGAAAAGGTAAGAAAATTGTAAAATTTTAAGAAAATTATAACAATTCTTTGCAGGAAGAATTGTAATATGTTATCAAAAAAGCTCTAGCAGATGTAAAGCAAAAATACGATAATTTTAACGTTCTTCGACAAGAATTTGTAATTTTAAAAAAAACGAACAACAAAACAACCAACATATTATTGCTTAACAAGGCAATTACACAATAAAGCCCTATTCAAATAAAAGCGAAATAGTGTTTTCTGTCGCTGGTAACTTCGGCACAAAAATAAGATTTCGTTTAAACGACTCTACATTGAACGCTTTAAGGTTTGGAAAAATTTTATTACTTGGATAATTAAATATAAATTTTTTATTCTTAAGCATTTTATACACATACTACTACTAAATGTTTCCTTTTCCTGAATTGAATGCAAACCACAGAAACTTTATCTCCCCTCTCGAAAAGTTTTCCCAAAAATATTTTCCTAATTTTGGTTCTCCTTATCATGAAAAATTTGCCTATTGAAGTCTACTTAATCTATTACCAAACAATTGTAGTCGTATTTGAAATACGCCAACCACGATAAGGCAGAATATTTTTCACTACTCCCTTGGATTTGTTCACTTTATTTTTGCAGGCGAACTGAACTATTACATCGAATAATTTCGACATTTTTCTTCGAATTATATATTAAAAGTTAAAATTATTTATTTTTGGGACAAGATTATTAAGTAAACCTTACGATTGTTAACAATAATTCCCTACAACACATCTTTTCATAGAGTATGAATCTCTTTGGTTCACAGACAGTAAATTTCATGGTGGCGCACCACGGTGGTATACTTAATGAAAAAATAGTTAAAGCAACAGAAGCGCCTCCATGAGTACAACTTTAAAGTTAAATAAATTTAATTTATAACCTGGAATTTGTGTGATTTTTTTATTTAACTTAAATTTTTCCGATTTTTAATTAATTTTTAAGCTTTACAAAAATTCTTCCCTTTTTTACATTCACGTGGACTGATAGCGGGAAAAAATTCCATGAGATATTTAAGATAACATTTTTCTCTTCGAGGGTAATAAAAATTTCACATGAAGAAAAATACCATTTGTTTCTCACGACACTGATGATTATTTTTAAATTATCATTTATCTTTCCAGCATACATACGTATTTATATACATGCATATTTTTAAAACCGAAACCGACCGGTTTTTTAGTAGCTTAAAACAGGAAACCGCAGTTTTCTAATATCTACGGTTTTTGGCAAACCCTAATACATACATATTAATTCCTTGAGAGAAGACAAGTATTGAACCAGCAACCTTCTGACTGATAGGCAAGCACTCTAACCAATTGCCTAACAGGGCAGCTTAAATAAGCATTGAAATTTTTGAGTTTTAAAATATTATTTTATTTACAAAAAAATATATTTCAAGTTCAAATATTCCTCGAAAATATGAAAAACTTAAGCTTCGGTTACACTTGTCAAATATTTGTCCAAAAAAGCGTGACCAACAAACAATAATGAAAAAAATTTTGATCCAGACACTTGTTTATCATATTAAACAGTTTCAAACACAACTAATGTACAATGTCATACAATCCAACAATATTGGCTACTCTTTAACTTGACAAACTTTTGTCTGAATTGAAAGATTTTTCATTGGCTCTTAGTCGTTACGCTTTTTTGGGCAAATGTTTGACAAGTGTGACCGTAGCTTCACTTAGATTTTTTGCTTAATGCAAACAAAAGATATATTCTACAATTTAAAGAAAAAATACTTAAAACTGGTTAATATTTTTCTAAAATTTAGAATACCTTTTTATATCTTTCAAGTAAGTCAAATTTGATGAACTAATCAGGAGTACGTCATTTCTTTAAATAAATTTTACGATTTAAAACGAGATTGATTAGTTCTTAGCATACAATTTTCCTGAACTTCTAAACCATTTTCCAATTTTTGGTAAATATTTTCCTTAAGCTAGTAATCCAGGTACAGGTACAGACATACACCACATCTGTTTTCTCTCTTTCTTTTAAACTGATGTATAGAATCGAGCCATAACCGCTAAAATAGCTTAAGCGACACATTTTTCGGACTTCGTTTTTTTTTGACGAAAATCGACTATTTACGATTGCAAATAATCAATTTTGATCAAAAATTGAAGTTCGAAAATTATGTCGCTTAAGCTATTTTGGCGGTTATGGCGCGATATGTATGTATCTTTGTGCCCTTAATTATGAAAGTGGTAGATTACATATTAACAAATCAAAAAGTATTTTTATAGTATGCAGCATTTTAATTTGGAGTTGTACTAGTATCGATATCTAAAAACTTATTTAATAATGATTAAATATTTATTGATGTTTTTCAAAGATTTATTTGATATTTCGAAGCAAAAATGCACATGACTTAGAAAAGTTTCATAATTAAGGGCACATTTATATGTATAAGCTATGAAAACACATGTAAATACTCTGTCAGATTTTTATTAGCTAGCTCAAACTATATGTGACTTTTTGCTAACTCATTTACAACTAACTTCTGAACTAACTCATAAATAATATAGATGGGAGTCAGTTGCTTTTTATACAACTGTCTTCTTGCCGATAATTATTGAACTAACTGTAACGCAGTTTATTTTTCAGCTGGGGTATGACTCAGTCTGCCCAGGGTCTGATCAAAGGTCTGCTTCCTTTGGATAGTATGTAGATGTTGTTGTACTTACACAATCAGTTTTATATACGAACTCACGACTTCTAACGTCAACACTATTAAAAAGTGAAGAGTGTGAAGTATATCCGAAAGGCGAGGTTAGGTTTGATACGAAAATACGATTAATACGAATATAAAGTAAATTAGGAAGACTTTATATTCGGCTAACGTGCCACTAACTACAACGAACACGAAGTAAGTTCGGGAGACTTCGCGTTCGGCTAATTTACGAAATAATATTACTACGAAATATACAGTAAATTCGGGAGACTTTATATTCGGCTACCGTGCAGCTAACTACAACGAGCACGAATTAAATTCGGAAGACTTCGTGTTCGGCTAGTCTACGAAATAATATTAATACGAAATATAAAGTAAATTCGGGAGACTTTCAGCCGTATTCATAAAAAAAAGTTGATTGAGGTTTAAAATTCATATTAGTTAAAAAACGTTTTAAGGCTAAATAACGTTTTTTAAATATTGGTATTCATAATCAGTTTTTTAACTAAAAATCAATTAACTAGATTTTTTTAAAATATCGTGGCAACACTGTATTCTTTATTTGTCACTTGCATATTAGTTCTGCAAAATAACGATTGTTAATTCACAAAGTTCTCGTGTCTATTTTGTTTATTTGTCGGTTTTCAGAGAAATATTGTTTCTATAAAATAAAAGATATGTTCCCACTTGTATTTAATAAAATAATAAACAAAGTTCACAACAAATCTTTGTTAAAAGTGCTTTTTATATTATTTATTTTATTGCAGATAAAGAAGCACTAGAATAACGAGCTTTATTTTGTTTGTTTTGAGTGTTTATACATCACTAGTTAATTTTCTACAATTATACTATTTTTGTTAACACATACATAAAATGAGAAAACAATGACTGGGAATGGAAACTGGATCGCTTCTTTTCTTTTAAATATTCTTTGGAGTATATTTGTTATTTCGGCAATAGTTCCTATAAAAAAAATTACATTGTTTTCTTCTAAATAACACTGGCATATGCATACATACATGCATACATAAGTACATACAAACATACACACATATGCACATACAGGTAAAGTTCAAAATGTAAACAAAAACGAAGCAAAATTACAACAACGTCACCTTAACATTGGTTTAAACATGGGGGCAGTCAATTTTAAAATTTGCTGATTTACGCAAGGTTTAAACACCGTTTTTTAAGCTAAAATTCTATTATGAATACAATTTTAGCGAATTTTGCTTAAACAATATTTGAAACTCGGTTTAAAATTTTTATGAATACCGCTGTTTATATTTGGCTAAAATACGGTTTATCTACTTGCTAACTACTTAGAACAGGATTCGGTAAAGCTTTCGGACGACACTTTCAAGTGGCCTACTTATAATTGTCGTTCGTACGACAAGGTAAATATTTCCCTTAAGCTAGTAAACCTGTCCTTGAATGTAAGAATTTTTGTGTGTATTTTTATGAACTGTTTTTAAAGATATGAACTTTTTATTTTTTACTCATATTAAGTAATTTTTCCTAGATTTTTGTAAAAATTTACTTAAACTTAGAAAAAATTACTTAAATCTTAGAAATTTTTTTTATTTAAATTTATGGCATGTTTCTACATTACAAGTAACTCAAAAATTTTGTTCATATGAGTACAAAATTTGGCTTTGGGGTTTCATAAAACAAGTGTCAACTTTTTCTGAGTAAAATACGTAATACTTTTTTATTTTGTTGTTTCCACATAACAATTTCAATTGTATCTAATGTCAAATATAGGCAATCAAAAATTAGTACTTGTGTGGAAATTAAAATAGGTTTTTATTCATTAAAGAAGAAATCGAATGTCCACACAATCGTCTAATTGAACCATTATGGAACCTGTAAGCATAAATCCAAACATTCTTATACATTATATCCCATAATTGTATGTATTTTCATCACAATTTTATTTTCAATTTTGTTCACATAAATTTGTTCAAGGAAAGTAATAATAGGTTTGTTCGATTACCTGAAACTTTTTACTGAGCTTCGCTGTATTATATCGAATTTCGTTCGTTTGTGATTTGAGACTGAATAAATGGTTGCAGCAAATAACGGTTGCACTTTTCTTTTTTGTGAATTTTATTTCTAAGTAAATTCTTCAATCATTTTCTTGTATGATGTGTAGCATATTAAAAAAAAGAATATACATCGGTTTTATGTATATGAAATATATTTTTTATATGTGTAATACATTTTTCCACATTTAAAATATATTGAAAGATATTAACCTCCTAACCACGATAAGGAATATTATTTTGGTTCATATATAAACTCCTGTGCTTTGAACAACATTTCAATGTAAAGTTTTTTATTCATTATTATCTTGGATCTAGCTGTATTCAAAGCAAGAAGATTGGGAGTATTTCCATTAAATTTATTTTGTTTTATATTGTATTTCCGGCAAATTAGTAACCATCTGACGATATATGTATATACATATCGTATATGATGGATGAAATCCATTCATGAAGCATGAAAGCTTTCTGACTTGCTTCAGCAAAATCTTAATGCTTTTATAATTGTGAAAAAATCATAACATACCGTAAATGAAAAAAAGTATGTCACTATCGATGTTATTAATTAAGAATCTCTGATGCAGCCTTTTTAATATATCTAAACATTCTTTAATGCTTAATAGCAAAAATACTCAGGATTTATTCAGTTACTCGATTTTGTTTGAAAAATAAACGAACTGATCTAATATTGCATTGTAATTTAAAAGCAACTGTTTTTTATTTTGCTCGATTTTCTCCCAGGGCTGCCATTCAATAATGCTTCTAGTATGGAAAAAAATTAACTCAAATACCAAATTGTATACCATGGCAATAATGAAATTAAATATACAAAAAGTGATACCAAATACAACGTAAGCTAGACAGATGTGCAATTGCTTTACGTGAGTACCTGCCGTTACGGCCTTATCTCACGTGTGCCAAAGCACCGGGTGTGGGTTAGACGCCAGACCAACGCCCCCATGCACCCTTTTAGAATGAACCTAAGGCCCACTCCTCAATGCACATAGGTTACAATCTTTGAATATAGTTATCCCTGTTCTATATTCAAGTACCTTGCTGAGGTACTTTGAGCTATCTAAACTCTGCTGCTATGTCCGTGCCCATAGCAGATCTGTTGAATGGCAACAGCACCTAGAATAGTGTCGGGCTGACGGCGTCAGACCAACCACTAGTATTGATTTAACATTGGGAAGCCAAGACTATTCTCCCAGCGATTTTGGTAGCAACCACAACCACCACGATACTTCTCCGGCTTCCACGCTTAGGTGTTGTGTATACACCTTAGCGAGGTCCCCAAGAAAATTCCTCAACTATTGCCGGCACAGCTAACCACTCATCCATAAAGAGCGCATGCCTGTGTCGCCAAATAACTAGTGCCTACTCCACACATACCAAAATCATCCCTTTAACCCACTTACGCGAGAAGAATGCAAGCTCGCCACCTAAGTTTCTGTGCCCACTACGACAAGACACTAAAAAGGGAAAGAGTCCTGGGGTCATATCCAGGACAAAAGTCATTTTGGACCAGAAATTTCCCACAACCGCAATGCATTTATCTCTAAGCAGCCCAGCTGTCGGGCAACCGGCACCCGTGGTACCAGAAGTAGCCTCTGGTTAGACCTCGAAGTTCCTCCACAAGGGCTTCACCTCTATCTTCTTTTGAACTCAGGGGCAGTGCTACACTCAAAAAAAAGACATATACTATTATTAAGGAAAAAAACTTTCTAAATTTAAGTAAAAAAAAAATTTCCAAATTTAAGTAATTTTTTCTAAGTTTAAATTAATTTTTACAAAAATCTAGTAAAAATTACTTAATATGAGTAAAAAATTAAAAGTTCATATCCTTAAAAATAGTTCACAAAAATACACACAAAAAATCTCACATTCAAGGACAAGTTTACTTGCTTAAAGGAAATATGTACCAAAAATTAGAAAATGGTTTAAAAGTTTTGGGAAAATGTATCCTAAGAACTAGTCAATCTCGTCTTAAATTAAAAAATAAATTTCAGGAAATGACTTACTCCTGAGTAGTTCATCAAATTTGACTTACTCGAAAGATATAAAAAGGTATTCTAAATTTTAGAAAAATATTTACCAGTTTTAAGTATTTTTTCTTTAAATTATAGAATATATTTTTTATTTGCATTAAGCAAAAAATTTAAGTAAATTTTTCATTCTTCCGAGGAATATTTGAACTTGAAATATATTTTTTTGAAAATAAAATAAAATTTTAAAACTCAAAAATTTCAATGCTTATTCAGGCTGCCCTGTTAGGCAATTGGTTAGAGTGCTTGCCTATCATTCAGAAGGTTGTTGGTTCAATACTTGTCTCTTCTCAAGGAATTAATATGTATGTATGGTGAATTAATTAAGAATATAATATGAATATGAAGTTATAATAAAAAAACATGCCATGTGGTATAGAATTTAATAAAAAATAAAAAAAGTACCAGAATTAAAGACATAAAAAACTTTGAAAAATTTACTAAATTTGAGATCAAAGATGAAAAAATTTTTTGGCAAAGCTCCGAATTTTATGGGATAATTTTACTTAATTTTAGAAAAATTTTACTCAAATATAAAAATATAATTACTATTAACTAGTTCATTCATGAAGTAGAAATTTAGTAAATATTTTACTGGTTTCAAGTAAAAAACAGCTTTGGCGCCATACGACAACTTTTTTTTATTCAAATTTAGAAAATTTTCCAAAGTTTTAGTTAGTTTTTTTTTGAGTGTAGGTGACGCTGCACCTAGCTGACAACAACGGGCGTACAATATTTGTTTTCCTTTTATAAGTATGTGCACATCCTTTGCTCTGTTTATGTTCAGAGATTGGGCAGTAACACATAAGTTTTACGGGTAATTAGCCAAAGGTCCATCAGCGGAAAAAGCTACATTACCCTAGCTGGGGCCCCGGTATTGCCACACTCGTAGTCTATAAATAGACTACCCTGGGGGTACGTAAGCTAGACAAGTGTACTATAAAAACTCATTTTGTTACGTACTCGCCTGTGTACCGCTTGCTTGCCTGAGAGCTTACTTGTTATGTAGAAACAGGCTATTAGAAACTTGTTTCCTTTATAATAGTATATGTCTTTTTTTTTAGTGTGGATTTTAAGTTGAAATGTTGCTGTGTATAGGATCCAGCTAACCCCTCAACAATAAATTTTCATATATTTTTAATAAAAAAATATATTACTGAATAAAATAGTTTGGGATTATTATTAGTATGTTAACAAATGTTAAACTTCAATGACATTGTATTTGTACTATGTATTTGATAGGTCTTATATCCAGCCTAGAGATGCTAAATGGGAAATCCCGAGCACGGAAATCCCGAGATTTTCGGGATTATGCAAATCCCGGAGCCCGGGATTTTTTAATTTTAAAGCCCGGAATTTTCGGAATTTTCTGAATCCCGTTTTTGCATAAATAATGTTTTTGACTGTCATCTTCTATATTAAAAATTATTACAAACTCCCTGTTATAAAAAGTTAAAATAAAAAATTTGCTTTGAATAAATATTTTCGTAGATAATATTATGTTGTGTATACGATATAATACGATAATATATATCTGTGGCGAAAAGGAAAAAGGAAATTATCTGTTAATCGTTAGTTTTTAAGCAAATATCGTTCTACATATTATAATTAATATATTTAAGTTGAAATATACTTAATTGTTCCAAAGGAGTTTAAAAATCTAAAAGAGATAAGTCGCAACTTATAGTGCTATAACTTCCTGAAAAACCACGAAAATTTACAAAGATTTTAACCAGGGATAGATGCGAATATGCAGATTACAGAGGTACCATTGACTCAAAATCAGCTTATCTCCACTTTTTGCCACAGAAAAGAGAACGCCATCTTTGCTAGGAAAAAATATTGCACGAAATGAAAATTTGCAATAAAATGGTTTTTTGAAATAGAGAGTTTATTAGAAATTATTGTATCACACGAACGCCAAATTGTATAGCCAAAAATAAAAAATGTGAAATTTTTTTTAGAAACGAAAACGGCATTAATGTTTAATATTGTAATTAAAAATCTGAATTATATAAGTATATACATACATACATACATATGTACATATGTACGTCTGTATGCACCTTTTAAATATGAAAAAAAAAAATAAATTGTTAAATAAAAATATTATTTTTAATATAAAGACGCACATTGTTCACAATTTTTTCGGGATTTCCCGAGATCCCGGTTCGGGATTTCGATACTCTATCACTAAATCCCGAAGCCCGGGATTTCTAAAAACCTATACCGATTAGCATCTCTAATCCAGCCACATTGAACTTATTAAATGCTGTTTACTACAATACCAGAGCAATTGATTTGAAAGAATAGTAGAAAGAAGACACATCACGAAAATGCTGAACACGAGTAACCTTTAATATAATAAAGGTATTCACGTCAACTCTTGCAACTGTGCAAAAATGCATAATTGCACTTTCTGACGTGAGCAACCAATTTTGTTTAATATGTGCATAGATATATTGTACTTGTATGTTTGTTTAAACGCTGAAACGAATTGTTGGAACTTCGCTGATTAATTTTGTAATCAATTCACTAATAAAATATCAATATTAATAATATTGGTATTATTTAACAAAATTCTAATAACTATTTTGAGCCATAGGTCTTTTGAAAATAGCAAAATTATGTATGTATTTGTTATCTGTTATCGAATTTGAAGATTTCCTTATAATTTCTAGCTAAGAATTTTTAAATATTTTTTAATTTTATAATTTTTAAATTAATTTATTTTTATCGGAAATATCTTCAACGACTTTTTTTCATTTAAAAGAAAAATATTTAGGTATTTCTGCGTTGTAATTTGATGTATGGTTGATTTTAAAAGTACTTTTTGTCCATTTTTTTTTGGATTGGCAATGCCATAAAAAGTTGCACAACTTTGCAGAATTTACCCTGACAATCTTGCACTTGCTCAGACCCTGACAATTTTGCATCATTTGTGCAAAATAATTTTCTATGTGGTTGTTGTTATATTTTTTGAAAATTTTGCAATTTTGCCTTTCTGCAACAGTGCAACTTTTGACGTGAATACCTTTAATATATCTTTTTTCCCCCGCACACTACTCCATACTTTTGGTAATACTCCCATTTTTTCAAGTCATAGGAAGAGTAGTTTTGGAACACTTGTCACCAAATTTTCTGCAGGGTTATTATAGAAATATTATTTTTTTTAAGTGAACTTATTTATCCTTATTTATTTAAAAAGTAAATATACATACATATATATGTAAGTGTTATTATTATAAGGGTTAATAATTGTTTTAGCAATTTTATTACATCCTCTTGTCCAATAAAACTGTTGTTGGGGAAACATTAACAAATTTCGATTAAACAAATTTGAAACATGACATTAAAATATAATAGAGAAACTAAATGCTTTGAACAAATACAACTTAAAATATTAAAAGCCTTACATAAAGTTCTGTTGACCATGTCATAATTTGTTAACAAATGGTGACATGCTGAACTCCTGGTATAAATAAAACAAAAAATTTAAATGTTACTTTTTCACAGAGAAGTTAGTGACACGAACAATAATAAATAGCACATGACATACAAACTATGTATGTGTAGCACATTCATTGGAAACATTTGCACTCGTGGTTTAAAGTGAATAAAGGAAAGGTATTTGCTTTTAAGTGACAAGGAAGTGCTTTAAAAGCTCATACATTTACATATTTATTGTAGCTATAAAGCATTTTTTGTAGGTGTTTTTAAGCTAAAAAGAAAAGGTGCCCTTTGCACCTGAGAATTTTAAGCAAAATGACTTTCATCAGGTGACTCAATCAATTTCTAAGATAAAGGTATTTTGATAAAGATTGCATAATTTACCTGTATCGAATAGGACAGCAGAATATTAAGCAACAGGCGGCCTCAAGCACGATTATTTTTAAAGTGAAATCCTACGAGGCGTGCACATATGTTCCCTATTAACCCAAAACTCTTGTGTCAAATAATAATAAAAAAACATGCTGCCGCCGTGCAAACAACAGCAAGCAGACAGCCATGTTTTAATTTTATGCTTTCTACCCTCCATTTTCTAACAAACTTTCATTTGCTTTTTTCTTAACGCTTAAATTCAATGTGCAGCATTCCCCATTACATGATTCTTTTCTCTCTCTCTCTCTCTCTCTCTCTCTCGAATAACAAATAAATGAAAATTAGATATTTCTAATCACTAATCACAAACGGTATTAGGAATTTTGTTATTAGAAGTCATCAGGCGTTCAGAAGGCAATGTAAGCACACGATGTCATTAGAAATAATTTGAAAAATATTTGTTGGATACTTGGAAAAAAAAAGTTACATACATTTTGTAAGTGTGACCCAAAAAAGATGAGCGCAACATGCGCATTTGACACCCACATATTATTCTTCTTTTTTTTTTTTTTTTTGCAGGAATTCTTTTAAGCTCCAGGATGTATTTTTAGGGTATGTATGTCGTCTTGTTGTCTGCTGGTGTAAAATTGTGGCAAAAGAATGTTGTAAATGACCTGCTTTGGAAGCAAGTGATAACGTGAATTCCTGTTAAAAATCTGACAATTTTACATGAAAATACATTTGTTACATTGCAAAGGTTAATAAACTAGAGCTTACAGCCTTTATAGTCTTGTAATAAATATTTCGTTTAGTAAATATTTGAAGGTTTCTAATTTTTTTTTTTATTACAGACAGAAATATTTTAACACAGTTAGGATATTGGTGAAATAAAACTATAACAACACTTCAAGTCTATTCTCTTTTATTGATACGATTACTAAAAATATTTTTTTTAAATTATTTGCAAAATTCATCGTGTTATTACACAAAAAAAGTTGACAAGAAAAATCGTTAATTTGTTTGTATGTATATGATGTTTAGATTTCAAATCCGTTACAAAATTAGATTTCTGTGATATTTTTCTAGTTAACAAAATATTGGTAGACCCCAAGAAAGCATGTTTTTGTTAAACACTTTCTTGTAGAGATAAGCGCGTGTTGTGTTTACTTTTCGTGACACGAAGTGTTCGTTACAAAAAAAATCTGATTTCCCTCGTGATCGCGTCGTTTCATGTTGAAAATTGACACGAAAAACACGAAACAATTTTAGTTTTAATATATGTACGAATGAATTTCCAGTAGAGAGAAAAATTTTATATATTGTCTCGTCAAATACACAACACCAGCATACTTTTTGATATTGTATGGGCCTCTGAAGCTTAAAGTTCTGTACGTAAACCGATAGTATCAGCTGTAGTGACAGCTAGCAGTTCCAACTCGGTGCTATATTTTGAAAAGCGACTCTTGAAAAACATCAGTTAAATTTTCTGATCTTCAATAACATACTAAAGCAAGCCACAGACCTTGCGACCGTTGGTACAACATGATCAGGTTGTGTATGAGATTGTAAAGTGTGTGGGGTCGTTGTATGAAGTTGTGTCTCGGTTGCATGAAAGATTACAAAGATTTGATTTTTGGCAAGTTGTATAGACAGGTTGTATAATTTAGGAATATGTTGTACAACTTCGTTTCATTTTGTTTTTATTTTCGTAGTGTCATATAAAGAAATGTCACGCACGAATTCAAATGTGCGTTTAAAATGTCATGCAAATGTAATTTTTGTAGTCTTTTGACTCACTTTCCTTTAGTGTTTTTAAAAGTTTGTTATTAGAATATGTTTCTTTTTATATAAACCAAATTTTTTCCCCAAATTTTTCTCTGCCCTTTTTTACATTCTTCTTCTTCGTTTTGCACGAAAAAAATCATCGACTACAATATGCGCAGTAGTACCCGATGTCATGTTTACTCAAATTTTTTTTTTGTGAAATGAAGTTGTGCGCTAATGTTGAACACGTTGTTGTATAGTTTGTGTCCAAAACACATAACTTGATAAACCAACGTGTTGTACCAATGGTCGCAAGGTCTGTGGCTTGCATAATAATAAAGGTTGGTTAAATTTTGAAGGCCGATGTTGAATGTATTCACCATCTGTCTTCTATTACTATCTCTTTCCGAAAGAAGGTAGGCATTAATTACCTGAGTGTTACTTCTCTTTGAAAACAAAAACAAAAAAAAAAGTTTTCTTCTGCATTTCGTTTGACATTTTTCAATTTCAGACTAACTCAATTTGAAGCATGGAAAGATGTACAATAGAGCAACGCATTAAAGTTATTCAGACTTATTATGAAAATGGGCGTTCAAATAAAAATGCATATCGAAAAAAATCACCTTCAGTCATGAGGCACATTTTCGCCTCAGTGGACTCGTCAATAAGCATAATTTCCGCATTTGGGCGAATGATAATCCAAGAGTGATTGTTGAAAAACAAATGCGCTCACAAAGAGTGACTGTTTGGTGCGGTTTATTGACAGGCGGCATCATCGGGCCGTATTTTTTCCAAACTGAGGCCAGTCAGTCAGTTACTGTGATTGGTGTTCGCTATCGTGAGATGATAACGAGCTTTTTATGGCCCAAATTGGAAGATATGGATGTGGACAATATATGGTTTTAACAGGACGGTGCCACTTGCCACAAAGCTAATGAAACAATGGCTCTTTTGTACGCGTCATCGAATATTTGTACCATTCGATGGAGGTGTTCCGATTTATTGTTCCATGCATAATTGAACCATACCATATTATCATAATAAAAGGAAATGACAATAATTTCCTAACTAATTTGTGTTCTATTCAAAATCGACATCGGCCCTTAAAATTTAACCACCCTTCATTTCGTGCATGTTGTGCAGTATCGTGTTGACAAAATATTTCGCGTGCGTTTTTCGTACATGTCTTGGTAGTCATATACAGCCAGAAAAAAGATTGGTTGGAAAACGGTTAGTTCACGCTATCAATTTTCTGTTAATCCAAAACACAATCCATGTTCATTGCCATAAGGGCATAATTGTAACATAGATATGATTGTGACAATACTTAAATTGATTGCATCAACCGAGCGTATGCTTTTGTCATGACTAGAAATAACATTTGTTTCAAATTCCGTACTGTCAACCGAATTTTTCTGTTGCTGCAACTATTGGGTTGAGGGTTATAATTAAAATATAGTGGTACCACAAGAAAATTTCAGTCGCTATAGCAGAATTCTATGATAGTTGCTGCAACCGCCAAAATTCAATTGGCAACAAATTCGGTTGTCACAACGAATATGTTTTCTCTGTGTACGTGCCGTGTCATGTTGGCTAAATTCGGCACGCGCCCATCTCTACTTTCTTGACATCTCCTCAGCTCATTATTGGTTTGGCGCATATGCCACAAAGTCGGTGTAGAGAAAAACGACAAAGAAGGCTTACACGAAGTTTTCTCAAAATATACTACACATATTTTATATTTTTGCTTCTTTAAGAACATATCAGACCATATTTGGATGCCATTTGTTGACGGCTTGGTTGACGACCACAAACATTTTTTACGTATTTTTTCATGTATTTTATGCCTGTATGTAGACTTTTTTCCTATGTATTTTTAATATTTTTCCCACTGTTGTCGGTATTATAATAATTTTTTTATTTTTTATTTTTTGTATAAACATATGTATTTGTTAACACCCTAAATATTGGCATAATTAATTTTTTGAATTTCTTCCCAAGTTTCCACAAACCCCAAAAATGATGGGTGTATGAAGAGTTTATTCCTAAACTGTATATTAACATTAAATCCACCAAATACATAGAAGGAAATAGTATTTTCAAAAGTTTAAGAAAAGATTTTTTGCAATTCTCATGTACAAAGAAGTGTCATTTCACAAAATATATTCTTCCATATATGTACATGACAATATCAAATTATTTAGTTTTAACATTTTTGTTGGTCAACTTGAGGCTACAATGTTTAAGTTTTGAGAGATGTGTTGGTGGAAACTTGCATATATTACTTTAATTTTTTATGCAACAGAACTTAAAAAAAATATTATGAAAACAACAGTGAAATGCGTCTAGGAACTAGATTGTGTGCCCCGCTAATTTTAAGGTATTTTTAAGGTATATTTTTTTTAATGGAAATGTAATGTTGTAGAATGGACAAAAATTAAGAAAAGAAAAATTTCATATCTTTCGTAATTGACATCATTTTGACTAATTTGATATCCCAACAATCTGTATGTTAAAAGCGGGTTAAAAATGTTCTCTTTTAGAAAATGAAATACAATTCACCATGACGACCTTTATTGATCCAAGATATATTTTTTTTTTTGTTTCACGCACATTTTAGATTGATTTGAAGATGGCCAAACGGAGTCATCTTTAAGCTCTCTGAACTACACGACGACTTCACTTATAGAAACTAGTGAAAGCTACCGCAAAGCTAATGCCAATTCTCGTCTTTATGTTTGAAATACTGTTCAGTCATCAATACGGAAAACTATAGCAGATTATTTGGCAAAAAATGCATAGCAAAAAAAATAAAAAATATTTTTTTTAAATTATTACAAACTAATTTTTGTGTGCCATTCATTTAAATTTCGTTTTGGATTTATGAATTATTATTATCACATCACTAATACATATGTACATACAGTTTAGGAATAAACTCCCCTGAAGGAAATGTCGATGGTGAAAATGTACTGAGTCGCTTTTGACTTTGTCACCAGTACTACTCTACAATTATTCCCCATATAATACTTTGTGCTATAGACATTTAGCATGTGCTTGTCATTGAAATTCTACTAGTAACACTAAAACAATTGACTAGATAGTGAATTCATAGTTCTTATGGGAACATGGAGACATACCAACCAGAAATTTACTGGTACATGTCTATGCCTTAATTTATGTATATTGACAAGTTGTTGCAAAATCCACCAGAAATACACCACATCTGTTTTCTCTCTTTATTTTATACTGACGAATAAAAGAGAAATTATAGACAATATAACTACTACTAGATTTTTAGTGTTGACATAGAGACACTTGGCCCCAGTCTGACTGCAGGGTCTCTATAAAACCGTGGCCGGCAACCCATACCATTACATTTTACAATTGTGTATGTTATACTCTACCACGAGTCGGTGTTGCCAGTTAAATTTTCGTCTCATTTCCCTAACTTGTAATTTTAAATCTCCAAAACCAAACTTGATTTTATTATGATCAGAAGAAACACTCAAGTTTTGTTTATGAAGAAATACATATTTTGTTGTTGCTACGCCACTGTAAAGATGAGTAAATAGATAGTGTTGTAGAAAATTTTCTTAAAATAATTTAAATATATGTTTGATGTCACGTTTTTTCATGCATGACAACGTACGTTGACAAACCAAATTTTCTGGTTTGCCATAATAATTTTCTGAAAATAAAAAAATTTGGAAAATTCTCATCACACATATTTTCATCATGTTAGGAAAAAATTGTTCTCTGGCAACGCTTATTCTTAAGAGTATGAGATAGATACACAAAAGTTGTTCTCAGTGCGCTGATTTACACGGGCATAATTGTGCTGGCATAACATGCCAGTTTGTTGGTGAGAGAGGCCAAGAGAGTGGTTTTGCGGTTGGCATAACTTTTCAACCAGCTGCAACCCGCATTAGCAGCATAAAACCAATACACATACAACTTAAAAAACAGCAAATGTTAAATGAATTCTAAAAACACTAACACACACACAGCTGTGTATACGAATACATTTTGTGCCAGATGAATTAGTCTCGTGTAATTTGGAAAAGAACAAAAATTGTGCGGCTTAAAAATTGTTCTCGTCTAAACTACCTCAGTAATGCGTGTGTACACGTACGTAATCAGCGTTGTCAACTCGGTGCTTTTCGCACCGTTTTTAGTGCTTTTTGAAATTTTTGACCCGAAAAATTTTGAAGTTAGTGCTCGGTGCTTTTTTAAACTTATTTTTGGTGCTTTTTATTTCTTGGCGGTGGCACTTAACCCAAAATTCAAAAATAATTTTCCTTATATAATATATATATTTTTTTTTGTAGAAGTCTAACATTTAAAAAACATAAGCAATGAAGTTAAATGAGACATTTCAAAATATTCTAATAAGATTGTACAAAACTTGGTTGAAGAAATACTTGCATTTTATTCTCAAACTTTCACATTTTAAGCACAATTATTGGCAACAGTGTTTTGCCACACGACCAAGAAGACATAATGCAAGTATAGTCTAATAGCGAAATATTTTCTAGTATATACAGTAAAAAGAGAATAATTCACTTAATGCAATGGATAAACTTTGAGTCCGCTATCGAGTTTTGGGCAGAAATAAAGTCTTATAACCTATTCATTTGATATAAACTCGTTTGGGGCATTATCGAAATTGGATTCCCATCAAACTTTAATGTTTAAACGCAGAAGTTGATCACGTTTTTACCTTTATTACTTTATTTAAGTCTAAAACTCGTAAAAAGTTGTCCTTACACTTGGCTCTACATAAAAGCGGTCTGAAACGAGAAAATTGTATTGCTAAGAGATTTTCCGTTTTAGGTTACATATTTATAACCTACTTCGTTCCTATTTTCTAAGATAATAGTGCATATAATATAAGTTTATATAACTTGGTTAACTTGCAAATTACTTTTTTTTTTTATTTTGTTACTTTGTTATTAATATTGCGTTTGCTGTGAAAGAATGTTTCCACAGCATGGTTTAATAAAAATCAAATTTTGAAAGTCTTGATTTAAAAAAAATTAACTACTACTCCCATCGAGTTCAAAATCTAATCAGAAAGTCAAAAATACTTGCCAATTACTGCTAATTTCAGGTGATTTGTTTCTTCGTTGACGAAAAAAATTAAATTTTTTATAATAATTTAAAAAGGTTTCGTCAAATTGATTTTAGAATTCACTGATTCTCATAGAATCAAAATGTGTATCAGATGCTTCAAATTTGAAGTTTTAAGGATAAAATGCAAGGTCAACCGATTTCTATATTTTTTATAAAACAAAAAATTTTAATTTAGTGCTTTTTTACTTAAATTAAGCGTTTTTTCCTGGTTTCAGTGCTTTTTAAAATTTGAAAGTTGACAACGCTGTACGTAATAGAAGAGTATAAGAAATGGCGCGGCGCCCTTAATTTGCCGACCACAGCTATAAAACCATAATTTTTGAAGTTTGAGGACACTTGGGAAGAAATTTAAAAAATAGTTTCCCCCATATATGGAGTACGTTCATACGTAAGCTTATTTAATTTTTGTCTACGCACTGTGCTAGTCTAACAAATGAATTTAAAACAATGAATTAAATTTAATCTTTTTTTTTTAATAAAAACTTTAAACTATTTAATTTCTTTTTTATCTCATTGCTACGTTATTCCTGGGGGGAGAAGAGGGGGATCGAAAATCGGGGAAAACAGCATTACGTAATATATGGACAGCCCCTTACACAAAAAATTTTATGGTCCCAAAATAGTTCAGGAAAAAAATTTTTCTTACATTTTAGGATAATTACACAGAAATCGGCAACGCTGCTATCATATATGATGTATACATACATACATATCGCTCCTTTAATTAAAAAAAATAGGTTATATCATATATAATTTTGTCTAAAAATTCCATAAAAAAGGCTTTTGTACGTACGTACGTACCTCCTGAGAATAGAAAAATATTTTTGTATATAATATAAAACTTTTTGCTTTTGATTAATTTTTTTTTAATTCAAAGCCCTAGAAAGCACTCTTACGAAAACAGATTTTGACCAAAAAGTATGAGAAGTGTGATTTTCTGATCGATATATATATCTTTATTATATATAATAACTTAGGAAAAAAATTTTAATATGTTAGGCAAAGGCTGCAAGAAAATAAATATTGGGTAAAAAAGAGTTATTCGTTGTATAATAAATATATGTATGTTGCATGCATTTTGGAATTCTACCCTCTGTGGAACCTAAAAAATGTGCAAAAACCACCACCAAAAAATAAATTGTTGCTGTTTTTCGAAAAAAAAGTGCAAAAGTAAGCAATTTTAACAAAAGTTACCCCTTCTGAGACCAACAGTTGGGAGCATAGAATTCTTAGTACGTTTCGAAATTTGCATGAACTCAGTTGAAAATCTGGAAAATAAAAGAAGTGCATGCAACCCTTAAAATAGGGGGTTAAAAATTTTTGAGCTTTTTTTGAGCACCAAGCTTAAAATACACAATAATAACCCTTAAGAAAGAACAAAAACAAAAGATAATTCAAATACAATTTTCACCACTCACGTACATAATATGTTCATCATCTATCTATTCGGTGTAGAAAGAAGCGGTTAGAATTTTTGGAGAAATACCGACATTAGGGCAACAGCAAATGAAAACACATTTAGTTAAACATTGTCAACATTCCAATAGATACAATTTCTAATAATTTCACAGGTTAAAACAAAAAAATAACAGCACATTTATATTTAAAATGATGGTGAAAGTAAACAAAAAAAAAAAAAAAAAAAAAAAAAAACGTTTGATAACAAAGTTGATAAAAATATATGTGTATATATATAATTTTGCTATTTGGGAGCGGGGGGGGGGGGGGGTGCTTTAGATTATAAAAGTTTGAATTATTTGAAAATAAATGACTAGACATCAACATACAAAACAGTTTTTCATTAGGCGGGCAGAAATTTTACGCCGTCGAAAAGTAATTTCTTAAGTTCGCAATAATATAAAAGAGAACATGTATGATACAGACAGTTTATACATTAGTCTCCTGCACAAGATATCTTATAAGAACTTTTAAGACATGAGGGATTTTTCAAATGCTTTGCAACAGCGAAATCTTATAAAGCAAACGTTAACAACACTGTTTGCAAGAAATTTATTTGAGTATTGTAGGTATAAGAGTAAAGAAGAAAACACTTCGTGACGGAAGAACTTGTGATACTTGCTTCTTTCTACGCATGAGCGCGTGTACAAACGTCATGCATGTATGTGTGTATGATCTTTTATTTTCTGCGCACATGCATTAACATTAGTTGTATGCGGTTAATCACATAATAGCTCACCATCTACATATTACACACACACTCAAACATGCAATATGAAAAATAACAAGCATACACAAATCAACAGTACTTCTTTTGAGTGTTTGTTACAGACAAGCTGTCTTGACGTCATCGCTTGTTAACACTGGTATACACATACACCAATACATCCATCGTGCTTCGCTTATAGTATAACAGCATTTATTATTGGTTTAGTAATTATAATACATGCGACGTGAATACATTTAAAAGTCATGACGTTTTTACATTTCAAGACTGTTTACGCAGGCCTCTAATACATACATATGTTTATACAAATGTGTATGTGTGCATGTGTTTTTACTTATTTTTCTGGGGGTAACTAATACCGGTTGCACTCACCATCCCCGTAACCAGAATCGATTGGCTGGCTGTTCGTTTAATTTCCAAGTAGTTTGTGTTTACTAATGCAGCATTTCCCTTTTAATATTTCTCTTTGCTTTGTTTTATTTTTATTTTTTTTTTGTTTGTTTATAATACATCCACTTCCGGTTTCACTTGCCGGATTTGATGGTGACCTGTTAAATGAGAATTCGCTAGTTCCGTAAAAGGAATCCAATAATTGTGGCAAACTTTTAAATTCAATTTATTTTATTGCTGCTGTTTTTATCTTTCTTTAAACTTTTTATAAAAATATTTATGGCCAAACCCACGATATCGACAACGTTTGACTTGTCGCACACTTACATTCAACACAAAAACAAATTTTAACATTTTGTTGTTGTTTCAAATGTAAGTGTGCGGCAAGTCGAACGTTGTCGATATCGTGGGTCAGGCCTTTAGTTTGTATATATAAAAGAGTTCGTATGCACAATTAAAACTCTGTACTATTTGTTTATAAAAGCCGTGTTCGATTTTCTCACTTCCTATTACAAAACTTCAGTTGAAAGCGCCACGTGTTATTTCAAAACAGTTAAAAAAGTTTTACCTAATTCACATACAATTATACTTTTTATTATGAAATTTGTTGCAAGAAACTTTTTCTCTTTGCTAATGTCCAGCACTCTAGAATAAAGTGATATATGACAAATAGTGACGTAGCGTGAATCTCTGAAGAATATATGGAATTTTTTTTAATGAGATTTGCTACTCCGGGCCTGCTATTGTCAAAGGAAACAATTTTCATGTAAGTAGTTTGATGAAAAATATGCGTAACTAGCGGTCCCACTAGACATGAACTTTTTATGGGCATCATCTCGGACATCACAAATGACTAATGGAGACCGCTCATGTCCATATTTCGTCCATGCTCTGACATGGATGCCCGAACATATGTCTGAGCAACAATGTTCGCCATGAGACTCGCCGTCCGCAACCATTTGCAAAGAAATAAAAAGAGACAGAAGAAAATTGATAAATATTCCATCTCTATTGCACTAACACAAAATACTTTGATATGCCTGAACATGGACACATCGCACGTATTCATAACGGGACCAGATGGCTTTGGCAAAAAGCGGGACATGATCGATCAAAAAGCGGTATTTTGAAGAAAATACCGTCAAAGAGCGGGTTTGTAGAACAAATATCTTTTAGAAAGCGGGATGTAGAAAACATAGTTTTCAACTCAAAAGAAACGCCTTTAACCCTGCACTATCATACTTCGTCGAAATGACGACGCGCGATTTTATTTTCGATTTAAAACATATTTTTTGTGATTGTTTTTGTTTCGTTTTTCGTATAGCGTTAGCCGCTAATATCAGTTACTCGAAACTAATGTTGCTTTTTTAGTTTAATAAATTTATTATCAGAAACTACAAGACTTAATGGAAAAAAATGTGTAATATTTCATACAATTGATGCTATAAATGCTATGTTTTAAGAAAAAATGCCAATTGATAGAAGTTTGTGAAATGTTAATTTTACGTTAAACGATTAAAAGAAATATATGAATTTCGTTATATGATAATTAAAAACTAGCTAAATATCAATAATAAATCTATTTTCGTACTTATTTTTGCTCAAGACGTTTTTTGTTGGCTCTTGAAATAGGTCGTAGTCGATTCGACGAAGTATGACGTTTGCGATATAAAAATAAGTATGATATTCTAGGGTTAAATAAACCAAAACATTTATAAACAAGAATATTTTTCTACATAAATAAAAATCAAATGTCGTTTGTTGGTGATCGCATCAATTAAGAACGGCTGCGCCGATTTCGCTATTTTTTTCATATTTGTCATAGCCTAAATTAAGTTTTTACGCAAAAAAATTGGTCACGCCCACTTTTTTTAATTTATCTAAAATCGGAGAACGGCTGGACCGATTTGTCCAATTTTTTTAATTTTCGTAGTAATTTAAAAAATTGTATTAAGGAGTGGAATGAAATATATTTTGTTTAATTTTGGAATATCTGCAGCAGGAAATGAGAAATTTTGTGTAAGTAACGACTTTTTAATGTGCGCTGAACATAGGATTGTTGGACCTAGAAAATATTTGAGATATCTACACAGAGAAAAAACTGCCTCATAGAATCAAGAAGATTTTCTCTATGAAACGTTTTTAGGCTAAGGGGTATCCCAGCAAAAAGAAGCGAAGATTTTTTCATAGAGATTCCTTAAGGGGCCCATACACTACAACAGCATGCATGCGCAATCAAATGTTTGTGCCAGCGGTTTGGTCGTGTATGGGCATTTTGTGCGATTGTACGGTTTGCTGTAGCGATGTCAAGTAGAGTTTGATATTTTGCTAATGGTACCAGCTCGCTGGTGTGGTATATGGTGAAATTAGCTCAGTTGAGCAAAGTTGTCATGGAGCAAACATGCATTTAAGTAATATAGTTTGTTGAAATATAATTTGTTTCAATCGTAAACAGAATTTAAGAACTTTAGTTATACATAGCTGCTAATTTTAACAACATTCCAATAATAATTGCAACAAAATATGTGTCACTATTCATAACCACCCTTCCCGAAATTTTGTAAGAAATGAATATTGTACCAGCTTGCTGGTATGTTGTGTGGTTCGAGCATGAATGCTCAATCGCTTGATTGTGCGTGCATGCTGTTGTAGTGTATGGGCCACTTTATTATTTTTATGTGGTAAATCTTATTAATTTTATCAAGAAGAAAACTACATAAAATCAAGAAGAAATCTTATTATTCACAACTTTTTTTTACTCAATTTCCGTTATTTTTGGCACCAAAAAAACAATCCATGTAGAAAATCTTCTTGATTCTACGAGGTTTTCTTATAAATTGTAAACTATAGGGATTTCTTATTGATTTTATGAGGTTGCCTTATTGATTTTTTTAAAAAGGTTTTCTTCTTGATTTTAGTAGGTTCCTATATGATTATGTGTAAAGCATCTTATTGATTTTTTAATAAGGAAATCTTCTTGATTTTATGATGTGTCTTGTTATTTCATATCTATAAATAGACATACAGACAATTTTTTTCATGATCTTTTCCGTTTTTGTACAAGCATGTTTGCACAATTATTTCAATGGTTATTCAGACTGCTTGTTAGCATATTGGTTATAGTGTTTGTCTATCAGTCAGAAGTTTGCTGGTTCAATACTTGTCTCCTTTCAAGTAATAATATGTATGTATGGTGAGTAAGGCCGGGTTTCCATCTGTGTGCTATGTGCCACCACACAAGCATAAAAAATTCGTAACCACCAATTACTAATGAAAAACAGTTTGATTCAGACACGTATTTATTGAGTTAAAAAGTTTCATAGATAACTAATAGACAATTTTATAGAATCCAAAATGATTGGAAACTGTTTAAATCAATAAATATATGCATGTCTGAATTAAACAGTTTTTCATTCGTAATTAGTTGGTTACGCTTTTTTGGGCAAATGACACACAAGAAATGCCAGATGTAAAATCAGCCTTAGTTAATTAAGAATACGATATAACAATATGTATGTGTGTATGTAAGTATTTATAAATAAATAACATCTACATATACTACATACATACATAAGTATATGGTATAGAATTTAAATGAAAATATGTACATAAGCAAAGCACAAAGAATAAAGACATATTTTTTTTCTTTTTATGAGGTTGCCTCATAAAATCAAGAAGAAAACCTTATTAAAAAAATAAATAAGATAACCTCATAAAAACTACAAGATTTCTTCTTGATTTTTTCAAAAAGGTTTTCTCTATGAAATTAATAAGATTTCCATATTGAAAAAAAATAAATTCAGTAAAGTGCGACTCTGACTCGCGCACGAAGGGTTCCGTACGAACACTAGATATGTAATTTAATACAAACTTCATCCTATATAACACATAGTTTTGGCATTTTTTTTCGTTTTTGGGTTCTTTTCGGTTTTTTTGTTTTGGCGTTTTTTGCGTTTTTTTTTCGGTTTTGACGATTTTTTTAAGTTTTGGCTATTTTTTTTTAGTTTTGACACTTTATTTTCTCGTTTTGGCGATTTTTTCGGTTTTTGGCGTTTTTTCATTCAGGCGATTTTTTTATTTTTGGAAATTTTTTTAAAAATTATAAAATTAAATTAAAAAATAATAAAAATAATAATAAAATTAAATAATAATAAAATTAAATTAATTAAATTAAATAATTTTATAAAATTTTTTTTTTAGTTTTGGCAATTTTTTTTCGATTTTTGGCGTTTTTTCATTCTGGCGTTTTTTTTTCATTTTGGCGATTTTTTCGAATTTGGCGATTTATTTTATTGCTAGAAATTTTTATTTAATTTTGGCGATTTTTTTCGTTTTAGCGATTTTTTTTTAATTTTTGGCGATTTTTTTTTTTTTGGTTTGGCGAATTTATAATTTTCGGTTTTTTTGGTTTTACCGTTTTTGAAAATTTCAAGTGCTTGCCTCTTAAGGTTTCCAAGATATAGCAAATTGTCAAAATTACATAGTCAAAATTGCATTAACTGATGGACCACCCTTTAATTAATTTTTTTTTTAAATTTTAGTGTTAATTGTTGTAGTCTGTGTAAAAATACACTAATTTTACAAATTTCATGTTTCAATATACATATGTTCATACAATTGTATGTATATTACATGGGATTTTGAAATTTTTCGTTGCTCGTTTTGGAACACCCTTTAATTTTTAATTCTCATGTATTTATTGTTGTAGCGGCCAAGGTTCTACATACTCTGTCCAAATCCGTAGGTCCGTAGCTCTTACGGTTGCTGAGAAAATACCGTGTGACGGACAGACGGACAGCGTAGCGAAAACAATAGGGTTTCTTTTCACCTTTGGTGTACGGAACCCTAAAAACCATAGAGATTTCTTATTAATTTTGTTCTATTTTATGAGGTATGTAATAGGCACTGTTTTCTCTGTGTAGAAAACTAATATAGGGAGAACGTTGTAATTTTGTAGGGACAAACTGTAAATGTGCATTGTCTCTGGGAACAATTTCAGAAAAAGCGTGGTGCTTCTCATAAATTGGAAATTTTTGTTTGTCCTCAAAAGTAATACCAGTGTACTAATCTTGCTGATTTGCCCACATTATTTTACTGATGGTCTAGAAGAAGCCATAGGCTATTAATTTTTTTAATATCTAAGTTTGGCATGACGCTTTTTACATAGAAGCATCATTTATTTTTTATTAAGCATCATATCTTTTAAGCCAAAACAGTGTCACCTCCTAAGTAAATTAAATATTAATTTATTAATATTTTTTATCTGCTAAAAATACAAACTTGAAATTTCGCTGATTCTGCTGATGATAGAAAATAGTTTGAATTGGACTTGAGAGCTTGTCTTCTCTGAAATAGAGAGAGAAATTGTTTGCTTAACAAAATATGTATCTTGGAAACAAATGCAGTGAGAAGTTTGAAACTCTTCCTGACTATTTATGTTAATAATGAGAATTGTTTTCTAAAAAAAAGTGAAGATTGAATCGCAAGCGTGGACAATTTTTTTCTTTTCACCTCAAAACGTATATTTATGAGGTGTGACGAGGCGCACAGGTTTTTGGCTAGTTAATCATTAACGAAACTTTTGGAATAAGTTTTTATCAGTTACATTTTAATAAAAATCGAATAAGACATTGAAAATTTCAAAACTCTAAAAAGCGGGATAAAACGGGATAGTAATCAAAGGCAGGATCGACCTGTGAAAAGCGGGATAATCCCGCCTAAAGTGGGATGTCTGGTCAGGTTGCGTATTCACCACAACAAAGAAGTTGATGAATTTTTTTTTAATAACCATACAAAACAGCTGACTCGCCATAACGCCACAGCCATAACCGTAGAATTGAATTTTAGTTTTTAATCGTAAGCATAAACAGCTGTTTGGTGGTTAGACATAATGGGTCTGTTACAGATGAATAACAAAAAAGTCAGAACTTGTATAAGGTTATCCAAAAGCGTTCCAGACATGGTTGTCATAATGCTTTTTTCATGTAGCCTTTGCTTCTTTTTGGAACTTATTTTCATTTACTTTTAACAGCTGTTGCCAATGATGCAGTCTTTTTGTTTTTATAATGTTATGCGACTTAAGCGACTAAAATCACTTAAATTAAATTTAATGTAAAAAGTAAGCAACATTAGTATTTCAAGATGTGCAATTATGGTTTCTTGGGTTCCAGCAAATTTGTTTAAATTGTGCATATTCAGAGAGTAATTTTCTTTTTTCTCTCATTAGTCTGAACTTATAGGAAATCTTGTAGAACACACCTATTTCTTGCAGCTGTTTATTGTTATGGCAGCATAAATATTAGTTGAAATAAATATATTTGTGATTATGGGCATAGTTTGGCTATGACATTATGGTATGGCACGCCTGATTGAGTGTTTTAAGTTATATTAAATTCTTCAGTTCAATATAAAAGCATAGGAATTTCAACAGTAATGTCAACTTTTTGTAGCGTGTGACACCAAACGAACAAGCTTGTTATTTTTTTATGAAAACGGAAATTTAAGTAGAACAAAAATAAGCAAATTAACTAACATGTGCACAATAAGTAAAGAACAAATGACAATGACAATGTTGTAAATATAGAGATAGTAACATTGAGCTTTCATTACAAAAAAGCTTTCAGCAAATTGAAATAAGATGAATTAAAACAATTCACACATTCTATTTGCAATAATGCTAAGTATATAAAGCAGAAATCTACATCTACTCACACCACACACAGTGGACCAAACACAAAAGAACGCTGATGATGAAGGCTTAGTGGCCTTCGAAAACGGCTGGCTGTTCCGTTCAACTATGTGTTGTTAGTCAGAATATTTACAACAGACTTTGGTGTTATTTATTTGTTCATTAATAACTATCACATGTAATTTGGCTTTAAAAGCAATACGAACCTTAGCCCGTTCAAATCACAAATATGGAAATTTTTTTAACTTCTTTATATACATATGTATTTATATAAGCCGTCAGCAGATCTAAGATTTTAAGAAAAATCGAGTATCATTGTTCTGAAATACAAGCATAAATGCTTGCTGTTGCACGTGACAAAAATGAGGAATTTGTCGTGGAAATGCCCATATGCAGAAAAGGTTGCTTATCAAAAATTATCAATAAAAATATTTATCAAACATAAGAACTATTCTCAATTATTTCCCAATAATCAATTTTGCTTATTTTTAAGTCAAACATTTAATCTTAATTTGTTGAATTATGCTTGCTTTACATATTGTTTCAATAGCATTCTGTACACTGAAAGAATTTTTTTCATAAGTTCTATGAATATCGGCATTAATCCAATGAAAAAATTCATTGAAATTCAAACAACGTCATGCTTCGTTGAATTAATGAAACCAGTTTCGTGAAAATTATTTTAATGAAAACTTCGTCATCAATGCAATGAAATTGCTTCATCGCAGCAACAAAATAATTTCATTAAAATGACGAAATAATTTCATTAAAACCAGCGAAATAATTTCATTCAAATAACGAAATAGTTTCATTAAAACAATGACATTATTTCATTGTATGTGTTGTAGGTGTGAATAAGCATACAAAGAGTACAAAAACAATTATGTATACAGAACTACTTTTGATGCAAGCTTCTGATTGACAACTGTTGAAATACATTTAATTTATCAGACTATCATGACTACAATGAAATTTTCATTGGAACAACGAATACATTTCATAGCCATAATGAAATTCTAAATTTCTTAAATTTTATTTATTTTTTTAGTTTTAAAGAATTTGGTGAAAATTTCATTACATTTGTGAAATTATCATTAGATTTGCGAAAAAATTTAATGAAATTGTTTCGTTTGATTTTTGAAGTAAAATTCTTTCGGTGTAGTTAAAAGGAAACTTGAATTTAATGGGTACAATTCAGTTGTATGGAATGGATCGAAATTCAGTCGAAAATTTGTTTTAGAAGTGCCACTGTGTTCCGGAGAGTGCAGGCAGTGGCTCTATCCTAAACACAGAAAAATTTCATATTAAAATATACGAAAAAAGGGTTAATTTTGGAATTTTTTGGCAACAACTTTGTTTCATATGTGTTTCAGGTTAATTGGGGTTGTTATCCGTCCTCTTTTTCCCGGACACTGTTCTCTTTTTGGGATCTATGTCCTCGGAAAAAATTGTGTCCGGGAAAAGATATTTTTTCGCTTTTACATTGCTTGAAAAGGGGTATTTACTAAACACCAAGCTAAAATTTAAAATAATTGTTTTGTGGTATGTTATTTTAAGACGTAGAACTATTAAGATGTATTTAAATTATTGATGGAGTTGCGCAAGAAGGGCCAATATAATATAAGGCATAGCCTTAAGCGAGATTTCACAATCTTTATTTCATGAATAAGAATAAGATATTTTAACCCAAAAATTTAAGTTTATATAAGTCCGTTAGCCCTACTGTTAAACATATTTTGTATGTAATCGGTTGAACTTTGGGTTCTTATTTGATGAAGAACTACTTTTTAATTAATTCTTGTACCATAAAGCTTTTTGATAAGTATAAACGACAAAACTATAAGTTTAAACAAATGTTTCCAACATTTTAAATGATATTTGAAGTGATATTTCTTATACATATCGATGGTGTTGAGTAACAAGATCCAATATTCTATGTGAAATGGTGCGAGATTGACCCTTTTCACGCAACACCACCGATATGTAGTTATTGGTAGTACTATTATTGGCAAAAACTCAATCTAGTTTTATTTTTAAGTCCTACTTTTTTAAGCAAATGTCCGGGTTCTTCCCCTCTGCTGTCCTCTTTTTATAAATCACGCGATAACAACCCTAGGTTAACTCAATGTGATTTGCAGTAAATGCAGAACCGTGTTGATTTAAAGTTATTGCAAGTTAAAACAACGCGAGTTTGATACTAAAATAAAACGAAGAAATTTTTTCCTTTCGACGAAAATCAACATTAATTTGGCTTACGGAGCGATACGAAATTAAGCCTAATCAAATCAGAAATATAGAAATTCAACATTACCCAGTAAAAAAAAATGGAAGTCATTCTGAAGGAACCACATTTTCATTGCTTCAAAAAAATCGATATTTTTAATTTGCCGATAGTTAGCAGAAAATCAAGTAAAACTTTATTTTAATCACACAAAACCTTGTAGTTTTTCCATAGTTTTAGTAAATACTCACGAAAATGTTCAAAAAATCGATTTTTTGAAAGAAATTTATGAACTAATTTTGGCCTAAAATTTAGAAGTTATTTGCTTAAATTTACATGAAAACACTGTTTCGCGTTTAAATTCGTATAAAAAGAAACGAATTGTTAAAATATGTAACTTTTTAAAATTTTTCCTAGATGAAAATATTACCATAGAACACAAAAAAGGAAATTTTTATTAAAATCGCTTCTAATTCGGTGACTAGGCATCGAAAAAGAGAACTTCTTGCAATGACAACCCTATGTAAAAATCATTAGATCGGATCGAAATTTGAACTACTTCCAGACTGCAAACTCTACATTTTCATGACTTCTTTGGAGTGTCTTTTTTTACTGGGTACTTGTGCAGTAGCGAATACGATTCCTTATCATATGTAGTAGTTTGGATTAATTTATTATGTCTCTGAAAGCTATTGTTTTACATGGTGTCATATTTGCCTGAAGTTATAGCAACGGGTTAAGAAAAAAAAGAAGAGGCAAAATGTTATTTACCTACAGCCGGCTGCAGCAACTTTTATTATATGCTTGCTGACAGTTTAATAATAATAATAATAATAACAGACTGACTATTAAAAGCGTCATTAAAATGTCAAGTCATCAATCTTTTCATGTTTTTTACTAGGCCAGCAGCAGCCAAACGCAAGTAGAGCCCACCAAAAATCAAAAAGGTTTCAACAAAAGTTCACTGGTAGCCACCCTACAGCAAAACCCCAAACTACAGCAACAACAGTGAAATGTTCAAATAAAAACTTTGGGGATATACTTTTATGAAAATAAAAAAAAGAAGAAAAAAATATAAAATAGAAAAGGGCAGAGAAAAAATTTTTATTCATATGGCCTTGACAACACGTGCACTTATAGTAAAATAGTAAAACATGTGTTATTAAAAAATTTCCATTTTCGTAAGAAAAGGAATAGGAGAGCAACATTTATGAAAGGATACTACTTACAATATCGTTATGGTTTGCATGCATGCAATTGAGTGAATTTGCAGGAGCATAATAAAAAGCTTTTCTATGGAATGTCAGACACAGCTAGGCAAAAAGAGATTTTCAAATAAATCAAAACAGCTGCTGGTGTTGGCTGTTCGCCCAGTTAAAAGATATTCGCTGAGAAATTTTTTGAACTAAACTCACTCAGGATGATTAGAAAATAAAAATAAAGCAACTCAGCTCCTCAGCTCAAACCCTTGCAACGAGAATTATATAGTCATTAGAAATTTAGAATAAAGAAAGTATTTTATTTTTTTTTATTACCAGAGCGAGTTCGTTTTGAACAAAAAGTTTTCTTTGCAATAGCAGCACAGAAAATGTTTTAAAATTACCACAGCAGGGTGGGGCAATAAAAGTGTCTGGCAAAA
Organism: Tachina grossa; assembly: GCA_949987645.1. NCBI lineage: Eukaryota > Metazoa > Arthropoda > Insecta > Diptera > Tachinidae > Tachina > Tachina grossa. The sequence goes on from OX465274.1 coordinate 183,125,970, forward strand.
TAATAATAATAATAAAATCGTTGCCTTCATAGGGTATAAAAACAAATGTCACTAGAAGTATATAGTAAGTAGTAAGTATATTAATCAAACTAAGCAAAAGTAATAAATTTTTTATTTTAATGGGAAAACAGTCAACTCACGACGTCGATTTTTAACAGGACCCCAGCATATTTTGTAGCTAGAGGTGAAAGAATTTTTCAACTGTTTTCATAAGAACGTCAAAAAGTCAAATGGCTTTAACATACACACACACATATTGTTTATACAACAGGACTTAGGCGGCAAAGGTCGACTTCGAAAAACCCTAAAGTATGCTTAAGAAAACCACGAGAAAAGCAAAAAGTTTGATTCAAACTCATTCAAATCACATTAAATTTACAAGAAATAATATCGAGCCATAACCGCTAAAATAGCTTAAGCGACACATTTTTTGGACTTCGTGTTTTTTTTGACGAAAATCGACTATTTACGATCGCAAATAAACGATTTTGGTCAAAAATTGAGGTTCGAAAATTATGTCGCTTATGCTATTTTGGCGGTCATGGCACGATATGTTGTGTAAGTGTGTTGGTGTTTATTTACCTTTTTCATAGCTGGAATACAATGTTTGTAAACAGCCGACAAACTGCTGCTGGCTGAAAGACAGTGTATTAGTCTTGCAGTCGGAGGATCGTAAGTTCGAATCCTAGAGTCAAATCAAAGTATTTTTTTTTAACTAAAACATTTCAAGTCAAAGAATTTTGTATATTTTTTTTAACTAAAACTTTTCAATTCAAAGAATTTTGTATATATTTTTTAACTAAAACTTTTCAAATAAATTTAAAGTTAAGTGATCAATGAAATAATATTGAATTAATATTTTATTCATGATGGTACATATTTAGTGTGTATCTAAAGAATACTTAAAGTTGTTGTAGCTGTAGCGGTAACTACCGCGTTGACTACCACACGATGATTTCCGAGTTCAAGTCTTGGCCGGGGAAGCCAAATATACAAATAAAAGTTTTTCTGATGTCTATGTCAACCACACGTGGTTAAATTATTATTATATTTTATTATAATTAATAAAACACATTTACTATATTAAATTAAATTCATGTTGTTTCAACTTGATTTAATTTTGATTCAACATTTGAATTTTAACAGTACGTAAATTTTAATTCAAGGTTAAATAAAGTTATTTCAACAGCACTAATTTTCTTTGGAAATTACTATAAATCATGTTAGATTAACATGAAACATATATGAAGCAAAATCATTGCCGAAAAAGATTAGATTAGATTAACCTTGTTTACGTATATTTTAAATGGAAATTTTTCTGTGTGCAGTCTTTTTAAATTCCATTGATATATTATAAAATTTCACTCGATTTCAAATGCCGTAATTATAAACTAAATGCAGTCCTCACAATTTTTCTTACTTGTTACCAAAATTATAAAGAGATTAATATGACAGTGGCTTTTTTAGCTCAATATAATGTTGCCTTAGAGTGTAAGTAAACTAACTCGCTTCAACAAAATTTTACGGGAGAGAAAAAAAAACTTTTAACAATTTCTATACAAAGCTGAAGAAATTAGGCTAACAACACATTAGTTTGTTTCGGCATGTATAGTTCCAAGTTAAAGCAAATTTTTTGGCCAATCGATGCAGCATATTTTTCTCTTTTTAACGGCATTAAAATGTGATTGATATATTATAAAAAGTGAAGTTGGCAGGTTTACACTACAAGCAGACGATAATATGAATACTTGCATTTAGGATCCTGCGCATTTCATATTTAAATGTAAATATGAGGGTTGTGTTCATACAGAAAAAAAAATTCAAAATGAAAGCTACACCCACACCCACATCACACTAACTTCGTAACCACACACAATAATTTTGCAAATATAACAAATGTTAAGAAAGTTTCTTTACTTTTTAGCAACATTTTTTACCTCTTAACTTTTTGTCTAGCATTTAGAAAATAATTCCCCCTACCACTGCTTACTTAATAAATTTGTGATCCCAGTAGAGTTATGATATCGATAAGATTTTTAATATTGAAAACAATCATATATTTATTTACTCTCTACAATTGTGGAATATCTTATCACTGGCTGTAACAATAATAACAACACAGTGTATATATATAAATAAAAACATTGATATCATACAAACAAAACATAATACAAAAAGAAAAACAATCCTTGAACTTCTAAAATGTTGTTTGTTTCTTTGTATCATCTACCTATCCAATCCAATTTGCGTGGGCGTTCAAATGCCATAGAGAAAAAATAATATCTGTAGATTCACTTCATAGGAGAACATAAATCTTAGCAAGCGTTTTTATGGCAAATGAATGTGGAAGTGAAAAATTACATGCGTTCTCCAAAATCATCCCCACATTGAAGCACGTGTGAAAGAAAGTCTCGTTGTCTGTTAATGTTGCACATTGTGGTGGTGTATAAGTGTTAGAAAAATACATGCAAATCTAAAAAAAAACTCAACGTTGTTGAACTTGAGAAAAACACAATTTTTTTTTTATAAATTATTTTAACCTTTATGTCTACAACCAAAAAATTTCCGTTAAACATACAACCATCATACCCGGGTAAGTCGTACACTTTGCAAGGAAATTTGTTCAAATGAAACCACTATTTTTTGTTTTTTTCATCAAATTGAACGATTTGCATCCGTTATTATGAAAAAAAAACGTCGTCGTTTATAACTAGGTGACTACGTATTTCTGTATGCTTTTAAAAATGGGATTCCCATTGTTTATCTTAGCTCATATGTTTAAACTATAAAGGAGAGTATACACAGCATCGTAAAGACAATTTGTTAGCAAATCAAATTAGTTTCTATTTGCACTTGTAATGTGAGGTGTGATTGCAGCAACACAAAAGCGTTTTGATTTGATAAAAATCCCAATAAATTGATTCATACATTTATTTATTTAATAAAGGTTAGTTTGACATACACACATACATATGTGCACAAAGTATATAAACATGTATTTTTAAGTTTTTAATAACTTGTAGATTAAAAACAGTAATTTGTATAATATAGTAATTCGAGAAACAAATAGAAAAGCAAAGCAGTGTTGCGAACAAAGGCAAAAAGAAAACCCCAAAACACCAACGCGTGCTTGGAAACCTCTTTCAACTTCAGAGTTTGATGCCTATCTTGGAATTTTTTTTTTGATGGCTGGAGTGACACATTCTAATTTTGTCCATACAACTGATTTATGGAAAACTAATTCCCATCCTTTATATCGTGCTTCGATGGGGCTTCAACGTTTTTGGTCTATAAGCCGTTATATCAGATTTGATAATGGTGGTACACGCCAGCACCGTAAAGAAAGTGATAAAGCAGCAGCCATATCTGACATATTTCTGATGCTGAATAGAAACCTACAGAACAACTATGTGGCAGGAACCAACATAACTGTTGATGAGCAACTTTATCCCTTTCGTGGTGGCACAGGGTTCACTCAGTATATTCCTTCAAAACCTGCGAAATATGGGATAAAGGTTTGGTGGGTTTGTGATTCTCTTACATCTTATCCACTCAGTGGACAGATATATACTGGCTTGGCGCCTTCTGGAGAAAGGGAAAAAAATTAGGGTGAACGAGTAGTCAAAGATTTGTGTTGCAACCGTTTTCGTGGAAGTGGACGAAACATCGTCTGTGACAACTTTTTTACAAGTTACAATTTGGCCTCTTCTTTGATGTTGGACTATAACTTGTCTATCTTGGGCACCGTGAACAAAAGACGAACATTTGTTCCGGTTGAATTTTCTAATCCCCGAGGAAGAGAAGTAGAATCTTCAGTCTTTGGATTTAGCAACAACATTAGCATGTGCTCATATATCCCGAAAAAAAACAAATCGGTTGTGCTACTATCTACATCTCATTATAATACCGAGGTTGGAGGTGAAAAAAAGAAGCCAGTAATGATACTGGATTATAATAAAAGCAAAGGTGGAGTTGACAACATGGATAAATGTCTGGGCGAATATACGACAAAGAGGAGAACAAATAGATGGCCCTTAGCGTTTTTTTATAATATTATTGACGTGGCTGCATTTGCAGCTTTTGTCATCTATATGGAGAATAATCACAGCCTTAAATCCTCAACGAGCCGAAGAAGACTGTTTCTTCAAAATTTAAGTACACAGTTAGCTATGAACGCAATTCAGATCCGCTCAGAAAATCATCAAATTATGAGAAATTTTTCATCTCGCAGTGGAATTGAATGCATGTTGGGCCAAACAGTAAAGTCATATAATGCTACTGAACCAGAACGTGTTCAAGAAGAACGCGACGCTTCTGGCAGAAAAAAGCACAAAGGAAATTGCTACATGTGTGAAAAGAGGAGATCAACAAGAAAATCCTGCAAGGAATGTAAAAAACCAGTTTGTGTTCAGCATTCGGAGGATGTAACTTTTTGTCATCTATGTGCAAAGTAGAAAAAAAATCGATACAAAAAAACAATATAATTATTTATACGTACAATGCACATACACACAAACTGATTCTAAAATATTTTTATTTACGTGTGTAATTTTTATTAATATTAAAAAGGTAAAACAAAGCTTGAATTGGTTTAAACTAAACATCAAAATAATTATGTATATTTTTTTGGACTTTGAATCAAAAAAGTTTTTGAATTGTTCTTTGCTTACCCGGGTATGTCGGATGTATGTTTAAGGGGTAAATCTTACAAACTTCGTGTACATTTTTTCCAAAAAAAAATTTTTTTAATTATTTCTTTAGATGTTGAAAAACCATATTTTAGGCACATATTAAAATTTTCAAGTCGATACCTTATCAGATAGCGAAAATATATTGAACGGAAAATGAAAAACTTACCCAGGTAGGTGGTTGTAGACATAAAGGTTAAGGGAAAGAATACAGCTTTTCTTCCAATACAGTTTGTTTCCCTTAGTCATAACAAAATTCGATTATACTAATCGATATACAAAAAAAATATTATTTAAAAGTTTTAAACAAAATATTTTTTTTAATTCAAATCTTTTTCAAGTTCTTTCATTAGGCGCTCTTCGTGTATTTTGTAACACTCCAGGGTGGGGGGGGGGGGGGGGTGGGGGTATAAAGCATTTGTTGCGGTTTAGAAAATTATTTATGCTGAAAATTTTTATAAAATATGTATACAACTTTCTAAAATAGCGTTAAGAGACGAATGGTCCCTTCATGAGATCAAAAACAAAATTTTTAAAAAAATTCTAAAAATTTGAGTAAATATGTAATTGAAACATGTATTTTAATCATTTCCATTGGTTAAAATTCCAAAAACAAACAAATCAAGAAAAAATATCACAGGCTAATCTAATTAATTGCAGTTGTCAAGTTTACAGTTAATGCAAACTGTTTTTAGAATTTCAGTTTAGACTCACAAATCGATATTCAAATATAAAAATGGGAATCATTCGAAAGGTATTTGAAAAGTATCTTTAAAAATTTTTTATTGCATACTTTTTGGATTAATACACTGGTGAAATTAATTAACTAGAGAGCAATTAAGCGGAAACTACTGTAAGTATGAGCAGCGTTGCCGTTCTGACACTAAGGTATCACTTTTGACCCTTTTTCGTGCCAGTGGCACTTTTATGACCCTTTTTTTTAATTTATCCCTTTGTATCATTTTAACAAAATGTATGCCGTAGCATATCAGGTATCGGAAAAATTGCTGTTCGTCCATTTGGCGATATTCGGTTAGATGGTGTCGATCATTTTACTGTTTTGGTCGATAGAAAGGCCAATAAATGGTGAAAATATTGCAAAAACTCTGACACCCAAATCCCTGATTCCAAATGCAAATTATTTCTGGGTGTATCACAACTAAAAATGCGTATTTAAACTTACTTTCATATTCAATCTTAATAAAACTTTTTATTAATAAAATTTTTGCAAACCGGCAAGATCGTATACAGACGGTCGTTACTATTATTTACCTGGTGTTCGTTCCTCATGTTTTTTTTACCTGTAAATTGAAACTTACGGTTCTTTTGACTATATCCACTTAAAAAAAAATTATTAGCTTCATCCAATCATTTTTACCATCTGGCTAGTTAGAGGGTTAACATTGATTTATAGTTAAAGTATCTTAATTAAAGTTATTTTAGTCTAATGTATATGATTGTTAAAATTCGTGTTTGTTTTTTTTCAATTGAAATAAATGTTATTTTTTTGTTCACAAAAAACTTGACCTGGTAAAATAGACCAGCAAATACCCCTTTTTGACCCTTTTTTTCTTAAATACCCTTTCTATGATACTTTTTTGAAATTTTCAACGGCAACCCTGAGTATGAGATATCTGTTAAATTAAAAAAAATTGCTGCATTATATAGATAACAACTGCTAGCTGTATTCACAAATAATTACACTGTACAAGAAAATGCAATTTATTTTAAAGTTTACATCTGAAACTCATTTAGCGGCCAAAAACTTTAAAGGTTGCTTAAGAGTTAATGTAGTTAAAGTGTTACCAACCCTAAAGAAACAATTCGAACATAATATAATTAGTTTTTATTTTTGCTTTTTTTTGTATTAAAGATGAATTTTAGACTTAAGTGTGTTCTGAAGCATATAAAGGGTCCGCCAGATAACTTTTTTTTTTTTAAAAACAGGGCGCAAAACATCGAGTGTAGCTTCGGCTGTGTGGCACGTAGCGCCGTCCTGTTGAAACCAAATGTTGCCAATATCCTCCTCTTCAATTTTTGTGAACAAAAATTCGTTCCACATGGCCCGATAACGTTCGCCATTGACTGTAACGGCCACTCCTTGTTCATTTTCGAAAAAAAAATGGCCCAATTATGCCTCTAGACCAAAATCCACATAAAACAGTGCGTCGACTTTTCAATGTATGCGTGCGGGTTTTCTGTGCCCCAAATGCGACAATTTTGCTTGTTTACATACCCGCCAAGATCAAAATGAGCTTCATCTGAAAAGCTGATTTTTTTTTTGGCAAAATCGGCATCTTCTGTAAGTCGATCGCAGGCCCACTTTCCCAGCGTTGTTCAAGCGTATACACAGCCATATTCGTTCAGCGGAAGAATGAAACTAATTATCTGTCAAATCAGACATGAGCTAAGTGTTACCATTCACGAAATAAGCACTAGTTGAAAAAAAACGTTAGATGGCGGACCCTTTAGTAGAATTTCATGAAAAATATTTTCGCAGAATATTTTAAGTACACACATCCCTATTTTAAAGGTGATTTCTGCTTTTTTTCAAAAGTATTGTAAAAAGGACTCATTTTCAAAACAGTTAAAGGGTTAATGGATGACGATAAAGTGTCGATTGTAATATTCTGAATAAATGTACTGAATGCACTTTTTATCAAAAACCTAGGTATCAAACGACTTTCTACTTTTTTTTATAGCACAAAGGGTGCAACTTTAAATAGGCCGTAAAATCAGTTTCAGATGTAAACTTTTAGAAGGCTGATGCATGCATATTTTTTTTCGTTCCTTCTATAAAAATCAGTTAGCAGAACATTGTTATGTTTTTGTATGTTGGACTGTGTTATTTGTTTGGTTTACAAAAGGTTTACATAACAAAATTTTTATGGAAATTAATTTTTATCTCAACAAGAATAAGTCGATGAATTAAGTTCTTTGTATGGCAATAAAGCAAAATAAAAACCAATCGTGGTTGTAGTTCCGTCGTCGAACGATTCCACGAAGGTGGTTCAAAATCGGTTATTTAGTACGTCTCATTAACACCGGAGGCGTTGCAACACTGCATTACTAAGAACGTGCAAAAAGCTGAGTTGAAAAAGAGTGAAAATTTCCCTATCACTTCCTTCACCACAGGACTTTACCATCACTATCCATTTCTTAAAGAAGAAAACACCTAATAGTAATTAGTACTAGGCATTCATTGCCTGAGTGTTACTTAGTAAAAAAAATCGGTTGTTATACCACAACACATCGGTGCAGTGCGTGAACCGATAATGCAAGATCGTGATGTGACATATTGCGAGATAGAGACACCCTTGCACATTAGTTCCACTTCAATACATTCGTTTTTGTATGAACACTCAACACTTAGTTGTAAAAAAATTGTTCTCTAAGTCCTTGTTTACAAGGACTTATTGCTAAGCTGATTAGTTTGAAGGAGAGAGAGAGACGAGACAGCAACGTTTATATTCCCCTAGTCTCTCTCACTCTCCTAAAAAACTAATCAGCTTAGCTTAAGACTTCCATAGTGTAAACAAGGACTTACAGGATCCCTGTAATTTTCTATTTTTGCAGCACATTTGTATATCTGGCATCCATCAAATGCTGAACTTTGGAAGGCAAACTACTTTTAAACAATCAATAAACTAACTTCCTTAACTTTGCTGTTAACCCGACTGCAATTACTTCAATTCGATTTTTTATCAAGCATTACCTTCAGCTGTGCCACAAGTCTGCTTGAAGCACAAAAAGTTTGTTTGATTGAATATTTTGTTTCAATACTAGAAAATGCATAAATATATTTGTATACTTATGCTTGCCCTGCGCAGAGAACATTTCGAGCCTTTAGTGTAATAGAGTCACAACTCAAAGAAAAAAATTAAAATAAAAAGTAATTTTTATTAATACTTATAACTAGGGAAAGGATTTTCATGCACTTAAAATCACGTTTTATGTACATAAAATATGCAGTAAAAATATAAAAATATGTATTTAAAACTGATAAGATATGCATTTATCAATTCTTCTTTTAACATTTAATAACATTAAAAACTTAAAAAAATCACCTTCATTGCTTTCTTAACAAACATTTTGTCATTAAAAACTTAACTAACATAAAAAGCTCATCTTCAATGCCTTCTTAATAAATATTTTGTCAAATCGTATGCAGCCTGGCCTACGATGTCGACAAGAAACTTGCGATCGAACACTTGTATTGAAAACAACAATAAAATAAGAAAATTTGTTTTTGTTTTCAATATAAGCAAGCGATAGAAAGTTTCTTGTCGACATCGTGGGCCAGGCCGATGAAATACAAAATAAGCTTCAGTCGAACTTTTATTAACATACATGAATTAATAAATAAAGATAAATCTTTGACAATTTTTTCTGAAAAAAAAATTTATGTAATACAAACTAATGTTTAATGCTGCTATTTCGTTTCTAAATTTTCGTTCTTAGAGCTAAAAACTATTTATCCAATTTGTTGCATATATTTTAAGTCCATATTTTTTTTTTTTGTTAACTATTTCTAATTAATTTTTATGTCCTTTTCTAAAAATGACTCATTTAATTCATCATGGGCACGTGACAAAAATATGTTCACTTGGCAATCACTGTTCACTTGGCAGTCACAAATGTTGGATTACCAAATAAACGGTAGAAGCAAAAATAAAGTGACATAATATAAACTACTATAATACTTACATGCATGTGCCGACGGTACATCGAATAAGTAAAAATAATTAATGTGATGATCGTAAAAGATAAAAGCAAGAATAGTTAAACATACGTGAGTAGAGTAATATAACTTCGTGCTAACCTAAATAGAAAAATGAAAATATGGAAAAACAGGGGAAATAAATAGTGATACTTACATATGTATTTACCAAAGGTAAATCAATAATTGTACACAACAATCATTTCTCACATTCCGTTTCATTAGAATTTACGTTAAATAGCTGATGTTAATAACAATCTCTATCCAAGTAGATAGACCAGGGTGCTGATGAAGTGCGTTGCTGCCCAGAAAAATATCGGTATTTCCCCCAGCTTAAAAGTCTAATTTAATTTTTCTTCTCTTCTTTAGAAACTCACATTAATTAATAAAAATATTTCATTCAATAAAAAGAATTGAAATTACTGAACTTAAGCCTGACTAAAAATTATTTCTGATTAAAAATTTTTATGTCCTCATTTATTCTGCCTTTCAGAGCACACTTTTTTTTACCGCATCTTCAGTTAATTCAACTTGAGGTGTTAAAGTAACGAAAGCCTCTAATTGGCCTATAGTGTGAACATGAAAGCAATCCTACTATGTGTGTCTAAATATCAATTAGGCAGAAGGCTGTCGGATACTATATTTCTATTTATAAAATTAAAGAAATTTTAAAGTCAAAAAACTTGCACCATTATGCAAAAAATAACGTGTGCAGAGCGCTGAAAAAAATTACACAAACATTTTTGAGGGCTATTAACTTAAGCCGATGTACTGAACTTTTCAAATGAGTTGAAGGAGTCATACGGTGTTTATCAGTATCGAATAATATCACCAAAATGCGATCGTAAATTTTTCTCGTTTTCCTCTTTTTTGTTCTTACACAGTCGTAAAAACTGCAGCTTTTAAATAACTAACAACTAATAATAAAAAAAAACCAAATTAGATTTATAGCATAAAAAAACTAAAAAATTTATTAAAAATATACATTTACAATGAAATATGTATTTATTATAAAATATGCAAAAATATGCACTAACAAATCGATGCCATTTTGTCACAAATTTGCTGATTCGCAAAGACATTTTATTTACGTTGACCTACGACCAACGACAGAAAACATGTATTTACATGAAAATCCTTTCCCTACTTATAACTTTCTTTATACTTTTTTTTTTAATTTTATATAGATATTTTGTTTACTCAAGCTCTTGCGAGAAGAATACAATCTTGTTTTTCCTTTAAGTTAAGTTGGTAAATTGAAAGCTTCAAACTCGTTTTATGAAAAACAAGTTTTTTTTTGAGTTGTGACTCTATTGAATTAAAGACTCAATTTGTTTATTTCTATTTAAAATATCACATGAGGACATTCAATTCACTGTATTTCTGTTTTTTCATTGTAGATTTTTATACCCTTTACCAAAAAATGGTAAAAGGGTATATATAGGTTTGTCATTCCGTTTGTAATTTCTAGAATATTAATAAGCGAGCTATAAAGTATATATAAATTCTGGATCCTTATGTATAGGGAATACGAATAAGCGATGTCCGTCTGTCCGTATGTCTGTACGTGAAATCGGTTTTCCGAAGCTCCCAGAAAAGCTAGAGACTTCGTTCTTGAACTGGTGGATCAGAAATTGTCGAAATAAGATTGGTATTGAAAATCAGCAAAATCGAGCAGACGATTTCAGAGCTGGGAGACTTAAACTTCATTTTGCCATACAAAATAACTACCGAAAACTAGTTTTTAATAATTTTTTATTAAATTAACTTATTTTATACTTCAGTATGAATAAAATTGGTATTTCTAACTGAAAAAAATTAAAAATACGTTTCCAGGGTTGGAAAACCTTAACTTTTTTTGTTATGCAAAAGTAACTTACTAAAAAAAATTTTTCCTTTTTTTCTATAAACTAAACATATGTAATGCTCTTAAAAGAAGGAGATTGATGTAAGAAATCAGAAAAACAAAAAGGATGATTCCAGGGTTGGAAAACCTACGATTTTTGTGATATATACAATTAACTACCGTAAACTAATTTTTTAATTATTTTTATTAAATAAACTTATTTTATACTTCACCATGAATAAAATTGGTATTTCAAATGAAAAATTAAACTTCAAAAAATTAATAAGATGTTTCCAGGGTTGGAAAACTTTAACTTTTTTTCTTATCCAAAAGTAACTTACTAAAACAAATTTTTCCTTTTTTTCTATGAATTAAACATATCTAACGTTTTTAAAAGAAAGAAATTGATGTTAGAAATCAGAAACATCAAAAAGGATGATTCCAGGGTTGGGAAACTGAAATTTTTTGTGATATAAAAAATTAACTACCGAAAATTAATTTTTATATTTTTTATTAAATGAACTTATTTTATACTTTAGTACGAATAAAATTGGTATTTCAAATTAAAGATTAACCTTCTAGAATTAAAAAGATGTTTCCAGGGTTGGAAAACTTTAACTTTTTTTATACAAAAGTAACTTACTAAAGCAAAATTTTCCTTTTTCTCTATAAATTAAAGATATCTTATATTCTTAAAAGAAATAGATTAGTATAAGAAATCAGAAAAATTAAAAAGTTTGATTTCAGGGTTGGAAAATCCACACTTTTTGTGATATAAAAAATTAGCTACCGAAAACTAATTTTTTTTTATAAAATAAACTTATTTTATACTTCAGTATTTCAAAATAAAAAAAATTAAAACGACGTTTCCAGGGTTGGAAAATTTTATTTTTTATACAAAATTAACTTACTAGAACAAATTTTTTCTTTTTTTTCTATAAATCAAACATATCTTATATTCTTAAAAAAAAGATGGTGTAAGAAATCAAAAAAAAACCAAAAAGGAGGATTCTTTGTGATATAAAAAATTAACTACCGAAAACTAATTTTTATCTATTTTTATTAAATAAAATTATTTTATGCTTGATAAGGAATAAAAATGGTATTTCAAATAAAAAAAAAACAATTAAAAAAATTAAAAAGACGATTCCAGGTTTGGAAAACTTTAACGTTTTCTACAAAAGTAAGTTACTAAAACAAATTTTTCCTTTTTTTCTATAAACTAAACATATCTTAAATTCTTAAAAGAAAGAGATTGGTGTAAGAAATCAGAAAAATCAAAAAAGATGAGTTCAGGGTTGGGACACTTACACTTTTTTGATATATAAAAGTAACTAAGTCTAATTAATTTTTATCTTTTCTTTTATAAATTATATATATTTTACGTTTTGGAAAGAAAAGTTTGGTATAGAAAATTATAAAAATAAAAGCCACAGCTCCAGAGCTGGAAACTATGATTTTTTTTTCTAGACATTAAAGTAACTAATTAAAACATTTTTTTTTAATTTCCTTTTTTTCACTTAACACACTTTCTATATTTTTTTAAGAACTACTAGATTGGTATAAGTAATCAGAAAAATCTAAAGTTATGATTCTAGGGTTTGAAAATTATTATTTTTTTCTTTGTACATAAAAGTAAGTATGTGCTTGAGTATGTATCTCTATACTACATAAACGCACTTTGGTAAAGGGTATATACGATTTGGCACAGCCGAATATAGCACTCTTACTTGTTTTTTTTAGCCTAAATATCTTACCCCACTGGAGACATGACACTACTCGGCATTACACTTGGCATACTTGTGTACGTGTGTGTGTGTGTGTGTGTGTGTGTAATATAAAAATTTTTTTGACTGCACCATTCTAACAAGTACCTGTTTAAATATTTATACACTTTGTAACTAAATTGGGCTTTCAAAGCCCTTGCTGAGAGTTTCTGCTTCCCCAATGAGATTTACAGACATTTTTTACTAAAAATTATTGTAAACTTACAACATTGTTGCAAAAACATTAAATATTACAAGATTGTTTTTTTTTTGGTATAGAAAAAAGTGTATCTGTATCTACAATATGTAACTAACTCAAAAGCTTAGAAGCAAAAGTTGTAATAAAACTTATGTAAGTGGGTGAAAGGGATATTTTTTATTTTCTCCTAGATATTACAGTTTTTATTATATTTTCGTTCTTTAAATTTTGCAATTAGAATGTTAGCTTTTGTTTTTCAATGTAAATCAGGCATCCTTAATATGGATTTTAAAGCAAAGGATAGTTCTTACAAAGATTATCGTTTTCATTATTTCTTTGAAAACGCTTTTTCGCTAGGAAATTAACAAATATTTAAGAAGATGAGGATTTTTATCGAAACTATAAAAAAGAGAGGATCAAATGGAACACAAACGAGTTACACAAATGAGCTGTGCTCGGGCACACTCCTTCTTTGCGAGAAAAGAATTTAAGTCAAATTTTAAAACAAAATATTAAATTTATCACTTAATATGAATTTGAGTCCAAAAACTTAACTTAAAAATTTATAATTTGTAGAGCAGATTTTCTTGTTTACTTATGAAATGTGTCATTTTATACTCACGCAATATTTTTATCAAGAGCAAATATTTAACAAACTAACACTGTTCAATATGAGCGCAAAATACAAAAACTTTAATACATCTCCGGCTTATTTTGCACTTTTAAAAATTATCTTTCAATCAAAACTGGCATCCTGTTCAATGAAATTTTCGAAAGCCTTAATGTCTACAAGTTGCTATGGAGAATGTAATAAAAAAAGTTAACCTCAATGATTTTCTATCTTTCTGCTTACACACTTAATTAAATTTCTTTACACACACACACACACACGCACACACACACACACACGCTACTCAAAGTTGTTTGCAATTAATTATATTTTTTACATTTCTTGTAAAAACATTTAAAAGGAAAAACTTTTAGAATATTGTAAAACAAAAAGAAACTTTAAGAACTTTGTTGTTGTTGTTGTTTTAAGTAGAATTTTACAAGAGATTTTTGTTTGTTGTTTTTTGATAAGTTTAAAATTTTTGAAAGTTAAATTTAAAGGATAAAATAACAGGGAAACAGTTTGAAAAACTCCATGAATTTTTGAAGCAGAAATAAAACAAACAACAAAATAAATGAAACAAACAAACATTTTATAAAACTAATTTATATAATTTAAAATACAAAATATATAAACACAAGCAGATATAAATTTAATTTATGCAAAATACGTACATGCATGCATACACAAGAACATGTTTACACACATACATATGTACATACCCTAAAGGAAAGGTCGATGGTGAAAATGTACTAAGTCGCTTTTGACTTTGTCACCAGTACTACACTAAAATTATTCCACATACAATACTTTATGCTATAGACATTTAGCATTTGCTTGTAAATGAAAATCTACTATGTAGTAACACTAAAACAATTGACTAGGTAGTGAATTCATAGTTCTTATGGGAACATGGAGACATACCAACCAGACATTTACTGGTACATTTCTATACCTTACGTACATACAAATTTACATATCGTCAGCTAAAACGCAAACGGCCCTATCTAACATTTTTGAAATTTTACAGGAGAGGCAAAATACTGTTTTAAGCCAAAAGTATAGCTTCAATCAGCATGGTTTTCATCAGAATTATTAAAAAAGATGTGGCAAATTGATTTCTGCCAAAATAAAATCAAATTTTGTGATATTTGAATGGCTATGTTAGTTAGGTCCTTTTGTATCTTAATTTTCTGAAACCAAAGGCCCTATCTACCCTTTAATGCAAAATAGTTTTATCATTGACATGATGCTTTTTATTTATACGCTTCTTATTCTCCTTTATTTCTTACAAAATCACTTTTGAGATGAATTTCTTAAATTTTTTTTAATAAAATGCCTTAAGGTGGAAGTACATACCACGCGTTACGCGGCAACGCTTTTCTGGCTTGTTAAACGTTTAACGCTATACAAATGGAAAGCTACACAACACGCTTTTGAGGTTTTTTTAGTTGTAAAATTTAAAGCCTTTGTCGGTTATTTTTTTGTCTTGCACTTACGTTTCATATTTCTTTAAATCTTTAATGCATTTTTTTATCCATTGTTTAATGAAAAATTAATTTCTAATCATTTTTGTGTATGTTAGCTTATGAATCTGGCAACACTAGCTTTCATTTTGTATACAACGCGTGAAAGTTGAAGAATGTTCAACTTTTTGGGAGGTACGCGCGTCGCGAACTTCTCTATGTAACTTGCCTTATGAAAACACACTATTTCAACTTTTTTGACAGCATTAGCGCATTGAACGCGGGTTATGTGCTTCCACCTTTAAGCTGAAGCTAATTTAATTTTCCTTTAACGATCAATTTCTTCAACGGTGAAATCTGTCAGTTTTTGTTGTTGTCATTTTTCAATGTTGCTCAAACAAACGATGACTTTACTCTTTTTGTGTTTATCAAATAAACACTTTTGTGGATAGGGCCGTTTGTTTTTCGTCAATAAAATAGCTAATTTTGGTCAGGCAAGTCTAAATTTGGTTGGTGGTTTTGTATTGTGATGCAATGCATCAGAATCAACCAAAAAAGCGATTTTGGATTTTTTGTTAGTTAGGGCCGTTTGCGTTTTAGCTGAAGATATGTATATTGACAAGTTGTTGAAAAATCCTCCAGAAATACATCACATCTGTTTTCTCTCTTTCTTTTATACTGACGAATAGAAGAGAAATTGTAGACAATGTAACTACTACTGGAATTTTAGTGTTGACATAGAGACATTTGGCCCCAGTCTGACTTCAGGGTACATACATACATATGTACAAACATTTATAAATACATACATATATACATATATACGTACATCAAAAAATAATTCCAGCTTAATCAGAAATGTAAACTCATTATTCATTAGAATCAAGATGTATCAATAAAATTATAAATTATTTGACAAGAGGGTGGAGTTATTACCTCCACATTTTTTATATTATTTAATTTGGAACTTGTTTTTTTTAACGAAAAAAGGCTGGAATATAGTTTGTTGTCCTTCTGCGTGGCAGAAAAATGGTGCTAACCATTCTTTTTAGGTTAGCTCTTGTTTAAAAAATAATTAAGATTGAAAATTTGGTTAAAAGCACCTAAAGATCACAATTCTTTCCAGTTTTCTACTATTCATAATGTTACGAAATAATTTTCATTTGGGTAATGAAGAACTTAAATACCATGTTTTTATGAAGAATTCATTCAAAAATTATTTTAAATTGAATAGGTGACATTAAAGAAGATCGAAGTATTAAACTAAAATTGTAATTAATCTAAAGTTGTGAAAGTTATAGTTTTGTTGAAACTTCAATGAAATATTTTCGTAACTAAATGAAGAAATACTTTGATGTTCGCAAATAGATGACAACTTTTGCATTATCAGCGAAAACCTTCTGCTACTGGTTCTGGGCAGTGTGCTAGCCTTGTAGTCGAATGGCCGCAGGTTCGAATGCTGTATGCAAGTCAAAATATTTGTTTTTTGTTTAACTATAACTTAAGTAAATTCTATGTTAAATGATCAATGAAATAATGTTGATTTAAAATTTTATTCATGTTGGTTTCTGTTTAGTGTATATCTAAAGAATATTTAAGGTTGTTGTGGCTGCAGTGGTAAGTAAGTGCGTTGACTATCACGCGATGAGTAAAAAGTTCAAATCTTGGCCGGGAAGCCAGTTATATACATACAATTTTTTTTATGCCTGTGCCAATATATGCACGTAAGTTGAATAATTAATAAAATACAATCACCACATTAAATTAAAGAATCATTGTCATTATCACAACAACTTATGGTGTTAATACAATGATACGATATCATAAAAAAACGAGACGTAATATCAGTAATGAAATACCTTCATGATATAATAGCAATAATAATAATACAAATAATCAATTAATAATTTCATTGTTTCAATTAAGCTTTAAAATTAATCGAATTTAAAAAAAAAGTTTATCTAACTTATTTAAATATTTACTTGTACTTTTAATCAATTACATTTTTAAACAAAAGTTTAATTGACTCTGTTCAATTTTTTAATTATTTATTTGTATTATTTTCAATTAAAGGTGTTAATAGGGGAATCAACATTTCCTTTTTCGAGAAATATGGCCTATTTCCATAATTTAAAGGCTGCAATAAGTTAGCATGATATTCGCCGTTGATTTTTTTTTCTTGTTGAAGACAAGCAATCCCAGGTGTAGGATTTTGACTGCAGATGGATTTGTCTTCGTCTCCTTTGGATACGATTTTCCCATTCCCGTCTACTGATTTGAACGTTCTTTTGTTTTAGGTGTGAAGTGGTGGACCCATGTCTCATCCGTGGTTACGAATCAACAGAAAAACATGACTTACTTGTGATGAAAGATCCCCAAGCAGTCAATTCAAACATCTTTAAGATGCTTCTTTTAATATTTTGTGAGAACATGTACCGTCGAACCAACCACATCTCAATACAAACCTACCTAGAATGTCCATTGTGACCATTTTCTTTCTTGCTAGTCCAGGACAGTGAAACAAAAAATGACTTACAATTTCCTGTTCATCGATATATTGGCAGCTATGGCAAAAGTCATTATGTTCGACCTTTAACCTTTGTGCATGCGCCTACCTATGGACACTAGAATCGATATATGTTTCCTATTTCTTAGAATAAAAGAAACTGTATCTTTCTTATTTTTCATTTTTTGTGGCCTTCCCTTCTATTGATTTCATTTTCTGTCTTGCGCCTAAGCCTGAGTTTGCAAGAGAGTAAAGATAAACCTACATATTCCAATTCCGGTGAAAACTGTAAGGTGGAAACTGATAGGAACTGCAGTGATCCAGAATTCGCTTTGCAATACGAAGACCTAAGTCTCACTCTCTCCATAATCCACCATTACCATTGTAATGGTAAATGCACCATATTTGCTTTATATATTGGGGTTGTCTTTTTTTAACAGTCCTTGTCCTTTATGGAGCATAATTTTTATACGAATATAGAGCAGTCACATAATCTTTAGGGTTATTCTTCTACATTTTTATATAGACTTTTTTTGACATTTGCAAAATACCTGCTTCCAATTCTTATTGTAATAATAATTAATATATTTTTAAATATTGCTTGTGATTTGAAACACTATGCACATCTTCGGCATACAAATAAGGGGAATAGAGTACATACTCGTACAAATGTAAGTATGCTACTACAAATATTACACTCATCATATAAAAACATAAGCTGTATGCCAACAACATACGAGTATGTATGTATAGATATTTACATAAAGAAGGACAACATGCTTGGCTAAACTCTAAGCACACTCATACTATTACAATATTACAAAAAGCGTTGAAGTACGTACGTGTAAATTCTGTTGAAGTCCTCTAAACAAACAAAAATCTCCTGTTTTCATCACAACAACAAAAATGTATGTAAGTGAGAGAAAAAAAATGGAAAACAGCATGTGTGTGTGTGTGTGTGTGTTTGTGTGAGTGTGTATGTCAGTCTGTTTTGTAATTCATTCCCTCGTTGCTATACAACAATAAATTCAGTAAAGTGCGACTCTGACTCGCGCACGAAGGGTTCCGTACGAACACTAGATATGTAATTTAATACAAACTTCATCCTATATAATACATAGTTTTGGCATTTTTTTTCGTTTTTGGGGTCTTTTCGGTTTTTTTGTTTTGGCGGTTTTTGCGTTTTTTCGGTTTTGGCGATTTTTTTAAGTTTTGGCTCTTTTTTTAGTTTTGACACTTTATTTTCTTGTTTTGGCGATTGTTTTCGGTTTTTGGCATTTTTTCATTTTGGCGATTTATTTCAGATATGGGATTTTTTTTATTTAAATTTTTTTTTTAGTTTTGGCGACATTTTCGCGTTTTGGCGATTTTTTTCGATTTTTGGCGTTTTTTTTTATTTTGGCGTTTTTTTAATTTTGGCGATTTTTTCGAATTTGGCGATTTATTTTAGTGTTAGAATTTTTTTTTTAATTTTTGCGATTTTTTTAGGTTTTGGCGATTTTTTTTGGCTTGGCGATTTTATAATTTTCGGTTTTTGTAGTTTCACCGTTTTTGAAAATTTCAAGTTTTTGGCGATTTTTTTAAGTTTTGGCTATTTTTTTGGTTTTGACACTTTATTTTCTTGTTTTGGAGATTTTTTAGGTTTTTGGCGTTTTTTCATTTTGGCGATTTTTTTTATTTTTGGCGATTTTTTTCATTTTTGCGATTTTTTCGAATTTGGTGATTTATTTTAGTGTTAGAAATTATTTTTTAATTTTGGCGATTTTTTTAGTTTTGGCGATTTTTTTTAATTTTTGGCGATTTTTTTTTTGGTTTGGCGATTTTACAATTTTCGGGTTTTTTAGTTTTACCGTTTTTGAAAATTTCAAGTATTTGCCTCTTACGGCTTCCAAGATATAACAAATTGTCAAAATTAAATAGTCAAAATTGCGTTAACTGATGGACCACCCTTTAATTTAAATTTTTTTAATTGTTGTAGTCTGTATAAAAATACACTAATTTTACAAATTTCAAGTTTCAATATACAATTGTATGTATATTACATGGGATTTTAACAGTTTTCGTTGCTCGTTTTGGAACACCCTTTAATTTTTAATTCTCATGTATTTGTTGTTGTAGCGGCCAAGGTTCTGTATACTGTGTCCAAATTTCAGCTCTTACGGTTCCTGAGAAAATACCGTGTGACGGACAGACGGACAGCGCAGCGAAAACAATAGGTTTCCTTTTCACCTTTGGTGTACGGAACCCTAAAAAAAGCCGATTATATTATTTTTATTTAAACATATTGTAGTTGTTTTAATGTAAAAGTAAATGTAGTCGTGTGTGTATGTGTGTGTGTGTGTGAGTGTGTATATGCAATATAAATGTACTAAATATGTTTACACGTTTGAAGTGAGTTATGTGATGCAATTGTTTTTGGCATCCAGCTAAATATCCTGTCAACCTATTCATATCTCATATACTTACGTGTATACATGTGTAAGCTTTTGTATGTACATACACACTCACACCCACCCGCACCTGCATTAGCGATTATATGTAAATGTTTGTATAAGTTTATTTGCAACGTATTTGTGTGGAAATATGTACAGCATACTTTTACAAATTTATAAATAACGTTAACAATATGTAAACGTTACTCTTAAAGCATATATTATTTATATCATGATATACAATGTCTATCATTCATGGTATTGTATTCTATATTATTGTAAATGTAGAATGTATATATACGCAAGGGAACATACATACATACATACATACATACATATGTATATTTTTTCGCCTAATACACAAAAGAAAAATTCTCCTATTTGTAGACATACGAATATATGGTAAATACTACAATCATGTACATATGTGTAATTATTGTATATTGAGGTATTTATACACAGATTTTCACGTTCAGTGCAAGCTAGATCTGCGCAAACACCGATTATTGCAAAATTCCGTTTAGAGCAGGAGTTAGGTTTTGTTTCACGTTACAATCTTTACAACTGCAAGCTTTAAACAAAGTCTCAAAGATGCAATTTTTTTTATCTGTTTTATTAAATTTAAAGCAATTTTATCTCGGCATTTATTTGTTCAAAAATGCAGTTTTATAAAGTAATTAAGGCTTCAACAAAGAATACATCGTTCAACGAGTTCCATACTAAGTGATGGTACCTTTTTATGATAAGAACCTTATGTGTTCCGTACACCAAAGGTGAAAGGAAACCCTATTGTTTTCTCTACGATGTCCGTGTGTCTGTTACAGGTTGTTTTCTCGAGAGCCGTAAGAGCTACGGACTATGTAAAACTTATGCCGCTACAAAAAAGCAAATGTATGATGGTTAGAAATTAAAGGGTATTCTAAAGCCAGCAACGCATATTAGAAACCCTAATGTTAAACATATACAGAAAATTATATGTAGACAAAGTTAGTGTATTTTTATGCACACTACATCAATTCACACTAAAATAAAAATAAGAAAAATTAAAAGGGTGTTCTATCAGTTAATGTTATTTTGACTATGTAATTTTGACAACTTCGTGTATCTTGGAAGCCGTAAGAGAGAAAGTCTTAAAATTATCAAAAGCACTAAAACTAAAAAAATCCCAAAACAAAAAAATTGCCAAAACGAAAAAATTGCCAAAAACAGAAAAAACCGCCAAAAAGCGATCGTTAAAGATAAAATGATTAAACAGAATACCGGCTTCAACACATTTTCCATACAAATTGACACAAAAAACAGCCGCAGAAACCAGCCGTGAGATAGAATCTATTTTATTTTGAGAGCGTTTTTTCTTATACTCTCACATATCAATGTTCATTCTCACAAAAATGTTACCATGTCCTGATTCACACACGTCAGGTCTGAGTCGTCAAGTCTTGAGTTTTTAGGAGAGAGAGGAAAAGAGAATGGAAAGGGGTACAGACTTGACCGTACCAGTCAAGTTTACTTTTTCCTTTTGTTTTGTCATTCGTAATACTCTACTACAACACAAATTGATGAGACTTTATGAAACAAACTTGACGGTGTGTATGAACGTAAATGCAGATTCAAAAGAAAATTGAACAAAAACTGATCAGCTAAACCTGATGTGTGTGAATCAGGACCATACTTTCAATAAATTTCATACATTTTGTAAACAAAACTATAAAGAAAAATAAGCACAAAAGAAAATAAAACAAATTTAGAGAGCATTTGAAGTTACTGCCGTCGATGTTATTATGGGCTTGATTAATTTATCAGCGATTTTCCTGAAGTTGAAGACTTTATTCTGTTTCTACATAAAGTCTTAAAATTTTAAAAAGCGATATAACTTAAAAATCCCAAAACAAAAAAAAAGCTTAAACCCTAATAAATCGCCAAAATGAAAAAAGCAACAAAATTTAAAAATAAATTGTTTAAACTAAAAGATAACGCCCAAAAACCGAAAAATCGCCTAAAACGAAAAAAAACCGTCAAAACCATAAAAACGCCAAAAACCGAAAGAAGTCCTTAAAACTAAAAAAGCGCCAAGACGCTTCTCATGAGTTAAAATATTTACATTCTCATAATTATATTAACTTTTTAAGAATTCATAGGGCGCCCCTGTGGCTGAATGGTGGCGATGCTGGACCCTCAGTCCAGAGGTCGTTGGTTCAATTCCCGCCATAGACCCTGAATGTTTTCCGCAGACAAGCTAATCGCTTCGCGGGTTGCTATTTTTGTGTATTTTGAAAGAAGCATTTTGGGTGCGGTACATATTTATATGGTCGATTTTCCTAAATCAAAAAGTTGTTTATATTAAGGCAATAAATATTAACAGCCTTATTTATAAAACTTAAAAAGTTTTTATAAAGGTTTTTTAAAACTAATTGTTATACAAAATTTTTCTTACAGACCCTTTATAAAGCCTTTTTAAGTTTTATAAATAAGGCTGTAAATAAATATTACTTCTAAGAAGAAGACATATGTTTCTCGGTTTATGATTAAATTAATGTTCGTTCGTATCTCTCTGTTAGCTATATTATTTATAATGATTCGTTAGGGAACAAATTGCACTAAAGACAAATCGTAAATTATTATAACAAACACTAGCAGAACGGAACAACATGCTACTTTCGATGATGCTACATCATCACCGGTCTTATTTTTGGTCCACTATGTGTGGCGTCAATTGGTGAGAACTTTGAGCTCGATATACATATTTTTTCATTTAAAGGGAATATGTGAATTATTTTCATGCCTCGTATTAAATATTGCAGAAACCTTAATAAGCAAATTAACAGAAATGTGCTTGATTTGTAAAGAACCACCAATACAAAGGCAAGACTGTTGCAAATTAGGGAAGTTTAACTTGAGCTTACATTACATAAAAAGCTTTCCACAAGTTTTAGTACAATGAATCAAACAATACACATATTTTATTTGCATTGAGAAATATGTTAATAGAGTTGAAGTTTACACCACATACACTAGACTAAACACAAGAACGCTAATGATGAAGGTGTGCCTTCTAAACTAGCATGTTGTTCCGTTCTGCCAGTGTTTGTTAAAATAATTTGTAGGTTTTTTTTCTTCTTCTAAAAATCATACGTGTAATTTGGTTTTCAGAGCAATACGAACTTTAGCCTGATCGAATTATAAACAAAGATTTATTTTTTTTAGCTTCATGAGCAATAAATTTAAATAATGGAAATTTCATTAGTTTCCATTGACAACTCAATCAAAACAATGTATATACACACATACATATATAACTACTATTCACAATAATATTCACACAAAATATAATTACTTACGCATGTTAAAAATCTAATTTCAGCATAAACAATTATTTTATTACATATGCACATATTTGTATGTATGTACCAGTGATGCAAAAATATTCGTATTCGAATTGCCGAATATTCGACCATTTTTAATGCGAATACGAAGCATTCGTATTCGTCATATTCAGGCGAATACGAATACGAATATTTTTCCAAAAAATCTAATAAATAACCGCCATATTCATAAAAAAAATAAAATGAATTTGAAATTCATTTTAGGAAAATTTTTTATAGAAAATTTGAAATAAAATACATTTCAAATTCGTTTAAACTTTTATGAATATGGGGGTTAATGTATAAATTCAAACTAAATTTAAATAAATGGATAAAAATATTAGTTTGTACGAATCCGTTAAATTTTTTATAGAAGTTTGTGCTTTTATCATTTTCAAATATTATTAATTGAGGATCATTAAAATTTTGTGTAGGTTTTATTAACTTTAAAGTACGCCAACAGGACTATGAAGTTCTTTTTCATAACAATTTTTTAATATTTCATATTGCAGGCGTAAATAGAGCCCTACTTTGATGTCTATAAATTTCACATGAAATATTCGTATTCGTATTCGTATTCGCGAATATCAAAAATTGACATTCGTTACATCACTAATATGTACACGCAAAGAAAAGATATGGTTGTAGAATGGTTGAGAAAACAATATTATGTTCTCTGAAACAAATGTGTGGTCGTTGAAAACTAGTTATTGTTATTTTAAACATGTATTTCGTTACGATAAACAGAGTAATGTTTGAATTTAATAATAACATTATCACATCCATAAAAAAGTGTGATATGGTTAAAGTTTAACAATACAGTTTTGTTAAAAATGTATGACTACAACATAATTTGTATTATTATTTAAAAATAATATGATTTAAATAACAATATAATGTATCCAAAACCATACTATTTTAAGTTTTAAAAAAATTCTTTTTCAGAAACATCTGTCAGTTCAGTATTTCGTTTGTAAGCTATGGGTAGTGCACGGGTGGTGTTAAATAAATTAATAGAGAAATAAAGTATAAACAAAAGGGTTGGCCACTAAAAATATATAAACATCTGTGTATCTCTTTATACAGACATGTCTGTGTGTCGTGTAAGTACACATTTCTATATATATACATTTTATGTCAATAATATTAATTTATTTTTATTTCGAATTTAACGCACAGCTGTTTCTACAATAAGAATATGATTAAAAATATAAAATAGTATTATTATATTATATAATACTGTGGTCGTATTTTACAATATTAATATAATATTAGATCATGGTATGGTTAGTCTCAATTATATTTTAGTCACATCTTACAATAGTGTTGCCATATTAACAATAATAAGATTAGGTACAACAAAGTCAATTGTTCTTGTAGATAATATTATTATTACCTCGGATAATAATATAATTAAAGTTTGCTTTTCTATTAACAATAATATGATTTGACTGGAACCATATAATTCAATCATAGTATGTTGCTGTTTGATTATGGTTGCCTCAACCATATTTTTTCTTTGCGTGTACATATTTATATACATTCATTAAATTATAGAGTTACAATTCTTATGAATGAATTTAATATGTTCATTCATTCGTCTTGTACATCTGCGAATACTTGTAGTACGAGTTTTTAACAAAAACATTTAATGTTTATTGCGAAAAATTTTAGCATCAATAACATCAGACAGTAGATTCTAATTAATTTATCACACATTTCCGGATAATAAGATTCACAACAAACTGCCCACTTGCTTCAGTTTGGTTGTCATATGAATTAAAGAAAAAGAAAAAAGTAAAGAAAAACGCAAGATTTTATGTCTACGCGCTCAACTCATTGGTAAATGAGGAAATGCAGCCTGGCAACAACTAAAAGTGTAACATCAAAAAAAAAATAAAAAATAACATAAAGGAAAATTATAATTGCCAGTGCAGTTAGTAATTGTACGAGTACAACAAACATGTTTAAAATGCGACGAGTTTTTATTTGACAATCAATTCATTAATTTATTTATTCATTTGTTTTTTTTTTTGCTCTCTTCATTTAGTTTCCTTCCTAATTTAAGCAAAAGATCTTAAAGACAAATTTTTCTTGTGCTACAGATAAATAAAATAAAAATTATAAAAGTAAAAAAAAGTAATCTCAATAAAAGACATGATTGATAAACATATCTAACGAATCGTTTGTGATTAATGTGCATTAGACACCTGCACAAGACCACTTACAAGAACTTTTAAGACATAAGGGATTTTTCCAGTGCTTTACTACAGCGAAATCGTCTAAAACAAATGCTAAACAACACTCTTCGCAAGAAATTTGTTACAGTTATTGCAGGTATAGGAGTAAAGAAGAAAGCAGTTCGTGACGGAAGAATTTGTGATACTTGTTTCTTCATACGCATGAGAGCGAACACAAACGTCATGCAGGTACATACGCACACACAACGTGTGATCTTTTATTTTTCTGCGCACATACAAACGCACACATGCTTACTGTCTACATCTTACACACATACACTCAAACGTACAATATGCAAATTAACAAGCATATACGCATCAACACTAGTTCTTTTGAGTGTTTGTTGCGAACAAGAAGTCTTCGCGACATCACTTAAAAACACTCATATACACGTACATCAATACCTCCAGCGTACTTCATTTATTAAACGACGTCATTTATTATTGGTTTAGTATAATATATGCTACGACAATACATTTAAAAATCAAGACGTATTTTCATTTCAAGACTGTTTACGCAGCCCCTCTAATGTACATACGGTGTGGCGGAAGAACAAATAAGCATTCAAAAAGATTTATTTAAGAGCAAAATGTATAGAATATTTATTTAATTTTTATAGCTTAACATGCTAACTATATATATATTCACTGTCGCACAGCAGTGTAATTAGTGCAACCATAACAGACCCAATCTCATAAAGAAAGTACATATTGTGCGCTCTAACTAAAAGCGAACAAGACATTTACACACAGAAACATTGTTACTTAAAATGTACGTCAACAAGGTTAATCTAATCTTTTTCGGCAATGAGTTTGCTTCATATGTGTTTCATGTTAATCTAACATGATTTATAGTAATTTTCAAAGAAAATTTTTCGTTTTACAACAACTTTATTTCACGTTGATTTAACATTTACATACTTTGAAAATCAAAATAAAGAATCAAGTTGAATCAAAGTTATTTCAAGTTGGAACAACATGAATTTAATTTAATGTAGCAATTGTATTTTTATCATTTTACTTAAAATTTATTTGAAAAGTTTTAGTTAAAAAAATACAAAATACTTTGGCTTAAAAAGTTTTAGTTTAAAAAACAAATACAAAATACTTTGACTTGACTCCAGGATTTGAGCCTGCGATCCTCTGACTGCAAGACTAGTTGATTTGGTTAAGAATCAATTGTCCTTTCTTTTCCCACAGTATGAGTCCATGCTCGTATATTATCCGTGTGTAAAATTTTTTCTTTATACTACGATCGAACGCGAGCCACTGGTATAAGTAATGTCTTCTTATTTTATTCCTTTCCTCACATGCTCCTCATAATGCACCACATCATTTCTTTAATCTCAAATAGCATGCTTTAAGAGTATATGTCTGTAACTTTTTTATTTGCATTTTATTTTGTCTTTTCTTTAATTTTTTAAATCATGACGATAATTAATTACAGACAACCTTAGCAAACTGAGTTCTTTATAAATTTTAATATTTGTCCATCAAGATGATTATAATCATTCAAGATATTTTTTTTTATATGTATTAAAAAGAAAATTATTGCTTCCCCTCCACAATTTAAAGTAATCATAGGCTTGTAGTTCTATAATTGACTGGTTGCGTTCATTTAAAAGAAATTTTCATTGTAATAGCAACAAATTAGCGCTGAACAAATTCTTAAAGTTTATTATTAAAAATACGTATGTACTTGTATATGCACTGTATATATTAGAAATATATTCACTGGACAACACCAGTTTTTAAAGCCCTTAAGGTGTGGGCCATTATTTTTATACGCGTGTGTATGAATTACAGATTTTTGTTGTAAGTAAATGTGCTATTGCACGCATGTAGTAATGCAGGGGTATACATTTTTTTTATTTTTCATACGAGCAGTAAAGAAAATTCCTTATTAATGATTGTTTCTACTAGATTTTAAATCTAAGATATAGAAAAACTTGAAATAAAATCTAATATAATATAAAGTGTGCACAGAGGACGCAAATTAATTACGAACTGATTGGAAATCTTGAAGTTCAATGAAATCAATCGAATAACCATAGCACTTATAAATATATGTACTTGAACAACTCTACGTTGAATAAAAATATAAAAAGTTTTAGCGTTTCTATATTTATGATTTGATATCGCTTTATAAGCCAAATTATTTATGATAATTACTAATGAACAAATAACACCAAAGTTAATTGTAAATATTTTGACAAAAACGTAGTAGAACGGAACAATATCATGTTTGATTCGAAATCTTCTATACCTTCATCGTCAGCGTTCTTTGTGTTTGGTCTAGCGTGTGTGTGGTGTCAATTGATGTAGATTTCTGCTTTATATACGCAACTTTTATTGAAAATGGAACATGTGAATTGTTTTGATTCATTGGATTTTAATTTGCTGAAAGCTTTTGTGTAATGAAAGCTCAATTTTACCATCTCTTAATTTATCAGTGTCTATTGTAAAACATATATACAGTAAAACTTAATCTTTTCTCTATTGAAGTTCAAAATAAGCACACATATGTTTATACATACCGCTAAAATTTTGATTTGAAATAACTAAAATCAATATTTCGGCAAGATTACAGTTAACACGTTTCATAATGAATAGTGTTATGAATCTTAATAAAAAAAAATGTTGTTTAGATCTGCAGTTTCTATAATTTCGATTTCGATTCAATAAATTTCGATAAAACTAAACTAGCTCAAACTAAGCTTTAGATGACGATTAGCTGAGCTAAAGTTTTAAATTTAGATTTATTACAACAAAAAATAAAGACGCCACAAATGCCTACAGTAGGGCGCCTCTTACACAAAAACTTTCACTGGCTTTAATTGTTAGAACTTTAGCAGGAAATCGAGTTGAAAATTAAACAAGTTTTATTTTTCGACTCTTCGACAAATCATTTCCAATAAAAAAAAATTTTAACGAAAAATATAAGAACATTTTGAAGCGCTTTAGACACGATCAAAGTGCTCAGCAAGCATGTTTATAATATGAGTGAAAATTTGTTAGTATGTATGACACCGTGAACGCTTATTGGAATATCAAAACAATGTAGATTTTTGGCATGATTGCTGGAACATTTGTATAGTGAAGGGTGTTAACCTATCAAGTCCAAACAAATTTTCATTGACTGCAAGCATTTTGATCGTGTCTAAGGCCCTTTGTATTTGAGCAAGTACATTTTTTCAAATGGTTGTATTTTCTGAAAGGCAACTTTTCAAAATAACTATGTTCATTATTAAATATTTTTATATATTCTTAACTCCGGCAATCCGAGCTTATTGAATATGTCTTATTCTTTCAGCAAATTGTGGAATGGAGTCCTCCAATGCATCCGCCCGTCTCCAGAATGAATGCAAAAATAACTTTATTTGTTTTAAACGACTGAGCCGATTTTGATGGAACTTAAAATATAGATACATAGATAAGAAACAGAATCCATATTTATTAAAAACTGTGAGCAAGAGGGGGTCAAAGGATTGATTTATGGTTTTGCGACATTATTGAACAGATATACATACATATACATACATACATATATATTTATGTATAAAACAAGGAACAAGAAAGGGCAGGGGTAATCTCTGTCTCTCCAGAACTATCCAGCTGACTTTGATTAAATTTAAAAAATAGAAATGAATCTAGAAGGATACAAAGAATACATATTTTTTTAAAGCTAGTAGAATTGAGAGGATGGTAGATGACAAGTTCTGAATTTGCGAAACAATCGAACCAATTTAAATGAAATTTAAAACAAAGATGGATAAATGGCTTTATATTTTAAGACACACAGCCACACAAGATTTCCAGTGTTCACGATTTTTGACCATTTTGACGATTTCTTCAATTTGACTGACTGCTCTTGCCATAAATGATTTTTATTTTGTACATGAAAGTGTCCTTGAAGCGATTTGGAATAACAATTGAACCTTGAAAAATGGACAATGATAAGAATACGACTCGCACTTTGGCAACTTTAAAAAAAGGAGGATGTTATCAATTCGTTTGTATTTTTTTTACATTTTGAAATTGTTACTTCATAACTCGGTACATTTTACATTCCTTTTTTTTTTTTTTTTGATGTGTAAACATCTATACGCTAGGGGGTAAAAATCTTTTGACTTTGATTTCTTTGCTGAGATTTCTTTGCTTTTCTTTCACAGCATTGTCAAATCGGTGTGAGCTATGTATGAGTGTATTAGTGTTTGAAAGAAGCAATACCAAGCAGAGAAACAAATCGACCGGCTCGAAGCCGACGGTGCGCCGCCGCCGGATATTTTTCTGTATATTTCCGTAGACCAAAGGTGAAAATGAACCGTAAGAGCTACGAGATTGAAATTTAGACACAATGTGTAGACATTTGGCCACTACAACAACAAATACATGAGAGTTAAAAATTAAAGGGTGTTCCAAAACGAGCAACGATAAATGTTAAAATCCCATGTAATATACATACAATTGTATGTACATATATACACTTGAAATTTGTAAAGTTAGTGTATTTTTATACAGACTACAACAATTAACACTAAATTAAAAAAATTTAAATCAATGGGTGTTCCATCAGTTAATGCAATTTTAACTTTGTAATTTTGACAACAGCAAGTTGGAAACCGTAAGAGAAAAACTCTTGAAATTTTCAAAAACGGTAAAGCTAAAAAATCAAAAAAATATAAAATCGCCATATTTAAAAAAATCGCCAAAAACAAAAAAAATCGCCAAAACGAAAAAAGCACCATATTAAAAAAAATCTCTAGGACTAAAATAAATCGTGAAAAACCGCAAAAATCGCCAAAATGAAAAAAAAATCCTTAAACAAAAAATCGTCAATATGAAAAAATCGCCAAAATGAAAAAATCGCCTAAATAAAAAACCCTAAAAGCAGAAAAAAATCGCCAAAATGAAAAAAAAACCCAAAAAAAACAGAAAAAATGAAAAAAATTGCGAAAATTAATAAAACCCAAAAAGAGAAAATAATACGCCAAAACGAGAAGAAAAGCGATAAAAAAAAACAACTAAACGATGAACAACAGGAATTAAAAATTAAAAAGTAAAAGTAAAGGCATTTACCATAGATGAGCACTGCAGTAGCACTAAAGTTTCAGTAAAAACAATAAAAAAAATGTTTAACAAGTAAATTTTTACTGATTACTAAAATTTTTTTCTACAATTTTTATAAATTGCCTAAATGATTTGTTATATGATGAGGTGCATTGAATTTTCAGTAATCAGTAATGCCCGTATTCATAATGAAATTCTACCAAGTGGCTAAATGTTTTTCATACAAAAGTTTCAAAGTTTGAATGAAAAAACTTTGCCACTTGCTACAATTTTATTATGATTACGGCCCTACGATTTTGCTGGTAATGCAAATTAAATTTGATTAGCAGTAAAAATTTACTGAATTTTTTTAGTAATCAGTAAATTTACTGCTTACTGCAATTTTGAATGCAGTACATATACATATACTGCAGTGTGCCCATTTACTAACCAAATAAGTTTAATAAAACAAACAAAAACCAACAAATTCATATGTATTTACAATATTGAAAGTTTTGATACTTTTAATTAATTAATTTAAAAAAAGATACTAAAAGCATAAATACTTCCAACTTAAAAAAAATTCATTACTAGATGTTTACACATCTTCTCTGTGATCGGACTCATATTGCTTTTTTTTTTGAGAGAGCTTCCAAATGGTCCTATTGTAAAAAAGTGGGTGGGGACACACCCAAAAATTTTTTTATTTGTTTTTATGATATTCTACTTGTTTTATTGCTGCAAAACCTAGCAAACGTCCTTGGTTCTTGTAGTTACCCAATTTTGAAGCTGAAAAAATGGGCGGGGCTACGCTTATTATTTTATTGTTATATTTCGCATTATTCAACTTTACCGATTTTTTCACAACTTGCCACTCATCTTGAGCTCTTACATAGACACAATCTTCCATTAAAAAAGAATGAACGTAGTCAGGCCCATTTAAATTTAATTTTATATTTCAGGTACTTCTGCTTAACCAACAGATTTGAATTTTTTTTTTGTTTGTTTGGAAGAGTTTACTTACAGTTTGGTCTCATAAATTTTTTTTTTTTTGTATTGAAGTCGGTTTTTTTTTGCAGAATTATTAATTAAACTCTTATATATATCGCTCATTTACTTCAACAGTGTCATAACTCAAAAAATTCTTTTTTCTTAGTTAATAATGCAGAATAATTCGGCATGTCGTGTTTTATGTTTTGTAAAAATTTTGTCTGTAAATTTAAAATTTTAAACGCGCTTAATGCAAAACTAGTTTTGCTATTGAAATAAATGAACGATATGTACTTTGTCAAAAATAATTTCTCAGCGTACAACGCTGTGGGTATGGTATATAAATATGGTATATAATATAAAATGATGTGTCCACAAATTGAAAACCAGATCTGCTTTAAGTAGATTAAAATATAAACAGAAATAAATGTCGGACTGAGGTGCCATTCTTCGATTAATATCCGAATAATTATTAATTAGAATATTAATTAGAAATAAATTCAGTAAAGTGCGACTCTGACTCGCGCACGAAGGGTTCCGTACGAACACTAGATATGTAATTTAATACAAACTTCATCCTATATAATATATAGCTATGGCATTTTTTTCGTTTTTGGGGTCTTGTCGGTTTTTTTGTTTTGGCGGTTTTTGCATTTTTCGGTTTTGGCGATTTTTTTTAAGTTTTGGTTCTTTTTTTAGTTTTGACACTTTATTTTCCTGTTTTGGCGATTTTTTTCGGTTTTTGGCGTTTTTTCATTTTGGCGATTTTTTTTTTTATTTTTGGCGATTTTCTAATTTTTGCCATTTTTTTTTATTTAAAATTTTTTTTTAGTTTTGGCGACATTTTCGCGCTTTGGCGATTTTTTTCGATTTTTGGCTTTTTTTCATTTTGGCGTTTTTTTCATTTTAACGATTTTTTCGAATTTGGCGATTTATTTTAGTGTTAGAATTTTTTTTATTTCAACGATTTTTTTCGTTTTGGCGATTTTTTTTTAATTTTTGGTGATTTTTTTTAGTTTGGCGATTTTATAATTTTCGGTTTTGTTAGTTTTACCGTTTTTGAAAATTTCAAGTGTTTGCCTCTTACGGTTTCCAAGATATAGCAAATTGTCAAAATTACATAGTCAAAATTGCATTAACTGATGGACTACCCTTTAATTTTAATTTTTTTAAATTTTAGTGTTAATTGTTGTAGTCTGTATAAAAATATACTAATTTTACAAATTTCAAGTTTCAATATACAATATACATGAATAGTCACAAACCTCTTATCTTATACACAGACTTTCAAGAACTATTTGAGAATTCACAAATAATAATATTTTTTGATAATCACAAAAGAAAAATAAGCGTAGTAGGATTAGAAACTAATGCATAAAAATAATTTATATTCGATTTGAATCTATTTTATTTTTCTACACCTTTATACAATTAGAAATCCATTGGATAACAATAAAAGTAATTATAAGGCAAAATGAAAAATAAAATCTAAATTTAACATTTAAGAAATTTATTATTCGACATATTGTCAGAAGTTTATTTTAATTTGAAATTTATTTGCTGGTGGTTCAGCATTAGTTTCTAATCCTACTACGCTTATTTTTCTTTTGTGATTTTCAAAAAATATTATTATTTGTGAATTCTCAAATAGTTCTTGAAAGTCTGTGCATAAGATAAGAGGTTTGTGACTATTCAAAATGTGTGGTAGAGGTCTACTGATGATTTGTTACAGCAACAATGAAATATATAGACAACGCTGAACCACCAGCAAATAAATTTCAAATTAAAATAAACTTCTGACAATATGACGAATAATAAATTTCTTAAATATACATATGTTCATACAATTGTATGTAAAGGGTGTTTTTTATTGAGATATAGAACTTTAAGTTGGCATCACTTTTTTAACTGGCGGCCATTTTGCCAGCTGTCAAGTGATTAATATTTAGTTTGGTTTGCCATTTCATCATGAACAGGTTGACAAAAGAACAACGCTTGCAAATCGTGCAAATTTATTTCGAAAATAATGGTTCAGTTCGCGAAGTTTACCGCAAGCTCCGTCCATTTTATGGTCGACATAATCGTCCATCAGAGCAATTAATTCGGTTAACCATGGATCGTTTTCGCACTACGTTTACTCTATGTGATAATACGCATCCGCAGAGACGTCGAACAGTGCGCACCGAAGAAACAATTGCCGCTGTAGAGCAAAGTGTTGAAGAGGACCCGAATGAATCGATTCGCCACCGTGCACAGCAATTGGAGCTTTGTCCATCAACTTTATGGAAGATTTTGCGCAAAGATCTTGGTTTGCAACCTTACAAGATCCAGCTTGTGCAAGAATTAAAGCCGCGAGACCATGCAATGCGTCGTGATTTTGGTGTATGGGCCGAAAATGAGATTGATCTCGATGCTGATTTTCATCGCAAAATTTTGTTCAGTGATGAGGCTCATTTTTGGTTGAATGGCTACGTCAACAAGCAAAATTGCCGCATTTGGAGTGAAGAGAATCCACATGAGACCCTTGAGACGCCATTACATCCACAAAAACTGACTGTTTGGTGTGCTCTATGGGCTGGTGGAGTCATTGGGCCATACTTCTTCCGAAATAATGCTGGAGAGTCAGTTACCGTTAATGGAGACCGGTATAGAGCCATGATAACCGACTATTTTGTTCCCGAATTGGATGGCATGAATGTGGATGAGTTGTGGTTCCAACAAGACGGCGCTACATGCCACACAGCGCACGTCACAATCGATTTATTGAAGGAAACATTCGATGAGCGCATAATTTCGCGGAATGGACCTGTCAATTGGCCACCAAGATCGTGTGATTTGACACCATTGGATTATTTTCTTTGGGGATATGTGAAGTCGCTCGTCTACGCCAACAAACCAGAAACGTTAGGGGACTTGGAAGCCAACATTCGTGGCGTTATTGCCAACATACGGCCCCATATGCTCGAAAAAGTGGTTGAAAATTGGATCTGTAGAATTGGCTTTATTCGAGCCAGCCGCGGCGGCCACATGCCCGAAATCATATTTAAACATTAATGGCATAAAATTATCCTTCCAATAAAGCCAAATTGATGGACATTAAAACGATTTTCTTGTGTTTTATTTCAATTTGAAGTTCTGTACCTCTAAAAAAACACCCGATATATTACATGGGATTTTAACATTTTTCGTTGCTCGTTTTGGAACACCCCTTAATTTTTAATTCTCATGTATTTGTTGTTGTAGCGGCCAAAGTTCTACATACTCTGTCCAAATTTCAGGTCCGTAGCTCTTACGGTTCCTGAGAAAATACCGTGTGACGGGCAGATGGACAGACGGACAGCGTAGCGAAAACAATAGGGTCCCTTTTCACCTTTGGTGTACGGAACCCTAAAAAGGAAGTAAGCATTGCTCTAGACTTGGGTCGAACTCGTTCACTAGTTCATTTTTGCCATTTAAATTACATGGGTTTGATCATTGGTTTGTGGCAAAAATGAACTAGTGAACGAGTTCGACTAAAGTCTGCATTGCTCAAATATCGAAGGTTAATTACTCTGCTAAATATCGACAGCAATTTTGCAAAAATTTTTTACAAAGTTTCTATTTCATTTGCAGTCTAATTTTATTAATTTTATGCCGAACTACATAATTTAGCAAAAAAAAAATATCATTAAAAAGTTTTTTAACATTTCAAAATGGGCGATAAAAATCATTTAAGACAATAAAAGGCTTTTAATATTAATTTACCATAAAAACATGAACATAACAAATCTCATATTTAAGACCTCTAATATCATTTATTTTTTAATTGAGTCCCCTGAATATGTTGCGGGATCAACTACCATATAAATAGGAATAAGCAAAAAATAAAAAAATTAACTTAACGTGTATATGTACATATAATAAAATCATTAGATTAAAAAAATATAGAATCTCACTAGTAAGTTGCAGCATGATATGATTTCTTAGGAAAAGTTAGAAGTTTTTTTTTTTTTTTTTGATACCAAACGTATCAAACAGCAACAACAAATAATAAAAAAAACAATATTGTGAAAATCAAGTAAATATAACGAACCAAGAGTAGTGAAAAACAACAATGAACTTAAACAATAAGTGATAATAAGAAGAATGAAAAAAAAATAGAAAAAGAAATATAAAAAATTTATATGAGTATACATATGTATGTACATATATAAAAAAATTAAATAAATCATTTAAAAATGATAAGTAATGGTACATACATATACATACATACATATGTTAATCGCAGATGCATAAATGATATATACATACATACATACATACATAGAGCACTCAGATTCAAATTCATTACTGTAAAAGAATTAA
Organism: Tachina grossa; assembly: GCA_949987645.1. Lineage (NCBI taxonomy): Eukaryota > Metazoa > Arthropoda > Insecta > Diptera > Tachinidae > Tachina > Tachina grossa. The sequence goes on from OX465274.1 coordinate 183,162,188, forward strand.
TTCACAGATCATTCAATTTAATTGTTTCGAAGAGAGACGATACAGTAAATTCCCCTTAGTTGATTTTTGAAAACTACATGATTTTTGATGCCATTGAGCGGGTAAACAACCATTTAGTGTTTTTCCATTTTTGGGGTTCCGTACACCAAAGGTGAAAGGCAACCCTATTGTTTTCGTTACGCTGTCCGTCTGTCACAGAATATGTAAAATTTTGGTCACTGCAACAACAAAACATATGACAGTTAAAAACTAAAGGGTGTTCAAAAACGAGCAGGTAAAATGTTGAAATCCTAATGTAATATGCATTAAATTATATGCAGACACTTGAAATTTTTTAAGGTTAGTGTATCTTTATGCAGACTACACTTATAATGTAAAAAAAAAATCAAAATTAAAAGGTATTCTATCACTTAATGTAATTTTCACTATGTAAATCTGACAGATGTGCGATAGCTTTCCGTGAGCACCTGCCATTACGGCCTTATCTCACGGGTGCCAAAGCACCGGGTGTGGGTTAGACGCCAGACCAACGCCCCCATGCACCCTATTAGAATGAACCTATGGCCCACTCCATAAGGCACATAGGTTGCAATCTTTGAATATAGTTATCCCTGTACTATATTCAATTACCTTGCTGAGGTAATTTGAGCTATCTAAACTCTGCTGCTATGTCCGTGCCCATAACAGCTTCTGTTGAATGGCAACAGCACCTAGAATAGTGTCTGGCTGACCGCGTCAGACCAACCACTAGTATTGATTTCACACTGGGAAGCCAAGACTATTCTCCCAGCGATTTTGGTAGCAACCACAGCCACCACGATAATTCTCCGGCTTCCACGCCAAGGTGTTGTTTATACACCCATAGCGAGGTCCCCATGAGAATTCCTCAACCATTGCCGGCACAGCTCAACCACTCGTCCGAGATGAACCCATGCCTGTGTCGCCAAATAACCAGTGCCTACTCCACACATACCAAAATCATCCTTTTAACCTCATGAGGTAGGACGAACTCGGCATTTTAGCAAAGGAAACTGACGACCGCTACATGCACTCAACTCTAAGCAGCTCGGCTGTCGGGCCACCGGCACCCGTGGCACCAGAAGTAGCCTCTGGTTAGACCTCGAAGTTCCACCACAAGGGCTTCACCTCTATCGTCTTTTGAACTCAGGGGCAGTTCTAGGTGACGCTGCACCTAATTGACATCAACAGAACCTGTCTTCCTTTTGTTATAAATATGTGCACATCCGTTACTCTGTTTATATTCACAGATTGGGTAGTAACACATAAGTTCTATGGGTAATGTACCAAAGGTACGTCAATGGAAAAAGCCACATCACCCCAGCTGGGGCCCCGGGGTTGCCACACCCGTAGTCCATAACAGACTCCCCTGGGGGGATGTAAATCTGACAACTTGTTGTATCTTGGAAACCGTAAGAAGCAAACTCTTGAAATTTTCAAAAACGCTAAAACTAAAAAATTCCAAAATAAAAAATCGCCAAAACAAAAAATCGCCAAAAACCGAAAAAATCGTCAGAACTAAAAGAAATCGTTAAAACTAAACTAAATCGCCAAAAATCAGAAAAATCGCCAGAGAAAAAAACATAACTAAAAAACGCCAAAAACCGAAACAAATAAAAAAAACTAAAAGCGCCAAAACTAAGAAAATATAAAAAAAAATAAAAAAAAATTGCCAAAAACCGAAAAAAGTTTACCGGGTGCTCTAATTTCAAAAATCTATTATATAGGTTAAGGTTCGTAGAGTTTTGCAAATGTAGTGTCAGTATCGGAACCTTCGTAAGCGAGTCAAAGACGCCGTTTACTGAATTTATTATATTTTTTCGTCACTTTTTTACAACACATCATGGCAATTAAACAAAGAATCATATTATTCCAAAATATAGTTTGTTTAAAGAAACATGTAATGTAAAACAGTAAATGTTCACTTAAGTGACAACTCGAATAAATAGTTTTCTAAATTATCTTAAAGGTAAGACCACAAAATATTATTTATATTACTGCACCGAAAAAAAAAAGTAATATGAAAAATTTTGTTGTTTCAACTAAAATCTCTTCTGTAAACGAAATGAAACAAATAAATTCGTAATTAAAAACATTAGTTTTAAAGAAAATCCATTATTTGACATATTGTAAGAAGTGTACATAAAACAATCGAAATTTATTTGCCGGTAGTTTAGCATGTCTATATACGTATTTCATTGGCACTTGAACCAAATCATCAGTAGACTTTAACCACAAATTTTAAACAGTCACAAACCTCTTACTTTATGCATAGACTTTCAACAACTATATGAGAATTCATAAAATAATAATAGTTACTTTTGAAAATCACAAAAGAAAAAATAAGCTTAGTAGGCTTTGAAACTGATACAAAACCCAGCAAATAATTTATATCCAGGTGAACTAATTTTATTTTTCCACATCCTTATACAATTAGAAATCCATTGGTTAACAATAAAAGTATTTACAAGGCTAAATGAAAAATAAAACATTAATCGAAATACTAAGCTTATTTTTTCTTTTGTGATTTTCAAAAGTAACTATTATTATTTTATGAATTCTCATATAGTTTTTGAAAGTCTATGCATAAAGTAAGAGGTTTGTGACTGTTTAAAATTTGTGGTTAAAGTCTACTGATGATTTGGTTCAAGCGCCAATGAAATACGTATATAGACATGCTAAACTACCGGCAAATAAATTTCAATTATTTTAAAAACATTAATGTTATAGAACCATAAAAAACCGAAGAAGGCCCAAAGGCTGTCATTCAAAATTCATTCGAAGTAAGAACGGAGAGACATTGAGAGAAGGCAAAGAAATAATAGAGAGATGACACTAATATATTTTATTGAATTATTGAATGGAGAAAGCAATACAGTGGTAGCCAAGGAATATATAATACACGAAGATGATCAGGACCAGGAACAAATCTCAAACGATGAGCTTGCACTTAATAAAATGAAGTTAGGCAAAGCTGCTGGACATCATGGTATAGCTCCAAAACTTTTGAAATATATGGCTGAGGATCGACAAATTTTGCTGCTCAAAGTTATAAACGCGGCATGGAGGCAAGCAATAATTCCCACTGACCTGACAAGTAGCGATAATTAACCCAATATTTAAAAAGGGGATTTGTTCATAGAATGTTTGGCAAAAAATATAAGGAGTGCTCGCTCGTAGAATGTTGAAATTTGGCAAAAAACATTTTATTACCTCAATTAAGAATAAAATAAAGTTTCATCAAAATTGATCACGCCCACTACCCACCGCCCATATAACATAAAAATTATTTTTGGCCCAAAGTTTTGAAATTTGGCACAGAGCCCTTATTACCTCAATTAACGCCCACCACTCACCGCCCATGTAACGCATATTATATTTTTTCCCACAATTTTTTGTTTCTTTACCAAAACTAATTATTTTATAAATAAATTTGTAATATTTTAAAATTAAAAATTTCATGAATTTGGAGACAAATTTTATGATTTTATAAAAGTTTATTAATTATTTAAACTTTTTTTTTTTTAATTGATAGTATGGAGTCCTACCTTTCATTTTATTATTATTGCTGGAGCGCCTAGCACGACTGAGCAACCTTTTTTTTCTTCCAAGGAAGTTTGCAATCACTGCACAGTATAGAATAAATTTTATTCTTTTTGAAAAAATAACTTTTTAAATCAGAGAAAATAAATTATCTTACGTACAAACACTATAGAAGTGCATAAACAGTTTTCAATATTTTGGACCAAAATTTATGTACGTGTGACTTTACTTCATTATTTCAAAGACAAATAAACGTTTTTTTTTGGGATACAATTTATGGATTCTGCATACTGAATAAATTTTCCACAAAACTGCATCATTGCATTTTTAAATTTTATGTGTCGAAAAAATTACTTATTGCACAAAAAATTCCACTGTGCGGCAGGACGCTAGGCGACTCGGCATTTTATGCATAAATGGAAAACTTTCTTGTATCGTTTAATTGTCGCTTAGTGCATTGTGCTTCATAGAAATCAGTGCAAGCAATGTTTTTGTGGCATGGTGTCGCATCACCCAATACGTTCTTACTTTTATTTGAATAATTAGTTTTCTAATGATTTCAGTAAATTCTACTGTAAAATTAAGTAGAGGTATCTAATATCATTTTAAAAGTTTTATTCAGCACATCTTATTGGCATTTGTGTAAACGATTGCATTATTTTGAACACCTTTGGATGATGGAAGTGCATGTCGAATGATTTATAATATCAGCACTAAAAGAAGAATGCTGATGATGATCGCGTGCTAAGCGCCAAGATTATAATTTAAGAATAACAATAACAAATCCACTATTCTAAAAAAGTATATATATATATATATATATATATATATATATATATATATATATATATATTAATGTGCATGATAATAGTTAGAAAATCTTAGAATAAAAATATATATAAAAGATTTTTTTTGCAACATAAATCTAATTGTGCAATTTTGAGTTTAAGCTGCTCTCTTCCTTAACAATAAAGTCTACTTTTTTTTGCCAGATGTTTTCGTTCTGGTTTTAGTGGTTTTTAGAGTAATAATTTTAAATGTTGTCTTTAGTTTTTATGAGCTATTCTACACTTGCAAAAAAAAAAATAATAATAAAAAATAAAAATAAAATATTACAAAGAAATAATTTCTCATTTAAACATGCCAGCAAACAGAACTTAAGAGGTACGAACATGATTATAAAGTAGTCAACATACTCTGAATTACTTAGCTGGTGGCAAGGAAAATAGTTGACATGCCAACGACTAAAAAAAAAATATATATACATATGTATATTCACATTAAGTACTTAGTTAAATACATATGTACATACCTATGTATGTTTATTTGTATGCTCGTAAAATATGTATGGATTAATGTAGGAATACTTTTGTATATCAAGTGACTGCTAGCCAAATCGTTAACTACTGCTTCCATGTTTTTGTTGTTGTTGCTGTTGTTGCTTAGCTTGTTTTGAATGTTTTAAACGTTTTAAATTAAGTTTCAAAACTTTCACTTTCGTTTTCAGCTTCTGAAGACAACAAGCAACAACATTGCATTAACTAACGACAACACGTATAATCATCAGTTGCAGGCATGGAAAACATGGACATCTAATTGTTATTAATAACCTTCAACTTGAAAAGTATCTTTTGATATTTTTCTAAAAAAAGCAGCATAAATAGTAAGAAAAAGAGTAGCAGCGGTGAAGCAGGGGGGGGGGAGGGGGGGGGGGGGGGGGTGGGGTATCCAGTGATTCGGTGATTCGTTCGCTTATTTTACTATTTATATTTAACATAAAAGTATCATAGGGAGCGCATGTGAGTGATACGCTCTCGCTTACAAAGTAAACCAAGATGTAAGTGCATGTCACTAGTATTGCACTTACATCGACAGCGGAGTTGTAAGGGAGCTTGCTAATAAATTTAGCCTAAAAGTAGACCAGTATTTTGTATTTTACATTTTGTTTTATAACAAACTGTTTCTTTTAGTCAATGAATGAATCACTGCTTGCGTTGTAATCGAAGTTATTAGTAACGCATGATATATCAGATTACACGTACATTACAATCCAAGTACTTAGATTGCTCGCTTACGATGTCATACGGACGTCAGTGATTATTATCGAAGTACATACTTCGATTAATTTCCCGCTGGTTATGCAACAAGTCTTTGACATTGGCACTCGTATTTCGTGTGGAAGTAAAAAATGGAAGAATTATCTCAGGATTTTAAATTTTTCCATTTCGTTTGAACTAAATAGTTCTGTTAATACACCCAGAGAAAAAATAGCTTAAAATCAATAAAAAGCATTTTTCAACATGGAAAAATATTAATTTACATTATTAATTTATTAATTTTATTTACTTCTAAGTATCTCAACATACATTTTCTGTTATATTGAAAATTATTGAAATAATGGGACGCATTCTTATTTTTAAGTTGCAGCTTTTCCATGAGTGTATATGGTCTATTATAAACTTTTAATTTTAGCAGGTACGTTGTGGAAAGAGAGGCAAGTGATATGTCTCGAAAGTCTTATACCATGTTCACACTTATGGTCTTAAACGTGTTTAAGGCAAGTGTTTTAAAAAACTAAACACAACCGTTCACATTACATTTGAGATGTTTAAGGTTGACTTTTTGTCAATGAATTATTGTATTTGTAAGAAATTACGAACAATTATGCTTTTTTATTGGTTAATTATTTTCAAACCACAATTGTTCTTGTAAATATTTTAATATTCTGTAACTAATTACTTGTTTACCAAATAATTTTTGACGTGACGCCATTTAATAACAACACAAAGTTGCCAGAGTTATCAAAAAACGGACTGAACATACTTCATTATTGTGTTTAAGGAAGTGTTTAATGCCCATTTTTTCAGTTGGTAATCAAACCGTAATTATTTTTAAGTTCTAATTAAATACGAAATTGTGTTTTTGAGTGCTTATTTAAATAATAATTAAATGCCCAACCTTGCGAAATTAAACACTACTTAAGTTTTATGATTGTACCATATGTTTTTATGCGTGTGTGTGTTTACTGAAAACATGCACATGAGCATCATGCGGTCGTATTAAAAAGAATTTCGTTTAAATTTTATAAATATATAAAATATACAGTACAAAGTTTCATATCATGGAATAAAGTAATATAAAAAGTCATTATGATGTTCTCTTGGTCTCATAAAATGAGTTTTTATGCAATTTAATTTTCTACATGTTGATAACCTAACTTTTTTGTTTACATTAAACAGCTGCTGTTTGAAAAGCCTTCAATAATACTGGGAAATTTTGCAGTGCTAACGTACTTTCAACGTAATTTAATAAGAACTTTAAATAACCACTGAAAAAATGAAATGGTATTTAATTACAACTTAATTTTAAATAAAAATTAGCTAATTACGTACTTAATTTTTAAGTTAAAAACTGGGGGTAAATCTTAAACACTTCATTTGAGATGTTTAACAAAACAAGTCAATGTATGGTAAAACATCTCAAAATCGTCGTGTTTAAGCTCTTAATCACGAATGAGGCATTAAACACGTTTAAAACCATAAGTGTGAACATAGTATTAGTGGAGTCGCCAAAAATATTTGGTCTTGTTACTCTAAGCATGGAAGATATGTGTACATATATATAAATAGTGATTAGAAATTTGCACATCATGAATTGCATATCAGAGAGCTGTAATAAGTGTCACACTTCCGAGTATACACCATCACGTATTCTGATTGTAATAGACTTGGGTCGAACTCGTTCACTACTTCCATTTCGACAAAAACCTATGATCAAACTAATGTAATTTAAATAGGTTTGATCACCGTTATGTGTTAAAAATTAGTAATTAGTCAACGGGTTCCACCCAGGTCTATTCTAGAGCTGGATTGGGTTTGTGTTTAAGACAAACAATTATAGGAACAAAGTCTAGCAGATTTCAATTAAAATCTTTACTGTTTACACAACTTTTTTTTGATATTTATCAAGATTTGTTTATCCAAAACAAAACCCATTAACTGAAAAATTTCCAAAACTACAACCGAACAAGTGCAATGTAGCCAATTCACACACCTTTTTATGTACACAGGATGACTTTTTAGTAGTTGTTTCACTACGTCCTACTACATTTTAAATAGATTTTGGCAAAATCTAGTGACAAAGTAGATTTTGTTTTATATGCGAAATATTCTAGATTTTGTGGGAAATCTCTTAAATACTAGATTTTGTTCATATGTAAACGCACTATTTATTACATTAGCTCATTTCAGGCTAGACCTATACGTTATTCACACGTTGAATTTTCAATGATTTTTTGAAATATGATTTTTAAAGTTTGTATGCGAACGGTATAGAAAAGCAAAAGGGATAGAAAAAAATCACATTTTCCGTTCTACTAGTTTTTTTTTAAATTTTCTTTACACATATTTTAAGTTTTTTAATGTCGCTTTATTTTATTTTTTCATTGAATGCGGGAACAATTTTTTTTTAATACAAAACAGTGTTACCGGTAGGTATTTTTTTGTTTCTAATATATGAGTATAGGGAATATCTGAAAAATATTTTATTTTGGACAAGGTGCAGGTATTTTTTTTATTCTCATATTTCATTTTTTGTGCATAAATGTAAAAATAACTATACTAAAAACATATTCTTGCCCATAAACTGTTTCAAAATTTGATTTTGCTCGAAATTATATAGACTTTTGTCGAATTATTTTGGTGTCGCAGTGTCTGTCTTTGTCGTATCTTCCTCCTATTCTTCTAATGGCATGCACCTCAGGAAATAGAAAATTACTGCTTTCTCGTGCTGGGTTTTTGTGTCAATTTGTATCGAAAATGTGCTTATACCGTAATTCTGTTTGATCATTAAGGCCTTAAATATTTTTAATTTATCTTTCTTTAAATTAAATTACTAAAATTTGTAGACTTTCGTATTGGAGAAATTTTTTACCATGTAAGGAAAGGAAAAAACGGGATTTTTTTTAAATCTACTAGCAACACTGATACAATTTTTAGAAAAAAGAAAAAATTAAAACTAGTAACATGGAAAAAATCATCGTATGAATGTAAAATGCAGTGATGCCAACTTAGCCCTTTTCGGGCTAGATATAGCCCGTTTTCAGTCCCTCAAAATGCGAAAAAAAATGTTTGGCCCCGAACTAAAAAACGCGTAAATCGAGCACTTTTTACAATTACCTTTCAGCCCTCTTAGCCCCTTTTTTAGTTTTTGCTCGATATGGCTACATTTTAATCTTTGTGAACTTTTTCTTCCTTAAATATACTCATTTTATTTTGCTAGTTTGCTGTACCAATTTAAAAGAGAAGAATATAGAATAATCTTCTATTTCTTCCAAATTTTCTGAGCTTTGAAAGATATTCAGTATAGCATAAAAACAGATAATGTATGCTTTTGGAAGAGCGAGAAATCGAAATTTTACTTAATAACGACGAATTTTAAATGTATGTACTTATGTAAACATGCATAAATATATAGATATGTATATATACTATTATTATACATATTTACATATATGTATGTACATATATACTATTTAATCTACCTTATTGAAATGTAATATGAAATGTAAATGAAATATGTACCTTGTTGAAGTGTTATATCTCAAGCTACATATGTACATATACATATGTTCTTCTCATGATAGTTATTTATTTTCTAAGAAATTCCTTTACAAAAATTTGTTTGTTGCTTTCATTTTCGACAGAAACGTCTTAAAACTAGCCTCTTTTCGCGCATTTACGAAAAAATTTACTTTATTTTGAGCTTAAAGTATATTTTTTTCAAATTTAGCACTTTTTAGCCCTTTTTTCTAAAAATTTTACGCGTTTTGAGTCTCAAAAGTTGGCATCACTGGTAAAATGTTTTTGGAAGCAACCTTTAAAGAGAATCAAAAATAAAACAAGATTTTTAAATCATCGTCTGAATTGGGCCCTAGTTTACTTAAGGCACAATATGCGGATAAAAGCTAATAGGGCATTAACATTGTCTCGAAATCTAGTACTTACGAGATTTAGAACTAAATCTTGCCGCTTTTTATTAGATTTAGATTTGTATAAAAATCTGTGTTGTCAGTAGGTTCCCAGGAAATCTAATCAAAATCTAATATTTTTATTATTATTATTTTTTTTTTGTTACTACCCTGTGCAACATATTTATAAAGAAAAAACATCAGTGAATTAGATGCGGTCTGCTTAAAAGGGTGTGCAGTTGTTTGGTTGTAGTTTTGGAAATTTTTCAGTTAATGGGTTTTATTTTGGATAAACAAATCTTGATAAATATCAAAAAAAGTTGTGTAAACGGTATTGATTTTTAAAACCATTTTAATTAAAATCTGCTGGATTTTGTGCAGGTGCAAATGCCCTATAACGAAGAATCTATAGAACAAAAATATGTGTCCAACATTTAATAATGAAGGAGCATCTGTGTTTGTCTGGGATTTTATGACTGCTTGGGATAATGGAGCTTAACATATAGTTGATGGTATGATGGAACACAGACAAACCTTTAATATATAAAAGATGAATTTGCCAAAAATCCAAGATGTGGCTACTATACTCGTATAACGCTCCAAAATGGATGGAATTACCCCTCAATCACCTGACATCAACCCAATTTAAAGTTTATAACATCGTTTTAAAAAAACATAACAGCGGGTAATTTGAAACATAAATGATTTTATTTCGTTATGAATTTGATGTATGCGATACAATAAGAATCCCAAGCAAAGTATTAGTTTTAAATATTTCACTCATGTAAGTTCTAACACAATTTACTAAGCTCTCACTTTTTGGAGGTGAATTTCAAGTCTGTTTTAATTTTCATGTTTGTTAAAAATATTCTGAAAATATTTCTTGCTATATTTGTATCAAAAGCCTATAATTATATTTTATAAACTCAAACTGAGCTTTACTAAACTATTGATCAAAGAAAAAATTATATTAATGAGTACTCACTTTTTTCAGTTTTTTTAGAGTGACTGACTGTACACATTTGTAGTCATATTTTCTATAAAAAATTAAAATGTAATTGTTAATTTAATAATTATTTTTCAAACTTCATTTGTGTCTATATTTATGATTTGAACAGGCTAATGCTAGGAACCAGCGTTGCCACAACCAAAATATTTTTGTAACCAAAATATGGCAAAAAAGTAACCAAACGCGACAAAAAGTAACCAAAATCTCTATATATTTAATATATGTACATATGTACTGTTTTATTTGTACTTCCGTTAAGAAATATATGTATCTATGGCAAATTTAAAAAATTCGATTTTTTCACATTTTTTCTCCTGTTCAGGTAGCAAACCGTTGAATATTCAAGGAAACAATCAATCGATCCTAGGAAGGATTCTTAACACCGTTTTTTTAATTTCATTTGGTTTGAAATTTTTTACTTTTGTGGCTGCCTAAGCCCTACCCAAACGGTGTTAAGAATCATTCCTAGGAAGTTCATATGTTGTAGAAAGTTGTTCATTGAGATCTTAGGTTCATTTTTATCGTTGATGGTTTCCTTGAATTTTGAACCACTTGCTACCTATGTACCTGAACAGGGGAAGAGGTATAAAACTCAAAATTTTTGTAAATTTTTTGTGATTTTGATCTTGAAGGTAATATTTTTTTAATTTGATATGTTCACAATTTTTGTTGTATGAGAAGAGCTACAACTTTGCCTCAAAGAGTAAATAAAAATTCCGAACGATATGAACCAGAGAAAATGCAAAAATGACTCCGAGGCCCCAAATCTTTGGGAAAACAAAAATGTGCATGACCTGGGGCAAGACACCGGTCTTTTTTTGTCTTTTATCATGCAGTGGTGTTCGTATAGGATTATATTTCCATGACTTAAAAAAAAACACAGTGTTATATTCGTTATCCAAACACATGACTGAATAGATAAACTATTAAAATATACATACATATGCATTATAGAGTTGGTATTGAAATCAATCTTATTCCTGCATTTAATTCTGACTAAACCTAGCTGGGAAAATATTCTTTCAGAAGACCCCGAAGTGTGTGAAAATGGCATTAAACTAAAAACAAAATTTAATAAAGTCACCAAAAATTTTTTCGTTGAATTAATTTGTATGTTTTGAAACATCGTCCCAAAATTCAACTTCTTATTTCCAATTTAGAACATCTGAGCAATTTCTATTGGGATACAATATTTACCATCTGTTTGGAAATCACATCCATATTTTTTTAGCCACGAAAAATCTTTCAATCAAATATTCAAATTTATATACCATATAAAAATGGTTATTTTTGTAAAGTAACCAAAATGGAAAAAAAGTACACATTGAAAAAAAAAGTAACCAATTTTGGTTAAAAGTAACCAAAGTGGCAACGCTGCTAGGGACACAACTGGGACGAACGACGAATTTTTCGGTGCGAACTTTCGTCATAAAAAATAAAACACATTTGTTCAAAAGAAAATGAACACAACACCGCATTAGAACGAAATTCGTCGTGTATGACGAACTCTGAGATAGATTTATTTCCAGCGTTGTCAACTCGGTGCTTTTCGCACCGTTTTTAGTGCTTTCTGAAATTTTCTACGCGACATATTTTGAAGTTAATGCTCAGTGCTTTTTTAAATTCAGTTTCGGTCCTTTTTGTTTCGAGGCGGTGGCACTAAACCAAAAGCTCAAAGGAAAATTTCTTTACCTTTTTTTTTCGAGGAAGTCTTTCATTCAAAAACATAAGCTCTGAAGTTAAATATAGCATCTCAAAAAAATCTGATAAGATTTTAAAAGGTTTGGTTGAATAAATACGTGTCATATTACCATCAAACTTTAAAATTTTAAGCATAATTAATATAAACAGTGTTTTGCCATACAACAAAGAAGACATAATACAAGTATTTACTCAAATATAGCATAATAGCGAAATTTTGTCTAGTATAGACAATGGGTGGAGAAAGATTGATTTACTTAATGCAATGGGAAAAATATTGAGTCCACTTTTGACAGATTCAGTTGATATGAACTCGTTTGAGGCATTATCAAAACTTGCATTCCCATCAAACTTCTTTTACATCCAGAAACACAAAAAGTCACCATTTTTATTTCGATCAAAATTTATTATCTTTGTCACATACTTGGGAGCCACACGTTCAATTTTTGACTTTCAATTCCATTCAATTTTCAATACACTCACACTTTTTTCACTAACACAATCAAACTTTTTGAATTGAAAACTAGATTGATATCAAATTCACCTATCCATTTATATGGCAATTTAGTTTTCAATTTGAACGGCTGGTCACAGCACACATTGATTGATGCTACAAATTTGAGTTGTTTCTTCGTCGGTGGTATTTAAAAAATTAAATTGATTAGCAATTTGTTTCACAGCTATCAATTTCAAAGAATTTTGACACACAATATGTGTGATGGAATTGAAAGTGATTTATTGAACGTGTGGCTGCAGTGATAGCAGCCGAGAGAATGTTCCCACAGCATAATTTAATAAAAACTAGGCTAAGCCCATCGAGCTCAAAATGTACGAGTAATCGGCTCTTAACCTCAGAAAGACTTGTGGATTACTGCCAATTTGACTAAACTCGAGAGATACGTTTGTTCATTGATTTAAGAATTCACTTATTCTTACAGAATTTAAATGTTTATCGGATGCCTCAAATTTCAAATCTTAGGAATGGAATGCAAGGTAAACCGATTCCTATATTTTTTATGTAAATGTCGTCGGTTGGTTATTGGATTGCGGCACAGTATATTCAAAATACATTACGTCTGCAGCAAACCAATAACCAATCGACGATGTGTAAAATTTTTTTATATAAAATAATAAAATTTTAAATTTAGTGCTTTTTCACTTAAATTACGCGCTTTTTTTCCTGGTTTCGGTGCTTTTTGAAATTTAAAAGTTGACAACGCTGTTTATTTCTATTTTATACGCCGACGAACGACGAAAAAACAATTTTCTCTCACTCTCTTTACATACATTGTGTATGTAAGGAGAGTGAGAGAAAACAGTGTGACCAGATTTTAAAATAAAATTAAGCTAAATCACGTATGTCTTTAATATATTTTTAGAGAATATGCAATTTAGATTAAAAAGGGCTAAAAATGCTAAATGCGTTTTTAAAAAAGCTAAAAAGGAGCTAAGAGCTTAATAAAAATTTTAAAGCTAAATCCAGAAGAAATAAGCTAAATTTAGCCCAAAATTAGCTAGTATGGTCACACTGACAATAACCAACTTTATTAATTATAATGCAAGCCACAGACCTTGCGACCGTTGGTACAACACGTTGGTTTATCAAGTTGTATGTTTTGGACACAAACTATACAACAACGTGTGCAACATTAGCGCACAACTTCATTTCACAAAAATAAATTTTGAGTAAACATGACATCGGGTACTACTGCGCATATTGTAGTCGATGATTTTTTTCGTGCAAAAAAGAAAAAAAAAAGGAAGTGAGCCAAATGAGTACAAAAATTACATTTACATAACATTTTAAACGCACATTTGAATTCGTGCGTGACGTTTTTTTTATATGACACTACGAAAATTAGACTTGGGTCGAACTCGTTCACTAGTTCATTTTTGCCACAAACCAATGATCAAACCCATTTAATTTAAATGGGTTTGATCATTGGTTTGTGGCAAAAATGAACTAGTGAACGAGTTCGACCCAAGTCTAACGAAAATAAAAACAAAGTTAAATGAAGTTGTACAACATACTCCTAAATTATACAACCTGTCTATACAACTTGCCAAAAAATCAAATCTTTTTAATCTTTCATACAACCGAGACACAACTTCATACAAAGACCCAACACATTTTACAATCTCATACACAACCTGCTCATGTTGTACCAACGGTCGCAAGGTCTGTGGCTTGCTTAAGAGCTGCATTCGCTGAGTAAATTCGTCGTTATTGTGCTTCACACGACAAATTTACGCAACGAATTCCTATCGACGAATTCGTCGACGTGGACGAATTTCGTCGTTCGTCCCAATTGTGTTCCTGTCATAAAGTTCGTATCGCTTCTTAAGCCAAATTACATGTGATAATTATTAATGAGCAAATAACACAAAAGTTAGTTGTAAATATTTTGACAACACATAGTTAAACGGAACGTAATTGTTTTTGGCATAAAGGAATGCTTTTTTGAATTTTTAATTTTGATAATTAACTGGTATCACACAAGGCATAATTATATGAGGCATACTCGCCTCAGTTCACTTTTAAAAATTCATACACTCAGGAAAAAGCAGCAACTTAAAAATAAGAATGCGTCACAACAATTCAATAATGTTCAGTGTAATAGATAATGTATATTGAAATATTTAAAAATAAATACAATTAATAAATTAATACTGTAAATTAATATTTTTCCATATTGAAATAAAAAATTTCAACATGACTAGACTTTCGTTAATGTTTCTTATTAATTCAATGTGGTTTTTATTAATTTTAAGCTGTTTTTTCTCTGGGTGTACTTTTGATGTAAAAAAATGTACTGAAAAATTTTGTGTTGAAATCTAGCTGATATTCAATTTACAAGCGCTGAAAGTATAAATAAACAGCCACTTGAGCAGTTTTAAACCACCTGCTATGGATTTGCTTTGGGTATCAGGTACGAAATTGAATTTTTTTTAAACTTATTCCCGCCAGGAGACATATGGCTGATAATAGAACTATACCTTTTAAGCTTTCGGCACATTACGAAATAATATATGCATCATTTGAAGGGGAAGGCGCAAATTTTTTGGAAGAAGATTCTTAAATTTAAAACTCCTATTCTTACTTTTTTTTCAAAAAAGAATTAATCAAGCAGTAGTGATCTTTGATTATTTAAGCTACATCCTGCATCCAAAGAAAAGTTATTGTATATAATTCCATAAACATTATATCACAGTTAGGCCAGTAGTGTAAAAAGATATAAATTTAATACCAATATTTTACAATCAGCCCATTTGTATATGACGTAGTCCCAATAATACATTGATTGAGAGACTTTCTAATTTGCATAATTATTTTTAAATAGTTATTGAAATCTAATTTTTGTGTTTTAATAATATGTGTATAATAGTTATAAAAAAGTGCAATGAAGGCAAGTGAACTTTCCATCTCTGTGCATCAGTAATATATTAACCCATACGTGTAAACACACACACACACACACACACACAAACAGTCGTTGCTTTCCTTCATGTGGCGAGGAAGTTGTGCTGTAGGGTTCAAAAACCTTTTGATAAAAGTTTATTTACACTTGGATTGTATATATGAGTTATTTAGTTATTGGATTTAGCTGTCTTTCAACTAGCGCTGAATTTTGTAACAATGTAGCAAGATATATTATAATAATTGTTCACGCGGCAGTTTTGAGGTGGCAAATTGAAAAATGAGATTGGTTACTGTGAAACCAAACTCAAAGTAATGTAAAGAATTAAAAATAAAATATGGAACTGATTGATAAAAGAAAACAAATCAGAAAATATGCTTGAAAAAATGCTTGAATCAATCTCAAAATGTTACCAAATCTTATCAAGATAATCAATTCAGAATTAGAAATATTTTAAATTTGAATTGAAAATATTTTTCTACAACTAATTAACTAATTTAAAAGTATGAATGAAAGCTAAATGATTTCATTAAGGGTCTGTTCATCTAAATGCGAACGATAGGTTCGATCGAATATTTGTATTGAAACAAACAAAAACAAATTTCAGTTTTTTTGTTTTTGTTTCTAAAATATTACTTCGATTGAATCTATCGTTTGCATTTAGATGAACAGATGTGTCAAACATTTACATAAATGAGAAAAAGATTCAAAATAAATTAACAGTTCGATATATAGATCAATGACCCATGAGAGGGATGGGTTCAGTTTGAAAAAAACATGGCGTTTTAATATTGGCATAATAGTCCACCAAAGCAAATAATTCGAGCAATCATGGATCAGTTTTGCTCAAATATTACTCTACAGTAGCACCAGCATATTCAAATAAGTTAGACATTGTGTATCGCAGGAGCTGTTGCTGCTAAATTGCCTAGAATAGAGGAAGACATAAATTAGGCAATTCCGTGCATTGGCGTAGGGCTATGATCACTGCGTCTCTTTTTTGCACCACATTCAAATGCAATTAATATTTAGGAGAAAGTACAACTAAAGATGTGCAAGTAGAATTACTCCTAAACGACACGACACGACCCGAACACAAATAACTCAAGACCTCTAATATGCACGCGAAATATTTTCCCAACACGCACAAAATCAAGTTGAATATCAATAACTCCGCCAAAAAATACCGATCTCAATGCAAAGATCTGCTAAAACATTTTCGAAAAAAAAATCATGGGAAAAAAGTGGATGTAAACTCTTTGAAACAAAAATTTTTTTAAGTCTCCTGGTTAAGAAGAAGTGCGTGAAACAAAAAAAATTAATTTTAATGCGCGTGCCTCAAGACATTTTTTAAATGCAAGGTTGTGTTTTTTCCGAGCTCAGGGTGTGTGTTAAGTTTTGTAAAAATCGGTAAAGTAGAACCAATTAAAATAAAATATTAAACCAAAATAGAACCACTTAAAATGTAATGATACCTTTTAAGGGGCGTAGACCCGCCCATTTTTCCAACCTTAGAATAGCGTAATTACAAGAACCAAAGCTGGTTGCTAGGTTTCGCAGCAATCAAATAAGTAGAACATCATAATATCAAATAAAAAAATTTGTGAGCGTATCCCCGCCCACTTTTTTATAATGGGTCGAATTGGAAGCTCTCAGACAAGAAAATAGTCTTAACAATCGGTTCTAAAAAGTACCTAGCTATGAAGTAACAATGTTCAAAAAATACCTCCTCCATTTTTTGAAGTCGGTAAAAACACCGTGCTTTCCCAACAACAACAAATATTTTTGATGTGTAAACATGTATACGTTGGGGCGTAAAAATCTTTTGACTTTGATTTCTTTGCTGAGATTTCTGTGCATTGTCAAATCGGTGTGAGCTATGTATGAGTGTATTAGTGTTTGAAAGAGGCAATACCAAGCAGAGAAACAAGTCGACCGGCTCGAAGCCGACGGTGCGCCGCCGCCAGTTATTTTTCTGTATATTTCCGTACACCAAAGGTGAAAATGAACCGTAAGAGCTACGGACTTGAAATATGGACACAATGTGTAGACATTTGGCCACTACAACAACAAATACATGAGAGTTAAAAACTAAAGGGTGTTCCAAAACGAGCAACGAAATATGTTAAAATCCCATGTAATATACATACAATTGTATGTACATATATACACTTGAAATTTTAAAAGTTAGTGTATTTTTATACAGACTACAACAATTAACACTAAATTTAAAAAATTTAAATCAATGGGTGTTCCATCAGTTAATGCAATTTTGACTTTGTAATTTTAACAACTTGCTGTATCTTGGAGACCGTAAGAGCAAAACTCTTGAAATTTTCAAAAACGGTAAAACTAAAAAATCAAAAAAATATAAAATCGCCAAATATAAAAAATCGCCAAAAACAAAAAAAAATCGCCAAATCGAAAAAAGCACCAAATTGAAAAAAATCCTTCAACAAAAAAATTGCCAATATGAAAAAATTGCCAAAATGATAAAATCGCCAAAATGAAAAAATCCCCAAAAAACAGAAAAAATCGCCAAAATGAAAAAATCGTTAAAATGAAAAAAAAATTGCGAAAACTAAAAAAACGCAAAAAGAGAAAAAAAACGCCAAAACGAGAAAAAAGCGATAAAACTGAAAAAATCGTTTAAACTGAAAAAACTTAAAAAAGGAAGAAAGCTAAATAAAAAAAAAATAAAAAATCAAAACCGAATGTGCGCGAGTCAAAGTCGCACTTTACTGAATTTATTTTAATTGCAATGCGTACACAACAACAAGAACAGCAACAACTAAACGATGAACAACAGGAATTAAAAATTAAAAAGTAAAAGTAAAGGCATTTACCATAGATGAGCACTGCAGTACCACTAAAGTTTCAGTAAAAACAATAAAAAAAATGTTTAACAAGTAAATTTTTACTGATTACTAAAATTTTTTTCTACAATTTTTATAAATTGCCTAAATGATTTGTTATATGATGAGGTGCATTGAATTTTCAGTAATCAGTAATGCCCGTATTCATAATGAAATTCTACCAAGTGGCTAAATGTTTTTCATACAAAAGTTTCAACATTTGAATGAAAAAACTTTGCCACTTGCTACAATTTTATTATGATTACGGCCCTACGATTTTACTGGTAATGCAAATTAAATTTCATTAGCAGTAAAAATTTACTGCATTTTTTTAGTAATCAGTAAATTTACTGCTTACTGCAATTTTGAATGCAGTACATATACATATACTGCAGTGTGCCCATTTACTAACCAAATAAGTTTAATAAAACAAACAAAAACCAACAAATTCATATGTATTTACAATATTGAAAGTTTTAATACTTTTAATTAATTAATTTAAAAAAAGATACTAAAAGCATAAGTACTTCCAACTTAAAAAAAAAAATTTAATTACTAGATGTTTACACATCTCCTCTGTGATCGGACTCACATTGCTTTTTTTTTTTTAATTCGCATAAAATTTTGTCTTTACAGTTAAATTCGTTTCTTGTTTTATCGTGTAAACTTTGATCAACACGACACAAGCGGGAACAGGCACAAAATAAAATTTTCTTTCACGATCTTGAGTCCTGCGTGTTCGTGTGGTGTACACGCCCATCTATAATGCAAAATAACATATACAATTAATTTATGCAAAGAAATGTTCGGCTAACGAAAAAAGTTATCGAAAATTGGATTTCCTTCGAGTCATCCGAAAAGGCCAAATGCCAAAAATCATATTCAAATAAAATTGACAAAAATAAGCAAAATAACTAACATGTGCACAATAAGTAAAGAATAAACGACAATGGTAAGACTGTTGTAAATTTAGAGATGATAAAATTTAGCTTTCGATACAAAAAAGCTTTCAGCAAATTTAAATATCATGAATCAAAACAATTCACATATTCCATTTACAATAAATGTTGCGTTTATATATAAAACAGAGATCTACATCAACTTACTTCGCACACAGTGGACTAAACAGAAAATAACGCTGATGATGAAGGTTTAGTGGCCTTCGAAAACAGCTGGTCGTTCCGTTTTACTGCGTGTTTTTTAGAATATTTACAATTAACTTTGGTGTTATTTGTTCATTAATAATTATCACACGTTAATTGGCTTACAAAGCGATACGAACTTCAGCCTAATCAAATCATAAATATAGAAACAAATGAAGTTCGAACAATAATAGTTAAAAATTAATACAGAATTATTTTTTTGATTAAAGTCAAATGAAAGGCAGTTATTTTTTTTTTGTATATACAAGAACAGTCTTAATATAAAGTTACTTGCAACTTGTGCCAAGGTTTATTGTAATAAATATGTCTTGTGATCAATTTTTATATTAATCAATGTATAGAGATATAGATCGAGCCTTATGTGTAGTTTCCACAATGCAAGCAAGCGACTTGTCTACAAAATTTGTATAGGAATCAATAAAAAATTTTAATGCTTTTTATATATTTTTTCTAAACTAGTCGCTTGCTTGAAACTACACAATAACCGCCAAAAAAGCTTAACAGACACATTTTTGTACCTATTTTTTTACGAAAATCGATTATTTACAGTAGCAAATAATCGATTTTGGTAAAAAAATCAAGTTCGAAAAGTGTGTTACTTAAGCTTTTTTTTGGCAGTTATGGCACAATATGCATGTATACTCGTATTAAGAAAAGTCCTTAAAAAATGGTTCCATTCAATATTTTTGTTTTAAAACTAAAATTCCTAATTGCAATGAAAAATCAAGTAAAAAAATTGAACCAACAAAATACTTCAAACTAAAATGTATTAAAAAGAAATGCATACTTACATACATATGAAAAGGTAAATTCAATCGTGTATGACTGACTGAATGTGTATTTCAAGTATTAACGAATAACCTAAACCAAGAATTGTAGTCCAATGCACATGTACATAACAGCGATGCTAACTTGGTGCTTTTGGCACTATTTTTAGTGCTTTTTGAAGACTTAAAACGCCAAATTTTGAGCGTTAGTGCCAACCTAAGAAAAAGCACTAAGAAGTGCTTTTAAGAAATTTGTGTATTTCTTAAAATTACTTTAATAAAAACATGGCGTATCTATTTTTTCAGTGTAAAGAATACCTTTATCGTCTGATATATTTCATTAAACAGAGAATATATTCGAAAATATTAGACCTTATTGAACATTATTAAATTTCACTCGTTTGGATCTTCACTCTTTTTCACGGTAGTGCTTTTACGCTTTTTAGATCTCAAGATTACCAGCCTGGCCCACGATATCGACAACGTTCGACTTGTCGCACACTTACATTCAAAACAAAAACAAATTTTAATATTTTGTTGTTGTTTCAAATGTAAGTGTGCGACAAGTCGAACGTTGTCGATATCGTGGGCCAGGCTGTACGCTTTTTGTGCTTTTTTAACCATAAAAGTTGACATCACTGGTACATAAGTATGTATGATGACGACGGCGTTAAGAGAAAAAATACTCGCATCATGTGTATTGAAAGACTGGCTGGATGGAAGATTGTGATGCTGTTTCTGCTGCTGGCAGACTGGTTTGCCTGCTAGTCTGCCTGCCACATCTCGAAAGTTGACTTGGTGTTCCAAAGTTATTTACTAGTTTTTACAATCGAAGCTTTTTTTCTTCTTTTTTTCTTCTTTTTAGCGAATAGTTGATGTTGTTTGTCTATTACACCATTTACGTTTGAAGGATATTTTCGAAAGAAAAACGAAATAATTTTTCAAGGAACTTTAAAGGGTCTTGAATTTGTAGTATTAGATTAGGAGTTTATAATTAGCAATTTTCATAGTGCACAATGGCCAAATAATTTTCTTTATTTGCATAACTTGTGAATGCATTTATGGCAATATCCATGACTTAAATATTAATGCAAATATAAGTAGGAAAAAATACATAGAGAAATGGTGTAAAAGTAATTTTTTTTTTTAGATAAAAATAAGAAATGGTGACAAGGGGATTTCTCACACAGGGGCTTAGTGTAAAAATAACCTCAGCTAAGTTCACTGGGGCGAGGTTGAATGAACTTTTTCTTCCATGCAAGACAACTCAACAAAACAATAACAACAACAACAACAACATCAACCAGAATTAGCAAATGGAAAAGTAGTAAAAGAGAGATAACCAACCTCATAATGATCATCACCATGATGATGGTAACGATAATGGAAAAATAACTTAAGCACAAATATAATAAAATGAAGATATGTACGAGTACAAAAGCTCGTACATACTATATTTTAACTAGTTAAAATTGTTTATAATTTTGTTGCTTTTTTAGTGAAATTATACCTACAATGTTATAGGAAAGCAAATTATTGCACACGAAAAACTTAAGGTAATGTACTTACAACTTGTTGCAAATGAAACAGGCAAATACAACTGCACAATAAACTCAAATTCTTACGAAAATAGCAGGGCTCAAATGACCGATTATGCAAAGGATACGAGTATAAAGAATGTGTTGGTGAATGGGTTTTTCAAAAGATTGCGCCTCAAGCTGCCCCTACTCCGCCTATTTTTTTCCAAATTGCTATGTTGAAAAGAAACAGGAAACTAGAATTGTATCGAACTCTTTCAGTAGCTCGTTTTTGACACAAACCTATGATCAAACACATTTAAATTATATGGGTTTGATCATTGGTTTGTGAAAAAAAAAGCTACTGAAAGAGTTCGATATAAGTCTAATTTAAACCCCTTTTTGAATCACGTGTGTTTGATCATAGATTTATGTCAAAAATGAACTAGCGAACGACTTCTACCCAAGTCTAACAAATGATAATTTTGAGCATCAATTGTAGAACTGCTTCTAGAGTTGTGTCCAACACTAGTTCGTTCTGTTGGAAAACGACGTTCAAAAACATCAATCTAAACTAAATGGGTTTGAAACTACATTTGAATCGAACGCTCTCGAATTAATTCAAAAAGACACAGCTCTAGCTAGGTCTAACTCGTCCGAGCTCGTTCAGTCGGTAGTTTTAGATGCAAACTTACGATCAAACTACACTTGGATCGAACTCATTGAGTTGGTGGTTTTTCATACAAACATATGATCAAACCCATTTAAAATAAATTGGTTTGATCAGAAACGAGCTACTGATTGAGTTCGATACAAGTATAGATCA
Source organism: Tachina grossa (assembly GCA_949987645.1). Classification (NCBI taxonomy): domain Eukaryota; kingdom Metazoa; phylum Arthropoda; class Insecta; order Diptera; family Tachinidae; genus Tachina; species Tachina grossa. The sequence continues at coordinate 183,184,974 of OX465274.1, forward strand.
AACTCATTTAAATTACCTGTTAAAAATCATAAATATAGAAACAAATGGAGTTCGAATAATAATTAAAATTAACTAAAATTAATAGCCATGGGCCTGTGGCAAAAATTAAATAAAAATATACTTAATAGTAACAAACCAAAAAAGTTTGTCTTAAGTAGAACAAAAAATAAGCAAATCAACTAACATGTATATAATTAGTAAAAGAACAAAACGACATTGGTAAGACTGTTGTAAATATAGAGATGGTAAAATTGCGCTTACAATACAAAAAAGCTTTCAGCAAATTGAAATACGATTAATCAAAACAATTCACATATTCCATTTGCAATAAAATGCTAAGTATATAAAGCAGAAATCTACTTCAACTGACACCACACACAGTGGACCAAACACAAAAGAACGCTGATGATGAAGGTTTAGTGGCCTTCGAAAACGGCTGGCTGTTCCGTTTCAACTATGTGTTGTCAGAATATTTACAACTAACTTTGGTGTTATTTGTTCATTAAAAATTATCACATGTAATTTGGCTTAAAAACCGATACGAACTTTAGCCTGTTAAAAACCATAAATATAAAAACAAATGGAGTTCGAATAATAATTAAAATTAACTAAAAATACAGGGTGGGCCAAAAGAAACCAAGGGGTGTAAAAGTTTAATAACTTTTTTGTTTATTAACTTTTTTTATTTTTTCTTTCAGATTATATAACATACAAAATGGAAATTTTTTTACACTAAGTATGAAAAATGATGTCTCTTAAATGACCACCGTTTTCAGCTTCGCACTGATGGGCTCTTTTTAGAGCATTTTTCAAAACTTGTGGCTGTAGCGTTCGAATTTCTGCAACAATGTTTGCCTTGAGTTCAAGGATTGTCTCTGGCTTGTTCACATACACTCGCTCCTTCAAAAAACCCCAAAGAAAATAGTCGGGTGCTGTCAAATCTGGCGATCGCGCTGGCCAAATAATTTCCGAATTTCGAGAAATTATTCGCTCTCCAAAAATTTCACTTAAAAGTGCGATTGTGTCTCGGGCAGTATGGGCAGTGGCTCCGTCCTGCTGAAACCACATACCAGGTCTGTTTTCAAGAGCAGGACGTAAAAAATTTTCTATCATAAACCGATACCGCTCTCCATTTACGGTTACAGCACTTCCATCTTCATTCTCGAAGAAGTAGGGCCCAATGACATTTTCAGATGTGATCCCACACCATACTGTACACCTGATGGGGTGCAATTGCCGTTGATGAATGGCTATTGGATTTTGAGAACCCCAGAACCTACAGTTCTGCTTATTAACAAAGCCATTCAAATGAAAATGAGCTTCATCACTCATAATCAAATTTTCAATAAAGTTGATTTCATTTATTCATTTCTTATTTTCTGATTTTCATTTCTTATTTTCATTCATTATAAATTCTCCAAGTGTTGTCTATATAATCTGAAAGAAAAAATAAAAAAAAATTAATAAACAAAAAAGTTATTAAACTTTTACACCCCTTGGTTTCTTTTGGCCCACCCTGTACATGGGTTTATTTTAGAGCTGGGTGCAACTCGTTCATTCGTTCATTTTAGACACAAACCTGTGTCAAAAATGAACGAATGAAACTGTGTCAGAAATGAACGACTGAACAAGTTGGACCCAGCTCCAGTTTATTTAATATATTGACTTATTTCCTTGGTTCAAGTTGAATTGCGAACTAACAGTAGAATTTTGTAGACTTGGATCGAATTCGTTTACTACTTCATTTATGCCAAAAACTAGACTTGTGTCCCATAGAGCTGGGTCCAACTCGTTCATTCGCTCATTTTTGCCACAAACCTATGATCAAACCCATGTAATTTAAATGGGTTTGATCATAGGTTTGTGGCAAAAATGAACGAATGAACGAGTTGGACACAGCTCTAGTGTCCAACAGTTCTTTTTGAACTAGTTTGAGACTGTTTGAATTAAAAGTTGCTTCAAGCCCATTTAATTTACATTGATGTTTTTGACCGGACTTGTGTCCAACTGAACGAACTAGTTCAAAAAGAACTGCTGGACACAAGTCTACCACAAATCAATGATCAAACCCATATAATTTAAATGGGTTTCGATCATTGGTTTGTGGAAAAACTGAACTAGTGAACGAGTTCGACACAAGTCTAGAATTTTGTAAGCTATATTTGATTGTATTTGCGGAACATTTTGTCTTCTGGTTATTCCATAAAAATTGTGCTTAATATAGGTACTGCGATATTGATTTTGAGCGTCCAATACATTGAAGCCAAAATAAAATGCAGAATGCAAATTGGGCCTACACTGCACTACAAAAAACCTCAAATAAAATAAATTGTACATAAATACTCGTACTATAATATATACAAGCCCTTGCTTGTAAAATATTTATGTACAATAAATTGAATTTTCTGCAATCATGGCATTTATTTATAAATTCGAGGTAATTAAATTATACGATGATGTCAATGAAAAATTTGCTCTTTTGCCATTTTTAAGAGCTTTTTCCAATAAAAAAAAACTCTTTTATTAAATATATTTTAAAAAGCTCTCTTTGTTTATAACACAGATATCTTTCATGAGTTTTTTTTATAATTCTTTGATGGGTTTGCTACACATATATATGTACATATGTATGTAAGTACTAAGTATGTATGTGTATATTTATGTATGTATGTGATTTCTTTTTTATTATCATTTTAATATTTTTATTTTATATTTTGTGTTGCTTTGTAATGGTATTACATGAAAAAGTTCAAAGAACTCTGTCGGTCTACACGTGCTCCAAAGTGAAAACAACTACTACACAGCGAGTACAAACTACAATTTACCATACGAACAAGTATGAGAAATAAATTTATCAAATATATTATTTTTAATTTAATTTTGATTATACATATACATACATCTGTATGTATGTACATATCTATGCATGTATTTATGTATGTTTATATGAAAATGTGTACTTTTGTAAATATGAGATCAGCAGCGTTCGCGAGTACAGCGTGATCATGGTTTCTTATTTATATAATTATAATGTTTTGCTTTATTATCAGCCACCAGTGATGCCAGAATTCCTTCACCAAAAATGGCTAAATGTAGACGAAAAAAAAATGGCTAAAAATTAGCTAAAAAATGGCTAAGCGAAATCCAATGCAAAAATCATGAACTTTAGCAAAAACAAGAAGCTATTTCATATATTATTTTTTTAAAGCAAATCGGGAACTTTTTTAAAGTAAATAAAAACAATAAATTAAAGTAATAAATCAAATAATTTTTATTCAGTTAATCAAGAAACTGTGCAAACTTGCAATACTTGCAGTACGCCTTCTATTCATTTGTACATTCTGCTATTCAATCTTTACATTTTTCGGTTACTAATCAATTTCTTGCGAAATTTTTATTTATACTTTTTATTCATTTTCTTTTCTGTAAACTTTAATTTATTTTTTATTTTCACTCTTGTAAAACAAAAACAACTTATAACAGCATTGTAACGATTATAAGAATGTAGTAGCAAATCTTATTGTTACCAATTGATCCATCTCTTTCATATATGCGCTTTTAGACTGCTGCAACAAAAATGGCAAGTTTGAACCGCGATTTATACACATTAATGCAAAAACAATAACATATTACTCTGTTGTATTTTTTGATAGTTAATTAATGTTCCTTTATTGCGAGTTTAAATTTTTTATGTTTGGAAAAATAGCTAAAAAATAGCTAGATTAAAATAGAAATGGCTAAAAAAAATAGCTAGTAGCTAAATTCACTTTTCTTCCGGCTAATGGCTAAATTTAGCCAGAAAATGGCTAAATTGGCATCACTGTCAGCCACTTTACTTAAATTTCAGATAAAAGGGCTTAATGAATGATATGCATACGAGTATATACATACACTGAAAGGAAAACCTTTATTCAGACAATGAAATTCTTCATGAATGAAATGTTTCATTGAAAGTCAGCTAATGAAGCCCTTCATTGGATCAATGAAGAATGATTCATTGTATTTATGAAGATAATTTTTGCGGCTTTATTTCATTTATTTTATTTATTTTATTTATTTATTTCATTAGTTCAATGAAACGTTTTCATGAATATAATGTAGTTATTTCATTGATTTAATGAAGTTTTTACATACTATAAATGAAGTTTTTTCATTTATGTTAAGAAAATTTCATAAATATAATGAAATATAAGCAGTAAATAATAAACATTTTGTATTAAAAACATGAAATCATTTCCCTTCCGAACCACCTATTTAATAAAAGGCATATAGATTTTTTTATTTTATTTAATATATACAAATACATATGTACTTAATATATATGCATATGTATGTATTTATTAACGTAAAACATTTAAAATTTAAAGAACTCATCAGTAGAGTTCAACCCAAATAATGTTTTAAGTAAGCCGAAAAACTTACATCTTTATAGTAAAACTCGTAATATGTTGTTGAGAATCACAATACACAAACATAAATTTAAAAGATTCAAACAAAAATCTTAACAAAACAAGCATCTCTATAAGATGTTTGGAAAAACCTTTTTGTGCTTGTATTGAGGTGAGGAACGTGAATGGATAAAAAAAGAGAAAGAGAGAGATATCGGCTACGCAATGAAGAATATTTCATTGTATAAATGAAATGATTTCATTGTATAAATGAAATGATTTCATTGCATTTATGACGACCATATTGCTTTGAAATTAAAAGAAATTAGAAAAATAAGAAATTGAAATTATTTAAAAAAAAAAAAAAACTTTTGATTTATTTATGTTTGACAAACTGCATACAGTAAGAAGACAAAATTTGGGGAAGTTACTTATATTTGCCAAAATTCGCCAAAAAAAACTCGTTTAAACAATGTAACGATTTTCGTTAATACAATGAACTATGAAGAACACATGAAGATCAGAGATTGATTCATTGTATTAATGAAAAGTTTCATTAATATAATGTAGAACATTTAATGAAACCGTTTCATTCTCTGAATGAATGATTTTCCTTTCAGTGTATATATATATATATATATATATATATATATATATATATATATATATATATATATATATATACTACGCTTTGCTCATTTAAGCTTAAATCAGACGTGCCATAGCCATAATGCCACATCAATAACCAAACCAAAATTCTATTGGTTTCTATGGCAATGGCAATGGCGTTATGGCGAGTCACCTATAATCAAATACAGTGTTGTCCATATGTTTGGTTCGATCAGCTGTTTTGTATGGTTGTGGTTTTGTCACGTCTAATTTAAGCTGTACACACGTCGCTCATTTACTAAAACAATGTCTTAGCTCAAAAAATAGGATTTTTTAGTTCATGCTGCAGAATCGATCCTAATATTGTTAAGGTACAGTCTCACTTGTCAAACACTAAATGCTAATGAAAAATTTTTCAATCCAAACAAAAGTCTGTCAAGTTAAAGAGTGACCAATTTTGTTCGATTCTATGACATTGTCCATTAGTTGTGTTAGAAACTGTTTAATATAATAAGCAAGTGCCTGGGATCAAAACTTTTTTCATTAGTGTTTGTTGGTTACGCTTTTTAGGGAAAATGTTTGACAAGTGTAACCGTATCTTTAGTCATACTGTGTACAAATTTCATATACATAAATATGTTATATACTCAACTCTGGAGAGAAAAATAAAATTTTCTGTGCACATTAAGTTCGGTGTAAATTGAACACTTTAAACTCGTTTTCTGGCAAACTAGTTTTTTTTTTGAGTTATGACGTTGTTTTAGTAAATGAAAGATATAACGTCTTAACTCAACATATTCGATGTTTAAGTTAATAATGCATAATTAATCCTTATTCTTATTCCTTCTTATTCACATTGTGTAATAATTTTATACAAATATATTGCATAGTCAACTCCTACACTCAGGCAAAAGCTGCAATTTAATAACAAAAATTAAAAATTTTAAAAATCTCCGAATATATCTAGACCGATTTTCTTAAAACATAGCTAAAAAATTGATTAAGTCACCTTGCAAAGAGAAACAACTAAATCAAAATCGGTCCAGCCGTTTGGTCTTTACGTGGACATGGATAGACACACATATACACAGACACACACTGCAAACTTATAACGCCCCTTTTTTAGTCGGGCATTAAAAATAAAAACGCTTTACATTAATCCCATAATTTGCAATTTGTAGGTGATTTTTTTAATTATTAATTTATTTGTATAAATTTTTAGCTCGATCCGATGGTGCCTTTTAGTGTCAAGTGGGTCCTAAAGTAGCCGATACACAGTGGGGTATTTTGTAAAAAAAATAATAAATTAAATAATTCTGCAGTTTCTAAACGGGCCGTTTGATTGTTATGAAATTTCGTACATCATTTGAGGAGGTGTCACAGAGCTTAAGTCTAGAAGTTTTTCTATATATCTCTAAAGTGGGTGGAGCCACAAAGACCGATACCAAGCTGAGGTTCTTGATCTGATAAAACGTGGGTTTATTTTGTCTATCTATAAGCTACGCTTATGGTTTTTCGCTTACAATTTAGAAAATATTAGAAGAAAAAAAAATTAAAATTTTGGCTCTTTTAACAACATTCGCCCACTGTTATGCTAATGAAGAAGTCAAATCTTGTTCGAGTCAAAAGAGGATATTTGTAACATTAAAAAAATTGGTATCAAGTTAATTAACAATTAAGTGAAAATTTATACGCAACTTAAATTAAAATTGTGAAAAAATCGACTTTTCGCCGTTTCTTACAGAAAAAAGTGGATTAATTATTTTGCTATTGTAAAAAAATGCATATATAACAACCCCATGTGTCTACTTATTCAAAGGATAATACTATAAGAAAGATTACAAAGAAATCTTCTTTTAAACATTTTCGTTTCGAAATAGACATATTTTTGTTATAAATATCAAATTTAGGGCTCTTTTTTCTCAAATTCCAAAGCTGGAACCAAAAAAATGTATAATGCCGCCTTAAGACATAATATGTTTTAAAAAAATATTATCTGCACCCGGCGAAAGATAAGAATAATACAATCAAATACTGGAAAAATTTCATTCATATCATTCATAGATATTTATTTATTTTTGGTGAGCACACCTGGCAAGTGAGTGTATAGTAGTTCACCATCTCATCTCACATATTAAGAAAATGATATATGAATGTTTATAAACAACAACCCTGCAAACATTTTCCATCGAAATTAACTTCCAAACGTCGAGCGAGCCAATATGTTATTATCGTGTAAATGTCACCGTTCGTGAATAAATGAGCCGCTTATTGTTTTTGAAAATTTACTAACATATTGCATTACATATGGGTTGAGTTCCACTAAAAAAGACACTTCAAAGAAGTCTTGATAAAGTAGAGCTTGCGATTCGAAAGTAGTGTGAATTTGGATTATTTTTAATGATTTTTACATAGGAGTATCATTTTTAGAAGTTATCTTTTTCGATTCTCAATCACCGAATTGGAAGCGATGTTAACAAAAACCTCATTTTTAGCGTTTTAAAACAATGTTTCCTTTAAAAAAAACTGGTAAAATGTTATCCTCTTTTGCAATTTGTTTCTTTTTATATCAATTTAATCGCGCAACAGTGTTTTATTTAAATTTCATAATTTTTAATTTTTACACCAAAACTAGTTCATAAATTTCTTTAAAATAATAAATTGTTTAAATATTATAATAAGTATTTTTTAAATTAATAAAAGAATCACTTTTCTGCTAATTATGGACACATTAAAAATAAATTTTTTTGGAAGCAATGAAAATCTAGTTCCTTACTTGGGAGCCACACGTACAATTTTTGCCTTTCAATTCCATTTAACCTGCAATACACTTACACTTTTTCACTTTCACACAATCAAACTTTTTAAATTGAAAACTAGATAGCTTTCAAATTCACCTATCCATTTATATGGCAATTTAATTTTTAATTTTAACAGCTGAAGCCACAAATTTGAGTTGTTTCTTCGTCGGTGACATTTAAAACATTAAATTGACTATCAATTTGTGTCACAGCTATCAATTTCAAGGAATTTTGATACACAGTATGTGTAATGAAATTGAAAGCTATTTGTTGAACATGTGCCTGCAGAGTTAAAGATGACTTCCAGTTTTTGTTTTTACTGGGCTTAAAAGTATCTTTTTCTTTTTTCAAAAGTAGACTTGGGTGAAACTCGTTCGCGAGTTCATTTTTTTACAAAATCCAGGGTTCAAACACATTTCAATTACATGTGTTCTGACTGGGATCGAACTCTTTCGGGCGATCGTTTTTGATACAAACATGTTATTTAAATGGGTTCGATCATAGGTTTGCGTTAGACTTGGGTCAAACTTATTCAGTCGGTTGTTTTTTACACAAACATATGTTGAAAGATTTGTAATTTAAATGGGTCTGATGATAGATTTTTGTCAAAAACGACCGACTGAATGAGTTAGATCCAAGTCTAATGGGTTTGAACATCGTTTTGTGTCTAAAATGAACGACTGAACGAGTTGCACCCAGCTCTAATGAAAATCAAATTCTAAAGGTACGGTCACACTTGGCAAATATTTACCCCAAAGAGTGTAAGCCCAAAATACAAATGAAAAACCTGGCTTTAAATCGTTACATACGTGATCGTATCGGCAATCGCACGAAAAGAAATTAAATGATATTTACGTCAATCGTATAAACTGAATGGGATTTCAATACGTTCACGTATGTCATAATCCGAAAATTGTGTTTTTACGTGACGAGTTGTACGTTAACGGATGTAACGATTTGACCCCTGTTTAATTAATGTCATGTTTCCACAACACGGACAGTCTATCATGAGTAGAAAATTTATATGAAAAACACTTGTTTTTTTTAGTGATTTTCATAAAAATTTTCTAGACGAGACGCCTGTCTGACTTGTAGAAACAGGGTAAAAGACACGAGCTCATTTAGTTAAACAGTTTCCCATCATGTTAAATTTTATGACATTGTATGTTAATTGTATTTGAAACTCTTTAACTCAAGAAACAAGTATCTCACTCAAAACGTGTTTTATTACGCTTTCTTGGGCAAATCTTTGCCAAGTGTGACCGTAGCTTTATAAACTTTTCTAAGCTTCCGTTTCCTCTAAAAATATTAAAGATAGAATATCAAATTTTTAAAAAGCATGATCTTCCCCGTATTTAGTTTCGATGAGGTGACTTTTTAATCCATCGATTGGAAACATAGTCTTGCAAATGTTTGCTGGGAAGAAACATGTATATGAAGATATGAATACACATGCACAAACACCCAAGTATGTGTGTATGCATGCATGTATGTATGTTCGTAAGTTAGTGCATGAAAATATAGAGTGAAATTTATAAATTTGCTAGTTTTACTACCGGGTGAATGAATGAATACATGATTAAAGAATGAATGAACCTTTTTAATGCAAAAGCCTGCTATAGTTCATGTAGAAAAAAGTTTGCTTGTTTGTTGTAGTTGTTGTTTTATAATTTAATGAGCTTTTTATTGACTGCACTTTTTCCGCATAATTGAAATTGGCTTTGCCCAATATATACGAGTACCTACACAGTTGGAATTTTGTAGTGTTAATTTTTTTTTGTCCTAAACATAAACCAATTAATGAATGAGGACATGTTTATGTTAATTTTTGTGTTTGAAATAGGAAGGACTAAGTATTATTTACTGCAACATGAGATTTGATTATAATATAAGCACGTTCGTTCAATGAGATGGGGCAATTTCGCTGAAATTACTCAACAAAAAAAAATATAAAAAAAATATATAAAAAAACAATTTGGAAAAGCTTGTTTATTGTTGGTTCAGCAAGTCTAGATAAACTTCATTGCTCCTTAAGCAACTTATCTTAGCTTTTAGACAAACTTGCAATAAATAATTGATAATTACAAAACTACAACCACAGTAGGTCAAGAAGATTTTTTCAAAATATAAAGCATCGTCGAACCGGTGAATCGGCATATGAAGTCACGAAAAGTTTGCATTCAGAGCATTATTGTAGAAATATTCAATCGCTTTGCCCTTCTCTGTATGGTTATTTTAATTTTCTAAAAAAGGGAACAACAAATTATTAATAAACGGAGAGGTCGCGGGCTCATACTCTTAACATACCCAAGCTCCAAATTGCATTTAAGGCACCAGAAATACATACATAGATCGACAATTAAAATATGCACCAAGCGTTTAAATCAGCTACGTCCAAACCATATGTAGAATGTGCAAACTTTTATAAAAGAGCTTTTGTGCTTTCATACCGACGACATCACAACAGCCAATCAGATATCGGCGAACTTACTTTTCAAAGTAACAACAACAAATTTAAGAGCTTTCAAAGCTCTTTACCTTATATACAAAAGCAGAGTAATCCACCTTTTGCTATTCAGAAGCAGAGTGAGCTAATACCCTGTTCGTGTATAGAACATAATATAGTGAAGTAATAGAGAAATAAATTAATCAATTTAGAGACCCTTGTGTTTTAATCTCTCCAATTTTAATTTATAATTCTGAGATTTTTAGGCATGGTTTTTAGTTAACTCATCTTGACCTGCTTGCGAAGCAAATTTCAGATCTCAAGCGCTAAATATAGATTGTAGTTTTGTAGTCGTGACCATACTCAAGATTTTGGTGTGGCCAGAGCTCATGATTCATGTAAAGTTTCATAACGGAATCAAATTTTCCCATTTCGAAGTACCCCAGCAGGGTTCTCTCAAGTTACCAAGTTGCTTCGGTACCGCATGATTTTTGTTCGCGATGTCCCACTTGGAAAATCTCCAGGTATGAGTTTGCACAGCCTATATGCATTAAACTCATGTTTTTTTTTATAACAACACTCAGTAACACTAATAGGTGTTACCTTCTTTAGGAGAGGGATAGTGATAGAGAAGACAAGTGGTGAAGGAAGAGATGGAGAAAGGCTTAATTTCTTTAAAAATTTTGCTTTTATGCAGGCTTCTAATAATGCAGTGTTGCAGCGCCTCTGGTGTTAATGAGGCGTATTAAATAAATTCGAAAATGTGCTTAGTAGGCATTTTATTAGTTTATTTGATTCTGCCGATGATTCTGCTACACAATACCAACGAATGAGGGCGCTCTGATGTCTGATGAAGTCGGTATAGTTCAGCAACCAGTGACTATGCCCTCATCACTTGAAGTTTCCTACAACAATAGATACAAGGGGAACCTAACGCATGTCAAATAAATATGGTGTTGTTATTTAATGACTGTCGGAAACTGGGCTCGAACTCAGGCCCTTCGGTTTTGTTGTCAACGTGCTAACTACTTCAGGCAATGGCACCCTCAATGTATATGTATATAATTAAAAAAGATTCCCTCTTATATATATATATATATATATATATATATATATATATATATATATATATATATATATATATATATATATATATATATATATATATATATATATATATATATATATATATATATATAATATGTAATGAGAAGTCGACCCAACGATCTCCGCATGATAGACTAGAACACTACCCACTGACCTACCCAAACACATATTTATGTTTATACAAAATTAAATTAAACAATAAAAAATCAAATCACGAAGTAAAAATCTCATTCGCATCCAAAGTTGTATGCAGGTAAGCGAGAGTTGATGCAATATAAAAATAATTTAATATTTGAGTATTAACACCCGACCTACTTCGCAGTGTTTGTGTTATTGCGTCCTCGTATGGCAGAGGGGATGCAATGCACAGTGTGCTTTTCCGCTCACTTGTACCAAATGTATTTTTGCTGGGACCTTCATGTCCCATAATATTAAAATTTTATGTATTTTATATTTGAACTTAATAGAAGCGTAGCTGAATCAATAGGTGTTTCATTTGTATTTAGTTGTTAAGCTTTTTTGGGCAAATATTTGCCAAGTGTAACCGTTCCTTTAGACTTTAACATGTAATAAATAAAAAAAAATTGTAGGGAGCTTTTTATATCTTTGTATAAATTTAAGGACTCCATTTTGAAATTACGTGTCATTTTTAGCGATCTAAAATGACACCTTGCTATGAAACAAAGCATAAACTGCCTAGAGAGAGAGCCAGAAAGCTTTTGCAAGCAGTTCTTAACAGGGGGTCTACTCTGTAATTCGAAACGAAAGAATTTTTTTTTTTCAAATTTGTATGTTGATAACACGCAAATTTGAAAGCTTCGAATTACAGAGTCAAATAAGATGATAGCGAGCATTGTTTTAATGGAACATTTTGCACTCTTACCTGATCCCAACATATTATGAACCTTTTTTGTTCAGTTTTTCTTTCAAACAGTTCCATTATATTGGAAACACCTCTTTGTCGATGATACCAAACCTACTAAACATATTAGAGCTGCAAAACTATCGATGGTACTATCGATAGTTTTATTTTAAATGGACTATCGATATTTTTTTTCGATAGCGATACTATCGACAAAAACACTCTACTGAAAGAGAAAAAATCAAAGTCAATAAGAACGGATTGATGGCGACTGTGTAATAAAAAATTCAACTTTAAAATTTCGCCGCCTGTTTTGGTAATGGTTATCATTACATATGTACATATATAAATGTGAAAACAAATTAATTAGTTTTGATTTTTCTCAACATAAGATGTCAGTTTTTATCTACTAGATGCAAATTGCATAAAAATACAATTATTATGTACCAACGGCTTTGATACTTGAAGAAACTTGACGGCGGCTAAATTTGACGACTACTGGACTGTCTACGCTCTTTATTTTTAAATAAAAGGTGACGCTAAATAGTTTGCTTCTCCTTCTGTTAAACGAATACTTTTTAGCTAACTGCAATAGCTTAAGTAATAATGAAAGATTCTTTTTTATTTTATTCCTTTTTAATTTATTTTTTATTGATCCATCTATCTATCTGTTTGCTTTTTCGTTTATTTTTTTTATACAACTGTGTATATATGTATGTTTGTTGAATATGTGTATTAAAAACATTGGAACTAAAAGTTTTAAAAAAATCAACTTTCTTTTTAATTTATGGAATGATTAAAAAGATTTATATTAGAATAACAAAAATTAAAAATTTTTAAAACCCCCGACTTTTTTCAGAAAAGATGTTATATCTTTTAAATGGCTGGACCGATTTTCTTCAAACATAGCTAAGAACGCTCTCGATCAAGTCATCTTTCAAACAGAAAAAACTAAATGAAAATCGGTCCAGCCGTTTGGCCTGTACGTGGACACGGACAGACACACAGATACACAGACACACACTACAAACTTATAACACCACTTTTTTAGTCGGGGGTTAAAAATACACAATTGATAAGTTTTAGCCCTTATAGACACGGTAACTTTACTTTGCAAAGCCTTAAGTCAGCAGGAAGAAAGACAGAAAGAGATAGTATTTATCATTCTGTCTTTCACACAGCTGAATTAAGACTTTGCAAAGTAAACTTTCCGTGTGTAAAAGGGGTGTTTCTAAGAATCAAAAACTATCGATAGTATCGATGGCATCAAAAAATACTATCGAAACTATCGAATGGAGCCACTATCGATAGTTTTGCAGCTCTAAAACATATAGCATTCATTACCATGGTATCGTAGATAGTATATTGTAATATAATTACTTGGTAATATTTTATAAATGTAAATTAAAGTTGAGGAATTTTATTAAAACACTCCTTAAGTTACTACAATTGCAACGTGACCTCTAATTATTGACCCAGTAAATGTTTGAAAGCCTTCTGCTAAGACATTTTCACAGCAAACTTTGAAATTTATTTGCATGCATTACATGCTGTTGCATTTTGACTTAACTAACTTTCATTCATTCATGTCTGCAGTGCATTTTTTTTTTTTGTAACTGTTTGATAAATATAATTTTTTTTTCTTCTTCTATTAATTCTTTTTCACTGAGACCCACCGACAACAGCGTCAACAACAGGCAACAAAAAAAAAAAAAAAAAAAGTTAATTGTCATACTTTGAGGCTTGAAAGCCTAAAATAATAATAATAACAACAACAACAACAACAACAAGAATTACTTAAACCCGGTAGTTTATTAAAACAAAGCACGATTACAATGTGATAATCAAGTGTCTGTTAATGTGAGCGAATGAGCGAATGAGTGTGCATGTGTGTGAGTGTATGTTTGTCAAGCATAAAATTCCAAAGAAATGCAATTAAAATGCACTTAAATAAATAAAAGAAAACACGACAACCAGAAAGAAAAACAGACAGCAACAATGTAAAAATATATGTAACTATGTATGTATTAATAAAAAAAATTTAATTTTTTTGTGGCCGAAAACGCACCTTTTGCTGTAAAGCTGTTATTGTTTGTTTGTTGTTGTGTAGTAAGTAGTTGTTTTAATGTTGTTGTTGTTTTTTATTTGTTTTGGGACAGGAGAAGCTTTAAAGAATCCAGCATTGAAATGTGGCTTAAAAACAAATTTTAACTGTGACCACAGTTGCCACATACGAGTATGTACTTGATGTAAGAAATTTAATTAAAAATTCATTTATTAGCTGAAACATTCACTGAAGCACTTTTTCTTAAAAAATGAAGGGCAATATTTTTTTCGTTGTTTTTTAGAACAGCTTACAGGGACTCCTAATTTTTTGCTAACAATATTTGGCAAAGTTGCAGCTACGGTAAGGCTGGAAAAATTTTGTTAACATACATATTAGTATAATCTGAAAGTGTCTAGGCACGCTAAACAGCTCAATAAGACCATTTTGTACCTTAAAAATGTAAATAGTCCTTGCATGAATTTGTTGACTCTTCCCTAGACTTGGGTCGAACTCGTTCACTAGTTCATTTTTGCCACAAACCAATGATCAAACCCATTTAAATTACATGGGTTTGATCATTGGTTTGTGGCAAAAATGAACTAGTGAACGAGTTCGACCCAAGTCTACTCTTCCCCAAGTCTACTGTATAAACTTCTTAAGTCCATTTTTTAATCAAAAACATGTTAGATATGGCAACAGTGGCTACGCCGACTAACTAAAGGCAGAATTAGTTTGTACGTGCTGTTCTGTTCTGAATCAGCTGTTTTGTTTCTGTTGAGTTGAAAATCTGTATGTGTGGTTAGTTTTTACTTTTTCGTTCTGTTCTGTTCTGTTGCGGACGAATCTGTAGAAAATAGAATTCAACGTTAAGTGACAGCCAAAAGTGTGTATGTATTAGTGTGTTGTGATATTTTGTGTACAAGTGTAATCAATTCTATACATAGGTTGCCAGCTGATTTTTTTCACAGACAAGGTAATTGCAAAATATTTTATACAGAAAGGAACGGCACAGAACAGCAAAAGAAAGTAAAGACTAATGAAGCCTTAAATGCCTATAAATATTCTGAATCATTTTAAGAGCGACAACAACAAAAGCAGCAACATTCAACAGCAACAATAATAAACGTAATCTATTTGCGCATGCGTATGTAACACACAGAGACCTTAAACTTTGCACATACACACACACACATGTACATACATATACACATATACATTTGTATGTATATGTGTGTGTATGTGCGCGCACTACAAGTTTTTTTTTTTGCCACCTCTGGATCATAGTTACAATGCGTGTATATTTTATTGATTATAATCACCACTTTGGATTATAAATAAAAAATGTAGGTTAACCGTTATTAAGAACAGCAAAAAGAACAACAACAGTAACTAACATACATATTTTCATACGCATTTCACAGTTTTCATTAAGCCGTTAACTAGGAGGGCTTGAATGGCATGCGTCATTGAAAAGACTTATGTACATATATTTATTTATTTTTTAAGTCCAAAAATATAAGATTTAGTAAAGGCAGACTTACGAGTATATTATAGAGACTTCGGTCTTGAACTGGTGTGTAAGAAATGGCCTGAAATAGGTATATTGGTATTGAAAATTAACAAAATCGAGCAGACGGTTTCAGAGCTGGAAAGCTTAAACTTTATTTTGCCATATAAAAGTAACTAGCAAAAACTATTTTTTTAAATAATTTTATTTTGTGTTTTAGTATGAACAAAATTGGTATTAAAAATAAAAGAAATAAAAACGACGTTTCCAGGGTTGGAAAACTTTAACTTTTTTTGTTATATAAAAATAACCTACTAAAACCAATTTTTCCTTCTTCTCTATAAATTAAAAAATAAAAATATAGCTGCAAAAAATCAGAAATATATAAAAGGTTGATTCCAGGGTTGCGAAACTTAGAACTTTCGTGAAATATAAAAGTAATTAGGTCCAATTAATTTTTTTATTTTTCTGTATAATTCTGTATAATTTTGAAAAGAAAAGTTTGGAAGAGAAAAATAGAGAAACACAAACCACAGCCCTAAAGCTGGAAGCTTTGAACTTTTTTTGATATTAAAGTAACTAAATAAAACGATTTTTTTTTCTTTGTTCCCTTAACATACTTTTTGAATATTTTTTAAAAAGATTGGTATAAGGAATCAGAAAAATCTAAAAGGATAATGCCAGGGTTGGAAGATAATTTGTTTTGTATATAAAAGTAACTAGGTCAAATTATTTTTTCTTTTTGTTTACAGATTACATATCGTTACCTTAATATAGAAATATGTAAAATATTTCTTAAATAAATAGTGTAGAATAAAATATTCGATATCGAAATAAAAAATTTGCATCATATTCTTTAGTAGAAAAATACCGGAGGGTCACTTACTACAAATTGCACTATAACAAAAAATTATAAATTTTTTTACAAAACAAATATGTATGTATGTATGTATGTATGTACTTATGTATGGATCTGTGCACTACATATACGAGTACATACGTACGTCGGTGAAAGTTATATAAGATTCGGCCCAGCCAAATATAGCTCTCTTATTTTTTTTTTTTTATTAAAAATACATTGAATTTGATTATTGTGGGGTTAGCTGGATTTAGCTAAAAATATTTTACAAAAGTGTCTCTCATCCATCCACTTACTGAACAAAATAATTTACAAAATTTTTTTAATCGCAAAACCACTTCATTTTGAAAATTTCTTTAAATGCCTATAAACTCTATGTCCATAAAATGCTAATCCTTTTCATTCAATGAAATTTTATGTTAAACTCTAATTATTCCAAATACTCGTACCCATGTAATTTCATAAAATTTGCCCTGATTGGCTTTTTTTACTGCCACTTAATAATGCAAACAAGTTTTTACGTAACTGAAAAAAATATCGTTCTTTTCAACAAACCAAGAAAATAAGCCAACAAATTTATAAAAAAAAAAATGTGTACGTGATTGATATCAGTGATGGGAAATGTGGCACAATTGTGCCATTTTTTGCACTATTAGATGCTGGCTGGCACTGTGGCACTCTCGCCGCTTTTCTGGCACTTTTTGTTCTTTAAAATTAAAACTTTTTTCTTGCCATAGTAAGTACTCTTCTGGTATTAATAACGTTTTTAAATATTGAAAACGTAGTAGGATTTGAGACTGACAACTGGTTCTGATGAGGAAAATAAACTTTTTGAGAGACATTGACGATCTATTAAATGGAATAAATAAATTTATAAAAATTCCAACTCTAAAGTTCATAAAATTCTCATGTATTCCACTAACCGTTTGTTGTCTCGTCGAGCTGTTGTAAATATAGTCCTCGAATAACGGAAACTCTCCAAATATTCCTTTATATTATCAAATTTTCAGTCATAATGCAGTGATAGAACTTCATTAATATTAAATAGTTTGACTGGTGATATAAGCGAAATGTGTTTTTATTTTCATGTCCTTTTTCTTTTTTCATCTCGTCATTTATGTCGATATTTTTTGAGCAACAAATTTTCACCATCTCTCAAGAGAAGAAATTTATTGCGGCGCAGGAATTGAACTAGTAATAATCAAAAACTTAGAAATAGAATAAAGTCTTTTAACATTTCTTTTGTGTCATATTTGAGAACTAAGCATAACATCAAGGACTGTTATATGAATTGGTTGCAAAGTTTGCAGCGGAACATGTTCTAAGTGGAGGCACCAACAATATTGTTCCATGTATCCAAATGAAACAAAATACGCTGAAAAATTAAAAGGGAATACAGATTTTAAAAAGTTCACAAGCTTGAGTGTAAGTGAGTTTTGGAAAAATATCGGAGACGTAAAAAATAGTTTAAAAAAAAAATTTTTAATTAATATTATCGAATCGTTCAAGGTATTCCTTCTATTCTCCACTCTTCATTAAGTGTGGAAAGATGCACCCTTATTCCCTTTGTCACCGTCACGTCAATACAATACTTAAGAAATTGAGGTTTTTCTACAAGTCGTCGAAAATAACTTACTGCTATTGACAAACTTACGCTATTTTCTAGACCTGACGGAACAAAAATACTGTCAATAGCAAATAATTGTTCTTCGAGAGCGAGTAGACAAGCTTAAACTGGTATTGTATTGACGCAACGTCGATGTTGACAACAGTTCGAAATTTTATTAAAAAAAAAGTAAAAATGTTAAATAGGGTGCAACGAGAAGCTTTAGCACCTTTTAATACATGGTACAGACTTTTTGAAGTCTAACAATATGTCTTGCTATAATATAATAAAAATATAAATATTATATAATAAAAAATTCAGTAAAGTGCGGCTCTGACTCGCGCACGAAGGGTTCCGTACGAACACTAGATATATAATTTAATACAAACTTCATCCTATATAATATACACTTTTGGATTTTTTTTCGTTTTTGGGTTCTTTTCGGTTTTTTTTGTTTTGGCGTTTTTTTCGGTTTTGACGATTTTTTTAAGTTTTGGCAATTTTTTTAGTTTTGACACTTTATTTTCTCGTTTTGGCGATTTTTTCGGTTTTGGGCGTTTTTTCATTTTGGCGATTTTTTTTTTATTTTTGGCGATTTTTTTCATTTTTGCTATTTTTTTATATAAATTTTTTTTAGTTTTGGTGACATTTTCGCGTTTTGGCGATTTTTTTTCGATTTTTGGCGTTTTTAGGGTTCCGTACACCAAAGGTGAAAAGGAACCCTATTGTTTTCGCTACGCTGTCCGTCTGTCTGTCTGTCCCCCCAGGGGAGTCTGTTATGGACTACGTGTGTGGCAACCCCGGGGCCCCAGCTAGGTTAATGTAGCTTTTTCCGCTGGCGGACCTTTGGCTCATTAGCCGTAAAACTTATGTGTTACTACCCAATCTCTGAATATAAACAGAGTAACGGATGTGCACATATTTATAAAAGGAAAACAAATATTGTAAGCCCGTTGTTGTCAGCTAGGTGCAGCGTCACCTAGAACTGCCCCTGAGTTCAAAAGACGATAGAGATGAAGCCCTTGTGGTGGCACTTCGAGGTCTAACCAGAGGCTACTTCTGGTACCACGGGTGCCGGTTGCCCGACAGCTGGTCTGCTTAGAGATAAATGCATTGCGGTTGTCAAGATTCTGTGCTAAAATAGTTGTGCGTCACACCCTCTGGGTTAAGGGGCGTTTATCAAACATGATCGATTGTAGTAGGCACAGGATCTTGGTGGCGAGCTTGCATTCTTCCCGCGTAAGTGGTCCTCGCTGCTCTGAAGTTTTGAGTGCATGTAGCAGTCGTCAGTTTCCTTTTCTAAAATGCCGAGTTCGTCCTACCCCAAAGGGATAGACCCCTAAGGGGTTAAAGGGATGATTTTGGTAAGTGTGGAGTAGGCACTGGTTATTTGGCGACACAGGCATGCGTTCTTTATGGATGAGTGGTTAGCTGTGCCGGCAATGGTTGAGGAATTTTCTTGGGGACCTCGCTTAGATGTATACACAACACCTAAGCGGGGAAGCCGGAGAATTATCGTGGTGGATGTGGTTTGCTACCAAACATCGCTGGGAGAATAGTCTTGGCTTCCCAGTGTTAAATCAATGCTAGTGGTTGGTATGACGCGGTCAGCCAGACACTGTTCTAGGTGCTGTTGCCATTCAACAGAGCTGCTATGGGCACGGACATAGCAGCAGAGTTTAGATAGCTCAAAGTACCTCAGCAAGGTAATTGAATATAATACAGGGATAACTATATACAAAGATTGCAACCTATGTGCCTTATGGAGTGGGCCATAGGTTCATTCTAAAAGGGTGCATGGGGGCGTTGGTCTGGCGTCTAACCCACACCCGGTGCTTTGGCACACGTGAGATAAGGCCGTAACGGCAGGTACTCACGTAAAGCGATTGCACATCTGTCCGTCTGTCCGTCACACAGTATTTTCTCAGGAACCGTAAGAGCTACGCACCTGAAATTTAGACACAGTATGTAGAACCTTGGCCGCTACAACAACAAATACATGAGAATTAAAAATTAAAGAGTGTTTCAAAACGAGCAATGAAATATGTTAAAATCCCATGTAATATACATACAATTGTATGAATATATGTATATTGAAACTTGAAATTTGTAAAATTAGTGTATTTTTATACAGACAACAACAATTAACACTAAAATTTAAAAAATTTAAATTAAAGGGTGGTCCATCAGTTAATGCAATTTTGACTATGTAATTTTGACAAGTTGCTATATCTTGGAAACTGTAAGAGGCAAACAGTTGAAATTTTCAAAAACGGTAAAACTAAGAAAACCAAAAATTATATAATCGCCAAACCAAAAAGAAATCGCCAAAAATTAAGAAAATTGCCAAAACGAAAAAAATCGCCAAAATTAAAAAAAAAATTCTAACACTAAAATAAATCGCCAAATTCGAAAAAATCGCCAAAATGAAAAAAACGCCAAAATGAAAAAAAACGCAAAAAATTGAAAAAAATCGCCAAAACGCGAAAATGTCGCCAATACTAAAAAAAAATTTAAATAAACAAAAAATCGCAGAAATTAAAAAAAATCGCCAAAAATAAAAAAAAACGCCAAAATGAAAAAACGCCAAAAAAAAAACCGAAAAAATCGCCAAAACCAAGAAAATAAAGTGTCAAAACTAAAAAAAGAGCCAAAACTTAAAAAAATCGCCAAAACCGAAAAAAACGACAAAACAAAAAAAAAACCGAAAAGACCCCAAAAACGAAAAAAATGCCAAAACTATATATTATATAGGATGAAGTTTGTATTAAATTACATATCTAGTGTTCGTACGGAACCCTATGTGCGCGAGTCATAGTCGCACTTTACCGAATTCATTTTGTTCATTTTGGCGATTTTTTCGAATTTGGCTATTGATTTTAGTGTTAAAATTTTTTTTTTAATTTTGGCGATTTTTTTTTTAATTTTTGACGATTTTATAATTTTCGGTTTTTTAGTTTTACCGTTTTTGTAAATTTCAAGTGCTTGCCTCTTACGGTTGTCAAAATTACATAGTCAAAATTGCATTAACTGATGGACCACCCTTTAATTTAATTTTTTTTAAATTTTAGTGTTAATTGTTGTAGTCTGTATAAAAATACACTAATTTTACAAATTTCAAGTTTCAATATACATAACTATGTACATACAATTGTATGTATATTACATGGGATTTTAACATTTTTCGTTGCTCGTTTTGGAACACCCTTTAATTTTTAATTCTCATGTATTTGTTGTTGTAGCGGCCAAGGTTCTACATACTGTGTCCAAATTTCAGGTCCGTAGCTCTTACGGTTCCTGAGAAAATACCGTGTGACGGACAGACGGACAGCGCAGCGAAAACAATAGGTTTCCTTTTCACCTTTGGTGTACGGAACCCTAATAAAAAATCGTACAAAATCTCCTACATCGAAAGAATGTTTGTTGGATTAAAAAAATAGCTAACAATTATTATTATTTTTAACATTTACAAATTTATAAAACTTGCCATGGGCCGTGGTTTTTGTGATATTCATAAAATTTTCTCATTATTAACACTATAAATTATCATTCAAGAACCATAGTATAGATAAACATCAAGTGCCAACGTTTAAATTATTTTTATAAAAAGTGGTTTGGCACTATTCAAGTGATTTTGGCACTATTTAGAAACAGATTCGGCACGAAATGAAGATTACCGATTCCCATCACTGATTGATATCATGCTGTATGTATGAGATTTCAGCTCTTGCGAATAGAATAGTGGCAGAAGTTAAGAGTTCACCACTTTCTTAGAACATTGACCGTAAAGCATTAAACACATTCACTACAGCAGGCTACACGAACACACGACTTCAAATGCCGCTAGCAGCATTTGTCGCCTCGCAGCCGGCTACTTAATTATTTTGGAGACGGCAGCAGCACCATCTGCAGCTGATATTCAAGTACAAATACATAGTTCAGTATTGCCACTTTTATATATTTTGCATTTATAAAAATTAATTACTATTTTAAAATGTACTTATTTCACGTAAAAGTACAAAAATGAATAAATTTATTCTTTACATAAATTTTTGGATATTGTTTCTGTTAAATAATATGAAATAATTGTAGAAAATCATACATTGAACATTTTGTATTATACTGGCAATACTAAATTTTCTGATTGTAGCCAACGAAATAGAAATTAGTTTAATTGGACTACAACGACAAAATCAGCATAGACAACAACCTGCCGCCATGTTGCCTTGCTGTCTTCAAAATAATTATTCTCATATAAACATGTGTATTCTATCCTAGACATTTGGTAGTCGGTAGCTTGCTGTGGTGAATGCGTTTAATGCTTAAATTTTAACAACAGTGAAGTAAATATTTATAAACACATCCATCGTGTATTAAGACAAAGTGAGAAATTCGATTGAGTCCAATATTCATATACATATGGCAGGATATACATTTTTTTTATTTAAGGAAAATTAACATAGAAATAATACTCCAATAATATTTTTTATTTTAGCAGTAACGGATTCATTTAAGCATTCAGATATACATATAACATTTTAGCTTTTGAATGAAAAAAGTACGAGTAATAGTAACAAATATGTAAAATAAAACTCTAATAAAGAGTTGTTGAGATTGTAATGGAATGACAGGAAAGTTCTTTCGAAGTAGGCCTACGACCAACACGAGCTTTATTTAACCCTCCGATGACAGACAGGCTCCCTAGGCAACTTTCACGTTCAAAAATGTGCATAATTTTAGCACGACCCGGTCGATTTTTTTAAGCTCCCATGGCTTTTATGCTTGAAGTATGGTAAACGAACTTTTAACACTGAAAATTTTTTGCTTTTAAATTTTTTAACTTATCCTCCCTCCATCATTCACTTTTGCATTGAATTACATCTGTTGCATCTTTCTTCAATAAAAAAAATTACCAAAATTAAACTATTTGAGCCATAAACATTAAATTTTTTCTAACTGTCTCTCAGTATGAACCATTAGTTTAAGACGTGTAAACCTTAATACACTTATAATAAAAAAATTGTAAGCGAATGAATGAATCAATGCGTTGGATAAGATGAATTAGAATTGTAAAATAATATTGTAAAAAAATCCAAATTTATTCCAAATTAAAAATGCATTCTCAACAACTTACCAAATGGTAACAGTCGATCGCTGCAAGTAGAAATAGATAAATAAATTGTATTAGAGATTTTACATTTTCTTGTAGTGTTTTTTTTAAATAAAAAGTCATTTCTTGATTATTTTAAAGATTATATGATCGTTCTGATTAAATAATTTTAAAGGTGGTTGGCATTATGAGAGAACGATGATGTATTTACATGCGTGTTCGTGGGTGTGCTTTGTATGAGCGAAGGTTAGACAACTTTATAACTTAATGGTTTCTTTAATATGAAGACTGTAAAGAAAATACTAAAAATCAGAGAACCGCTTACCGAAAACAAATACATTCAATGCTTAAAGGCTCAATTAGCCGACTGTAATTTAATGTAACTGCAACGTAGGAAACAACTGATCGATATAAAAAAGTGGGCGGAGTAGCGTCCACAAATATTAAAATTAAAATTTGCGCGAATGAACTGAAATTCGATACAAAAATAGATCTAGGTGAGGAACCGGCTAGAAAAATCTGAAAGTCTAGAAATTTTAGTCAGGGTGGGCGGGGCCACGCTGGTATTATTATTATCGGAATTAAAATCTAAATATAATTTTTAACTCATGGCATTTTAGTGAGACCTTGCATGCATTTTAACCATATTATTTACGTATTTTGTATCAACTGTTTTTTTACGAAAATTAGCATGAGTGATGATAAGCACTGCTCATGTCAAAATCTTGAGTTTAAAAAAGTGGGCGGGGTAAAGCCCATAAAGTTTAAAGGTAAAATTCGCACTAGAAAGCTGAACGCTTATACACAACTAAATGTAAAAATCTTAAAACTAACTAAAACTTAAAAAAAGGGCTATTCGGTGAGCGGGACCACGACTTTAAAACTCAAATTTGCTCTAGAGAGCTGAAACAAGATACCCAAATAAATCTAGATCAGAAATTACTACGAAAAATTACTATAGCATAATCATAAGATAGAAGAGTGAGTATTATGCTATAGAGAAATGAAATTTTGTGGAAAAAAAAGGCCCAGATAATTGAGGTACCAACCAGAAAAATCGGAAACCGCAAATATTAAAGCACCGGCTTACTCTATTGAAACTTTGCATGCACATATGCTTTTACGCAAGCATATAATTTCGCCTTTTCAAAAGTGGACAGGCACATCCTTCGCTTTTATGTACTTTGGCTAAGCAGACTTTAGTATCGTCACCTTAAATGCAAACGGATGTAATTACACTAAATTTTTAAATCGAGTTTTCGATTGATTATGGTTCATTTTATTAAACTACATGTTCTCGCAAATATTTAGACTTCTGCGATCAAAAATGAGGAGTTTATTGATTAAATTCAAACAGATGTAATCCGAATGCATCTATTTTTTATTGCAAAGAACGTAACTAACACAAATGCTTAAATATATATAAAAAGGAAATAAATGGATAAAAACATATAAGTATCCATACTACAAGTAAATTTCGAAGAAATTTTTCAAGAACACTTTATTATCATTGATTTTGAAACGTTTTTTGTTTCTCCTGTAAAAAATATAAAAGTGTAGTTACGTCCGTTTGCATTTAAGGTGACGATATGTAAATATATTTAAAAAAGTTTGCGGGGTCACGCTCAATTAAAATTACGCTATATCTGACATGTTTCTATCTGGACGATACTGAGGACTCATGTAATGAACAATAGTTAATTTTAAGGTGTAAAATCTTACACCCATCACGCTCTAACCTATTATTTTATGTAACTTTGTCTTTTTCAAGTGGCGCAATGAATAGAAATAAAACATACTAGAAATTTTAAGTTTAAAAAGTTTTATTATAGAAAATTTTTCAAAAAAAAGTAGTCAGTTCGTCACAAAAACATAATTCTGAAATTAGGCCAAGTTCGTACACAAAATTTCGGCTATTAATAGTAGTGAGATACAAATTTTGAGCAAATTCTTCTCTGTCACAATATCTATCACTACTATCTGCCATATTTACTTCTTTACATGGGAAAAAATGTTTTTAAGGAAGCAGGGAAAAAGGAGAAAATTTAATTTAATTTTAAATAATCCCCGTATTTTCCTTTGAGTGCAATGACCATTGTAAAAATTTAAAAATTATATTCTACATAAATCTAACTGTTCTTATGTTTATTTAAAAAATGTGCATGCTTACATTTGTATATCAAATTTCTTCATATTTGCGTACAGAAAATAACACACACTTTTCCTGTTACTCACTCACTCGCCTTTAACAAAAAAAAAAAAAAAAAAAAAAAAACAAACTGTTATAGCATTTCCTTAACAACTTCCTAAGATACTCGTATGTATGCTAAACAACAAACAAACTTTCTATCTCATTAGCTCATCTTGCATCATCATCATCATCATCGTCATCATCACACCGATTAACACATTGCGTTATCGAAATAAAAATAAAAAATTCATTAAGAAAACTAAAATTCTATTCATTTCATTTTTCGAAAATATGAAAGTGAATTTAAACAATTTTCTTTTTCTTTCTTTTCTATTTGTTGTTTGCTGTCTTTAAAACTCTCGTATCAGATTACCCACAAATTAATTTTTAAAGGTAAAACCTTCAATGCCAGCAGTTGTTTTTTTTTCTATAATCGAGTTTTTACTTTATTATTATTACTTTTTTTTTTTTTTTGTTGAAGTCGTAAGTGAGTCTTGAACAAATAACACGTGCCTTGAAAATTTCATATGTTCTAGTTTGGATACGGTCAATAAATATTGAGAGATTCATTCATTCATTCATTCACATCTTTTCAATATGTTTGTGTTTTTTATGCGATTTAAATGTTTATAATAGAGATGTGCAAATGTCGTGATTATATAGTGACACGCGTGAATCACGCGTGACTCACGCATGATCGTGATTAAATGTATAATAAATCACGCGTGAGTGCGTGATCGTGACTTAAAAATAAATTACTCGTGCGTGAGCTATTTTTATTAATCACGCACGAATTCTCACGCTCTCACGAGGTATCATTCCTGAATAGCTGAGTATCAATACACTATACCATTTTGCCCATGCTGCGATGCAAGACTATTTGCACAAGATTGTGTATTGGGCTATTGTTATAATTTTTTCAGGCGTAGTAAACTGGCTCATATGAAATTCAAAAATATACCAATGTAGAAAAATAAAATTATTTTAATATATTTTTTATGGTACACAACTTCCCTAAATTCTGACTTTTTCCAGAAAAACTTCGCGTACATTCGCATTTATGAAAAGGGACTCTTAAATTTCAGTTAAAAATTTTTAAAACTATCTACATAATAAAATCTTATAGTTAAAACTTTCAAAATCTACTGTCACAACTTTTTATAACCACTTAAACACAAAAAATATTTTTAAAATTTACCCTACATTCAGCAATGTCCTAATTGCTGAATGTAGGGTACATGTCCAAAATGCAAAATAATTGGTTCTAAGCACATTTTTAATGCATTGTCTTTAGCCGCTATGTAATTAAAAAATTGAAAATGTATTTAACAAAGTTTTTTGCAAAACTGAAAATAATGAAGATACTTAAAAAACACATGCCTTTTTCAGGAAAATTTTAAAATGTTGATTTGTTAGCCTTTTCCCGATTTCACGAATGGATGGATATTTTAATAAAATTTTTTTTCCTATTTTTATTTAAAATTTTGTAAAAAATTTAATGCTGTCTTTTAACTTAAAATACAACAATGAACTAAAAAGTAATAGGCGAAATACTTAAAAACATCAAGGGAAAAATTTCTTTGTCTTAAGTAAATTATCTTATGAGAGATACGGAAACACATCTTGGGAAACTATTTCTTAAGAATTTCAAGTTTATGTCAAAATGCTTCATCCGATAAAAATCGGATAATTTTTAAAAAAGTTACAAGCTTCAAGTTTTTTTGAGTACCAGGTAGTCAACTTTGGGCCACTGTTACTCATGTCCAGCTCAAGCCAGAAGGCTGTCATGACATGTGTTATAAAGCCTAAGTCCTCTTCTACGGATGTTAGGAGTTTCATATAATTCCAATCAGTAGTTTAGAAGTTCCAGATTTATTGCCATTTACTTTTTAAAAGTCCGCACTGTGCAATGTAAATTTTACATATACACGTGCATACATATGTACATACATACATACATATGTATGTGTAAAAACCTATATTTCAACCCAAAAAAAGATACAAATTGGATTATATACTTTTTCGTGAGTGTGCGTGATCGTGATAAGTTGTAAGCCACTCGTGCGTGATTAGGAATATTTTGTTCGTGAGCGTGCGTGATCGTGAAAATTTTCAATATCATTCGTGCGTGAGTAAAATATTTTTCTGCGTGAGCGTGCGTGTCGTGAGTCGAAAAACGCTCACGTGTACATCTCTAGTTTATAATGAATTAAGATTTTTTTTATGTATTTGTTTTTTTTTTTGTATTGGTGGGGAACAATGAAATATTAAGGACATCAAATTGTTAGTGAAAATAGTAGTTGTTGTTTGTTTGATATGTACTTATGTATTTGTTGTGGTGGGGAAAACACAAGGTGTTTTGTTTAAAAAAAAAAGTGAAAACTAGTTAACAATTACTTAAAGAAACATTATGTTTTCCCTCCTTTTCATGGCATCCGGTGGCATATTGATATCATGAACTTTTTAAAAATTTGCAATTAAGTTAGGGAAAAGGGAGTTTGGTTAGAAAAAAACATATGGATGTTTCAAGCATATGTGCACATTTATCGTGAATATGTTAACAAACGGGTATATTACGGAAAACGTGAAAATATACTCATCTCTTATCTAAACCATACATTATTTATTTATTTATTTATAACATATTCTACAAAGTAAATTTAGTAGAATATGGTTGCACAAGTATGGACGGAGTTACTAGACCATATGCCCAAGACGTTATTAACAGAATTTTAAAAAGTTTTTGTGACTGACTATACACGACCTATGCCTTCACATAGGAAGAAACTTATTTTATTTAAACCATACTGGGGGGTCTCCACGCGCAATAAACTTGGAAATAATTATGTTTTCAACTGTCAAATTCTATTTCCAACACCAAATGTCCACGTGTGGACCGAATAGACATTTATTTGCAAATAAATTTCGAAATAGTTGTTCAAACTTATTTCGAAGAAATAATGTTGAACATATGCTGCAAACTTCATAGACATTTGTTGTTTGTGAGAATTAAATAAAATAAACTTGTGACTGGGATAAAAATACAGAATTTTTAATGTATGTATAATAAAACGAATATAAACCAATTAGTTTTAAATCAAATAAAATAAATTAAAATTAACATAAAAAACATCGATCTATACACAGTGAATTTTTTAAATTTATGTCCAATACTACAATGCGTGTTCTATACTATAGCCCAGAACATAAGCTTGTACATGAACACATTTGTGACGTCATGCTGCCGACGTTATTGCTTATTAGAGAGCTGCGTAAATAGTCTTGAAATGTAAAAACGTCATGATTTTTAAATGTATTCACGTCGCATGTATTATACTAAACCAATAATAAATGCTGTCGTATTATAAACGAAGCACGATGGATGTATTGGTGTATGTGTATATCAGTTGTAACAAGCGATGTCGCAAGACAGCTTGTTTGTAACAAACACTCAAAAGAAGTACTGTTGATTAGTGTATGCTTCTTATTTTTCATATTGTATGTTTGAGTGTGTGTGTAATATGTAGATGGTAAGCTATTATATGATTAACCGCATACAACTAATGTTAATGCATGTGTGTGCCTTTGCATGTGCGCAGAAAAATAAAAGATCATACACACATACATACATGCATGACGTTTGTACACGCGCTCATGCGTAGAAAGAAGCAATTATCAGAAATTCTTCCGTCACGAAGTGTTTTCTTCTTTACTCTTATACCTACAATACTCAAACAAATTTCTTGCAAACAGTGTTGTTAACGTTTGTTTTATACGATTTCGCTGTAGTAAAGCATTTGAAAATCCCTCATGTCTTGAAAGTTCTTATAAGATGTCTTGTGCAGGAGACTATTGCTTATGTTCTGAAATAAATATTGCGCGTGGAGACTGATACTGATAAATTAAATTAAAATAATGGTAAAATCCGTCAAATCTTATTGTGCTGTTGCGTATCAGCTGACAAATTCCGTGACATTTAATAAACATTTTGATGCTTATTGAAAATGTATTGGCATATGTACATATGTACAGTATGTCAAGTAATTGTTTTGACATAGTTAAAATCGTTGTAAATTTTGACTTTTATCGTAAATATTTGTTTCCCTTTTTGCATTTTTAAATTTTTTTGTAGTAGATTTCATTTAATTTACATTTAAGTGCACAAATAGTCGTAAGTTATAAGCAAAATTCAAAATAAGAGCATAAAAATTATATGAAAACCAAAAAAACTCAAAAATTTCTTTGTCAAGAAAATGTTTTTACATCCTTGTATTATATAGTAAAAAAAAAATAGAAAAGATTGTAAGGTGTACAAAAATAAATATTTTTTGTGGCCGCCATTGGCATCAAATAGGCTTGTAAGACGACTTCTCATAAAAAATGTTTTTTTTTCCAAATATTCCGCTGAAATTTCTCACTTTCCCCTCGTATTACTGTTCTCAACCCCATTTAGTTCTTGAAATACCATTTCGAAACACTATTTTTCAATTTAACCCACAAATTTTCAATAGGCTATAGATCTGGACCTTGAGAAGGAGTATCCACAACTTTACCGCAATTGAAAAGATACCGTGTTCTTACCCAAAGTGACTCATGTTTGAGGTTAATACATTAATAAAAATTGAAAACTTCCATATTTACCAGCAATAAAGCCAACCTTAGTCGCGCTGTCAAACAAAAACCATTTCAACGTATTGATGTACCGCTCAATAACAGTTTCCCATGAGACAAAAGCAATTGCTCAAAAGAATAAACTGTACTTCAAGCACTGCTCGAAAATCCCCGCCTCTTAGAGTGCAGCA
This sequence comes from Tachina grossa, assembly GCA_949987645.1. Lineage (NCBI taxonomy): Eukaryota > Metazoa > Arthropoda > Insecta > Diptera > Tachinidae > Tachina > Tachina grossa. The sequence goes on from OX465274.1 coordinate 183,215,309, forward strand.
CAAAGAACAATAATTGCCTTTTGCGATAACGCATACTTCCAAGCTTGATGGCTACTAGGATAATGTGATCTTATGCGACGAAACCAAACTTCTGCTGTATTAGAATGACGGATGTAACAAAGTATGGAGCAAAAAAAATCTTTAAAAATATTGGAAGCTGAAACCATATACCCAACTGTAAAATTAAAAAAGTTTGGTTGATGGATTGGGGGTATATATACATATGTATATACCTATATGTATATGCTGTACAAGGTGGGATATTTTTTTTATATTAAGAATACCATGAATGCGGGGCAGTACCTCAATATGTTGAAGTATTTGTTTGGATGACAGCTCGAGTAAGTTTGGGTTTATTTGCTGGTAAATATGGAAGTTTTTAATTTTTATTAATGTATTAACCTCAAACATGAGGCACTTTGGGTAAGAACATGTTATCTTTTCAATTGCGGTAAAGTTGTGGATACTACTTCTCAAGGTCCAGATCTATAGCCTATTCGAAATTTATGGGTTAAATTGAAAAATAGTGTTTCGAAATGGTATTTCAAGAATTAAATGGAGTTAAGAACAGTAACAGTATGTATGTAATAGTATATTGGAGCCCTCAAATATATGATAATATGTACATTAGAGTGGTCGTTAGTTGTGTGGAGAATTTTCTTTTTTGTTTGATTTCTTATATTCTCTTCCCTCAAATCGGTTCAGTCTTTTGTAAAAAAAACAAAAAAATTTCTTAGCGATAAATTTTTTATATGTATATATGAAATAATTCAATAGATATATGTTCTTATTGTACATGCTTAATATAAATAATTTCCATATAAATATAATTTTGGTATATAAAATTTTTGGTAGTTTGTTGGTTATTTTCTTCATTATTTTCTAAAATATTAATTTTAGAAAAAAACTTTCTTTGAGACTAATGTTGTTGCCTAGAAGAGCTAAGAGATTATAATATATCATATTCTTGTAAAATGATTTTTGATGTGTAAACATCTAAATGCTAGGGGGTAAAAATCTTTTGACTTTGATTTCTTTGCTGAGATTTCTTTGCTGAGATTTCTTTGCATTGTCGAATCGGTGTGAACTATGTATGAGTGTATTAGTGTTTGAAAGAAGCAATACCAAGCAGAGAAACAAGTCGACCGGCTCAAAGCCGACGGTGCGCCGCCGCCGGTTATTTTTCTGTATAGGTAAAACTAAAAAATCAAAAATATATAAAATCGCCAAATATAAAAAATCGCCCAAAACAAAAAAATCGCGAAAACGAAAAAAGCACCAAATTAACAAAAAACTCTAGGACTAAAATAAATCGCGAAAAACCGGAAAAATCGCCAAAATGAAAAAAATCCTTCAACAAAAAAATCGCCAATATGAAAAAATCGCCAAAATGAAAAAATTACGAAAATTAAAAAAAACCCAAAAAGAGAAAAAAAAACTCCAAAAGGAGAAAAAAGCGATAACACTGGAAAAAAAATCGTTTAAACTGAAAAAACTTAAAAAAGGAAGAAAGCTAAATCAAAAAAAAAATTATCAAAACCGAATGTGCGCGAGTCAAAGTCGCACTTTACTGAATTTATTTTAATTGCAATGCGTACACAACAACAAGAACAGCAACAACTAAACGATGAACAACAGAAATTAAAAAGTAAAAGTAAAGGCATTTACCATAGATGAGCACTGCAGTACCACTAAAGTTTCAGTAAAAACAATAAACAATGTTTAACAAGTAAATTTTTACTGATTACTAAAATTTCAAAATTTGAATGAAAAAACTTTGCCACTTGCCACAATTTTTTTATGATTACGGCCCTACGATTTTACTGGTAATGCAAATTAAATTTCATTAGCAGTAAAAATTTACTGAATTTTTTTAGTAATCAGTAAATTTACTGCTTACTGCAATTTTGAATGCAGTACATATACATATACTGCAGTGTGCCCATTTACTAACCAAATAAGTTTAATAAAACAAACAAAAACCAACAAATTCATATGTATTTACAATATTGAAAGTTTTGATACTTTTAATTAATTAATTTAAAAAAAGATACTAAAAGCATAAGTACTTCCAACTTAAAAAAAATTTTCATTACTAGATGTTTACACATCTCCTCTGTGATCGGACTCACATTGCTTTTTTTTTTAAATAGTCACATGCAAAAAATTACATTGAAAAATGGGCTTAAAGGCCAACTTTGAGGGGCGGACGCACCCTCTTAAACACAACGTATCGCTATGAAATTTTTTTGTATTTTTTTACATAAAACTGAAACGGTTTGGGGGGGGGGGAGAGAACATAAGAAATTGAAAAAAACTGCCACTCTAATGTACATACATACATACACTCAATCCATAAAGTGAGTGTTCATCTCTGCCTAAAATTTTTCAAGTCAATATTTTAAACAAAGTTAGTTAAATCCATGAAACTTAAAACTGTATTTCTACTTCACTTTAAATAAACTTTAAAATTACGCACAATAAAAATGGAAATATTTCATATACCAATAAATAAAATATAATTTTCTTAACTTAACTCTATTTTTGTAGTGCAAAAAGTGAGTGCTCACTTTATAATAATGTTTTTGAAAAATTTCTTGAGTTGCGATCTTGTAATTAGCACTTGAAGTCCTCTCGGAATGGAATCGCCCATATTTTTGGATATTTCTTATGGAATTTTGGGCAATTATTCAATGGGAATAGCTGAAAATTTATTATATACTGAAGACAATAGCCAGAACCACACGGCGCCGAGCACCAAGATGAGGCTTTTGTACAACACCCAAAAATGGATGGAAACTCCTGCTCAATTGCCAGATATAAATCTCATTGGGCGTCTGTCGAATAACTTTGACAAAAAATATAGAAAAAGAAGTGTCACTTGAAAAAGGGAATTGATATTTGATCTCCAGGAATAATTGTCGAAAATTCCATATAAAATTGCCCAAATTTGGGGCCATTCCATTTCGAGAGCACTGCAATGATAATAAAGATCAAGGGATCACATGCTAATTACAAGATCGCAACTCAGAAATTTTTCAAAAATTTTACTATGAAGTGAGCACTTTTGGCACTACAAAAATTGAGTTGAGTTAAAAAATTATATTTAATTTATTGGTATATGTAATATTTTTTTTTTATAGCGTAGACAGACGACAACGTTAATTTGCATTAAAATATCACTAATGTGAATTAAAAATTTACCCTGACAGACGACGACAGTATTTGCATTAAGTAAACAAAATCTGTACATACATTTCGTGCCGCACACTTCGATAATTTTAAAATGGAAAAAATGTGTTTCGATTTTAATATTTCTTTGCTCTTTTTCTAAAAACAATTAAAATAACTTATGTATATTTTCTGACCGAATCGCATTTTAATTTTGAAAACCAAAACAATTTGTCAACATTTGATTGATTGTGACGGTGTTACCATATGAGGACTGTGTTATCATAGCGCTGATTTACACGGGCATAATTGTGCTGGCATAACATGCCAGTTTGTGGGTGAGAGAGGCAAAGAGAGTGGTTTTGCGGTTGGCATAACTTTTCAACCAGCTAGAACCCCGCATTAGCAGCATAAAACCAATACACACACAAATTAAAAAACAGCAAGTGTTAAATGATTACGAAAAACACTAACACACACAAAGCTGTTTATACTTATACATTTTGTGCCAGATGAATTAGTCTCGTGTAATTTGGAAAAGAACAAAAATTGTGCGACTTAAAAATTGTTCTCGTCTAAACTACCTCATATAGCTGAATTCAGTATTAATTCACTGTCATTTAGTGCATTTACAAATGAGGATAATTCACAAGTTAATTTGCATTAAGGCAGTTAATGCAAATTAACGCTGTCGTCTGTCTATGCTATTATTGTGTATAATATTAAAGTTTACTTAAAGTGAAGCAGAAATATAGTTTTAAGTTTTATGGATTTAACTAAGTTTGTTTAAAATATTGACTTAAAACATTTTAGGCAGGGATGAACACTCACTTTATGAAGTGACTGTATATATAAATATATTTTGTATCTTGTCCAAGCGATACAATAAGAATTCCAAGAAACTGTCTCCTTTGCAACCCAATTGCCTGACCAACAGTTTGAAAATTAAATTTTATTGTATTCCAAACTTTATTTGCTGTCGTGAAGAAAAGAATATAGAAATTGCAATGTAAAACGCTACAAAGACTGCGAATTAACATAAAGAAACAAAGAAGAAAATAAATATTTATGTAAACGAAAATTACAACTGCAGAAAGAAAAGAGAAAGAAGGCTCATCATAGTTTATCGTGTCTTCCTGGTATTGACCTGTATTTGGGTCACTCGAACTTGTTTTGCGGTTTTAAAAAAACCTGATAACAACAGGCAAAACTACCTATAACAACAACAACAACAACAATAACCAGCCAAGAATAAAGATACAATTATACAAACGGAAAAATACAACGGTTTTTCGTTGTAACAAACGTATAAGGAAATAATTTTACGAAACAAAAAAAAAAAAAAAAAAAAAAGTTCAAAGAGATGCATGGCGAAAACGAACATTAAAATAAAAAAGTTTGCTAGCACCTAAAAGATTTATAATTTCTTCAATATTTATTGGTTTCATATGTATATTCAATACATATGTTTATATATGTGTGTATGTATGTAAATGCTGGTGTATGTAATTATTTTATTGTTAATAAAAATTCTTACTTTTCATTTATTTATATAAAAAATGCCTTGTTGTAATTGAACACTTGTTTTTTTTATAAACAATATTATTTTTATGACTTTTTTTATTAACGTTTTTATTTTCAATTGTCATTAACGAGGTAATTTGACTTTTTTGTTTGGCGTTGTTGTCTGTTTGCGTGTGTTTGTGTGAGTGTGTGTGTGCCTGTTTTCCGCTCTTGAATTATATTCATAAAGCCCCTGCTATGACCAAGACCAAGAACTTTAGTCAGCAATTTTGAGTGAGTACTTGAAAAAGCAGTTGAGTTTGCAGAAAATCCTAAATTTATTTATTTTGTATTTTAACAAGCTGTCTTGTTAATGCGATAATGCTGACTGACCTACATTTAAGCCAAGTTAGCAAAATGAAAGGCAAAATTTGAGGTGAAGCAAAAAAAAAAAAACAAATGAAAGAAATCATTATAAAAGCGCTTTTTTCAGTAAAAAAAAAAGCAAATATGTATTATTATTAAAAAAAAAGTTTTTGTTATCTCAGTAATATATACAAGCGTATAATTTTAAGAACAAAATGTGTGAAATCTGTGAAATTAGCAAACTTTCCCCCACAAAGCCCCAAATAGTTAGTTAACGTCTATATATTAAAAGTTATAATAAATCTGCTGAAATTTGGTCAATTGTTGATGTGTGAAGTGAGATATTTTTGCACGTTGTATTATAAAAGGAAAGCTAAATTTAATTTTGTATATATGTACATATATACCTATATATAAAGGGTGTCCCAACAAAAACGCAAGATTTAAATTTGGCGCCATTCGAAGTGTCATTGTTTGACATTTGAACAATTGTTATTGTTTGCTAGTAGAAGGTACGAGGTTAGTAAAAATGGAGCGCTACACGAGTGAACAACGCATTCACATTGTGAAATTGTTTTACCAAAATGGTGAAAGTTTTGCGGCTACTGTTCGCAAATTTGCGATCAATTTGGGGTCACAATAATGCTCCAAAAGAGTCAACTGTAAAGAGATTAATGGATAAATTTGACGAAACTGGGTCTATTAGTGATGTAAAGACAACAACGCGCCTTCGACCAGGTCGATCGACCGAAAATGTCGCAGCTGTACGTGATGATGTCGCTCAAACGCAGGTCAAGCGCAAACAGTCAATGGTGTTCGGTATTGTGAAATGATAACCAGTTTTTTCGTGCCTAGAATTGAAGAAATGAATGTGGAGGGCATGTGGTTTCAACAAGACGGCGCCACATGTCATACAGCCAGAGAAACAATTCAATTGCTACATCGGTCATTTCCCGGTCGTGCTATTTCGCGTTTTGGAGACCAGAATTGGCCGCCTAGATCGTGCTATTCAACACCATTAGACTTTTTTCTTTGTGGTTTTTGAAGTCGATGGTTTACGCGAATAAGCCGATGACGACTCAAGCCTTAAAAGAGGAAATTGGACGCTGCATTAATAAAATGCCGCAGCATTTATGCAAAACGGCCATTGAAAATTTCATTAAAAGATTGCGTGTGTGCCAGCAAAGCCGCGGCGGCCATCTGCCCGATTTGTTGTTCCACACATAACCTCATTTTGTCTACTTTACGATATAATAAAGTTTCTCGATTTTTTTTATATATCTGTGTTTCATTTAAAATTTAAATCTTGCGTTCTTGTTGTGTACATGTCTTTTAGTTTCTTCTCATAAAATCAAAGTTTATTTTAACCAAAAACAGCGCAAACTATTGCAGGGCTGGAGAAGTTAATACGACCGTAAGGGTATTGATAACATACATATGATGCTCAAAAACTGTTTCTAGTTGATACTTACATATATCTCCAGTATTTAATTAAATTTAATATAATATTAATTTTTAAGGTTTTAATTCACTTATTTCATTTATTTTGCAGCTATCAATGTTCTTTAGCGATATATCTGTGGCAATAAGGAAAAAAGTGTTTAAGTCATATTTTACTGTTTTACAGGAAAGCACTTTTAAGCGTTCAAGTCGATTTTCAGAAATTAATTTATTTTACAGCTAAATTAGGAAATTCTCTGTTAACTTTTATTTTTTTTAAGCAAACATCGTTCTACACACTATAAGTAATACATTTAAGTTCAAATATACCAAAGTATAACCTAAATTAAGCAATTATTCCAAATGAGATTAGAAGTCTAAAAAAGATAAGTTGCAAGTCATAGTGCTATAACTTCCTAAAAAATTACACAAGTTAATTGAGACTTTGACCAGGGGTACTTTCGAATATGCGAATTACGGAGGTGCAATTAACTCAAAATCAGCTTATCTCGACTCAACCACTTTTTGCTTTTTGCCGCAGATATATAATGTTATTTCTATTTAATAAAAATTAATAAGAACTCAGTTATGAGCTCATCGATTTGAAACATAGTTTAATTGTGTTAAAGGAAGAATAAGCAACATATCACAATGCTTCGAAAAACTAAAAATTGAATATCTTTCCAGAATATTTAAAAAAGTTTCATTAATAACCAAAAAGAAAAAAACTTTTAGTTAGTCATTTTTATATACTAAAAAATTTTTTTTCAGCGCTGCAAATATCTTTTCTTTTGTATGTTGAAAATTTTCATAAAACTCATTCCTTTCAAAAATATCAAATACGTTTAAGTAATAAGAAAATATTAAAAAATTGAGTTTAGCTGGTTAAACAAAAAAAAAATCTGTTAATTTTCCAACCCTGGAACGGTTTTTTATTTTTTAAATTTTCAAAAGCAACATTCTACTTCCTTAAACACACGAAAACACACAAAAATTAGTGTTAGCTAGTTACTTTTATATGCTAAAAAACGCTTAAATTTTCCAGCCCTGTAAACTTAGTTTTAATTTTTCTAATTATTAATATGAATACATTTATATAAAAAATTAGATTTGGCTAATTGCTTTTAAGTACAAAAAAACTTAAAACTTTCCAACCCTGGCACAGTTTTTTTTTTGTTATTTTTTGGACTTTCGATACCAATACTTTTTTCTCTAAAATTTAAAATAGGTTTAATTAACAAAAAATGCAAAAATTTGTTTTATCTAATATTTATCTTTTATATAATAAAAAACTTTTATGTTTTACAGCCCTGGAAGCTTATTTTTTATTTTACTTATTTTAAATATGAATACATTTATATAAAAAAATTGATTTGGCTTTTTACTTTTAAATACAAAAAACTCTTAAAACTTTCCAAACCTGGCACAGTTTTTTTTTGTTATTTTTTGGATTTTCGATACTAATATTTTTTCTCTACAATTTAAAATAGTTTTAATGAAAAAAATAAAACAAAAATTCGTTTTAGATCATATGTATCTTGTATATACCAAAAACTTTTATGTTTCACAGCCCTGGAACTTTATTTTTTATTTTACTAATTTTAAATGTGATTATATACATCTCTTTAAAAAAAATTAAATTTGGCTAATTACTTTTAAATATAAAAAAATTAGATTTTCCAACCCTGGTTTTTTTTTGTTATTTTTTGGATTTTCAATACTAATATTTTTCTTTTTTAAGATTTAGAATAGGTTTCATTAACAACATAAAAAGCAGAAATTCGTTTTAGCTAATATCTTTTATTTACCAAAAAAAAAAATTTTAATTTTCCAGCCCTGGATCCGTCTTATGGATTTTGCTGATTTTCAATACCAAACTATTTTAAATTATTTCTGAATCACGAGTGCAAGCTCGAAGCCCTTAGTTTTTCTGAGAGCTTCGGAAACCGTTTTGACGTACAGACAGACGAATAGACTGACATCGTTTATTCGATTTCCCTACTCATAAGGATCCGGAACACATACACTTTATAGGGTCGCATATGAATATTGTGGAAATAAGATATGGAGTCATAAACCTATATACACACTTTACCATTTTTGGGGCAAAAACAAATAAATACGCTTATGTTTAGCAAACGTGGATATACGACAAAATGACTCCGTGTTATCTGCAAAACCAGTAGTGACCAAGACCTGGGAAAAAATCTAAAAATTTCACCCCAGGAAATGGTACCGTCTGATTTTTTTTGATTTTGTGATTTACGTAAAGATAACTTCGGGACGACGACGAAATATCCATGTTGGCTAGTGTGTATTTCAGTCAGTGTATGTAATAATATACAATAGAACTCTCATTTGGTTTATATTGAAATTAATATAATTATTACTTATTATTAAGTTAATATTTCGTTCTAAATTAAATTTTTTTAAGTTTAAAATTTTTTAAACACACTAATAATTCCAAATTAATATTTTACTTATTAAGTAAAATATTTTTTTATTAAAAATACATGGAAATTGATTATTCATTTATCATTATTATCCAGCTAAGCCCCTCAATAATCAATTTCAATGTATTTTTAATAAAAAAATATTTTACTTAATAAGTAAAATATTAATTTGGAATTATTAGTGCGTTTAAAAAATGTTCAACTTAAATTTTAACAATTCCCATAAAAAACACTAATTATTAAATTGACTGCACCTGGTCAAAAAAATACTTGTGTGACAACACTCTATTGCTAAATAGCTGTTGTTGTTATTTACATTTATTTTCTTTTTACATACTCTTACGTCCCAAATCACACTATGAAAGTCTTATTGCTAAGCTGATTCGTTTCAGGGAGAGAGAGACGAGGGGAACAGCAACGTTTCTTTTCCCTCCGTTTCTCTCCCCTAACAAACTAATCAGCTTAGCAATAAGACTTGCATAGTGTAAATTGGGACTACAAATACAATTTGAAGCTGAAAAAAAGTCAGCCAATGTATTAATGGTAAAGTAAAGCCTACAGTACACGGCATGTAAAAAGCCACATGCGTTTGTGGCGATGACGTCACGAGAATTTTCAGCATGCTCGTTGCATTTTTTAAAATTACTAGTAGTGGCTAGATGCAGTAAAAATTTTATAGTATTTTTGTTCCAAAATACATATTTGGCACATGTAGCCGAATCGAAGACATTTTCTGGGGCAGCTCATCTGTAAGCATGTTAATATCTACATGTATGTACATATGTTGCTAGTACACGGCATGCAGCAAATGTAGCATCGTGATGACGTCAAAATTACGTCAGAACTACATGCCCATGTGGTTTTTTACATGCCGTGTACTGTAAGCTTAAGAAAATAAAAAAACATGTTGATTATTGAGTTCTTGTTTCAACTTTGTTATTTGTTGTTGAGCTTCTCATTTACTTAAATGAAAGTTTATAACATAATAACTCTAGTTGTTCTAAGAATCTTTGGGTAAAGGTTCCCTGATGATCTGCATTAGCAACAGTGAAATGCGCATAGGATCCAGCTAAACCCCTCAAAAATCAATTTCAATGTATTTTTAACCCTAGAAAGATAACGTTATTTTTTTATACGTTAGAGATAAAGATACGTTTGAAAGGCGTATGATTTCTTACATCCTTTTAAGGACTTAAAAAATTTCAAATGGGCATATTTATTATTGAGATCATTTATTTATTAAGTTTTCTCTTTGATAACAGAAACATTTGGTAAGTAAAAATAATAAAAAAAAGAAATAACGATAAAATCAATAGAGATAAAATATTAGCATAAAATAAACAGCCTCTTTCAAAGGACTCAAAAATAAGCATAAAAAATAAAACAGTATCGGTTTTTTAAATTCATTTAAATATCTATACACAAAAGTAGTTTTTCCAAGCAAGGAAACCTTTTTATTGTATAATTATATGCACGTGTTGCAGACTAGCTTTTTATGTTCTCCACATACGTGTGTTAGACACTTGACACATAACATTTTCGACATTCGTCGAATTTTGGAGGGACAAAACCCACAATATCTTCTTTTTTTATTAATGGATTGATCTCACTATTATTGAAATCATTTTCGGACGTATTGCCAACTAAATTTTGAATGCTATCACGCAATAATTTTGACAAAGTGGGAGTTTCAAGCCTCATTTGCATCCAAGGTGTTGTTAGGGACGAGGAAATTATCCCCGAAATTATTTCTTCAGTAAAAAACCTATCGAAACATAAAACTGGATCGTACAGTAATTTACAATTTCGAGTTGGTCCTCTTGCTGTTCGAACGATATTTGTTACTGAAGTCCTACCAGCATTTTGAACCCTTGAAGTAGTCCAGCAGTGTCTACTCTTGCTTCTCAAAGTAGCTTGAGGGAACTGTATTAGCCGTTCAAAATTCGTAGTAGCTTGAATGGGTTGGAAGTTTTCGATGACCTCGCATGTTTGTATAATATCGTCTTCAACATCACTTTGATCATCGTCCTCCAGGACTTGATTTTCTGTTTCACTTACAGTTTCAGATGAAACTGAGTCATCTATAACACTTTGCAATAAAGCACCAATTTCTCCATCACACAATCCACGCTTATGTGCCATTGTTAAAAAAGATTTAAACAAAAGTTTGTTAAATTTCCTACGTATAAATTTTAAGGAAAGTAAGAAAACGATCACACAAAAGATAACAATACGTTTCTGAGACGTATGGTTTGTAATTTAAGAGAAATAAGATTAACTTACCACACGAAAACAACCACCACTAGCAAGCTACTGACAACGACTGGGAATACTAACAGCGTTGTCAACTTGGTGCGTTTCGCACCATTTTGGGTGCTTTTTGAAATTTTTTGTGCGGAAAATTCCTTAGTTGGTGCGTGGTGCGCTTTTTTTTTAATTTCGGTGCGTTTTTTAATTTTTGGTGGCACAAACGCAAATTTAGCACAACAATGGGCTAAAAAACGAAAACTTCTTGTTTTCCTTTCTATTAATCGTTGATCTCTTTAAAAAGTTTTGTACAGAATTTATGAAATTAAAAAAGATTATTATCTATGTAATACAAATGAATATGAACAAATTTGCTAAGTCTTTTTAGATTTTATTTATTTTTTAACCCTGAACTGTAAAATCCTGTTTTAGTGTTAAATTTTTAATACAAAAAAATAATGTACTTTTATGCAAAATGAATTCAATAAACATTTTAAACTAAAAAAATAAATTGTAAGATTGGTGCGTTTTTTTGTAAATGGCGCGTTTTTTTTCTCCATTTTGGTGCGTTTTGAAATTTCAAAGTTGACAACGCTGAATACTAAGCATAGAAACTTTCTCTCATAGCAAAGGAGTGAGATATACTACAAAATTAAAAAGATGTACGTCTGTGAGACGTACCTTATCTATTTAGGGTTAATAAAAAAATATTTTACTTAATAAGTAAAATATGAATTTGGGATTATTAGTGCGTTTAATAAATTCTAAACTTAAATTTTAACAATTCCCATAAAAAACACTAGTTATTAAATTTTTTTTCTTATTTTTAGTTGGAGTAGTTTGTAATAAAATAAATAATGAAAGGATTTTATCGGACCTTTAAATTTTAACCTAAAGTCAGCTATAAGTTAAAAGCAAATTCATTCTAACTGGAAGGTTAAAGTAAAGTTTTAATGCCAAAAAAAACTTGTCTTACATCCGGTAAAATCCCAACTTTAACTAACGCCAAGTTTTAATAAAGGCCCTTTTATTTTAAAACATAAAAGATTGCCGAAAGGTTTACTAAAACACTTTCTTCCCAATCTAAATTAAGTGACAAAAAAGTAAACGTTTCATTTAAATGCAAATGCAAGGTGCATACGTTAAAAAGTCTTATTCATTATAGAATAGTTTTATTTAAATCCAAATGATAAAGCAAATATTGGGATTTTGAAAAAAAATCTTAAAAAATAAAAAAAAGGAAATAATCTGGCAAAGGAAATGAAAAGATAGATCAAAACCATTTAACATGACTTGACCAAATATCATCAGACTGATCTTTTGTTTAGCAAAACGTGCATTTTTTTTGCTCAAAAAGAAAATTCCACTTAAAAGTGTCAACAAAAAAAAAAAGAAGAATAACCTCAAACGGAAAGAATTAAGTAAAAGGATAATGCGAGAACATTTGCGTCTAAGGAAGGCAGCCAAAATAATGTTATGACAACTACCTGTGCCTTATTCTGTTTGGCGTAACCAAATAAATGCCACATGCAAGTAAAATATTAATAATAATGTTTGCGTACTGTCGTCGTCTTGAAATATTCTTAAAGGATTTCTGTCTTATGGTCGGTCGGTACATTTAAATGTTTGGCTTTTTGTTTAAATGTGCTAAAATAATAATAATGTTTGACAAGTTAATCTGAATATTAATGGCTTTTAAGACTCATTGTATGTAGAGAGAGGCCCTTGCTTATATTCACTTGCATTTATATTTTTGTGTGCGAGAGTGTGTGTGTGTGCGTGATTGTGTCTTAATTATTGTTCCCATAAGCCACCAACTGGCGTCATACAGTATTTGCTCCGACAAGGATTAAATGACACAAACGACTGCAACAATGTGTGCAAGTAGTGTATACAACAAAATAAAGTTGCAACTTCAGAAGGCGTTTAAAGAATTATATTCCATTATTATTTCTTAAATATTGCCTTAAAAAAATTCCAAAATTTTAAGATGATTTAGCATTAATTACAGCAGATCCTTTTACATTATTACAAGGAATAAGAGTTGTATCCTTTCTTTTATTTTGTTTTCTCTCTCTAAACCCATCAGCATAAATTTGCTGACAATCGATTTATGTATGTGTGCTGTGCAAAAGATTTCTTTTTTTACAATATATTTTACATCTGTGATAAGAATAAATATCTTGTCTTGAAAAATTATGTCGGATTTGCTGTGTCATATGTTATAATTGTGTATATTGATGTTTCACGGAAAGACATATAAGACTTTTTCTTTGATAAGAATTCCTTAAGAATTAAATGAATAAACTCTCGATTTGAGTCGATGACATTAGTGTAATTTATTTTTTATTCAATATTTAGATCAAAGGATTTCCGTTTGTTTGTTAAGAAAAAAATAATAATAACTTTTGAGGAGTATTTACTGGTATTCACTTTGGCACGAGGATTGAGTGCTTGCTTTTCTATGCGCTGCACAGTGGTGTCGAGTGTAATATTATTAGTTATGCTCTGCACAAAAAAAAATCAAAATTTTCTCAAAGTAATAAGGTTCTAATAACAAATTCTTTCAAAGCAAACCAATAATGAAATATGGTTTTTATGGATTATTTCTTAATTAAGCCACTAATCCTTGACTCCTTTTCCCTTCCATGCATTTATCTTAAGCGTATTATTATGGTGAACTGGCTTGGGAAACCATTCAACTCTTGCATTTAAAATTTTAATTAAGTTAAGAAATTTTATATAAAAACTCACAAGAAACATTTTTGTACATCATTTTAATCTTTTTACTTAAATAAATTCAGTGAAGTGCGACTTTGACCCGCGCACGAAGGGTTCCGTACGGACACTAGATATGTAATTCAATGAAAACTTTAGCCTATATAATAAATAGTTTTGGCTTTTTTTCGTTTTTGGGTTTTTTCGGTTTTGAGCGTTTTTTAGTTTTGTCGTTTTTACAATTTTTCGGTTTTTCGCGCTTTTTTAGTTTCGGCACTTTTTTCCCCGTTTTGTCGATTTTTGGCGATTTTTTCCTTTTGGTGATTTTTTCCATTTTGGCGATTTTTTTCATTTTGGCGTTTTTTTATTTTGGAATTTTTTTTTAATTTTGGAGATTTTTCTCATTTTGGCGATTTTTTTTTATATCGGCGGTTTTGGCGTTTTTTCCGCGTTTTGGCGATTTTTTTATATTTTTGGCGTTTTTTTCAATTTGGCGATTTTTTTTTCATTTTGGCGATTTTTTTAATTTTGGCGATTTTTTTTTCATATGGGCGATTTTTTTTTAGTTTTTGCGCCTTTTTCGCGCTTTGGCGATTTTTTCGGTTTTTGGCGTTTTTTTCATTTTGGCGATTTTTTCATTGCCGATTTTTTCGGTTTTGCCGATTTATTTTAGTGTTAGAAATATGGTACTTTTTTTCGTTTAAGCGATTTTTTTTTTTGGTTTTTGGCGATTTTTTTTTGTTTGGCGATTTTATAATTTTCGGATTTTTTAGTTTTACCGTTTTTGAAAATTTCAAGAGTTTGCCTCTTACGATTTCCACATATAGCAAGTTGTCAAAATTACATAGTCAAAATTGGATGGACCAGCCTTTAATTTAAATTTTTTTAAAATTTCAGTGTTAATTGCTGTAGTCTATATAAAAATACACTAATTTTACAAATTTCAAGTGTCAATATAAATATGTACACACAATTGTATGGATTCGAAAATTTTTCGTTGCTCGTTTTGGAACACCCTATAATTTTTAACTGTCATATTTGTTGTTGTAGCGGCCAGAGCCGTAGCTCTTACGGTTCCTGAGAAAATAGCGTGTGACGGACGGACGGACAGACGGACAGCGTAGCGAAAACAATAGGGTTCCTTTTCACCTTTGGTATACGGAGCCCTAAAAAAGGATGCATAAGTACTTTTAATTGGGGATGTAACATATTGAAATTTTCTTAAAAAATTGTCGGTCTTAAAATTCCTCAGGGTGCTCCAACAAGACGTTCAATTTCGAAAAGTCCGTCAGTTAAACTGCCGTCATGACTTACGTTGTAACTACTTGAGAGATTATAAGTAAAAACTATGAATTGAAAGTATCAAAATATCAAGTATCATTTTGTTGAAAAATGCGGTCAGAATTCCATTTGGAGTATATACTTCCAAGATTTTCATGAATAACTGGGCTATGTTATCAGCTTAACATAGCTTTGTTAATGAAATGGGTTTGTCTCTTGGTTTTAAATTTCGAAAGTTATCTTCACACGTGTTCATCAGACAAGCTTGCTTTACACATACTTTTATATTATTTATGCGCCTCTGCTAAATAAATAAAAATAGTATTTTAAAGGCTATTCTTAAGGCTCAGTTAGCCGACTGTAATGTAATGTAACTGGAACGTAGGAAACAGCTGATCGATATTTTTATATGAAAAGTAATGTTACGTTACATTACATCTCTAAACCAATATCGATCAGCTGTTTCCTACTCTTGCAATTACATTACATTGCAGTCGGCTAACTGAGCCTTTATTCATGAGCGTTTATTATGGCATCCGTTCCACTGTTTACTGTTAAACATCTGTAGCGATTTGTCGAAGTTATTAAAATTTCTTTTTGATGAAAGGGTTCGAATTATTATTTGTGCTATTTGATTGATATGAAAGCGTGTTTTAGTAGGGTTGTTATTTGTAATAAGTGTGTGTGGCACGTGTAATTAAGGACTTGTAAGATATTTGATTACATCAAGAAAATAAAAAAAATTTCAAGGGGTTTGATTGGTAATTTTTAATAGTAATTGGATGAAGATCGTTGTAGGATTATAGCAGCTACAATTAGATGGCATGGCTTATATTAGGTAAAGGTCATTAAGAGTTAATTATGCAGAGTTTACGTTATGAAATTTTTTATGAAATTTTTATAATCTTGTTGTGCGCTCTCATGGAACTCAGTATCCTCAATGTCATTTACGTTTAAGGTTTGAGGGACACTTTTACTCTGATGTGATGTGAGGGATCTCGGCTGGGCGAAAGCTGGATAACGACACAGAAGTTGTTCCATTTTCGCTATGTCCTTCATGCATGCCTTCGTAAACTAGAGTGCCTCGTTAGGACGCTACTCAAGTTTCTTGGCTTAGGCTTGTTAAAATTCAACAGCCCCCATATTTCGACTTCTTCCAGGTCATCCCATATAGCCCTGGCTATATTACCCACAATAACACTTTTCTATCGTGTTCTGTGGTCCACCTTGTAACTCATTCTTCGCTGCTTTGAAAGGCTTGGCACTAATAAATGTTATTGCCTCTAATGTTCAGCCCTTTTTCGTACGCTAATTTCCGATAACGATGCAAGAAAAATTTTGCCATGTACTACGTGATGGGTAAATCATATTCTGACAATCTTAAACGTCCTAGAGTTTACTCTTTCTGTTGTGATTGCCCTAATTGCCGATTTGCTGTCAGAAAATAAATTTGAGATCTGTGGTCCGAATATTCACACTGATCAAATTTAAAACCTCCGTGATTGCAATAACTTAGGTCTGGGCTGTATTGTGGTAAGGTAAGCGGAAGTAAGTTTCTGCCTCCAGTTCTTGTATGAAGAAACATAGGCGCGTTGCTTCCCCTAGCTTCGAGCCATGCATGTAGCGGCAAATTCCAGCGGATGTTTTTTTTAGGTTTCGATTCACCTAGGAGTGTCTTTCCGGTATCAATGTCTTACATTCAGTTATGACTTTGGTCTAACGTACCCCGTCGGACATTTATAAAGTCTAGTCGTAGTCGTGACGTCTATATGTTCCGATGTTATGGTATGTTGTCTTGCTTGATTAATTCCACCATCACTTGTAGATGGTTTGCTTTATATCTAAAACGAATATCTGTAGGTTGGACATAAGGAATGGTCTCCAATGCCTTGATGGATGTATATATTTGTCGTAACGTCATTTATACTTAGGCAGCACATTCGTTGAACCTTCTTCAAAATTTATCTTTGCACTTTCTAACCCTTGACCTCCACCATACTACCGTGAATCGGTAGACTGTAATATCTCTGATCAAAGGAAACGAAACTTCGACATCTAACTAAGGAAATGCAGCTGACTTCTTCTGGTTTAAGGCAGGCCAAAGCATTGATGCAGCCATTTACATATAATGGCATCCTGAATTTCAACAGGAATAATTTACGGCTTGACGAGACAACAGCACACATTTTTTTCGAGTAAATCGTCCTGTGTGAGAGCAGAAGACATATGTTTCTTTCTGAGTATGTGTGTTCAGATGATATTAGGCGGGCTTCTCCAATATCTGTTCTGACTTTTATAAGGAGAGTCATATAGAGATTGATTTAATTTAAAAGATCTATCAGGTTTTACAGTGCCGGTCTTTGGACCAGATCTTTCCACTATTCTATTGAAGTCTATTCTATATTAGAATTGGTTTCATTACAGTCAGTGTGTCGAAATAGGACTGAGTTTCCGTCTGGACCCAATGGCTCTTCTGCAGAGAGACCACAACGAGTTACCCTTTTTGACTAGGATTCCACAAAGTATATATATATATAGTATATACATATATAAACAGGATCTTTCATAAAGCGCTTTCTATCTTTAAATTTATATAAAACAAAGTGTCGGTGAGATATCATAGAAATTTTTTATTCACTTGAAAAACTTTCTGATCGTTCAAATTTTCGCAACGAATTCAATGGGTGGAGCGCATCTGAAATGTCAAATTTGCTATGACTCTGGCATATATATAAGAGCACTGCATTGAATACCCGAGCAGTATCTACTCTCAGTAATTTTCTCTTTTGCCTATATGAATTCTACTAAACTGAAAACACATGGGCATGTTCATGGTGTTGCTCGTGCGATGCTCTAGTATAAATCAGGCTAAAATTTACTGATGGCATGAGTTATGCTAGCTTTGAGGATTGTTGGGGCTTGCCGCCTCTTTGCATACACCTGCGACTAAAGAAAAAATCTAAAATCGCACGATTCCAGTGGCCAGTTTACATCACCTTCACTTGAGATGACCATCCTGTCAAACCGTTCGTGGAGAATATCCAATGTGGCTTGATAACAAATATTGTTAGTGTCAATATGTTTCAGTTTTTATCAGAAAATGGTAATCAACACTCACCTTTAGCGATGATGACCAGGCTAACATTGTTCTTAAAATGTATAGACCGATGATACCGCCAACTCCAAATCCATACGAAACAGTAACTTTTTCGGTATGCCTTGGATCTGATGTGAATTGGTACTCTCCAAAATTCGATCATTTGTTTGTCGGCGTACACATTCTTCCAAAAATGGTCCTCCTCGTAATGTGAATGCAGCGCGCGGAGCTTTGCCTAAACAAAACAATATTATTATTTATACATGTGCTAGAATTGTTCCTCCGTCCATAGGGATTTGATAAAACATACTGAGTTGAAAGACGGCCGTTATTAATTATCTAAATTCGGATGTCCTTTTTGGATGACCCTGTATATACATATGCAGGGCATGAATGTCTGCTTCATACTACTACTCGGTGTTACCTCCTTTAGGAAAGGGATAGTCGTAGAAAAGACAAGTGATGA
This sequence comes from Tachina grossa, assembly GCA_949987645.1. Taxonomy (NCBI): domain Eukaryota; kingdom Metazoa; phylum Arthropoda; class Insecta; order Diptera; family Tachinidae; genus Tachina; species Tachina grossa. Next base: position 183,234,051 of record OX465274.1, read on the forward strand.
ACGAAATGATAGAGGAAAGCTTCTTATTTTATTGAAATTCTGCTTGTTCCACTTTTTTATATTTTTTAAGGCAGTGTTGCAGCGCCTCTGATGTCAATCAGGCGCGTTTAATGTTCAAGGCTGTGCTTATTTTCATTTTATTGATTATTATACTTCGCTAGACTTGGGTCGAACTCGTTCACTAGTTCATTTTTGCCACAAACCAATGATCAAACCTATGTAATTTAAATGGGTTTGATCATTGGTTTGTGGCAAAAATGAACTAGTGAACGAGTTCGACCCAAGTCTATACTTCGCCAATGATTCTGCTACACAATATCGGCGAAGGAGGGCGCTCTGATGTTACATTAGGATTACGCTGGCATTTCATGTATACCATGCACCCAAAAAAGCGTAACCACTTATTACTAATGTAAAAATGTTTAACCCAGAAGCGTATTTATTAAGTTAAACAGTTTCATACATAACTAATAGACAATTTTATAGAACCCAACATGATTGGAAACTGTTTAACTCAATAAATACATGTCTGAATCAAGTAGTTTTTCATTAGTAATCAGATGTAAACCTGGCCTTAATATTCGAGACCAGTGATTACATATGCCTTTAACATTTGAACTTAACTACAATAAAGAGACTCTAATACACATCAGAATAATGCTTGGTGTTGTCATTTAATGACTTTTGTCGGTGACCGGTTTTAAACCTAAAACCTTGGGTTTTATCAGTGCCAGTATGCTAACTAGTTAATTCAAACAACGCTACCCACATAAAGTTTAACTTCTTATGAACAGGAAAGTTGAATAAGTCCCAAGTCTCACAATGCAAGTCTTATTGCTAAGCTGATTAGTTTCAGGGAGAGAGAGACGAGGGGAACAGCAACGTTTCTTTTCCCCCCGTTTCTCTCCCCTAACAAACTAATCAGCTTAGCAATAAGACTTGCATAGTGTAAATTGGGACTAAGTGATGTTCGTCTGTCCGGCTTTAAAATTAAACATTTTTTTTAAATTAAATATATTTTATATTTTAGTAAGAAAATGATTGGTAATGATAATCAGCAAAATATTATATATAAATATATTATCATTATTATTCCATTTACATGTATCGTTAAATAAAACTTCTTATTAAAGGTAGAGCATAAATTCCTTTGCCTTTCTATGTAGGTGGAGCCAATGAATTTCATTTGAACTCTTCTTAGGTAGGTCAACTTTGCTAGGGAAAGAAAGAAAGGAAAACTACCTCCAAAAAGGATTCTGGTGGGTACTTAAACAAATAAGGATGTTACTAATTTCTCAAAAGTATTAGAGCAATAATAAATCCAGCATAAGTGTCTGCCTAAAGAACCAATTGAAAACATATACAGGTAAATACCAGCACAAAAAAACAAACCAGGTAGAATTTATTTTTAAATGCACCAGCAACAACAATAACATCAACAACAACAACATCTAAGGCCACACTAAACGAACCATGCAGCACAAACAAACTTCAACAGCTGATTTCAATACTGAATCAAACACAAACGCCGGTCTCATATATCAATGCGAGCATTCAGCGTTATGTTTGTATGGCTAGAAAGAGAAATATAATTTATTATATTTCATTCTAACTTTAAACATTTTAAGAGCATGTCGTAAAGAGCGCTAAATAACACAAAACACCTGCCCATTTATTATCTCTTTTGCACTCATACCAAGATAATAATAAATAAATTTTCTACACTTGAAACTCGTGCTCTCGTTTACTCATAACTCTCAGCAAAATTTTGTAAATGTTGATAGCTCTCACAATAGGATTTAAGCTCACGCTAGTGCACAAATCACTACACAACATCGCCAACATTCAAAGAGTAAAGATCGCTCAGGTCAGAAGCAATATTTTAGCAAAACTTTTGTGCGTGAATACGTAAACCGTGGTGTTTTATAAATAAAATAAATATATATAATTTTATTTTTGGAAATCAAATTAAATTAAAAGATATCCTAAAATCCCAAACATCAATTTTAAAGCCAAAAACATAAAACTTACTAGAGTAACAGTGACATTCACAAAAAAACGATTTTTTTAAGTGAAGAGACTAATAAATAAATAACTAATAATTTAAAATTGAAATAAAAGTTTTTAATTTATTTACAAACAATTAAATAAAAATTCAAAGACTATAAAAAATCTTCTGAAATAACAAGCAGCAGGCTTAATATAAAAATAAACTATAAATCAAAGTTTTATATAAAAGACTTTTGCAAAAATTTATTGCAATAAAATTCCTTGATCAACTTAATTAAATCAATAAAATCTGACACAATGGCTGCATACTTGGATCCTACTGGCCAATATTGAATTCCTTATTTTGGTGATCTTCCAGTAATTTGCTTGTGCAACCTACTGTCGGTTAGTTGAAGGAGAAAGAGAGCAGTGTAACTAGACAATAACAAAATCATAACAGAGAGCCGCTGATCAGCTGTTTTTTGTGTGAGAAAGCCCAGGAGTTAATATTTTACTTATTAAAAATTTGTAATTCTAAAATATAAAAATGGCATGCTTAGATCCTACTGGCCAATATTAATTGTGTTGGAAAATTTTTAAAATTTAAAAAAAATATTAAGCATAAATTTATTATTAATTAAAAAAAATTTTTTTTTTGTTAAAGTGTGTTATTTTAATATTATAAAATGGATTTTGCTTTAGATCCTACCGGCACCTATTAGCCTCAGTCTCATAAGTTCTGTATGTAAAAGAAAAATATTAAGCAAAATTTGTTTATTATTCTTTTTTTCAAATTCTTTTAAATATTCAACACAAACTCCAGCAAACACAATGGCTTGCACAAAATTGATTTTAGATCCTACTGGCACCTACTTGCGCCCCTACTCTAGCAAGCAAAATGCTACTAATTTTTCTAGCGATCAAAGACTAACAATAGCACATCACATACTAGATCCCACTGGTCAATATTGATATGTTTGTTTTCATTTCTAGAAAAAATTTGAGTTGTTTTTCAATTTTACCATTATTGCCTTATAGTTTCGAAGCAAACTCTCATTTGGTGTTGTGGGCAAAATATTTGAAAAAACGTAAAATGCCTGGCATAAACCAATTGTTAAATCTATTAACACCTTTGTGGCTAGAAGTAAGGGGCCGTGAGGAGACTTCCAGTTGCCGTAAAAGAAGAAAATTTTTTAACTAAAGCAAAGTTTCTTTGTTTTATTCAAAAGAAAATTATATCCAACGAAAAACTTATATACACACTTTTTCAAACAATAAATAAAAATTGTACTGATTATAATTTATTTTTTTTAGTATTTAGCAAAAACAAAAAATATATTTAACACAAATTAAATAAATATTTATATACAATACTACTTATTTATTATATTTAAAAAAACAAACAACTACTTTTTTTTTAAAGAAATATTAAAGAAAATGTTACTATATACTTTTCCTAAAATTTCCTACAATTTTTTTAATTTCTCATACAAGTAAATTCCTAAATAAAACTATTTTTTTATTTATTTATTTATTTTTTTCGAAAAAACCAAGTATTACATTAAGTGTCATATTAGTGTGAGCCAATCTAACATACATATGTATGTATCATCCAACTATTTAATTTTTTTGTTTTGTGCATTAAAAAAATTAACGAAAATATTTCTCTTCACGAAATTTTAAAATAATGTAATCTTATTATTTTTTTTATTACTTTTCCACACTTTGTTTCCATTATTAGTTATATGATAATTTCACTCCTCATTCGCTGAAAATAAAATTGGTTTAATAATTTAATTTATTTTTTACTATTATAATGAATTTGTTTTTTTTTAAATAAATTTTTATATTACTGCTAAATATTTATAAATTAATTAATAATCATTTCCCAATAAATGTTTTTATCTTTATACATACATACACACACATATACATATTAATTAATTTTTAAGTAAAAAAAATCTTATTTATACATATAAAACTACAACAACAACAAAAAAAGAAAAATATAAAATATACAAATATATACATATAAGAAAATATTAAAAAGAGTTTTTATTTAAAAAAAATGTTTGGGGAAAGAAAATGTTTATTTGAAAATAAAAAAGAATTTTAAAAAATTTATTTGTTTGTGATCTAGCATGTCTAGATGCTAAGCATTACCTCAATAGAATTCATCCGCAATTCAAAAAGGTTACAACAATTTTTAAATTCGTATTCATTTTGAAATAAATAAAAAAACTTTTGACAGTAGTTTGTCGCTACATGAAACAAGGCTATATAGTTAAAACTAATAAAAATTATAAGAAATTTTAAATTTCTTTGAATTCTTGTACTTATTTTTCAGTCTGGCTGCATTTGCGAAAATTTTAAGTCAAGTTCGAATTTTCGAAATTGTGTTCGAATTTTCGAAATTATGCTCGAACTTACAAACTTGATGTTATTAACCATTTTAAAGTCTCAAACATATAATTACACAATTTTTTGTAAGAAAATCTCAGCGTTTTTGAGTTTTGATTAGGTTCGTATTTAACATAGGTATGGACTTATAACAAGCAAAATTCGATATTCCACTGAAAAAAATTATATATTTCAAACTTTGATGATTAAGGAAAATTTTATATGTGAATCCCATGTCAGTTCCAAGGACTTAAAAAATTCTTATCCATTTGAAACTGATGTTAAGTAACTAGCCAGTAGTGCTCTGTTATGTGCAAAACAAGCTATGTTACAAATTCTGGTTTTTGTCTCTGCTATTTATTCCAATTTATCTTCACACATATGAAAAATTCAATATGATTTTAATCTTAAAATGCATTCGAACATTGAAAGTTTTTTTCAATGAGGGCCTTAATTCCGAAATTGAGATAACTATAACTATTTAGCACAAATATTCTTGAATAAAATAAAAAATCTTCCAATCATATCTTCGAAAATTCGAACTTTATTATAAATAAAAGGCAACTAAATGAAAATTTACATTAAATCTGTACGCTTAGTTCAAATATTTTTCCGCATTGTTTTTGTCAAAATTCATGTTCATTAAACGCTAATACCGAAATTGAAAATATTTTATAGGCCAAATATTTTTCAACTAAGTTTCTAAATTGCACATGTGAAAGATTTTCAAACATTTGAGTTTCGAAAACTAAACCTCATGTTAAAAGGAATGGATGGTATTAAAAATTTGGATTCTATTAACAAAAAGTTCCAACATCTATTCAAGCATGTGAATTCAATAAAGCTGAGTACATAAGATTAGTGCAATAAATTATGGGTTACTTTTTTAATTTTTGTGTGTTTTTGCAAACAAGTGGTGCAATAAAATTTTGGAAAAATATTATTATATACATACACGTTAAGCGTTTATTATTCAAGATAAGAATGTAGTAAAATTATTATCAGCAAAATGTTATAAACACTTTGTTATATAAAATATAAGAATTTGCCTTAATTTTTTTTTAAATATCATAAATTAAGAGTACGTCAGCACTTTAGATAGAGCTTTTGAAACACGTGTGAGTTAAACCTATAACCAACCCAAAAATTTTTCCGTAGAATTATTTTAACCGGAGATGGACTAGTCCTAATTTTTTTACTAACTGGCATGTGCAATCGAGGCAAAAAATTAAAAAATTTTCTTAAGCATTGATAATATCGATGGCTTAATGTAAAAAAGGCCTAACTCAAATTTTCGATATTTTACAGGAGAAGCTAAAAACTGAAGAAAAAATAAAGCATTTACATGCAGAATTAGTTTTTTAAGTTTTTTCTAACGTACTAAGATCTTCAAGGAGGATGCAATTATACGTTGTCGCCCAGAAAACATTAAAAACGCGATTTCGAAAAAAAATTGAGTTAGGCCCTTTTATATTAAGCCATCAATATGTACATATGTATATACAATTCTGATTTAGTCATTGGCGTAGCTAGAAAAATTTTTTGAGGGAATATGGGGATACGACTGATGATTTTCATGAGTAATTTTAAACTAGACAATTAAAGGTAATTTTTATTAGTTTTAGGCGGCAACAGCGATTCTTGGGGGACAATGCTGCCCACCCCCAGAATGGTCTTGCTACGCCTATGCACTTAGTTAAAATATATTAAAACTATGACTTATATCGATTAAGGAAAAATTACTCTTAAATTATAAATTACAATTTATGACAGAATTGATATGTAAATAATTTTTTTTTTTTTTTTTTTTTTGAGAAAAATCTTTGCATGCAGCCTTTTAAGAGCTTAAGTTTCATTAAAGATTTTAAGAGCTTAAGTTTCATTAAAACTGTGAAAAAATTATACAAAAATTTAATAAATATGGAACAGCACAAAAAATTAAATTCATTTTGACACTTTTCTATTTCTTCTCCACCAATATTTCGCTTGCAGATAGATTATCTTCTCTGCATGTAATTTGTTCTTTCTTTGCGGCATATTTACAACAACTACATTGTGGTTTCTGCAACAATGTATTGTTACTTTTGAAATATATTTTGTGTTTAATATTTTCATCTAACAAACATTTTTATATCAGTTTTAATGATTTTCATCTACTTGTGCTTAGCTTAAAGCTAAAAAAAGACATTACAATCCGTTCTCGATAATTTGAAATCGTTATTTGACTCGTCAATCTCCCCCAGATTCCTTAAAAAACATTGGTATATAATATATCTATAGATTAAAAAATAAATCAATGTTTGTAATTTGAAATTATTGGAATGCCATTTTAGGCACCGCACCGATTGTTTTCGTCAACGTTTCTCTGGAACGATTAAACCGCTTTAAGCTAAATTTGCAGCAATCGACGAAGCGAAGACTATTTGCTTGAAAAATCAATTTTTGTTGCAAACTAAAAAATCCCAATAAATATTTTTATCTTATATGTATCGAGCCTTATTTTCGATTTAATCGTAAGCGACAAAAATTAAAGTTTTCTGAAGAAAGTTTTTTAGAATATTCGAATTTGTTTTACATACATAAATTGTCGCTTGCGATAAAGCTTTACAGCCTGTATCCTTTTGCATCTTTGATAATTCTAAACTATGGGTAGGCAAATACAATTTTAATTTAAAAAAATTCTGTTTTTGATTACATCTCGCTTACGATGAAATTGAAAATAAGACTCGATATCCGCACCCTTATTCCAGTTGTCTGCATCGACGTCACTTTAACACAATACCAAAAAATTGGGGCTTGTGTACGCGTTGTTGAAAACAGCTGACTTCTGTTGGTAGGTTTATGCTATTTTCTAGACCTTAGGGAACGGAAATAGATTGTCAGTAGCACAAGATTTTTCTCGAGGTCTAGTAAACAAGCCCCAATATTTTGGTATCGTGTTAAAGTGACGTCGATGCCGACAACTGGAATAAGGGGTATTAATTAATTTTTAAGTCGAAAGTTTTATTTATAAATATAAAACTAAAATAAAAAAATATATTTACAAAAATACAAATTTTTTGGGCAAAGAAATTTTTTATTTAGATATAAAAACCCTTTATATATAAAAAATACAAGCAAATTTCCATTTTTTGGCATATCTCTGGGTTTGTTTTGAAACTGGAAGCATTTGCAAAAATTCGAAACCAAATTCGATTTTTCGAAATTGTGTTCGAATTTTCGAAGTTATGTTTGAACCTTCAAATCTAATCTTTTTAACCATTTTGAGGCTTCAAATTTGTAATAGCACACATTTTTGTAAGAAAATCTCAAAGTTTTTGAGTTTTGATAAGGTTCATATTTATTTTAGCTAGATGTGTATTTATTATGAGAAAAACTTTTGGTTTTAAAATAAAAAATCAGACATTCTAATCAATCTAATTTGAACTCCCGATTATTTAAAATTTTTCTTAATTCTGTTCAATTTCAAATTATCGAGAGTCTATTGTATTTTCTTTTATGAAAAAAAAGAACAGCAACCAGATATAAGAATAAGAGGAGTTAAAATAAAGTAATATAAATATGCCCACAATTATGAAAGTGATCTAAGTCACATAATTCTTGTGTCGAGATATTTAGTAGATTACAAAGCAAAAAATAAATTTATATTATGCAACATTTTAATTTACAGTTATAATAGTCTCTATTATTAATATAAATTTATTTAATATTTAGTAAATATTTATTGAAGTTTTTTTAAGATTTTTTGAATATTTCTAAGCAAAACTGCACATGACTCAGGCGACTTTTATAATTAAGGGTACAAATGTGATGTTGAAAATTGTACTTAAATAAGTATTGAAATAAAATGTATGATATAAATAATGTTAACTTGATCGATATGTATAATTTACTTAGTACATTTTACACTGTATGTATGTTTTGTATGAATTTTAATAAGGGCTAACAGTCTGTGCGTGCACTACACAGAAAAAATGATTTCCACAAAAATTTTAAAACAAATGTTTGTTTGAATAACAATTTAGTTTCAATATATATATTTTATACTGTTACAGTAAATTATTTGTTCCATGCCACGACATTTGTCGGCTACTTATCGTCAATTACATGTATACAACACGATCAATCAAAAACAACAACAGGAGCACAACAGCTCGTTGTACCTATCAACAAGCAAGATAAATACCAACACACTTAAATAAGAAATTCTCTCAGCCGAACTCTACTAAATTTAAATTCGTTAAATTTAAAATCGTTATCAGAATTTGATTGATCAAAAATATTTGAAATTTATAAATAAATTTTTTCTATTATCTCCATCGGAAAGGTTGCCCCTCTTCAATATTCACCAACGATTAAAACGCCTGGGACCCATGCATAGAGTTTGTTACAATTTACAATCTTTAAACTAAAGTAGAGTTGGGCATAGTTGTGGATTGTTCCTTTTTGTTCCCAACAACAAAAAGAACTAGTTCTTTCTTTTCGTTCAGTTGTTCAGTGAACAACAGAACAGAGATTGTAGTCGTCGAATCCCTTTCAATGTTTTCTTCTTAGTGCTTATTAGTGACCTTATTCGTTGCGTAGTTTTTATAAGTAAATGGTTAAAATTAATATTGCTACGTTTTTCTCTCTATAAAACGCTTTTCCGTGGACCCGAAGATTTGCAAATGAATACAAAAGCCGAGTGTAGTAATTAGGGTTACGAATGATACAAGTTTTATTTACAAACACACTTACATTAAATTAATCAAGAGCTTAAATACACTAATACAAATTAAACTACTGAATTACACACAAATATTGACAACTGGTTACTACTACGCCTTCTTCGCTGTAGTTTACGCTGGCTGCGCAAGTAATCACGTGACACCTCTTTGTCTGCTGCTCGTCACTTACGAGACTCACTCTGCCGTCACTGACAGTTGATACACAAATACCTCTTTGTCTGCTGCTCGTTACACACGGCACTCACTCTGCCGATACTCCCAGTTGATACACCAATAAAGACTCACTGGCTTTACTTACACCCTGACACACGTCTATTCACTGCGCACTTCCCTTTACTCCAGTCGACACGATAGACTCCACAATAATCTCAATTCCTCGACAGACTTTGCTGTCACTATATACTGTCCTATAGTTTCTCCTTTTCCCAACTCACGTGTAAAGCACAGACTGCTCTTAACTATCAACTCACCACTGTATCGCAGACTATTATTAACTCACAACTTAATTATCAACTGACTTGTTCACACGCAACTGACTGACTTGTTCGCAACTAACTCACAACTGCAACTAACTAACTCATTGGCTGCGTCACCTCTCTTTTTAAATTCCCCACAAATACCACTAGAAGTTTCAAGCAATGTCTAGACGATCATTATCATCTTATATGCTGTTTACAAAGTGCCTAATTAAGTTCATATGGTAACTATGTACATACATGTGTATATGCGTGCGTGTGTACATCATTAACTAAGCATTCGTTTGAATTAGCATGTATGTATGTGTGTAAATATGTGAATCTTCTTAATAAGCAGACGCTTTTTTTGTTGTTGCTTTTGCTTGTTTACGTGTTTGCTACTATTCTAGATCATTCTTTGCATTGACCCTGTAGTAATATTTTCGCGTAACACTTACATTAACACTGTTGGAATATTTTTGTGTAATGCTGCTTAACATTGTCGACGGCCATTTTCGTAACAATATTGTTGATTGAAAATATTTAAAATGAAGTCAGTGATCATTTGAAAGCAAATTTTAATGACTTTTTTAATACTGATTCATATTCAACACAACAAATTCTTTTTTAATTTAGTAAAAATGTTTCTTGTTCATCAGTATTTTTATTTGCACTTTGTGTTCTCATTCGCAAGTAAGTAAAAGGTAAAAATTAATATTTTTGAACGAAAATTTTTTAAATGAAATCCGTAATCAGTTTAAAACAAATTTTAATCACTATTTTAATTCTAATAATCTTTTTCACAATCTGTTTTTTAATTCAATACTACATATTATTTCTTTTAATTTTGTAAAACTCGCTTGTACATTTCACTAAGTATACATTTTCTGTTGTTTGTTTTGATTATTCTGCTAAAAATTTAATAGGCACACTACATTTGTCTATTGTAAATGAAATGTTTTGCATGTGTATTGCTCAGGAGCAGAGAATAAGATAAACAAAACGAAATAAAGACCAAAAACGAACGAAGGAACAAGAACGAACGAAATAATAAAAAAGACCAAAATAGCAAGAAAGACCAAAAAACAAGAAAGGCCAAAAGAACAAAAATGAACAACTTGACTGAACTAGTTCACATCGTTCACTTATGGGAATAGTTCAATTGAACTAGTTCGTTCTTTTACGGCACAAGTCTGAACTAAAGCAAATAATTAATTAATATGATGCCACATTTGTTTACACCAGCTACGTCCAAGTCATATGCACAATGTGAAAACTTTTACAAAAGAACTTTTGTGCATTCACACAATAATTCTTGCTCATACTTTCCAAAGAAACAAGAACAAATTTAAGAGCTTTCAAAGTTGCTTACCTCAAAATCATATGTCATAGTTTTTAGATGTAGCTTGTTTACACACACACACACACACAAGAAGTTATCATCAGCATTTTTTTTCAATTACCGCTGTTATTTGATATAGTATCTAAATGTAATTAAGTCATTGATTGATTTAATCATTTTATTAATTAAAAAATATATTTTAAATTCCTTTATCTTTTCTACCAACTTTTTGATCGATTTTTAAATAATATTTAATTTAATTGATTCAATCATTCCATTAATTAGAAAGAAATATGTATGCTGCAACTTATGTTGAGTGCTTTTAGCATTTCTCAATTACATTTTCGTTGTTTCTTCAAAACTAAAAACTTCAAATCAGGGGCAAAATTTAACATAATCTTACTTAACCCAGCATTTAACTAAAATGCTGTCAAACATTAAATTTTAAAACATATCTTATTTTTCTGTGGCGACTTTCTAAACCTGAACATACATATGTAAGAAGGCCTCGTTATTTTTATTAAATCACAAAATCATGTTGCATTTTCTATTAATGCAGTTTTATTTAGTTTTAATTATTCTAACTGGAGGGTATGATTACCGTGAAGGTGTTACAGTTTCCGACCCATGCACTCATACTGATTATATAGAAACACACATACATACACACACACACACAAACACACGCATTCACAAGTCAGTAATAAGAGCTTGTTTGGCTTTAATATTATACAAAATGCTCGTAATTATGTAAACAAGGAACAACTACAAGGTGTTTGGTATGTACGAATAGTCAGCTTTCTTATTTTTTCTAATGTCATTTTAAGTTTTCTGCTTTTTTCCCCTGCATTTAAGTTAGTTAAGCTACGGTCACACTTGTCAAACATTTACCCAAAAAAAGCGTAACCAAAAAACACTAATGAAAAAAGTTTTGATCCAGACACTTGTTTGTCATATTAAACAGTTTCGAACACAACTAATGTACAATGTCATACAAACCAACAATATTGGCTACTCTTTAACTTGACAAACTTTTGTTTGAATTGAAAGATTTTTCATTGGCTTTTAGTGGTTACGCTTTTTTTGGCAAATGTTTGACAAGTCTCACCATAGCTTTATTCTGTGTTATACCTATACGAGAATCTCTGATATATTTGAAAATCTGCCATAGAATACAGATCATACTCGGTGTGGAGTAGATCTTTATAACCTTAAGCGAAAACTGATCAATAAACAAACATATTTGAGCGGACAGACAAATGAATGATCGCAAAAGAAGGCTATACACACAAAGACACATGGATGGAACTAACAAGAAATAGCTAGAGGCTAAAAAGGAAAAACTAACAATTTGTTAGAGAATAATGGCAAAATTAGAAAAAGACATCTAGTGATTATTATTACCACTCACAGAGAGTTGTTGCACGTACATACCTAACTCAAGCAGACTCGCCTATATGCACATAAATACACACATACACACATACATATGTAGATGCGACAAAATGCAAACAAACTATTTGCAAGATAATAAAATTTTAATTTTAATTTGCCAGAGAAGATATTTCAAATTCCATAAATAATTTCCTTAAATTTTCTAGTATTTTCTCAGTGGAATGGGAAAATCAAACAAAATGCTGATTGCAAAAAAAATATATATATACACATACGTACCTACTCGTATAATAAAATCAAGAAACATAATAGAAAATATATAGAAATCGTATTTGTGATGCATGCGGAAGTAAAAGTTCAATGATCGTTTGTGCTCCACAAGTGATTAGGTCAATAATAGCACAAAATTGCAAAAACATCATCCACAACAAAAACAAAAACAACAACAGCAACAGCAATAACAACAACAAACAGCATCGACAAAACAGCCAATAATAAAGCAAAACAAAAACAAACTGAAAATAACGTAAATAACGATGTATCGATATGCGATTCTATTCCTACTCTCTCCTCAGATCAGGAACATTAGAAAAATTAACAAAAATAGAAACAAAAACTATACTCGTATGTATAAATGTCTAATGGAAAACTAGTCAGCATTTGAGCTTGATGTTGCTGCTCGCGTCGAACTAAAATTACCCTACTGGGGGGTGTATTTTGTTTAATAAGCTAATTGGTATTGATGTTCACGTGTATAAGCTTATTTCTAATCCGATGACATTTAAATGGGTGACCCATTTAAATGGGTTTGATCAAAGGCTTGTGTCACAAATGAACTAATGTTCGGGAGTGTGCTTGACCATAAGAAATCCTTATAATTTAAGGCTCAATCAGACATGACATAACCATAGCCATATAGAACAGCCGTTCGAACCAAACTAATGGGCAACACTGTATTTGTTTAAATGTGACTCACCCTAACGCCATAACTCTCACCATAGAAACCAATTGAATTTTGGTTTGGTTATTGCTATGGCATTATGGCTATGTCACGTCTAATTTAAGCTTTATGCAAGTGCCTGCTTAAAAATACTTTGTACGTAGATATGAGTGAGTGATAGTGAGAAAGCTTGAAACAGATTGTATGTGAAGGTGCGTGAGTGCAATATCATTATTCGTGAGTTTGCATGATGTGACTCTCGGGCAGCCATACCTCTCTCTCTATCACACACTTCGTGGAATATCATGCATTCCCAGTAAAAAAAATGGAAGTCATTCTGAAAGAACCACATTTTCATTGCTTCCAAAAAATCGATATTTTTAATTTGCCGATAGTTAGCAGAAAACCAAGTAAAACTTTATTTTAATCACACAAAACCTTGTAGTTTTTGCATAGTTTTAGTAAATACTCACCAAAATGTTCAAAAAATCGATTTTATGAAAGAAATTTATGAACTAATTTTGGCCTAAAATTTAGAAGTTATTTGCTTAAATTTACATGAAAACACTGTTTCGCGTTTAAATTCGTATAAAAAGAAACGAATTGTTAAAATATGTAACTTTTTAAAGTTTTGCCTAGATAAAAATATTGCCATAGAACACAAAAAAGGAAATTTTTCTTAAAATCGCTTCTAATTCGGTGACTGGGCATCGAAAAAGAGAACTTCTTGCAATGACAACCCTATGTAAAAATCACTAGATCGGACCGAAATTTGAACTACTTCCAGACTGCAAACTCTACATTTTCATGACTTCTTTGGAGTGTCTTTTTTTACTGGGTTACTAAGAGCAGATGCAGCCTTCGGGTTCAGGGCGTGACATAGTGGAAATTCAGTGAGAACAGTGGCTACCAGTTTTTCTTTTCTTTTTTAATGCATGTTTTTTTATTTATTGTATCTTCAAATATGAACTAACAATAAGTATTCAAATCTTAAATTTAAAATTTAATTATTAGGCCCAACCAATGTCGGACATAAGCTAAGTGATAGTTATTAATAATACATAATTAGTGATAAGCAAAAAAAAAAAAAAAAAGTGTTTTCAAGCAGCTTCATCATCTGGAGTGTTGATTATTAGAGCTCGTGTACCTCTATTTTTTAAGCGGATGTGTCCAGTAAAGTTCAAAATATTACGAGCAAGCGGATTAGGATGTGACTCGAGTTTTGTTAGATATTTGCCTGCGTATTTTGCAATTTCTTCAGTCACTAGTGGCATATTTAAATCAAGATGTATATTTGAATTTTTGATGTACCATAGAGCCAATGTTATCAAACTTAAAATTTTGTTTTGCATTCGTTGAATTTTCTCAACACTTCAAGATCAAGCAGTGCCCCATAGCTGAATTCCGGCTTTAAAAGCGACTCGTATATTAAAAGTTTGCAATCTAGACTAAGGGTTGAATGTCTACCAATCAAACAATATACCTGAGTTAATTTTAGTTTCATTTGTGTTAGCTTAAAATCAATGTGTTGTTTCAATGTAAGCCGTCGATCAAGGTGTTTACCAAGGTATTTTACATGTGAATGTTGAGGAACAATTTGATTATTGATTCTAATGGGGGAACAAGTATTTTTTTCGTAGGGTAAATGTTACTTGAACACACTTTTGTTCATTTACCTTAATTCTCGATAAGTTTAACCAAAGCTCCATCTGGCTAATGTGTTCCTTGAGTTTGCGGGATGCCTCATCAGGGTTTTCGTGCATACCAAGGCAGGCTATATCGTCGGCAAATGTGGAAGTATGGATACTACTGCTCACATGCATATCGCAAGTATAAATCAAGTATAAAACTGGTCCCAGTATGCTCCCCTGTGGCACACCGGATGAAATAGTTTCAGGCCTACCCGTAAAGTCTCCTTCCATAACAGTGAACTTACAGGAAATAATGTAACTTTCCAAAATATTTAAAATGTTTATTGGTAAGTAAGTCTTCAATTTTAAAATTAGGCCTTCATGCCACACTTTATCAAATGCCTGGGAAACGTCAATAAAGAGCGCAGAACAATACTTTTTTTCCTCAAAAGTTCTTCTTATAAATTGAACCAGTCTGTGAGTTTGTTCAATGGTGCTATGCTGACTTCTAAAACCAAATTGATGGTGTGGTATGCACCCACTACTAATTAGAATTGCGGACAATTTTGTTTTGAGCAGTTTTTCGAAAAGCTTTGACATAGTTGATAATAGACTTATTGGCCTATATGACTCAGCCTTGGTTAGATCTTTGCCCGGCTTTGGAATCATTTTAACCTTGGCAAAATTCCAGCTGTGTGGATAATACTCCAGTCGTAAAATGGCATTAAATATGAATAATAGGATTCTCATTGCAATACGAGGCAAGTTCATAAGCATCTGGTTACTAATTCCATCAATACCCGGAGCTTTCTTCGGGTTGAGTTCGGCAATTAATTTTTGTAAATCACGCGTCTTAAACTTTATGTGTTGAGGGTGTAGAGTGACTACACTCGGCTTGGCTTAAAAACGGATTTTTAGTGCTCAGCAAATATTTTACCTTTTTCAGTATCGCTTCTTGCCCAGCCTCCGGTAGATGTGCGCAGAGGTGGCTTAAACTCAATGGGTGTTTTAAGCTTTCTAGCAGCGCACCACAAAGAGTAATTAGATGCTGGTGTGACATCAAGACTTTCCAGATAATTTTTAAGAGTTGCAGTTTTTTCAGATGCAAGATCTCTTGGAGTCCTTTAGTGCACTCTTTAAATCTGATTTTGTGTTAAGGTGATCTGATCTGTGCTGTGCTGTTGCCATTTTCATCTAGCTCTACTTTTTTCACGTACGAGACGTTAAATGTCTGTAGAATAAATTCTATTAAACCCAGTCTGCGGATGGGAGGTAGTGGCATGTTCAGCAGCCTGTTTAATATTCTCATTGAGATTGGCAATGTTAAAATCAATATCATCGGGTGTTCTAAGCGTAATGTTTTCCGTACAATAACTACTGAGATATTTTTTGAACCCCAGCCAATTAACAAGACTGATCATCTTCACATATGGTTGAGGTAAGTCACTTCTTGATGGGCTATAGATTGTAACGATCGTGGGAGAGTGATCGGACGAGAGATCAAGAGAAGCTTGAGCTTGAATTAAATCCCTAGAGATATTTTTCTTTGTGGCTACCAGTGGTCGACTAATCCAGAGGGGTCACGAGCCTCCGTAGCTCAGCGCTTGCATTCTATAGACTAACAATATCCTATGAGTTCTTTCCAAATCTTATATTTCTATTTTATGCCACTTGAGCAAATTGGACGAACTAGCGGCCAATGCATCATTCAAAATATCTTCATTTCTTTCAGTTGTACATGGGATGATAAAATGTACATATATAATTGATGTGTTACTAATTAATTGACACATCTAAACTACCGGCTAACAAAGTGCTGAGGTAGAGGGCAAATGAAAATGCTCGTTGAAAAAAAATATATTTACTCACATCAAGTAAACTTGTAGTACAACTTGACAATAACTACATACATATGCACATGCACACTAACATAAGCTTCAGAGTATAATACTTGCCATTCGTAAAAAATAAATATTAGATAGTTGATGCCAATGGAGTAGTTTTCTACTACACATATGAGCAAAATATTAAATATATATCTACATATAAACAATACTAGGCTTTGTAAAGTCATATGTACATTTGCACAAACAAGCTCATCTGTTGAAGCTAAAATCTTCCTGGTACAATATACTACAGCATATAAAATAATATTTGTGCTACATACAATATGTATAAATTTGATCTTAAGCCAAATGACGATCACGATCAATATCATCGTTTGTTAACGTCATCATTATAATAAATATACTTCACATGGAATGATCATTCCGAACGTGATCTTCATTATGAACAATCTCGTCAGTCTAGCAATGTTGCAGCAACGAAACATTTGAGCCAGACGGACAAGTGTTTGTAAATATATACTAATATCTACGTATGTATGTATGTATGTATGTATGTATATATGTGAATATAACGACAAACAAACAAAAGATATATGAGAGTAGGTGCCTGAGTTTAGATTACAATATCACCGATCACTGAGTGAATAACATCAAGTAAACCATGAAATTGTTGCATGAGTGCAACAGTATGAGTATCTACGATGCCAACCGTGTGTTTGTTCTATAGATCGACCAACAACAGACAAAACAAAGTACAATAAGTATGTCTCAAACAATCAGCCAACTAACCAACAAACTATTCAAACACTTTTCGCTCTTAAAATATGCATTTATACTTAAAACTCTCTTTTTTTCCATAAATTTTCTTAAATTTTTTGTTTTCCTTCCTCTAACTTTTTTCAATGTCTCAGACTGCAGTGAACTGCATTAGAACTGCATTACGCGGAAGCTTTTACTATCAATAAAGAGTAAAAGCTTTATTTTCTTACCTTCAATTTTCAACTGATCTTTAGAACAACATCTTGCACGTACTCTACACATTTGGCTACATACATACATTAAAGCATATCGTCGTTACCCTTTAATATAAAAAGGCCCTAACTCATTATTTCTTTAATATTATTATTATTTCTTTAATATTATTCAATTAGATGTCCCTTTATCGAAATACACAAAAAACTCGATTTAAAAGAAAATATAATGAGTTAGGGCCTTTCTATATTAAGGTAACGATATGTAATTACATACGTGCATACAGAGAGGCTGACTATGCTAAAGCTTTGGTGCAGTAGGAAGCAAGTATTTTATTTCGTGTATAAATTTAGTAAATGTTCCTGTGTGTTAGGTCGGACATGCGCCCGACAGCTTCTAAAAATACACTTTAAGCTCTTTTTTAGGTACATATAGAGATTTTTGTTGCTGTCTGTCTCCGAGGGCAATTGTTGTTGTTTGTCGTTGCAATTTTAAGTGCATTCGGCGTTTACATTATATTGTTGCTTGTTGCTGTTTTTGTTGTTGTTGCTGTTGTGGTTTGATTTTCAACGAACAAATGTGAAGTTCAGGGAAATCTTCTAATCAACAATTTGCTGTTTATGAGACTTGACTTTTATGTAGCGTATGCACAAATGTGTTTTAAGTTTGTGTGCTTTTGTTACTTATTCTTTATTTTCAAATTGTTGTTGTTGCTATTGCTAGCTTGTTGTTTTTAATACGCTTTTAATCAAGGTTAAATGCAAAGCTTTTAAATTTGCTACTGCTATTTATTAGATTGTTCTGTTACTAATTTTAATGAAATACTCATGCATTTTGATTCGAGATGGGATTAACAAGTTCTAGATGCTATTATGGAATTTGTATTATATATACTCTAGAAAAAGAAAAGTATTTAAACAGCTGGGGCTGCACAAAGAAAAAAAAAACATAATATATATGTATTTAACTTTAATCTGTTGCTGGGTTGAGTATAAGCGATCTTTGGGATTGGAAATGTCTCGCTGAAAGATCTAAAACATATAAGTATATTTATTAAACAAATAATAAATATCTACTTGTTATTAACACAAAACACCCCAAAGTCAAGGCTTGACCATGATTGAATGTCTTAAGTATTATGTACATACATATCGTCGCTGTTTTAACTAACTGACCTAACTGACATTTTTTGAAAAATCAGTTAAGTACTCTACTAGACTTTATAAGTCATAAAACACATTGTCTACAATTTTCCTGACTGTGAGCATTACTTTTGTGCCTATAAAAGTAAAAAGATTTCTGACGCAGCCATGAGAAGGAATGTATAAAACAACCACAAAAACTGCTCTCTTGTTAAATTTTTAAAATGTTAGTTAGGTCAGTTAGTTAAAACAGCGACGATATGTGTGTAACTATTAAGTTGGTTTCAGTTAGTGGCAAACAGTGGGAGTGCAGCAAAAGCTTATGATGTGCACTGAAGTTCGCTTAAAACGAACGCTAGTTTTAATGATCTATCGCTTACAATGAATCAATTTTCAAGAGTATTGCATTAATATTACATAGATATATCTGGAAATATGCAATAGTAGCTTAAGTAGACTTTAGAAAATTTAGCTGCATTATGCTGTATTATGTTTCAGTTGGAATTTGCGAAGGTTAAAATGCAACATATAGAAATAAAAGATCACACGAAAGTATAATCATGCATTACCGCCTTTTAATCACTTAGGGCTAATAAATCAGTGCAAGTTAATATTTGTTTTTGGTTTAAAATGTGTTTAAACCAGCAAACCTATAAATCAGTGCAGTATTTAAACCATCTGTAAACGCATAAAATTGGCCGTTTAAACTACCAATACAGGCCATATGATTTTATTACTTACAGACCATATGTTTTGCATTTAAAGAGCACTCAACTTTTTTCCAAGCTTCTACTTTTTCTTCAGATCTTGTTCGATTTGTTTTCTTACACTCTATTGTTCTGTTATACTATTCTACTCTGCCAAGAATATATATAATTTCTTTCTCAGTAAAATTTGGGTACTTTTCATCAACTTTTATTAAATTTTTTGCCTTTTTGATTGTTCAAAGAACTGATAGCCTGCTGCAAAACAGCTGCTTTTTGACATTTATTCCAGTGCTGCCACAATATAATTTTTTAAACTACACATAAAGTATGGTTCACTGATTTACTCCTGTTGAGTTTAAACCACATATAAATTAAAGTTTAGTTCAACTAAACCAGCGTTTAAACTTTAACTGATTTATTAGCCCTTAGTGGTAACATTAAAACTTCCAAAAAACACTGCCTTGCTTAAGCTATATATTGCTTTGTTAAAACGCTGGTAGAAAACTTTGCTTATAGAAAGTCTTCCTTTATGAAAAAAAAACCTTTTTTGAGCCTTATAAGTAAAACGGAATGAAACTTTATACGTTTATAACAACAACAAAAAATCACTAGTTTCCTTCACCTGTTAATTTTTTAACACAATCAGTCCCATTCTAACTTAGTTTTCATGTGAATGATGTCTTTCTATTCTTAACAGATGGCGAGACAAATAAGAAGTGAGCGAGAATTTCGAATTTTCGAGGTCAGTTTTTTTAACTTGTTTTATTTTTACCTGAAAATATGGAAAGCTCTTTTGTAATGGCTATTAAGAATATTGCTGATTACAGCTAAGATATAAAATTTAAAAAGAAGGACCAAATGCAATATGAAAGCTTTTTAAATTACTTAGTTTAGGTAAGGTTAGGCTAGCAAGGGTGGTTCTACAACACAGCTCCACTCGTAGACCCAGTTGGGTCCATTGTAATTCCCTTCTGTTGATACCGATTAATAATAATAATATATAACCCCCATTTGTACTCAGAACAACCGCAATTATCTGTCAGTAAGCAACCGAATTACTATGAAGATCTACCCTCATATAGCTTATCTGATTTGACTCAGTAGTCCCTATCCGGAATTACCACTGAGGGTGTTCTACTAAAATCAATTTCAATGGTCTTATAGCCCGTGAACCCAGAGTTTACGGACCTCCGACCACTAAAACTGGTCTCGTTTAAGATTGTTGTGAGACCTGTTACCTGCTTCAACGAAACTTCTGTTCACCGTTCTGAACACAAAGTCACCTATAGGAAGTAGGTGAAGAATGATGTACAAGGCAGCCTGAGGTGCGCTCCTGTTATGGCCAGCGAGGCACGCGTCTGAAACTTAGCAAGTAATCTCCCATGACTTTCCTTCCTCAATGCGTCTCACTAAAGGCTCAATCAGACGTGACATAACCATAGCCATAGAAAACAGCCGTTCGAACCAAACTAATGGGCAACACTGTATTTGATTATAGGTGACTCGCCATAACGCTATAACTCTCAACATAGAAACCGAATGAATTTTGGTTTGGTTATGGCTATTTCACGTCTAATTTAAGCTTAAACCACAAAAGTATAGGAAAACCGCTCTGACAATTTACTGCCTACGGCTGCAGACTCCAGTTCCTTCCTATGGAGTTCATTTCTTTAGCCTTTCTTACGTGTTATTTTTCCAACAAATCTTGCTATCTAGGAAAACACTCAAGTATTTAGTTCCCTCTGCTAGTCTCAGCTCTATCGTTCCTGTCGTAAGCAGAACAAATCTATATATTTTGTATCTCCTGGTATAGACGACTAGCTCAGTTCTTTCTATGTTGACTTCCAGTCTTTTGTTGCTGACTGAGGAAAATAGCTCTTCCAACACCGACCACATAACTTCACTGATAGTGAGATGAAACTTTCCCGTAACAAGTAAAAAAACGTCATCAACTATCTTTTGGCTGCTCCTGCCAAACTTACTTTAAATTATCTTTAAAAAAATATTTATTCCGGTTATAACGAACTTTATCTACAACTAATAAAAATTACCGGAGCCATGGAGTTCGTTACAGCCCAACTTCCTTGTATTTGCTGAATACCTGTATGTTATACAAATTCATATTATTTTTTATGCTCAAACTTTATAATGGGACACTCATTAAAACATTATTAAAGCAACATAAATAAAATTATTAGTATTATAGTCAAAAGAGATATAATAAATTAGTTAATTAAGCCTAAATTAAAAAATAACATGATAGTTAAATATTATATAAATATCAAGTTAAAGTACAAAACGAAAATTTTAAAGCCAGCGCTGGCTCTTTAAGCTTAAATTAGACATAACATAACCCTACAAAGCAGCTGTTCAAACTAAGCTAAAGGGCAGCACTGTATTTGATTACAGCTGACTCGCCATAGCCATAACCGCAGAAGCCAATTGAATGTTTGTTTTGGTTATAGCTATGGCATTATGGTATGGTACGTCTCATTGAACCTTTAAGTCCTTCAATATGTTATCTCTTCACATTATTCGCCACTTATGACAACGATGTGACATCTTGATATTCAATTTTCCATATATCCCAAAAATTTAATTGAGCTCTCGCTCTCTCTCTCTATCTCTCTCTCGCATTAACTGACCAAAAATGTACCAGTAATTTTTCATAAATTTTTCGGAATGAAGCACCACATCTGGCTCTGGTGGTTCAGAGTGCCTTGAATCTCTTTAAAGTCGTGGTCGGCAAATTAAGGGCACGGCGCAGTGTTGGTATCTCTACGAAGTGCAAAAGCACATTAAGCTGTTGCAAAAAGGGTAAAAAGCACAAAAAAAAATACGAAAAAGAGGGTAAAAAAGCACGAAAATATATATATTTTTTTTAATTTTAATACATTAAGTCATTTAAAGAGGAGAGTTTAGAGTGTAAAAGCTGAATGTATAATTTCAAATGGAATTAATCAAGTTTAAGGGCACCTCCCAGAAATTTAAAAACAGTATCCTATCCTATACAAATATGACCAATATTTGTATCGCAAAAATTTAAAAAAAGTACCGTATCTTATAGAAATTTGAAAAATAAGAAGAAAAAATTCAACAAAAAGACTGGCGGCGAGGATTAATTTCCGAGTTATGGGCCTCTGAAATTGTAATTAAAATTATAATTTAATATACAATTATGGTGTTTTGCAAAGTTTTCCTGCTTAATAGCGTTTTCCTGCATGGCCGACAAAGAGTCTATTTTTACCATTTCATGAAAGGTATTCTCAAAAGCTTTGAGATGATATCAATATTGGTCATATTCGTTGGAAAACACCGTATAATAACAATATTGTATTAGAATTTCAGAGGCCTATAACTCGGAAACTAAGCCTCGCCGCTAATTTTTTATTTAATTTTTTCTTCTTATTTTTTAATTTTCTATAGGATAGTAATTTTTGGGAGGTGCCCCTAAACTTGATTTAATCATGATTAATTTAATAAAAAACAAGTATGTAAAAACAAATAATAAAAAAACTAGGAGTCAAGTACTATAGATTCTTACACACATACATACATACATATGTACAATAGTAGGTGAAGCTAAGGCTTAGATTAAGATATGTGTGTTACTGAAAAATCATTTACACATAAAAAATACATTGAAAGCATCACTTTTTTCTTAAGTACTCGTAACTTAAAAGTTTTTGTTTTTGTAATATTCACCCTTATTCCAGTTGTCAACATTGACTGCACGTCAATACGATATCAACAAATTGGGGTTTGGCTACCCGTTGTCTAAAACAACTGACTGCTATTGATAACCTAATGATTTCAATTGTTCTAGTATGATTAAATATTTGTGTATGCTTTAAGAAATGATTAAAAGTACTTTAGTTTTATAAATTAAAAATATTTTCATTTGACAAAAAAGTACCAAAAGCACTGTAAGAAATTGTAAAAAGCACTGTAAATATCCGCTTTTTAAAAAAGGTTATTAGCCAAAATTTCGCGTTTAAGAACAGGCAAAGAGCACCAAAAAATACCCGAGACGCACCAAAATACCATAACTGGCACGGCGCCATTTCATACACTCTTCCTTACACGCATTGCTGAGAACAAGTTGTGTGTATCGCATACTCTTGCGAATCAATGTTGCCAGAGAAAAAAAATTCCCAACAATAAGAAAATATGTTTGTTTGAGAATTTACTAAATTTTTTATTTTCAGAAAATTAATATGGGAAACCAGAAAATTTGGTTTGTCAACGTACGTTATGGTGCATGAAAATATATGAAATGTAAGGGCATTTTCAAGCATACATATATTTAAATTATTTTAAGAAATTTTTCGACAAAACTATTCTCTTTACTCACCTTTAAATCGACGTAGCAACAACAAAATATGTATTTCTTTATAAACAAAATCAAGTTTGGTTTTTGAGATTTAAGATTTCAAGTTAGAGAAATGAGATTAAAATTTCACTGGCAACACCGGCTAGTGGTGAGAATATAACAAACAGAATTGTAAAATGTAGTGGTATAATTTGCCGACCACGGCTTTAGGGCCTAGACGTTTCAAGGTCTAGGTTAAATTAAATACTAGAGCAAGAGCATGGAGAAGAATGTTTCGAACTTGACCTATCCTCTCCGGACCGCATCTTTTTGACAATACTTTACTAAGACTGATCCAGCCTTGAGCGTCTATACATAAATTAACGACAAGTATGTAATTTTTGTGAAGCTACACAGAAATAATTGCTTCTAAATATGATTGATTTTCTTGTTAATACAATTAAATAATTAATTGAAATCAAATATACTACATTTTTTTTTATCATATTAATATAATATTGTATTATATCAATTATATTATCAATTAAATTTTTTGATATGGTTTTTTTAATAATATTTTTTTGTTAAATTGAATTTAATATTTAAGAAATTAATTATTCGACATATTGTCATAAGTATATTTATTAATTTTAAATGTATTCGCTGGCGGTTCAGCATTGTCTATATGCATTTCATTGTTGCTGTAACAAATCATCAGTAGACTTCAAGCACACATTTTGAACAGTCTTTAACCCCTTATGTAGGAAAATAAAATAGATTCATATCGAATAAAAATTATTTGCTGGGTTTTGTATAAGTTTCTTTCGCGATTTTTAAAAATATTACTATTTGTGAATTCTCAAATAGTTCTTGAAAGTCTGTGCATAAGATAAGAGATTTGTGACTATTCAAAATGTATGGTTGAAGTCTACTGTTGATTTGTTATAGCAACAATGAAATGCATATAGACAATGCTGAACCGCCAGCGAATACATTTCAAATTAATAAATTTAATTTAATGTTATTGCAAACATTTTTAGTGCTTAGTTAGTCTTATTATTTTTGTTTGAACTTCATTTATTTCTATATTTATGATTTTATTAGGCTAAGGTTCATTACAAAAAAGCTTTCAGCAAATTGTAATACGATGAATCAAAAGAATTCACATATTCCATTTGCAATAAAGACTGAGTATATAAAGCAGAAATCTACATCAAATGACACCACATACAGTGGACCAAGCACAAAGAACGCTGATGATGAAGGTGAAGTGGCCTACGAAAACAGCTAGTTGTTCCGTCCTACTACGTGTTTGTTAAAATATTTACAACTAATAATATAGCATTAATAATTATCACAAGCAACACGAACTCTAGCCTAATCAAATTATAAATATAAAAAAAAATATTTCAATATTATGTGTATAATCGGGAATAGTTTCTTAATCGGGCCTAAGTTTTATAGAATGAAAAATTTTTATTAATTAATATAATTCTGTAACAAAGAGAAAAACAAATTGAACTAACCTTTTCTTTTTTGGAGAATCACATTAACTCAATATTTTGTTATATCAACAATTTTTATTGTTGACTTAAATATTTTTTTTCAATTAAATTTTCTTATTAAATTAAATTTGTTTTCTTAAAAAAAATTTAATTAAATTTTTTGTTGTACATATCAATAATTTGTATTGTTTCCTTAATAATTTTTTTAATGTATCAATGATTTTACTTATAAGTGTGCCCTTAATTATGAAAGTGGTCTAAGTCATATATATCTTTGGTCGAGATATTTAGTAGATTACATTTTAGCAAAACAAACAATATTTTTATATTATACAACATTTAAATTTAGAGTTGTTCTGCTTTCGATTAATATAAATTAAATTAATATTTGTTAAGTATTTATTAAAGTTTGTGTAATATTTATTTAATATATCGAAGCGAAAATGCACGTGACTTGGACCACTTTCATGATTAAGGGCACAAGTATCGTTTATCGTTTATCAGTTTACGCTCCAAACTGTTAGCAGATATTACGCCAGTTTTTATTAAGATTTCCATGCTTAGTGCCAAAAATGTCCATTTGACTTCCCATAATTGGACAACATATTATTTCTTTTTGATATTATTGTAAAGTTTGTCCGATATTACAATATTGAGAGATCTGGCAGTATGCTGACAATGTACTGGCAATCAAAAATTGTCAGCACAAGGTACATTGTCAGTCCACACTGTTGTATCAAATCGATCAGAAAATCTCACAATTTATTGCCAGATGGTTGTATAAAAAATTCTCACTCACTTAAGTTGTCAGTTCACACTGTTGTCATATGCAAAAATTTTCATATCTGTTTTTATGCGTTGCCAGTCTCAAAGCATTTGTTAGAAATTAAATATTAATAAGCGGATACTAATAATAATGTAATATCAGAGTGCCCTCCTTCGTCGGTATTGTATAAAAAAATCATCCGCTAAGTAAAATAACCAGTGAAATTGCTACTAAGCACAGCTATGAAAATTTAATGCGAGTCATTGACACCAGAGGCACTGTAACTCTGCATTATTAAAAAGAAAACGTGCAAAAAAGCAGAGTTGTAAAAGAATAAAGCTTTCCTCTACCCCTTCCTGTCTTCACTTTAATTATCCCTTTCCTAAAGAAGGTAACACAACACTGAGTGTTACTTACCTTTCAAAAAAAAAATAACAAATGAAAATATCAATTATTATGGACCAAAAAAGAAAGCAATTGCAATGATTTTATCCGAATATATTTTATTATATTTTTGCACTTTCCGATAGATAGAAAGAATTCTCTTACAATGGCGGCATTATCAGATGCATAGCCTTGGCTTAATCTGACAATATTAAAATGTCTGACAAATATCTGGTGATAATAAAAAATAATTTGATAATGACAACGAAATGTGTTCCCACGATTGTCAGATGTCTGTTAATTTGTTGTCAGCTGCTAGTCTTGCAATGGATTGTCAATGCTTTCTCTGGCAACGATGTCAGATCAAAAATCGCCAGTTCACACGGTTATAAGAAATTTTTAGCACATTTTAATGACAATATTGCAAGATCTGTAGTGCGATTCAATAACTTTTAACGATCCGACAATCGTAATTTTTTCTATGCATTTTGTCGCTTGGAATAACGATTGTGTGATTCCGTAACTTCTTTTTAACGATAGTACGCAGCTGATATTTTCTGTTGATTTTTGTCGATAAAATTAACAGCACATAAATTATTGTCGCTTAAATAACGACACAGCTGACATTAACCTACAGCGAATATCGTTAAAAAATGTTACTGAATAGCAAATTCGATAAATTTTCGTTATAATTATTTTAACGATGCGATTATCATTAAAAAGAGTTAGTGAATCGCACTATTGGGCGCAAATTACGGTGCTCGTTATCGAACGAAATTACGAAATATCTCAATATAGTTTATAAGGAAATATTTTTAAATTTCGATTCGTATCGAATGCCATAATTTGCTCCCTGACAATCGTCTGTAAAAGTGATTATAACTTCAAAAGCGTTATTACAATAATACCCCTTTCAGACACGCAAACTTTACTTTGCAAAGTCTTAATTCAGCTGTGTGAAAGACAGAGGGAGGAATACTATCTCTTTCTGTCTTTCTCCCAGCTGAATTAAGACTTTGCAAAGTAAACTTTCCGTGTCTAAAAGGGGTATAAATAAAAAACCAACACTTTAAATTCTTGTAATATTTAGGAAAATAAACGAACTTTTAAATAGAAAGTGTTTGCCTTAAAAGTTAATTTGAAAAATTAATTGAATAGAAATTTTTCCCTTCCCACATAAAATCCCACGTCTACTGGAAACAAAATAAAATAACAATAATTTAAACTTTTAAACATGAATAAAAATCAGATTTCTCCAAAATTTTTAGGGCCGTAAGTAACCATTATCATATTAAACGAACAGATACTTATGTATGTATGTATGTAAGTATGTTAATTTTGCTTTTATCA
Source organism: Tachina grossa (assembly GCA_949987645.1). Taxonomy (NCBI): domain Eukaryota; kingdom Metazoa; phylum Arthropoda; class Insecta; order Diptera; family Tachinidae; genus Tachina; species Tachina grossa. The sequence goes on from OX465274.1 coordinate 183,261,915, forward strand.
CTTTAAAACAAAAGACGAACAAAGAAATCATAATGAAGTTACTAAAATATTGTATGAGCGACTACTTTCGGGAGGTAGGGGAGGCAAGTCTTTCCATAAACAGCAGAAAACTGTGTAAAATTACAATGTAAGCAAACGAAATTAACAAAAAAAAAATAATAATAAACTTTTAAGAAAAGTATTAAAAGTATTAAGCAACGATATCTATACGTTTACAAGATTAACCCGCGTGAAGACCAGTATTACATACATACATACATACATACAAAGCCAACAAAAATTTTATTATTTTATAGTACAACCGTATGTATGTATGTATGTATAAGTTCCACTGTTAATATATTTATTTTATTTTTGGGGGTTATTAACCTTTTACCTAGTTTCGCTTTTCCTCATGCATGGAATGCGTAGCGAGCGAACGCACGAGCGTAGTGAGCAAAAAGAGTAAATGCAATCGAATGAAGTGAGCAGAAAAGTTTGGCTGATTTTTTCGGTTTATGTATGAATGTATGCAGGGATGTACATACATATGTATGTACATATCGCACATTTACTTCAATAGTGGCATAACTCAAGAAATGAGTTTTTTGAGTTAATAATGCAGAAAGATGCGGCATTTTGTATTTATCTTATGTAAAAATTTTATATAAATAGCTGGTACCATCACCTCCTGAGAGAAGAATTTTTTTTATTTCTCCATTGAGTTGTATGCAAATTGAAAACTTAAAACGCGTTTTCTGCAAAACTGGTTTTTTTGAGTTATGCCACTTTTGAAGTAAATGTGCGATATGTATGTGTATTTATTTAATGGAAAAAAGTTTAACAAAACTTTATGTGTGTTTGTATTGTAACGTCCCAGTGGGAATTTGAGTTAATTCAGAGCTAGTTAATTATCAGCCAAAAATTAGTCAGAAGTGGTTAAAATCAGCACTCATTCTGCATGTTAAAAGTGATCTGTAGAGCGAATTACGGCACTCGTTATCGAAGGAAATTACGAAATATTTCCATATAAACTATATTGAAATATTTCGTAATTTCGTTCGATAACGTGTGCCATAATTCGCCCCCAGATTTAACATTGAGTGGCCGCAGGACGAGTGCATCAGTTTTGAACTAATCATGAGCTCATTATGAGTTAGCTTGTGTCAAATAAAAAATATAAAAAGAAAGTGCTATTTTTAGTTAATTATGATTTAATTTATTATTTATTAACATTTTTTAGTCAGCTTAAGGTTTATGGCATGTTTCTACATTACAAGTAACTCAAAAATTTTGTTCATATGAGTACAAAATTTGGCTTTGGGGTTTCATAAAACAAGTGTCAACTTTTTCTGAGTAAAATACGTAATACTTTTTTATTTTGTTGTTTCCACATAACAATTTCAATTGTATCTAATGTCAAATATAGGCAATCAAAAATTAGTACTTGTGTGGAAATTAAAATAGGTTTTTATTCATTAAAGAAGAAATCGAATGTCCACACAATCGTCTAATTGAACCATTATGGAACCTGTAAGCATAAATCCAAACATTCTTACATTATATCCCATATTTGTATGTATTTTCATCACAATTTTATTTTCAAAACTGTTCACATAAATTTCTTCAAGGAAAGTAATAATAGGTTTGTTCGATTACCTGAAACTTTTTACTGAGCTTCGCTGTATTATATCGAATTTCGTTCGTTTGTGATTTGCCGAAAATAGTGGTTGCACTTTTATTTTTTGTGAATTTTATTTCTAAGTAAATTCTTCAATCATTTTCTTGTATGATGTGTAGCATATTTAAAAAAAAAAACGAATATATATCGTTTCTCAGTCGTTAAGCAGCTCTGGGTTGAGGAACATCTCTCGCGTCATCGTAATTATTTCTTAAGTGCGGTCAGGCTTGTGCGTGTTGTTTGGTTTTCGAGAGTTTTTCGTCTCGCTCGCACTGGTTGGCTGATCTGTCACGGATAACCGTATAATCTTACGGTTTTTTGTGGAATTTCTTTAACAACCACGTTGCTACTTCCTATGTGAAGGCATAGGTCGTGTACAGTCAGTCACAAAAACTTTTAAAATACCGTTAATACCATCTTGGGCATATGGTCTAGTTACTCCGCCCATACTTGTGCAACACCATATTATACAAATTTACTTTGTATAATATCTATTAATAAATAAATAAATATATCGTTTCTATGTATATGAAATATATTTTTTATATTTCTAATACATTTTTCGACATTTAAAATATATTGAAAGATATTAACCTCCTAACCACGATAAGGCATATTATTTTGGTTCATATATAAACTCCTGTGCTTTGAACCACATTTCAATGTAAAGTTTTTTATTCATTATTATCTTGGATCTAGCTGTATACAAAGCAAGAAGATTGGGAGTATTTCCATTAAATGCGGCAAATTAGTAACCATCTGACGATATGTGTATATACATATCGTATATGATGGATGAAATCCATTCATGAAGCATGAAAGCTTTCTGACTTGTTTCAGCAAAATCTTAATGCTTTTATAATTGTGCAAAAATTATAACATACCGTAAATGAAAAAAAGTATATCACTATCGATGTTATTAATTAAGAATCTCTGATGCAGCCTTTTTAATATATCTAAACATTCTTTAATGCTTAATAGCAAAAATACTCAGGATTTATTCAGTTACTCGATTTTGCTTGAAAAATAAACGAACTGATCTAATATTGCATTGTAATTTAAAAGCAGCTGTTTTTTATTTTGTTCGATTTTCTCCTAGGGCTGCCATTAATTAATGCTTCTAGTATGGAAAAAAATTAACTCAAATACCAAATTGTATACCATGGCAATAATGAAATTAAAAATACAAAAAGTGATACCAAATACAACGTAAGCTCTCAGGCAAGCAAGCGGTACACAGGCGAGTACGTAACAAAATGAGTTTTTATAGTACACTTGTCTAGCTTACGTTGTATTTGGTATCACTTTTTGTATATTTAATTTCATTATTGCCATGGTATACAATTTGGTATTTGAGTTAATCTTTTTCCAAACTAGAAGCATTATTGAATGGCAGCCCTAGGAGAAAATCGTTCAAAATAAAAAATAGCTGCTTTTAAATTACAATACAATATTAGGTCCGTTCATTTATTTATCAAGCAAAATCGAGTAACTGAATGAATCCTGATTATTTTTGCTTGAAAGCTTTAAAGAATGTTTGTATAAATTAAAAAAGACTAAAAGATATTGACACTCTTATTTATTTTTGGTATATTATAATTTTTTTACAAATTATAAAAACATCAACTACCAGTTTATAGAAGCCATGTAATAATTCTCGTCTGTCTATTTATATTGAAAACAAAAACCAATTTGAGTGATTTGTTTTTGTTTTCAGTATAAATAGACAGACGAGAATTTTCACATGGCTTCTATAAACTGGCAGTAAGATTTTGCTGAAACAAGTCAAAAAGCTTTTATGCTTCATAACTTTCAAGCACTTTAAATTATTGTATTTGCCTATTAAACATAAAAAAGCAGAAGGATTTCATCCATTATATACGATATGTATATATATCGTCAGATTGTTATAATTTGCCGCATTTAATTGAAATGCTCCCAATCTTCTTGCTTTGAATACAGCTAGATCCAAGATAATAATGAATAAAAAACTTTATATTGAAATGTGGTTCAAAGCACATCAATTTATATATGAAACAAAATAATGGGCCTTATCGTGGTTGGCGGTTTTCGACTTCAAATTCAACGATTTGTAGTTGATTAAACAAAACAAGCTATAGTTGTCTTTAATCTAGTACAAAACGCATGATTTTCGCGGCAAATTCGCCAATCACAATAAGGGGCAATGCTTAGTTAACTTGAAAATTACGGATATGAACCCACTTTGGTGTTTAATATCTTTCAATATATTTGAAATGTAGGAAAATGTATTAGAGATATAAAATATATTTCATATACATAAAAACGATATATACTCTTTTTTAAATATTTTAGACATCATACAAGAAAATGAGTAAAGAATTTACGTAAAAATAAAATTCAGAAAAAATAAAAGTGTAACCGCATTTTCGGCAACCATTTATTCAGTAAGAACTTGCAATTACTCTTAAGATTTTGTATGAACGAACGAAAGTAAAAAGTTTCAGGTACTCGAACAAACCTATTATTATTTTCCTTGAACAGATTTATGTGAACAAAATTGAAAATAAAATTGTGATGAAAATACATACAATTATGGGATATAATGTATAAGAATGTTTGGATTTATGCTTACAGGTTCCATAATGGTTCAATTTGACGATTGTGTGGACATTAGATTTCTCCTTTAATGAATAAAAAACTATTTTAATTTCCACACAAGTACTAATTTTTGATTGCCTATATTTGACATTAGATACAATTGAAATTGTTATGTGGAAACAACAAAATAAAAAATGTATTACGTTTTTTACTCAGAAAAGTTGACACTTGTTTTATGGAACCTCAAAAGCCAACTTTTGTACTCAATGTAGAAACATGCCATTAATATTTTGCCATCGCGTCATATAAAATATAAATGGCACAGAGTTAAGGTTGAATTAGTAAAATCGTATCGTGATGTTGCGTATCAGCTGACAAAAACCGTACGATATACAATGCATGTTACTAGTTATAAAATATGTGGTGGTAGCACTGCTGACGTAGGAATCTGTAGAAAACAGATTTTTCTGTAGCGAATGTCAAAAACATCGCATTTAATGCCAGACAAAAAAAATGTGCTGTGCAAACTGTTACATTTTCTATAACTTGTGCACAAAGTTGAACGATACGTCAAGCTGTAAAGTAGAATGATACGATTTTACTAATTCTACCTTTATTATAAACATGAATTTTATGCTGACATCTTCGCTCTGAACTTTGACTGTATCAGCTTTGAGTTAGCTAAAAGTTAGCTCAAAACTTAACGAAGAAGTTAGTTGTACAAAAACAACTCACTAATCTCTGCATCAGTTTTGAGTTAGCTTAAAGTGAGTTCAATACTTATCGGGAAGAAGACAGTTGTGCAAAAAACAACTGACTCACATCTGTATCATTTATGAATTAGTTCAGAAGCCAGTTGTAAATAAGTTATCAAAAAGTCTCCCATATTTTGAGCTAGCTAATAAAAATCCGACTGGGGTGTGAGTAAATTATAATTTAATGAAATTTGTTTTGAAAAAGTTTTTCATGTGGTACGAGTATGTATGGATGTGTTAATTATTTATGATCAATACGCCCAACAATAACAATAAAGACAACATACGTGCATACATACATATGTACATATAGTGCACTAAAGCCATAATATAAAAAGAAAAGATGAACTGCAGCGTTGTCAACTTTTAAATTTCAAAAAGCACCGAAACCAGAAAAAAGCGCGTAGTTTAAGTGAAAAAGCCCTAAATTTAAAATTTTATTATTTTATATAAAAAAATTTTACACATCGTCGATTGGTTATTGGTTTGCTGCAGACGTAATGTATTTTGAATATACTGTGCCGCAAACTAATAGCCAACCGACGACATGTACATAAAAAATGTAGGAATCGGTTGACCTTGCATTCCATTCCTAAGATTTAAAATTTTAGGCATCCGATAAACATTTAATTTCTGTAAGAATAAGTGAATTTTTAAATCAATGAACAAACGAATCTCTCGAGTTTAGTCAAATTGGCAGTAATCCATGAGTCTTTCTGAGGTTAAGAGCCGATTACTCGTAAATTTTGAGCTCGATGGGCTTAGCATAGTTTTTATTAAATTATGTTGTGGGAACATTCTATCGGCTGCTATGTGACAAAGATAATAAATTTTGATCGAAATAAAAATGGTGACTTTTTGTGTTTCTGGGTGTAACAGAAGTTTGATGGGAATGCAAGTTTTGATAATGCCTCAAACGAGTTCATATCAACTGAATCTGTCAAAAGTGGACTCAATATTTTTCCCATTGCATTAAGTGAATCAATCTTTCTCCACCCATTGTCTATACTAGACAAAATTTCGCTATAATGCTATATTTTAGTAAATACTTGTATTATGTCTTCTTTGTTGTATGGCAAAACACTGTTTATATTAATTATGCTTAAAATGTTAAAGTTTGATGGTAATATGGCACGTATTTATTTAACCAAAACTTTTAAAATCTTAGTCGATTTTTCGAGATGCTATATTTAACTTCAGAGCTTATGTTTTTGAATGAAAAACTTCCTCGAAAAAAAAGGTAAAGAAATTTTCCTTTGAGCTTTTGGTTTAGTGCCACCGCCTTGAAACAAAAAGTACCGAAACTGAATTTAAAAAAGCACTGAGCACTAACTTCAAAATTTGTCGCGTCGAAAATTTCAAAAAGCACTAAAAACGGTGCGAAAAGCACCGACTTGACAACGCTGATGAACTGTGTAGATACTCTCTACAAAAAAAAAAAAAAAAAAAAAAAAAAAACGCCGCACAGAGCGTACAGTGGGAAGCAAATCCTTTCGAATATTCTCATGTCACTTGTCATATATATATAGGAGCTGTTCGGAAATGCATCACTGCTTTGCATCGTATGTTGATAATCTTGTTTAGTATTAGCCATGATTGTACCTCATATTTGACATTTATTTGTGCGTTATCTATGTCAGCGCAGCACTTTAGGAAGTTAATGGCTCGATTATGGATGGCAACCGAACCTTAAGGCGCAGTTAGCCGACTGTAATGTAAAGTAACTGCAACGTAGGAAATAGCTGATTGACATTTTTGTATGAAAAGTAGTTTACGTTTCATAACATCTGTATAACCATTTTCATTACTTTTCACATAACAATATCGATCAGCTGTTTCCTACTGTTGCAGTTACATTACATTACAGTCGGCTAACTGAGCCTTTAGTTGCATTGCAGTCAACAGCTGATCATTTCAGTTGCCATATTGGCAACCACAAGTTTTTAGTTGCTGCATAGCTTTTAAAGCTATGCTTTGCATATTTAAAGAAAATAAGCTTTAAAGTTAAAAGAATTCAGTAAAGTATGACTTTGAATCGCGCAGAATGAGCTATATGTTTTAAATGGTTTATACATTTTTTATTTATGCGATATTTATAATCTTTTAGTTTAAAATACAGTATATTATTGGGGAATTTTTTGCAATTAGCTTTGAAAAATTATATCCTGTAAGTGATGTCCATTTTCTGTTTCGCGCAATCGTGCTCTTTTAAACGAGAGAGAGAGAGAGAGAGAGTATACATCTCATATTTTCCATAACTTTTAGCAACATTTCGGGTGTAATGGCCATGATTTCATTTCGAATGTTGGTTTTTAGTTGGAGTATGGTTCTTGGCTTGTAAACGTACACTCTTACTTTCAAATACCCCGAAATAAAACTGTGAGTGCAATGCGCACATTAAAATGACGGCGATATGCACCCTGTGTCAACACAATAGACTGTTGGTTTAAAAAATAAAATTCAATTATTTTTGTACGTTGTTCGATCGTGTAATAATTCGTAATTAATTGCCCAAGTCTTCTTGATAAAATGATGAAAAAAAAACGAAGAAAGGATAATAATTAAAAAAAGTTATAAAGAATTCAACCATATAGCTCATTCTGCGCCACCCTGTATATAGGCTTGGCATTTTTTTCGTTTTGGGATTTTTTCGGTTTTGAGCTTTTTTTAATTTGGCGTTTATTTGCGTGTTTGGTGTTTTTGCTGTTTTGGTGATTTTTTTGGTTTTGGCGAGTTTTTCTCGTTTTGGCAATTTTTTCCGGTTTTTTGCATTTTTTTTTTAATTTTGGCAATTTGTTTAGGTGATTTTTTTTAATTTTGGCGATTTTTTAATTTTTGGCGATTTTTTTTCATTTTGGTGATTTTTTCGGAATTTTGCGATTTATTATAGTTTTACTTTTTTTTTAATATGGCGCTTTTTTCGATTTTATAATTTTGGAATTTTTTAGTTTTAGCGTTTTTGAACATTTTAAGAGTTTGTTTCTAACATCCAGTTGTCAAAACTACATAGTCAAAATTGCATTAACTGATAGAACATCCTTTAATTAAATTTTGTTTTAAATTTCAGTGTTTATTGTTGCAGTCTGAATAAAAATTCACTAACTTTACAAATTTCAAGTATGTATATATATATATATATATATATATATATATATAGTTAGCTAAATGAAAAAAGGCGTAACTAACAAAAATATAATTTTACAAGAGAATTAAAATAACTAAAAAAAAAAATAAAAAAACTTGTAGTTAAGTCCCCTTGCGTTTTGTTAATAACAGCGTCATTTTTGATCGCAAAAGTATAAAATTTGATCAAGACATGACATTCATAATAATCACACAGAAAAAACTAAATTTCGTTTTCAGTAACCATATTCATTGAATCAGTAAATATTTTTTCTGAATGCGGACCTACAAAGAAATTTGTAGATTCTGATAACAATTTTGTAAAAATTTAACTGAAAAAAAATTTATTTTTAGTTAACTTATTATGGCATTAGAGAAAAAAGTTAACTGAAACTCAAAATATTTTCAGTCAAATGTATTAATAGAAACAGAAAAGCATTTTTGTAGATTTTTTTTTATTATTCAGCAATTTTTTTTTATAATTTACAAACGCATTCACTAAAATTTTGCGTATTATCAGAAAATAAATTAACTGAATCAATAACAATTCTTACAAATTTTTATAAAAAAAAAAATTAGTAAAGTTTTATTTGAAAAAAATAACTGAGTCAAATAAAAGGTTCAACTATTTTTTTACTTTCAAAAATTGGCTTGTTTTTTATGGTTAAGCATTTCGTTCCGGCATTTGGAACTCGACAGTAGACTTCAACCCAAAAAACTTTTGAATTTAGCTAACAAACTCCGTATGTTTATAGTAAGACTCTTAATACTATATTGAGAATCACAATATACAAACATAATAAGTTTGAAACCCGCAAACAAAAATCTTAAAAAAAATGTTTTTTATATCTATATAACAAAAATTAAAAATTTTAAAAACCCCCGACTTTTTTCAGAAAAGATATTATATCTTCTAAACGGCTGGACCGAGTTTCTTCAAACATAGCTAAGAACCCTCTCGATCAAGTCATCTTTCAAACAGAAAAAACTAAATGAAAATCGGTCCAGCCGTTTGGCCTGTACGTGGACACGGAGAGACACACAGACACACAGACACACACTACAAACTTATAACACCCCTTTTTTTAGTCGGGGGTTAAAAATAATTTGTAGAAAAAATTAAATAAATCAGACAAATTTTTTTTGCGGTATATAAAAATAAATTTAACTGAAAATAACAAATTTAAATATAAAAAAATAAATCTAAAAAAATTTGTTTACAAATTTTACTTTATATAGATAATTTTCATTCTATACAGTTTTTTTACATAAAATAAAATTGGAACAAATAATTTACTGGAACAGTAAAATATATTTACTGAAACTAAATTTTATTTCAAAAGACACATTTGTTAGAAATTTTTTTGGGAATAATCTTTTCTGTGCAATCAAAAACTCAATTTGGAATTGTTTGTTAGTTACGCCCTTTTGCATTTTAGCTAACGATATAATTGTGTGTATACTCGTATTTTGGAACATCCTTTAACTTTTAATTCTCATGTATTTGTTGTTGTAGCGGCAAAAGTTCTACATACTCTATCCAAATTGCAGGTCCATAGCGCTTACGGTTCTCGAGAAAATAGCCTGTGACGGACAGACAGACTGACGGACAGCGTAGCGAAAACAATAGGGTTCCTTTTCACCTTTGATGTACGTATAGATTTTAAAAGTTCCGTGTACCCTTCTTTTGAAAGTCTGTACTAGCAGAAGGAAATTTCTTTATGAAATTTATCAACCTAAATTTCCTTAATTTGTTTTTTACAAACACTTTGTATGAGAACCTGAAATTCCTTGAGAACTCATTTAAAAATTTCCATTTGCTAGTACGGACTTTCAAAAGTAAGGTACACAGAATGTTTGATATGTATTGACTATCTTAGGGATATTGGTAAAACTTTGTGTCAATTATCACGTTTTTAATCTAACCCTAATCATACTGACATAAAAACTTACAAATCTTACTAACATATGTCTCTAAGACACATATAAAAAAACTTACGAAAAAATTATTAAACTTTTTTAATTTTTTATTCATTACATTATTTACATAAAAGAATTTTCACAGCATGTTCATTGCAGACATTACTATTACATTTTTGGCAGCATTGCTTAATAATACGTCTTATTTTGGGATTGCATAAATAGCAATGGGTATTAGTAGGTGCAATTCCTTCTTGAAGGACTTCTTCCATTAGTTGAGGTCGTTGCAATTTATTCTTCGATGTTTGGTGTATTTGGGGTGTAACAAGCCCTTCAGTGACTTTTCGTAAAAAGAGTTTTCGAGCTTTCTTTGCATGTATGTGTCTCTGAGACACATGTCAGTATTTACTGCTACATTTTTATGTTTCGGCATATAAAAGATGTAAGAAGGCAATACCTAATTTTTTTTTTATTAAATTATACAAAACATATGTCAAATAAAAGTCATGAAGTTTGGTTGCGATATGTTTTATATTTCTGTAGTTAAATTTAATGGAACATCCAAATGTGTCTCACAGACACATGTTAGTAAGATTCGGGTTAAGTTAGAAAATATAAATCTGCTACCAGAAAAATTTATGTTGAAACAACTGTTTGGTCACGGAATTTTTGACATTTCTAATTTTCATCAACTTGTAATTAATTTTTGTGCTTTTGTACGTTGCAAATTCGAAAATAAATGAATATGTGTTTATGCAAAAATAATTTTACACAAAGGGCTACACGATTATTTTTTTTGGAGAAATAAATGTAATTCCTTAAGAACTTCGTACCTGGGGCATAATTCTCGCATTCGATAGCGAGCGAGTTATTACTCGAATGTTCGAGTTTTTTAACTTTTGGGATTTTCGCATTCGGTTTCGAATAACACATATCGAAATTTCTAATGACAGCATTCGATAACGTGCATACATTCGAATGAAACCGTTCGTGTTTTTACTCGCAAGCTAAAATGTGTTTAACATAGAAAAAGCGAAGAAAAGGAAAATGTATGTTCAATATTTGACTTATTTATTTATAAATGCATGAATGCACAAATGTACGTATAAAAATACAAATTAAAAAATTTCTAGTTGACTTCAAGTATAACAAAACACACTGACTTGGCAAATAATGTCGGGGAGTTGAGTTGTCGGGGAAAATAAAAAAATCAACCAACTCTGGGAGCATCTAAATAACAAATTAACTGCTTCTGGTCAACCAATAAAAGAATCGAAAATGTGGCTAGTGCTCTATTCTCTAACTTTACACTAATTTATTATTATTAAGTTATTAATTAAATACAAATGAAAATAACATTTATGTATATTCGTTTCTTTTTTCTGCATATACGTGTGTATGTACGTACATACATATATTTTTGCACACATACATATATACAAACATATGCTTTTGCTTACAATTTATTCAGTGTTGTGAAATGAATATATTTGCCTTTTTCCAACACTGAAACAAAAACTCGATTCGCTTGGTAGCGAGTGACATCATCCGAAAATTTCTTGCCATCGAAATTAATTTCTATTCGAATGCAATTCCGATCACGACTGCAGGAATTAGGCCCCTGGGCTTTACAGGAGAACTGTTTGTATGCAGCTCCTAAAAGTATGCTTTAAATGGTCCTAGGATGTTTACTTATTTACGCATATTACTTCCGCTTTCCAACTTGAAAAAAGAAATGTTTAAGTCTGCTTGACTATGGGTTGTGCATTTGCATCTAAGTATGTACAACAAAAATTTAAAATCGCTGAAATAAGTTCCGTGCTAAAATCCAGATTATACACTCCTCTAAGAATTTTTTTTTTTTGGAAATAAAATTATTTTTTGTTTAATTTTTCGGCAGCGATTGAGAGTTGATGGACGGACCGTTATTATGGCTCGGTTATGGATGGCAACCGAACTTTGGTTGCGTTGCTATTTGCCGAAATGGTATTACGGATGGCAACTGGCAACTAGCAGCTGGTAATTTCAGTTGCCATATTGGCAACCACAAATTTGTAGTTGCTGCATAGTTTAAAAGTAAAAAATTTAAAAATTAAACAATAATTGCAACATTATTTTCATTTTTGAATTTCTTCTCTGCATATTTAAGGAAAATATGCTTTACAGCTAAAACAGAGATTTTTTAAACTTATTTTAGGCAACAACATTTACTCACAGCAGAGGCGGTAATTCTAAAGAGTCGTCTAATAGATTAAACTTTTGTACTTCCTTCTCTTCACCAATAATTAATTTCACTTAACTAATCATTTTTATGATCAGTAATGTTTTTAAGCACTTTTACTCAATAATTTTCTTTTTAGCACATGTATTTCTTATATTTTAAATGTTTGTTTATATTATTTTCAGTTGCCAATCTGTCGTAATCGTATTTTCGATAACTTTTTGGCAACTGGAGGAAGTTGCCATACATAATACAAATTTTAAGTTAACTCGACAACTAAAGTTCGGTTGCCATCCATAATCCAGCCATTAGATACTACCTAGCGATCATGCCAACAACAACAGTCAACAAGTAATATTTAATTTTAACTACATAATAACATTTGTCAATTAAGTGGCTTTAAGATTAAGCCAAGCATAAAAATATTCGAGCACCACTGTGAAAGTCATCAATGAAAGCTTGTCAAATGAAAAAGCAACATCAAAATTTAACATTCTGAATCAGTTGTAGCAGACAGCTTCAAAAAGTACCGTTCGAAATTTCTTTCTTTTCACTTACTGAAAGCCAACAACAACAAACAACAAACAACAACAACTACATTATTTAGTACGCACTCACACCAATACAACTTGCAGCAATTTGTACTGAATGTTATGGAAGTGTAGTAGTATCTACGAAGCCCAAACGTCACAGAGACACGACGGCTACGGCAACTCTTTAAGTAAAAGCAGCAATATCAACAACAGTTATACCTGCTGCTTGTGTATTGAATCACTTGATAGCTATGTAGCTGTATAGTTTCATTTTGACTTGTTGATTTTAAAAATGTGGGTCAAGTTATAATGATGTGAATAAATAAGTATGTATGCATGTACATACATATGTACATATACATTTTTTTTTGTACAAACATCCAAACATTTGCTTAAACTAATAGGTATAGTACGTGCATACATATGTATATGTAGACATACGTAAATACCCAGTCAGCATTTTATGAAATTAATGATCATATTCGAGTCTTTTTCGACTACTCTACGCGATTAAAATAAACAAAACATAAACATCCGTTTTGGAGTCGAAAATTACTGTTCATTTGGGAGAAAATGCTACACTGTCTCGAATCACTTTCAAGACAGTTTGTAGTAGAGATGTGCAAATGTCGTTATTTTATCGTGTTACGCGTGAGTCACGCGTGATTCACGTGATTCGTGATCAAATATTATAACTAATCACGCGTGAGTGCATGAGCGTGATTGAAAAAAATTTACTCGTGCGTGATCGTGCGTGAGCTTTTCTTAATAATCACGCACGAATGTAACTGTATTCAATTATTTGAAATAAATTATTTTATAATAATAAATGCATATGTGTACGTATAGTAATATGTATGGTAGTATGAGCTTACAAATATAATGAATACCCCCAAACAAAATGTTTCGACTTTTTCTGAAGTCAGACTTGTCGTACCGAATTCGTTAAGACATTTCGGTAGTTTCTCTGAACAATTTTTTTACACATTAAAACTTTGATTTTTGAGTACATAAGTAAAAGTTTGTGAAATTTTTTTTTAAATAAATATGTATATGTTGATAAAAAAAAAGTATTGTAACAAATATTAAAAAACGTGAGTATGTGCAAATTATTTCGACAATAGCAGCAACATAACAGTGAAGCGGCACTCTGCTATAAAAGTCCCAAATCACACTATGCAAGTCTTATTGCTAAACTGATTCGTTTCAGGGAGAGTGAGACGAGGGGAACAGCAACGTTTCTTTTACCCCCGTCTCTCTAGCCTAACAAACTAATCAGCTTAACAAGAAGACTTGCATAGTGTAAATTGGGACAAAGCAAAAAGAAATCGTACCTACATGTCGTTAGGAATTCGTACCGACTTATTGTAACGAATTCGTACCGACATATCGTTACGAAGTCGTGTCAACCATTCCATACAAAAATTGTTACGATTTCGGTAATATTTCGGTGACGAAATCGGAAGATTTTGTCGACCAATCGTTAGTCCCAATTTTCACGAGGCAATTTTACTTGCGCAAGTCATAAAATTTTTTATTAAACTTGCTGTAGCGTTTAGATAGAGCAAGTTTACTTGACCATTTTATTTCTTTTTATTTGAAGCAAATTAACAATAGTTATTAATAGTCTCACAAAACAAACACTTCGAGCCACAATGAATTTTACAGACAAAAAACCAGAACAGAAAACAAACACAAATGAAAAGGAATGTCAAATTTGATATAGAGCGAATGATAGCAAAAACAGAATCGCCATGTACAGGCAAGACTGTACGGCAATTCTGCTGATTTTTACACTCCTCACTTCTTCCACACTGCTTTGTTCGTCAAATTCAAGACTTGCGGAAGTAAAATTGCCTCGTAAAAATTGGGACTTACGAATTCTTTACGAATTCGGAGCATTTTGTTTTGTATACATAAACCTTTGTAAGTATGTATGTATGTTTCTTAGATACCCTTTAGAAAGTATCAATTGAGAAATACTACTGATTCAACAGTGCCTTTGTCAACAATACTACTGACGAACTGTGCCGCAGAAAATGTTTTTTTGATTTAGGGGCCGTCCATATATTACGTAACGCTGTAGGGGGAGGGGTGGGGTTCGAGTTTTGTTATGATTTGTTATGGTGGGATGGGGGGAGTCTTTGAAAATGTTACGTAACAGAAAAATTTTATTTAGTATTTTGTATGTTTTAGAGTTGAGCGATTTTTTGAAACCTGTTACTTTTTCACAGCGATTGAAAAATCACATATCACAACTGTGACTGAATTTATCAAGTAACAGGTTTTGGAAATATAGTTCTTTCATACAAACTGTCAATGTTCTTGTATGTAATAAAGCTACCACATTAATTTTTTTACACATTCAGATTTTGTCAAGAAAAAATCGTCGAATCGTGGCAACTATGTACAGCTCACATTTTTATATTTTCAATTTATTGTCTCTCTGTCTGTTATACGAAAATTCTCAATGTATGGATGGGGTTGATTGCTAATTGTTTATTCTTCTCGGTCTTCTTATAAGTATTTATCGAGACACCAATACTAATAAAAGGCAGAAGAAATGAAATGTGTTAAACCGTGATCACAGTCACTGTTTAATTTCACTGCTGCTCTTATTAGATTTTCTCAAAATAACAGAACTGCTACAAACAAAATATTGCTAAACTGTGATCACAGTCACAGTTTAAAAGAACAGCGATTTAGAAGTCACGTTCACAAGGAGCAACATTATTAAAAAATCACGTTATCGCTCATCACTAGTATGTCTTCTCATTTAATATGCTTTTCTCTTTTATTTAATTGATCATACGTCTTACCATCACATTTATATTATGTATGTATACATACATACATACATGTGCGGAATGTCAATTTTTGATATACGAGAATTCGAATTCGAATATTTAAAATGATATCCGCGAATACGAATATTTAAAACGATATTAAATTAAGTTAATTTAATTACTATTTTTCGAACTTCATTTGTTTCTATATTTATGATTTCAACAGGCTAAAGTTCGTATCGCTTTTTAAGCCAAATTACATGTGATAATTATTAATGAACAAATAACACCAATGTTAGTTGTAAATATTCTGACAACACATAGTTGAACGGAACAGCTAGCCGTTTTCGAAGGCCACTAAACCTTCATCATCAGTGTTTTTCTGTGTTTGGTCCACTGTGTGTGGTTTCAGTTGATGTAGATTTCTGCTTTATATACGAAAGATTTCGGCTTTATTTGAGTTATGACACTATTGAACTGGATGTGCGATATATACATAGATATGTATTTATGTATATGTAAGAACCTATTTTTCAACCCAAAAAACATGAAAATTATATTATACATATACTTTTTCGTGAGCGTGCGTGATCGTGATAAGTTGTAAACCACTCGTGCGTGATTAAAAATATTTTATTCGTGAGCGTGAGTGATCGTGAAAATGTTCAAAATCATTCATGCGTGAAAGTGCGTGAGTAAAATGTTTTTCTGCGTGAGCGTGCGTGTCGTGAGTCAGAAAACACTCACGTGCACATCTCTAGTTTGTAGCATTACTTACAGTCAGTATTTTTGTTTTAAATTTTTATATACATAAATTCACTCGCACCTTATATCGTTTTTATTTTACTGTACGAGCTTGCTGTTTGTTTTTGTTTTTTAAACAAGTATTTCTGGGAGTCATTTTCGAGTCTTATTTTAAGCGCAGTACTGATTAATCAATTTTTGATCATCTAAGGCAGTCGGAAAAGATAGTTTGGCAAAACAATCTTCCACATGCTGACTGGGTACATACCTAAATAAAAATAAATTTCTTAACAAGACACAATTTTTCGACAAAGAGGAGAGAATATATTTTTTTTTGTGTACAGCTCAATCGTGGGTATAGATACCCAGCAAAAAATTTCCAAAAAGATAATCGAGTTTGGAATTAAGCATTTTTGGTGGAAGCACTTCCGTACTGGATTACCAACTTAATGATTTTAACAAGGCGTGATACTAAAATAATCGATTCTTGAGAAGTATTTACATTTTTTTATTTGTCAAGATTTCACGTAATCTATTTCGTCTAAAAAAATAATTCTCTTCATTTAGCAACTTGCACGTAATTTTTTTAAATTTTAGGTAATGTGATTTTTAAGCGAGTAATGAAAATTGGCAATCAGAAAATTAAGTCATTATATGGCAAGTAGTTCTAATGGTAATGTGCAATTTTTTGCTGGGTATGCACCAGGTTATGATCATGAAATTTGTATAGAAAACAAACGACTGACTAACTATCTGTCAGATATATAGATTAATGCTGTTAAAACTAATATAATTGGTTACAATTTTAAAGTGTGGGAAGGTAGATATAAATATAGGTACATATGTATACTTGTGCATATAATATATTTACATTTAAAATTTTATGTACATATGTACATATGAATGTACATACAGGCATATGTGGTATAAATAGCTACAACTACTTGATCAGAATTAACTTGAAATCTTCCAAAAAACTTTCACATATGTTTAGTTACCATCAGGAACAGCGATGTCAACTTGGTGCATTTGACGCTATTTTTAGTGCTTTTTGTAGACTCAAAATGCCAAATTTGGAGCGTTAGTGCCAAACTGAGAAATAGCACTAAGTAGTGCTTTTAAAAAATTTGTTTATTTCTTAAAATTACTTTAATAAAAACTTGTTGTATTTATTTTTTTTCAGTGTAAAGCATACCTTTTTCGTCTGATATATTTCATTAAAGATACTGATATTATTACCGAAATAGAGAATAGCTTAAAAAATAATAAACATTAAGCTCGTTTTTCACGTTAGTGCTTTTTACGCTTTTTAGATATCAAAATTACGCTTTTTGTGCTTTTTCTAAATTTTGATGTGCTTTTAGAGCCAAAAAGTTGGCGTCACTGATCAGGAAACAAATTGGTCAAAACATTCCTCTAAAGAAGTGCTATGTGAGGTTTCTTAAGGCTTTCATCTTGAAAAGCAAGCGATTATGGCAATCCGTACTAAACGAAATTTTTAAATAATTCACTGAAATTTATAAGAAAATTTTATATTTACAAGTAGCCTTTAAAGAAAATTTTCTTTTGAAATTTATTTATTTTATGTTGATTTAAAAGTCCAGTACTGTAAAATTAAAATGAAGAATCATGTTGAATCAAAGTTATTTCAAGTTGAAACAACGTGAATTTGATGCTGAAATAACAGTTCAAGTTATTTCAAGCTGAAATGTGAAGGTCACTCATACACTGTTCTGTAAACCGAACCGAAAGTAACTCCTATAGAAATATTTTTTCAGACTTTTTGAATATTTCTATTATGTAGATTCTTTTATATCATATCTGAAAGAAAATTATCGTGTATGATTTTAAACACGTCTGCAGGGCAATTATTAATTTAAAAAAAAAAACGAGAAATTTACTTGAATTCGGCCAATTGTTTTGTGAGAAGTAATGTACAAATTCTTACTTATATATATATATATATATATATATATATATATATATATATATATATATATATATATTTCAACAGATATATTAACTTAAAATATAGTAATTTTGTTGAGTTATGCCTCTCTTACGGCAAAGGCTCAATATAAAAGTATTTATTCCACCAAAATACAATGGCTACCCACATATCGGTTTTATTAAAAAAGAAAACTTAAATAATAATGAAGAATTACTTATATACATACATACGTACACACATATGTATGTATGTATGTATGTACATATGTATGTCAGCGTTTAAGTTGTACCTGTCAGAGAACACCTTGTGCGCCTAAAATCGTTAGACAAGTGCTTGAGTGCGGCTTGCCCTTAATATTTGAAAAAGTTTTGGGTTGGAGAAACTAACTGAAATAAATATCAAAATATATTGATATATTATTGTGCCATATAAAGTCCCAGAAGACTCCGGATATCTTACAAAGAATTGACAGATTTCTCTAATGCTCCCGCTCTCTCTCTCTCTCTCTCACTCTCGCGCGAACTGCACATTCAAGCCACTTAAATGATATTCATACCAACCGACCAACCAGAAATAAAGTTAAAATTTAAAAAATAAAAATATCAACTTCTTGTATAACTTTCACTTAGAAAGTTCTGCTTGTGGTTGTTTATAAGTAGATGGTTTTTTTTCGTTGCGTTTCATGTTTGTATTTTAATAATAAAAGTTGCTGCTGCTACCGATACACTATGGCTCAGAGTTTAAATTTCTTTAGCAAAAATTGTTTTTTTTTTCGATATTTTGTTGTGATTCTTCTGTTATATTAGAGCGCTGGGTAAACAGTCTTGAAATGTAAATACGTCTTGTGTTTTAAATGTATTGTCCTAGCATGTATTATACTAAACAAATAATAAATGATGTTGTTTAATAAGCGAAGCACGATGGATGTATTGATGTATGTGTATATGAGTATTTACAAGCGATGTCGTGAGAACTTCTTGTTCGCAACAAACACTCAAAAGAAGTAGTGTTGATGCGTGTATGCTTGTTATTTTGCATATTGTACGTATACGTGTGTCAGATGTGGATGGCAAGCTCTTATGTGTTTAAGGGTGGTTTTTCAAAGCAAGCACACAAAACTAATTTTATGTGCGCAGAAAAATAAAAGATCATACACACAATGTGTGTGTGTATGTATATGAATGAAGTTTTTATACGCGCCCATTCGTCACGAAGTATATTCTTCTTTCCTCCTATACCTACAAGAACTGAAACAAATGTCTTGCCAACAGTGTTGTTGAGCTTTTGTTTTAAAAGATTTCGCTGTATTAAATCATTTGAAAAATCCCTCATGTCTTAAAAGTTCTTTGAAGTGGTCTTGTGCAGGGGTCTATTATATATATTATTTTAATGGGCGTGGTAATACCTACTTTGCTAGTCATAAAATTTAATTTTTTGGGTGCCCCAGTGTGGTTGAGTGGTAGCGATGCTAGTCTTACATCACAGAGGTCATGGGTTCGATTCCCGAAAGGCTAATGAACTTGCGGGTTGTGTTAGTTTTAAAAAAATCTGATTTTAATGAGTTCAGCCAGTTTCATACAACTTGGGCTTAAGCAGAAATAGTTGAAAAATAATGATTCCTTTGAATAAGCGTTGCACTGCTATTTTTTCTAACCAAGTCCCAAGTTTCGAAAGATTACGTTAACTAGCAGTAGTTTAAAAATAATATTTACTATGTAGCGCTTAGCTATTCTTTCTACAAAATTCTATTAGAGTCGGTAAAGCATTTCGCTCTAAATAGCTTTGTGCCAAAGAAATTGATGCTCTGAGCCATAGTGCGATGTTTTCAATCTTTACGAGTTTAAGTATTTTTTTTATATGTATGTTTTCATTACATAAAAAAAATTATCTTTCGTCTACTCGAACTTGCTGGATTTTTTTTTCACTTTATTCTCGTGTGCGAGTAACCCTGATTGTGTGTTGGTTCAGAAGAAGCAAACACAAACAAACTAACAAAAATAAAAATAAATCTTTAAGCGAAAATTGGGTCAGAAGTGTAGTAGATCAATGAGTTATCGTATTATCAAAAGCAACAAACACAGCAACAACATCTCATAAACACTAGCAACAACAATAATAAACACTGTAAAAAAAACTTGAATTTTATTTTTTTCCCTCTCTCACTCAAAACAAATATAATACAATACATGCATTCATACATATTTTGGTTTATTTTCTTCTTTAAAGAAAAATTACAATGAAAGCGTTTGGAAACTTCTAGACATGGTACAATTATACTAGGTACATGCACGACTACAACAAAATTACAACACCAAAAAACACATGCATTTTGTTGGTATAAACAAACGTATAATTGTCAGAAACAGATGCCTTTTGTTTATATAAATAACAATTACAGTTATATAAATAACTAAAGTACAATTGCAGACGCGGCATTCATGAATGATTAAAGTCATTCAGTGCTGCCAATGGGTTTGTAATTACACAGAGTGTGCAATTACTCTCATGTGTAGGCCATGTAATTAGATTAATGTATAATCTGTGTGTAATTCTATTTTATATTCTATTTTTATTTAGTTTTGTTTTAATTTTGACCTACAAAAAACATGTGTAGTGTAATTCTCTTCATTGTGTAATTGGAAACACATCCATGTGTAAACTCAATGGCAACACTGTAATCATTTTATTCACACACAAACACTACTTGAAAACAAAGTTTGACAACTATTTGTATTGTATACAATAACAGGCTGGGCTTGTGCATGTACCTGTTAAAATTGTATCGTGCTTCTACCCTCTAGTCAACCTAGAATCATATGTTTCTATGTCAATACTCTTTCTCCAGCGACAATTGCACTAGTTAAAATGTCGACAACTTTCCTTTTTTTTGTCCTGTGTACTCTTTCGTAAAGAAGACTATGGTGCAAAAACCTAAATTAGCTCCAGCTCAATCAGCAAACGCTTACTCTGCCACTTTTGCGCAAATGAGCCAACCAGTTACTTCCCGTGTATCGTATGCAGATGCTGCTAAGTCAAATTCAATTCCCACACAAAATGTTTCCCCGCCAAATAATTCAAAAAATACTGACGCAAGCTTTAATTTTAATCGCCTTGAAGCTACTATTGAAAATCTGGTGCAAACTATAAACAATTTTACAACAAATATGACTAGCATGATGCAAGAAATGCTGCGAATGCAGAATACTCTGCTTCAAGCATTAATTAATAAGCCATGAACACGTTAACAATATGTTTCTGGAACGCAAACGGCATTCGCCAACATAAAAATGAACTTGAGCACTTCCTCACGGAAAAAAATATTGATGTAATGTTAGTATCTGAGACTCATTTGACTTCGAGAAGTCTTTTTAAAATTTATGGCTACACTATATATGATACAAAGGACCCTAGAGGAAGGGCTTGCGGTGGATCAGCAATTCTAATAAAGTCAAGACTCAAGCACTATGTTCTTGATAACATTTGTGAAGAACACCTACAAGCAACAAATATTGGCATTGAAAGTTTTTGTACAAATTTTGTTATATCATCAATTTACTCCCCTCCCAGATTTTCAATCACTGAGAATCAATATGAGGATTTCTACAAATCTCTTGGACCTTGTTTTGTAGCAGCTGGCGACTACAATGCTAAGCATACGTTCTGGGGTTCGCGTCTTATTACCCCCAGAGGTCGAGCATTGTTCAACACTATTTCAAAAATGGGCTTGGATGTCATTTCGAGTGGGGAGCCCACTTATTGGCCTACTGACATACAAAAAATTCCGGATGTTATAGATTTTGGCGTCATAAAAAATATCTCTAGGGATTTAATTCAAGTTCAAGCTTCTCTTGATCTTTCGTCCGATCACTCTCCGACGATCATTACAATTTGTAGTCCATTAAGAAGTAACTTACCTGACCCATATGTGAAGATGATCAATCGTGTTAATTGGCTGGGGTTCAAAAAATATCTCAGTAGTCATTGTACGGAAAACATTACGCTTAGAGCATCCGATGATATTGAATCTAACATTGCCAATCTCAGCGAGAATATTAAACAGGCTGCTGAACATGCCATTATCTCCCATCCGCAGACTGGGTTTAATAAAATTTATTCTACAGACATTGAACGTCTCGTACGTGAAAAAAGAAGAGCTAGAAGGGAATGGCAACAGCACAGATCACCACAAAATAAAATCAGATTTAAAGAGTGCACTAAACGACTCCAAGAGTTGCTTGCGTCTGAAAAAACTGCATCTCTTAAAAATTATCTGGAAGGTCTTGATGTCACACCAGCGTCTTATTACTCTTTGTGGCGCGCTGCTAGAAAGCTTAAAACACCCATTGAGTATAAGCCACCTCTACGCACATCTACCGGAAGTTGGGCAAGAAGCGATACTGAAAAAGGTAAAATATTTGCTGAGCACTTAAAATCCGTTTTTACGCCAAACATATATACTGGTGTTGCTGATTTGCCGAATGTAGTCGCTCTACCCCCTCAACACATAAAGTTTAAGACGCGTGATTTACAAAAATTAATTGCCGAACTCAACCCGAAGAAAGCTCCGGGTATTGATGGAATTAGTAACCAGATGCTTATGAACTTGCCTCGTATTGCAATGAGAATCCTATTATTCATATTTAATGCCATTTTACGACTGGAGTATTATCCACACAGCTGGAAGCTTGCCAAGGTTAAAATGATTCCAAAGCCGGGCAAAGATCTAACCAAGGCTGAGTCATATAGGCCAATAAGTCTACTATCAACTATGTCAAAGCTTTTCGAAAAACTGCTCAAAACAAAATTGTCCCCAATTCTAATTAGTAGTGGGTGCATACCAGACCATCAATTTGGTTTTAGAAGTCAGCATAGCACCATTGAACAAACTCACAGACTGGTTCAATTTATAAGAAGAACTTTTGAGGAAAAAAAGTATTGTTCTGCGCTCTTTATTGACGTTTCCCAGGCATTTGATAAAGTGTGGCATGAAGGCCTAATTTTAAAATTGAAGACTTACTTACCAATAAACATTTCAAATATTTTGGAAAGTTACATTATTTCCCGTAAGTTCACTGTTGTGGAAGGAGACTTTACGAGTAGGCCTGAAACTATTTCATCCGGTGTGCCACAGGGGAGCATACTGGGACCAGTTTTATACTTGATTTATACTTGCGATATGCCTGTGAGCAGTAGTATCCATACTTCCACATTTGCCGACGATACAGCCTGCCTTAGTATGCACGAAAACCCTGATGAGGCATCCCGCAAACTCCAGGAACACATTAGCCAGATGGAGCTTTGGTTAAACTTATGGAGAATTAAAGTCAACGAACAAAAGTGTGTCCATATAACGTTCACCCTAAGAAGAGATACTTGCTCCCCCATTCGGATTAACAATCAAGTTGTTCCTCAACATTCACATGTGAAATATCTAGGTATACACCTTGATCGACGACTTACATGGAAACATCACATTGACTCTAAGTTAACTCAAATGAAACTTAAATTAACTCAGGTACATTGGCTGATTGGTAGAAATTCAACACTTAGCCTAGACTGCAAACTTTTAATATACAAGTCGCTTTTAAAGCCAATATGGTGTTACGGAATTCAACTATGGGGCACTGCTTCAGCTTCAAATGTAGAGAAAATTCAACGAAGGCAAAATAAAATTTTACGCATGATAACATCGGCTCCATGGTACATCAAAAATTCAAATATACATCGCGATTTGAATATGCCACTAGTGACTGAAGAAATTGTAAAATACGCAGGCAAATATCTAACAAAACTCGAGTCACATCCTAATCCGCTTGCTCGTAATATTTTGAACTTTACTGGGCACATCCGCTTAAAAAAGAGAGATACACGGGCTCTAATATTCAACACTCTAGATGATGAAGCTGCTTGAAAACACTTTTTTCTTTTTGTTGCTTATCACTACTTATGTATTATTAATAACTATCACTAAGCTTATGTCCGACATTGGTCGGGCCTAATAATTTTTTTATAGACTTAAGATTTGAATACTTATTGTTAGTTCATATTTGAAGATACAATAAATAAAAAAAACATGCATTAATAAAAAAAAAAAAAAAACTTTCCTTTTATGCGCGAGTAGAGATACGTTAGAGACAACAGTTCTAGTGTATTTCTGGTGCTATTGTCAATGAACGCGTCAATAGTTTGTTTTTCTTTTTTATTATGTTGTGCAATAATATTACATAAATATATGTAGACGAGCGTCACTAAAATCTACGAGTGAATCTTCGGTTCAAATATCTTCATATGGTCGTAAAAGAACTACCTTCTCAATAGTGCTAAAGTCTACTGATATATTTTGAATGACAACCCTATGTTATTTGTCAACAGGCATTTGCATTGGCTGGGGTACAATTAGTCAGTAGCACTATTCACAATATCACTAGAAAATCACTATAAGTTTACTATTGACAACGAGAGAGGATATATCGGTATTGTAGAGCCCCTAAAATTTACCAGTGAATATTTGGTGCCAATGTCTCCATGTGGTCCCGAAAGAACTACTAAGTCAGTAGTGCTATAGTCTAGTGGTGGATTTTCAATGACAAGCTAATGTTAAATGTCAATAGATGATTACATTGGCTGGAGTACACCTGGTCAGTAGTACTGCTGACAACGTCACTAGTAAATCATCACAATTACACTATTCGCACTTTCTGCAGGGTAGAAATAGAAAGTTTTTTGTATACGGGCCATGTACATATGTATGTGCGTAAATATGTATTTGTGTATGTACATACATGTATACAAAATACCATTTACAAAAGGGGGTCCTAATTGATATTTTCCTCTTCTGTTAATGACTAAAAATATGTTTTGTTCGCTTCGCTTAGAAATATTTTGGTAGTATTACAAGACTTACATATGTACATACATATCGATGGATGACTTAATATAAAAAAGTCGTATCTCAATGTTTTTAGAAATAAAATAATTACATCCTCCTTAAAGAACTAAGTAAGTACATAATACTTAAAATTTAACAGCCTTATTTATAAAACTTAAAAAGGCTTTTTAAGAAAAATTTTGTATGAAAGTTTGTTAAAAAAAAAAACTTTATAAAGACTTTTTAAGTTTTATAAATAAGGCTGTAAATATTTATTATTACTTTTTTCTTCTCCTATAAGATATCAAAATTTCGAGTTACGCCTCTCTTATATTAGGCCATCGATGCATGCATACAAACATACATATCGCTCCTTTGTCCCGGTTCATACGTTTCAACTTTTGTTGCTCAACTCATAATTTAGCTGTAAGAAAAAAAGAGATATTTGTATTTCCATGAATTACGAGTTGAGCAACAAAAGTTAAAGCGTGTGAACCGAGACATATGTAGACTTATCTCAAAAACTTGCTGCTTTATGTATAATAAAAAACTGGCATGAAGTTAGCATAAGTGACAAAAATGAACTTTGTGTTGGCGAGTTCATCTATACAATTTGATATTAAAAATCGCCGCATAATGCAGTTTCAACACACGATTACATCCTAACTATTTTAAAGTTAATAATGCAGAAAAAATATTTAAATAAAAAATAATTAGGAAATAACCATGTGTAAAATTTCATATAAATAAAAAATTTATTAATAAAAAATTATTCACTCTTATTCTATTTGGCGTCGGCAACATCGTCGTCAATTTTGAAACAACATCAATTTAACACAACATCAATGCTAACTTTGTATTCCCTAACAGTTTTATGACGACGTTGCCTGTTTATCGATAAATACAATGCACATATCCAATATTTGAGTCAGCTGATACATTTTGTTTACTATTTTTGGTAAAAGTGTTTTTGAATAAGTAAAAGCTTTGTAAATAAATTAAAATAAAATGTTTTTAATAGTGAAAATAAGATTTCTCAGACTAAAGTCATGCGTTGACTGGTAAGTAAGGAAAAGTAAGTGATAAATTCTGTAATTTTTTTGGGATATAATGAGTAATTTTCATCATTAAAGTTATTTTCGGCTGAACAAAACATCATTAAGGCATGTATGGGATACAATAGAGCCTAATTTTTGAAACAAAAGGGATCAGATCAACGTGTATTGGGTATTGGAGCTTCCTCCAAAGGGGCTCAGTGATAATTGTTTATATACCCCGCTTCCAGTTGCTACACACTCAGCACTGTTTGCAACCTTTTTTTAACTTAAACTTCAAGTCCCGCCAGATCTGTAAAAATAATTTTATCATACAGTATACTTTCCCAACACACTATTTACCTTACATTTTGCCATCCACGAATTGGTGGACCGAGGGAATTTAGTGCAGTTGCAACACTTTCCCACTGTACCTTGAAATAATTAGGAACACTATCCCTGCGGAATCCTCTAGCAAAAGAAGCACTTTTTTCAACTCTTCCACAAGCTTTTCAAATTGGTTGGTGTTGGTAATTTTAATTTTTTCCATATTATATTTTTCACTTTTTTTAAGAACTTTTTTCAAATAAATATGTACATTTTTATATCTACTTATATTTCACTTTTTTACCATTTAAATTATTTTTCAAATTCGTTGAGGCATGCAAACAACAGAACACGACATCAAAAACACTGACGACAAAATGAACCGCAACATCGACATCAATTTTTCTTACATAATACCAAACATATGTTGACAGTCATCGATAAATGGCAATACTATCTACGGTAATACCGATTTGCTAAAAAACATTAAAAACGACGTTGTGTTATGTTGCCGACGCCAAATAGAATAAGGGTGATTAATAGGAAAAATTTTTTATCAAAATTTATTTAAAAAAAAGTATAAAGCCTTCATAATTTTCATAAATAAGGGCGTCAGTTTTGAATTAGTTATATGTAAAGGGTATTTTTAACCCCGACCAAAAAAAGGGGTGTTTGTGGTGTGTGTCTGTGTATCTGTGTGTCTGTACAACAGTGTCCCGCAAAATAAAATATGTTTGTATTGGTGAGAGAAATGAGAGTAAAATAAACTTGCACTTGAAGAAATGTTTTGTAATATAAAATACATGATGTGGTTATTAGTTGTATGAATTTTTTTTTGTAAATAAGCAATTTACTAAAACTTAAATAAAAAGTAAAAATTTAATAACCATTCAACAATTTAGTGTATAAATTAAAAATTATATTTATTCACAGCGCTGTTGATACTATTAAAATGCCCTTTTAAACCATTTTCCCTATTATTTTTTAATGTTTCATAACATAAAATGCATTGCATATTGCGAAAAGCATTTTTCATCACGAAATATTTCTTAGCTTCCATAATTATATTATCAATTTTATGTCTGTAGAAATTTATTAAATTTTAACTTTAATTTCGTTCCGTGTCCTCAAAAAAACTAAACCAAAAACCAGGAAAAAATTAATACATGCGTGCACAACTTAATTCGTCGCTTGCTCAGTGACGACTAAATGAAAGAGCATAAGCATGTATGTGATTTTCATCTGCACAATTGTGCTATGGCTTGCCGGTTACTGCTGTACAAGTACACGTACAGACCAAACGACTGAACCGATTTTAAATTGGTTTTATATGTTTCAAAGGTGACTCGATCGAGAGTGTTCTTAGCTATGTTTAAAGAAAATTGCTCCAGCCGTTTGAAAGATATAACATCTTTTCCTAATAAATCGGGGGTTTTTAAAATTTTTAATTTTTGTTATTAATAGAGGTATAGAGCTTTAAAATGAAATAAAACAGAGATTAGAATTTTTTAAATTGACACGAAATTTACTTTATTCGCAAGATAATCTTTTGGCATTATAATTTAAGTACGACTTATGGCATATGACCGCCACGGCTGGCTCGAACGTAGTAAATGATTTTTTTGGCCCTATACTGGCAATAACGCGGCGAATGTTGGCCTCCAAGTGGTCAATAGTTTCAAGATTTTTGGGGTAGACCTGTGACGTTAAGCACAATTTGCGGGTCCGAAACGTGAAACTATGCGTTTAAAAAACCTTTCCTTCAATAAATCAAGTGTGGCACGAGCTGTATGATATGTTGCGCCATCTTGTTAAAACCGCAGCTCCTGCACAACATGGTTGTTCAATTGATGAACAAAGATAGACCCGAATTAAGGCTCAGTTAGCCGACTGTAATGTAATGTAACTGTAACGTAGAAAACAGCTGATCGACATTTTTATATGAAAATTAGGTTACGTTACATTACATCTCTATAACCATTTTCATTACTTTTCACATAACAAAATCGATCAGCTGTTTCTTACTGTTGCAGTTACTTTACATTACAGTCGGCTGACTGAGCCTTTAGTCTTCCTCTCCGCTGCGCTCTACAGTAGCAATGACTTCTTCTGCACACAATGTACGACGCACTGTAGTGTGAAAGGCTTCACAAGTGGCGATTAATTCAAACAAATTAACTTTAACTTTCACAACCGTATTTGGTACCATATGAAAGTAGATGAAATTCTACATCACTAGTTTACTTTACTTTTCAAAATTCAATAATTTTAGTTATTTTTGCGTGCATTGATTAAAAGAGAAAATTTTGATATTTCAAGTGACTATAGTTTATGTTAAGACTTCTACAAGTAAAAGTTTTATAACGGAACCGTCAACTTCAGTTATATGAGCATTTAAAAAATTATTTTTTGCTTAGATAAATGTTTTAGATATATTAAAAGAAAAATTAAATTGCTCTAAAAATGTGGTATTTTTGATATATAATTACATACAGTTTAAACAACTTTGCAGGGCAAAATGCTTCTATGCTCTTAAAATATAAAATTTTAGCTAATAAATCACAGAATACCTATTTGCGCATTTGTGCGATTTTTGAGTTATGAAGGTTTTTGTGAGAGAATTCCAGTTGCTAAAAATCAATGTGAAAAATACATATTAAATATTTATTTTTTTTTTATTTAAACAAAAAAAAAATATTTCTTCAAAGGCACATAAATTATAGTTATGCTCTAATTTACAATTTAATTTAACAATTCATATTTTTTCATTCCAAAGTTAGAGCAAAAATAGTCAGATAAGACCATTTTCAACAAAATTAAAAAAATTCCATAAAAGGTTAAAAGTTTTTTAAATATTTTTTTAAATGCTGGTTTTTTATGTATTTATTAATATTCATCAATAAAAAATAAGAACACTTTAATATTAAGACTTCTATGAATTAATCGCCACTTTCTCTACCATTCAACCCACTGTGCGACATCTGTGTGGATGCATATTATCATTTGGAGTAAAAGTGGTGCGAAAAAGTTCCACGGTTAATCGAATAAATTGCTCTGATAGACGATCATGTTGACCCTAAAATGGACGTAGTGCGCAATACGTATTTCGTACACAACCATGATTTTGAAAATAAATTTACACAATGTGGAAGCGTTGTTCAGGCATCTTCTCTATTCATGTTGAAATGCCAATTAAAACTAAACATAAATTACTTGACAGCTGACAAAATGGCCGCCAGTTCAAAAAGGAGTTGTCAACCCAAAGTTGTTCACAGTTATAAAAAACATGCCTTATATCCCGGATTCTAGTTTCAAATAATCAAATGCTACTCACTTTCTAAAAAAAATGTTTAAGAGTTCGATGAGGCAGACGTGAAAACCCTTATAGATGTAAAAATGTCATGATTTGCTAAGCGTGAGTCACATGTTAGTCACGCATGAGTCACGTATGGGTCACGCGTGATCGAGGTTGTATTTATGTATAAAAAATAATGATTTAAAAAAAATTACGTTTGTAGTTTTAGCTAACTTTCTTAGTCTTGTTCGTATTGGAAGTCATTCAATAGCAGGTAATTCATTTGGAGCGTTCCCAAATAAAAAAATAAAACTATGAACTTTTGCTTGTTTTCTTGGTTAAGCAACGTTTATATGCATTTTGTACCTGCTACGGATTTTCAAAATTTAGAAAAAAAAATTATTAGTTAATTAATAATTACTCTAGAAATTATATGACACCCTTACGATTACAAATTTTTATCATACATAATATATATCTGTGTTAAGTATTGTGTCAAAGAAGAACTTGGTCAAAATTTATATCTCACAACCTTTGATGGCCGAAATTTTGGATAAGAACTTGGCCATTTTTCACATTTATGTTTTTGTGAGGATTTATATTACTCGAGACTGGTAGAACTCTAAATTAAAATGTGTAATCTTCTTAATATTTCCTCACAATAAATGTTTGATTCACAACACTTTTATAATGGTGGACACAAATTTTTTTTTGCTTTCCTTGTTAGATCGCCTAGTTTGTGACCTCTGAAGTACTCGTCAAATGTTTTTATTTCTTAATACATAAAATTCATTAAAGTTGCTTTTCTTTAGCCAATGCAAATATATTTGCCATACCGCCCACTTCTTTTAACCAGTTGCCCAATAATGCACTTGACTCATTAATAATTAATTTATTAGCTAAACAGAATATGACACTTAACTTCTGGGTTTTTTTACTTGTTTTTCTTTTTTTAGATATCAACAATTTATCAGCTTAGAATTGGCATAAAGCCAATAATTCCAATTGAAACTATGTTTAGAATATGAAAGTGGTAGAACTTTGCTTGCAACCAACATTCATTTAATAGGCCAATAAGGCACAGCCCATATTATTTTAATGTAAAAATAGAAAGAGAAAAAAAAACAAGTTGAGAAATGTAAGCGACTATAAAAAGAAGAAGAAAAAAAACAAAGTATTCAAATATGTAAATTATAAAAAGAATAAAGGCATAGGAAACATTTCTGAATGGTTTCAAAGAAATATATTCACTCTGCTATTTACAGAAATTGTTGTTTGAAATTAAATTTTCAAAAAAAACTATCTTGCGTGTAGGCTTTTCGTATAAATCGAGTACATTGTGATGCCTTTCCCTGGACTTGCTTAGCTGTACATATGTAACTAGGGCTAGTTGCACTACGTCTATCCATAGGAGATGGTAAAAATTTGTGCAATCCGTCTTCGTTGCATTTCCCTGCGGAAACGGCATCGAACACTACAGATTAGTAGATCCCACAGCTTTTGTATGAAGGATTTATTCAACCTGTTCTGCCTTACTTCATTGATGTCTCTAGAGTACTTGGATGCCATATCAACAAGTGTGGTGAAATAGTACTTCAAAAAAATTTTCTATGTGATTTTTAAATTTCTTATTATAGTACTTTTACATTTTCCGCAATTATTCATGAAATATTGCGAGTTCAAAATTTAAACTTGGCCACAGTAAAGTTAAGAAATTATTAACCAACATACATATATTTTTTTTAAGAATTTTAAAAATAAAATTTTTAGAGAAAATTACCCTGGAGCTTAAGGTCAGTAAAGTCTGACTGCTGAAGATCAGAATCATTAAACATACAATTTGAAAGGATATTTTCTGCTCGTTAACATGACATCTAAGGTAAGTAGTTTTAAATATCGTGCCATAACCGCCAAAATAGCTTAAGTGACATAATTTTCAAATTTCTATTTTTCCAAAATCGATTATTTGCGATCGTAAAAAATGTATCGCTTAAGCTATTTTAGCGGTTATGGCTCGATATATATACAATTTTGTAAGTCGAATTTTGCTAAATTTTCTCATTTTGAATTCACTATATTTTGCTAACTTGAACGTATAATGGTTCAAGATTTTGCACTAACCATAGTTATGCCAGAGGTATCATTAATACAAAATTTCATCAAATTCGGAAGTGAAAATTTTCAAAATTTTACTTTTGTTAGTTGTACAATCAAAAAAAAACATATACTAATTATTATCAAGGAAAAAAAGTTTCTAAGTTTAAGTAAAAAAAAATTCTAAGTTTAATGCCCATTTTTTCAGTTGGTAATCAAACCGTAATTATTTTTAAGTTCTAATTAAATACGAAATTGTGTTTTTGAGTGCTTATTTAAATAATAATTAAATGCCCAACCTTGCGAAATTAAACACTACTTAAGTTTTATGATTGTACCATATGTTTTTATGCGTGTGTGTTTACTGAAAACATGCACATGAGCATCATGCGGTCGTATTAAAAATAATTTCGTTTAAATTTCATAAATATATAAAATATACAGTACAAAGTTTCATATCATGGAATTAAGTAATATAAAAAGTCATTATGATGTTCTTTTGGTCTCATAAAATGAGTTTTTATGCAATTTAATTTTCTACATGTTGATAACCTAACTATTTTGTTTACATTAAACAGCTGCTGTTTGAAAACCCTTCAATAATACTGGGAAATTTTGCAGTGCTACCGTACTTTCAACGTAATTTAATAAGAACTTTAAATAACCACTGAAAAAATGAAATCGTATTTAATTAAAACTTAATTTTAAATAAAAATTAGCTAATTACGTACTTAATTTTTAAGTTAAAAACTGGGGGTAAGTAATTTTTCCTAAGTTTAAGTAAATTTTTAAAAAAATCTGGTGAAAATTACTTAATATGAGTAAAAAATAAAAAGTTTATATCCTTAAAAATAGTTCATAAAAATACACACAAAAATTTTCACATTCAAGGAAAAGTTTACTGAGTTAAAGGAAATATTTACCAAAAATTGGAAAATGGTTTAAAAGTTTAGGGAAATTGTATCCTAAAAACTAGTCAATCTCGTTTTAAATCAAAAAATAAATTTTAGGAAATGACTTACTTACTTACTTACTTAGTTCATCAAATTTGACTTACTTGAAATATATAAAAAGGTATTCTAAATTTTAGAAAAATATTTACCAGTTTTAAGTATTTTTTCTTTAAATTATAGAATATATCTTTTAATGTAGTTTTATAGATATTGTATCTAGTCAGGCTTTCAAGGTCATTAAATTTTTGTTTGCATTAAGCAAAAAATCTAAGTAATT
Source organism: Tachina grossa (assembly GCA_949987645.1). Lineage (NCBI taxonomy): Eukaryota > Metazoa > Arthropoda > Insecta > Diptera > Tachinidae > Tachina > Tachina grossa. The sequence continues at coordinate 183,295,036 of OX465274.1, forward strand.
TTTTCATATTTTCGAGGAATATTTGCACTTGAAATATTTTTTTTTTTAAATAAAATTAAATTTTAAAACTCAAAAATTTCAATTCTTATTCAGGCTGCCTGTTAGGCAATTGGTTAGAGTGCTTGCCTATCATTCAGAAGGTTATTGGTTCAATACTTGTCTTCTCTCAAAGAATTAATATGTATGTATGGTGAATTAATTAAGAATATAATATGATAATTTAATAAAAAACTTACCATGTAGTATAGAATTTTATGAAAAATAAAAAAGTACCATAATTAAAGACATAAAAAAACTTTGAAAAATTTACTAAATTTGAGATCGAAGATGAAAATTTTTTTTTGCAAAGCTCCGAATTTTATGGGAAGATTTTACTTAATTTTAGACAAATTTTACTTAAATATAAAAATATAATCACTATAAACTAGTTCTAAACTAGAAATTTAGTAAATATTTTACTGGTTTCAAGTAAAAAACAGCTTTGGCGCTATACGCCAACTTTTTTTTACTCAAATTTAGAAAATTTTCCAAAGTTTTAGCTAGTTTTTTTTAGTGTAGATTTCAATTTTAGACCCCTAGTTTCTTAGGGTAATGTTCTCAGAATTTTGTGTAGATTTCAGTTTTGCTAAAGACCTGTTGCTTTTTTACTTACACGAACGAATCGACCAACTCTAATATTCATGTGTTCCTTAAAAATAAAAGAGAAATTGCCTGCAAAGCAATTCACAATTAAAAATTAAAAATAATAAAAAAATATTTTACTTAATAAGTAAAATATTAATTTGGAATTATTAGTGCGTTTAAAAAATGTTAAACTTAAATTTTAACAATTCCCATAAAAAAATCACTAATTATTAAATTGACTCCACCAGGTCAAAAAATACTTGTGTGGCAACACTCTATTCTTAAATAGCTGTTGTTGTTATTTACATTTATTTTCTTTTTACACACTTTTACAACTACAATTTGAAGCTGAAAAAAGTCAGCCAATCTGGTAATGGTAAAGAAAATGAATAAATTCAGTAAAGTGCGACTCTGACTCGCGCACGAAGGGTTCCGTACGAACACTAGATATGTAATTTAATACAAACTTCATCCTATATAATATATAGTTTTGGCATTTTTTTTTCGTTTTTTGATCTTTTCGGTTTTTTGTTTTGGCGGTTTTTGCGTTTTTTCAGTTTTGGCGATTTTTTAAAGTTTTGGCTCTTTTTTTAGTTTTAACACTTTATTTTGTTGTTTTGGGGATTTTTTTCGGTTTTTGGCGTTTTTTCATTTTGGCGATTTTTTTTATTTTTGGCAATTTTTTTCATTTTTGCGATTTTCTTTTATTTAAACTTTTTTTTTAGTTTTGGCGACATTTTCGCGTTTTGGCGATTTTTTTCGATTTTTGGCGTTTTTTTTTAATTTTGGCGTTTTTTTTTCATATTGGCGTTTTTTTCATTTTGCGATTTTTTCGAACTTGGCGATTTATTTTAGTGTTAGAATTTTTTTTTTAATTTTGGCGATTTTTTTCGTTTTAGCGATTTTTTTTAATTTTTGGCGATTTTTTTTTTTTGGGTTGGCGATTTTATACTTTTCGGTTTTTTTTTCGTTTTACCGCTTTTAAAAATTTCAAGTTTTTGGAAATTTTTTTAAGTTTTGGCTCCTTTTTTAGTTTTGACACTTAATTTTCTTGTTTTGGCGATTTTTTTCGGTTTTTGGCGTTTTTTCATTTTGGCGATTTTTTTATTTTTGACGATTTTTTCCATTTTTGCGATTTTTTTTTATTTAAAATTTTTTTTTAGTTTTGGCGCCATTTTCGCGTTTTCGCGATTTTTTTCGATTTTTGGCGTTTTTTTTTCATTTTGGCGTTTTTTTTCATTTTGGCGATTTTTTCGAATTTGGGGATTTATTTTAGTCTTAGTAATTTTTTTTTAATTTTGGCGATTTTTTTTCGTTTTGGCGATTTTTTTTTTTTTGGTTTGGCGATTTTATAATTTTCGGTTTATTTTAGTTTTACCGTTTTTGAAAATTTCAAGTGTTAGCCTCTTACGGTTTCCAAGATATAGCAAATTGTCAAAATTACATAGCCAAAATTGCATTAACTGATGGACCACCCTTTAATTTTAATTTTTTTAAATGTTAGTGTTAATTGTTGTTGTCTGTATAAAAATACACTAATTTTACAAATTTCAAGTTTCAATATACCATTGTATGTATATTACATGGGATTTTAACATTTTTCGTTGCTCGTTTTGGAACACCCTTTAATTTTTAATTCTCATGTATTTGTTGTTGTAGCGGCCAAGGTTCTACATACTGTGTCCAAATTTCAGGTCCGTAGCTCTTACGGTTCCTGAGAAAATACCGTGTTACGGACAGACGGACAGCGTAGCGAAAACAATAGGGTTCCTTTTCACCTTTGGTGTACGGAACCCTAAAAACATGTTGATTATTGAGTTCTTGTTTAAACTTTGTTATTTGTTTTAAGCTTCTCATTTGTTTAAATGAAAGTTTATAACATAATAGCCCAATTCACAATCTTGTGCAAATGGTCTTGCATCGTTGCACAAGATTGTGAATTGGGCTATTAACTCTAGTTGTTCTAAGAAACTTTGGGTAAAGGTTCCCAAATCTGCATGATCTGCATTAGCAACAGTGAAATGCGCATAGGATCCAGCTAAACCCCTCAATAATCAATTTTAATGTATTTTTAATAAAAAAAATATTTTACTTAATAAGTAAAATATTAATTTGGGTTATAGGTGCGTTTAAAAAATTTTAAACTTAAATTTTAACAATTCCCATAAAAAAAATCACTAATTAAAAATTTTTTAACTGAAAATATTTTCAATAAGTTTCTTTCGAAAAACTTTTTTTATCTCAACTTCTGAAACTAGCTCTGGCTAATAAAGAATCACATTTATTAGCAGTCGCAAGCTAAAGGAAAGATTTAAATTCCACCGCAGACCTCTAATATAAAAAGAAGGGTATTCCCTAAAAGTTATTGGTATGCCAAACCTTGTCTCTAAAATGTAAGTGAATTCTAACAATAAATATAAAGAAAGACGGCCAAACCAAAAAACCATTAGTGTAATTTCTGCGTACTGAAAACAAAAATCAAGTACAAATTAAAAAGTGAAATGCTTACAAAAAGTAAAAAACACACACACACACTAACACTCAGAAAAGACCAGGCAACATGCAATCAATAGCCAAGAGAAAAACACTTTTCCATTTAAATGGAAATATTATAAAAATGTTGGCACATTGATAGTTAAGTTTTTCAAATTCGGTACGTGCTTGGCAAAGGCTGCAAGAAATTTTTATAAAAATGCAAACAAACCTAAACTACGCTTTGCTTTGCTTTGCTTTGCTCTATTCCAGCCAACAATTCCAAAGGAAAATAATGAAATGTATGCTAATGGTTGTTATTAAATTTTTTAAACTTCTTTTTTTTATTGAGTTTTATTTATTTTTTTCTTTATTTATATTTGGCTTCGATTTTAATCAAGTATTTAATGTCTGTTAAAAGAAGTTCTTTATTTATTTTAGTTTTTAGTTCTTAGTTAATGACTTTCATATTAAACAGAGGATTTTTGTGCATTATTTAATAATTTTAAGAGAATATAAAAAAAGAACATTGATGACATCAAATAGCAAGTAAGTTTGTGCTCGAAATGTTAAGTGAAATTTATGGTTTTATAAAATAATTATTAAAAAAATATATATATATACATTATACATTAAATTAAATTTCTTGAGGTAACAAAAATTTTACGAGTAGGAACAATAAGAAGAAAATCTAATTTTTTTCTTATTGTTCCTAAAATTGTATTATCCTAATATCGAGATATAACAGAATTATAGGATATCTATATTTATATATGCAAAATTTTTTTAGGAAACATTTAAACAGAATAGCATGAAATAATTAAAGAGCATGGTAAGTACACGCAAACAAAATATATGGTTGTAGAATGGTTGAGAAAACAATATTATGTTCTCTGAAACAAATGTGTTGTCGTCGAAAACTAGTTATTGTTATTTTAAACATTTATTTCGTTACGATATACAGAGTAATGTTTGAATTTAATAATTACATTATCACATCCATAGAAAAGTGTGATATGGTTAGAGTTTAACAATATAGTTTTGTTAAAAACGTATGACTACAACATAATTTGTATTATTATTTAAAAATAATATGATGTAAATAACAATTTAATGTTATCCAAAACCATACTATTTTAAGTTAAAAAAAAAAAAAAAAAAAAATCAGAAACATATGTCAGTTCAGTATTTTGTTTGTAAGCTATCGGTAGTGCACGGGTGATGTTAAACAAATGAATAAATAAATAAAGTATAAACAAAAGGGTAGACCAATAAAAAATATATAAACATTTGTGTATCTCTTTATACAGACATGTCTGTATGTCGTGTAAGTATACATTTCTATATACACATTTTATTTCAACAACATTAATTTATTTTATTTCGAATTTAACGCACAGCTGTTTCCACAATAAACATATGATTAAAAAAATAAAATAGTATTATTATATTAAATAATACTGTGGTCGTATTTAACAATATTAATATAATATAAGAACATGGTATGGTGAGTCTCAATTATATTTTAGTCACATCTAACAATAGTGTTGTCATATTTACAATACTAAGATTAGGTGTAACAAAGTTCATTGTTTTTGTAGACAATATTATTGTTATTAACTCAGATAATAATATTATTAAAGTTTACAATAATATGATTTGACTGCAACCATATAATTCAATCATTGTATGTTGCTGTTTGATTATATTTACCTCAACCATATTTTTTCTTTGCGTGTAGGGTTTGCACAGCGATTATAATCCTAATCGTAATCGTAACCATTAATCGCTCGATTAATATTAAAAGTTTTTTAACTTTTTTAAACAAATAATTTATGTCAAATTTGCAGAGAGGACAAATTCAACTCATAAAAAATTTAAATTAATATTTTTAATACATAATATATACATTTAGAATAAACATGTCTATATGTTTCCATTTCATTGGCACTATAACAAATCACCAGTAGACTTCAATCTTACTCCTAAAAATCATTTGAGAATTTACATTAGCCGTTTGGAAATTCCAATAGAATAAGCAAGTAGGCTCAGAAACTTATACAAAACACAAGAAACGATGTATGCATCTATTTTATGTTCCTACACCTTAATACCATAAAAGTAGTATAACATAAAACGATAATTAAAATCCAAATTAAGCACTTATTCAATTTATTATTTTATATTATTATATTCTCCAAATTTTTTTAAAAAACGTTATAATATCTCAAAAACTACATTGCGATTGATATAAATATTTTTCATTCGGTTGGAAGACAGGTGCAGTTTGTTTTATTTTGGGACCTCGCATTATTACAAAAAAACATAGAAATAATAAATAAATTCAGTAAAGTGCGACTCTGACTCGCGCACGAAGGGTTCCGTACGAACACTAGATATGTAATTTAATACAAACTTCATCCTATATAATATATAGTTTTGGCATTTTTTTTCGTTTTTGTGATCTTTTCGGCTTTTTTTTGTTTTTTTTAAGTTTTGTCTCTTTTTTTAGTTTAAACACTTTATTTTCTTTTTTTTGGCGATTTTTTCGGTTTTTGGCGTTTTTTCATTTTGGCGATTTTTTTATTTTTGGCGATTTTTTTCATTTTTGCGATTTTTTTTTAATTTTTTTTTTTAGTTTTGGCGACATTTTCGCGTTTTGGCGATTTTTTTCGATTACTGGTTTTTTTTTCATTTTGGCGTTTTTTTTCATTTTGGCGATTTTTTAGAATTTGGCGATTTATTTTAGTGCTAGAATTTTTTTTTTAATTTTAGCGATTTTTTTTAATTTTTGGCGATTTTTTTTTTTTTGGTTTGGCGATTTTATAATTTTCGGGTTTTTTAGTTTTACCGTTTTTGAAAATTTCAAGTATTTGCCTCTTACGGCTTCCAAGATATAACAAATTGTCAAAATTACATAATCAAAATTGCATTAACTGATGAACCACCCTTTAATTTTAATTTTTTTAAATTTTAGTGTTAATTGTTGTTGTCTGTATAAAAATACACTAATTTTATAAATTTCAAGTTTCAATATACAATTGTACGTATATTACATGGGATTTTAAAATTTTTCGTTGCTCGTTTTGGAACACCCTTTAATTTTTAATTCTCATGTATTTGTTGTTGTAGCGGCCAAGGTTCTACATACTGTGTCCAAATTTCAGGTCCGTAGCTCTTACGGTTCCTGAGAAAATACCTTGTGACGGACAGACGGACAGCGTAGCGAAAACAATAGGGTTCCTTTTCACCTTTGGTGTACGGAACCCTAAAAAGGATATAGTTTAAGTGAGTGTCCGCATAAGATGAATTTATATCATGATGGTAAAACGGTAAAAAAAAAATACTGGTTTTATATGAACTTGTTCATTCATTATGATATAACTTCATCAGATGTGGATACAAAATTATATAAAGAATGAATTAAGAAAGTAGAAATATACTTCGTCCTAGAAAAATGTGTCTATCAAAAGATTGATTTCCCATAATTCGTATTGTTTTTGGTACTCATATGTTCTCATTTACGAATTTCATTTTAAATTTTTTTTTAATTTTATAAAAATAAAAATATAATTTAATTGAAAATTTAAATTAAAACGCGAACTCAAGACAAAATAAATAAATTTCTTTGACTAAACCCATACAGTTCGACTGAAGCTCATGACGCAATTTATTTTGGTTTTAGAAAAAATTATAATATTATATTTTCTTGATTAATCGGAATTAATCAATAATCGCGATTAATCTCATATTTTTTTAATCGTAATCTCGATTATGAAAATCTGCGATTATTTGCAAACCCTAATGGTAAGTGAGGTACGAATCTTACAGTTAAATTTTGACGCTTGCGTCGCAGCCCAAATTTTTTAACAATGGGACTTTTCGGCTGCTATGCACTCTCTAGAAGGAAGAAAGGATTTTCCAAATCTTCTAACAACTGAAGTATGTACCAGAGAATGACAAAAGTATCGTGTTAAGTACTCTTTGGGTATTGATGGTGAAACAACTATGAATGTTTACAGCTAAAAAATAAATAACACGGTCATATGAAAGCACACGCATTAATTTGAAACCGACAATTATGTTTATACACATTTTTTATATTACGCAGCACAAACAACTATAACTAAATTTAGAGACTGTTTGAGCTATAATTAAAAGGCATGAATATAAAATTATTCTGGCTATTGAACGGCTACACATGCGTATATACAGGGTTATTTTACTTACACATACACATGAAGCATGTTTTCAAACAGCCACACACATCCACATATTTTCCATTCCATTTTATATATGCATATGTATACGCTGGCAAATAATGAATAAATATCCCGATTAAAATAAAAATACTCACGCTATAAGTATAAGAGAGAGAGAGAGAGAGACCCTTTTTATTTTTAACTGTACTGTATTACAGTTTTTCGTATAAACGAAGTAGAAATGATCTTTTATGTTGTAATCGGATTTATTCATAATTGCTCTACAATTATGTTTATATGCCGTTAATAAAATTAAGACTATTTGCTCATGTTTATTATTTTGAGTACTCATTACTATTCTCTGGCATGTACTAGAGGGATGCGTAAACAGTCTTGAAATGTAAATACGTCTTGTTTTTTAAATGTATTGTCGTAGCATTTATTATACTAAACCAATAATAAATGATGTTGTTTAATAAGTGAATGGATGGATGTATTGATGTACGTTATATGATCTTGTTCGTAACAAACACTCAAAAGAAGTAGTGTTGATGCGTGTATGCTTGTTATTTTGCATATTGTACGTTTGAGTGTGTGTGTGTGTGTGTGTGTAGATGGTAAGCTATTATGTTTTTAAGGGTGGTTTTCTAAAGCAAGCGCACACAACTAATCATTAGTTACTAATGTCAATGCATGTGTGCGTTTTTATGTACGCAGAAAAATAGAAGATCATATACACAACGTGTGTGGGTATGTAAATACTATAGCATTGCACAGATACATCTGTTTGCACTAGTTTTGCGTGTTTTTTGGTTCTGGTATGAACAAATATGTTATTTATCGTTTTCTGTTACTAGTTGTAAATGTTGATTTTTTAAGCAATTATTGTATGGTTGGGCAATGAGCAAATGAAAACAACACATTTATTTTTTTTGTTTGTTTTTCTAAGGCAAATAAGATACATAAAACTGCTTTTACCATAAGTGCCTTATTATGTGTTGAGAAAAAATATAATTGGCTGATGAATGAATGAATGAAAGCAAAATTGCACATACATATGTAAGTAAATGATACATGTACATGAAACACATGCATTTGTAATTACTCTCAGAGCAAAATTGTATCTTTCTCTCTCTATACTTTGGCTGCGCCACAAAATAACATAACGAACGTCCGCACATACATCTGCATATCATGTATTTGTTTCAACAGTGGTTTTTTCACATTTTTGTATTACAATATGTATTTTTTGAGCAAAAACAGATCAAACAGTTGCTCAGCAGCAATACAATAAGCAATTGTTATTTGTTTTCAATTGTATATATTTTAATTTGGAAAAGCACGCACACACAATAAAGGTCCAACTATAATATGAATAAGCTAGCTTAAGCAACTGTGTGGTTACATATAAAACGCATGTGGCAAACTATAATGTACTTAACAAACTTTTCGTCAAGTTTCGTCAAATGTTATTTGCTTAAGTAAAGTGCCAAACTGAACGCAGATTCCGTAAGGAAACAACTGTTTGTGCATTTTTTAAACTCAAACAAGCAGCAGCAGCAGAAAATATTCATTGATTTTAAATATTTTTTTATTGTTTCTTATTTTAAGCTCGGAAAATAAAGCAAAACTTTTATTTTCATTGTTTGTTTTACAATACACATACATATACACACATACTCATGTATTTACTTATGTGTATTCACTGTTGTACTTTTTAGTAGGCAAAACAAATAAAGCAAGTAATAAGGTGATGGATATATTTATATGAGAATTTTTAATAGATTAGGACATTCTTTCAAGTTAGTTTGATTGAATTGCATTCATTTATGAGTTATGAGAAGAAACAAAATTAATACAAAATTATTGACAATACCTAGATGTGCAGCTGTGGCTAAAGAATACCTAAGTGCATGTAAGTACATTATGGCCACCTAAAAGTCACACCTGAATTGTTTAAGCATTTGACAGACTTATCGCTAACTTCTGACATTAGCTTAAGCCAGCTTATTCATATTATAGTTGGGCCTTAACTCTTATACTAGTACTGTCGCTCACACTACAATTATATGGTACATACCGTGGTATATTTGTTTTGGCTATACAAACGAGTATACAAATTCAACCCTTTAGTATGTACATGCAAAACGTTTTTATACGCGCAGCGTGACCGTTTGACCAACTGAAGTGGAAAATTGCCAATTTTTCAACTGCCTTTCCCCTTTTTCGACTGCTTTGCCACTTTTTGTCTCCCTTTTTTTTGGGCAAGTTATATGAAAATACATTAAAAATAAAAAGTTTAGTGTAGTTTTCTATTTTTTTTTTAATGTTGCCCCTTTTTTCTCCTATTTGGTGCCACTTTTTGAAAAATGTCATCAGTCACGCTGTATACGCGTCCATTTGTACTCCTATACCTGCAATAACTGAAACAAATTTCCTACAAACAGTGCTGTTTAGCCGTTGTTTTAGAAAATTTCGCTGTAATGAAGCTTTGGAAAAATTCCTTATGTCTTAAAAGTATTTGTAAGTGGTCTTGTGCGGGGGTCTAGTATGTGCCTCTTTCTATTTTAAAATCGGTTAAAAAAGTTAACACAGTTCTTTGTAATTGAAAATAATCTTTTAAAATAATATGAATCATTGATAGAAAAAATTTTCAAAAGCCGTAAATTTTGTTGCACACAAGCATGTTAATCGTTTCGAATAAATATACAAATTAAAAAAAATCAAAATCGTCTTATGACGATAATTGTTAACTCATTTAAGGACCTTAAGAAAAAAAAATAAATTTGGTATTATTTAATGAAGATACCGCCTTACGAGGTGATTTAAACTTCATGCAAAAAAGTCAAAAAAAAAGCAAATGAATGAATATTTTATATATCAAAGTGAATCATAAGTAGGGCGACAATTTCAATGCAAATGCATATTTATTGTCGACACTTTAAAAGCTATTCTGAACAATTTTCTTTGCGTTTCATAAGATTTCCTGTAAAATGGCATGAATTTGTTTTTGCATATTTTGCATATTTTAACAAAAATCTAAGTTCTGTGCATATTTTTGTAATAAGTGCATATTTATTTGCATATGTTCCAAGTTTTTCACAGCTATAACAATATCAAAAAAAATCCTCCATTTTCTCAAACTTGCACTGAATACTTTCTTTCTTATCATTTCTGAAATAACCGCCATTTAATACAAGATACAACGTCCATACTATGTACATATTTAAATGTTATTCATTATACCAGCTGATGCGGCAATGCCGGTGAAAATTTATGTAGCCCCCTTTTTAAACACAAGAAAAGGCATTTTAAAAAAACGAACGATCGAACATTTTCGATGTACAAAAAATTTCTGCGCCCCAACAGGCACTTTACATTTGAAACTTTAAAAAACTGTATTTATTTATACAAAAAAATTTATGTTAATACTACTCGTTTAAATGTACAGATTATATGGACTGATTTATTTTTATATTTTAATTTTTTATTTGATTGTGTAGCCTGGATTTTATTTTTTGTTATGTTATGTTATTTTGTTATGTTTTAATAAATCTAGTAAAAAATTAATTGTTTTTTGTTGCATATTTCTATTTGCGCATATTTTCATTATTTTGGTGCATATTTTGACTTCTATGGTGCATATTATATGCGCATATTTTTAATTTTATAGTGCATGAAATTTGTCGCCCTAATCATAAGTCTTCATAGTTAAAAAAAGAGAAAACAACGACCAAGTTTATTTACAAAAATATCAGATAAAAAACATATTTTGATATTATGAATGTATTTATATACATTTGTATGTATGCATGTAAAACACCTACTTGTGTGGAATTTTTTTACATTATCGCATTTAAATAAATGAATATGATCATTAACAATTCCATTAAAAAATTAATTTTTGAAAAAAAAAATTTTAAAATAATGAAAACCAAAGGCGACTCAAGTTTTTTTTTTTCTTTAAATTTTCTATTGTTTTACAAGATTTTGTTTGATTAAAAATACTTTTTAAATTCATTTAATCATAGTTTTCTTGTACTATACACTGAACCAAATTGATCAAATGTAAAATAAATGAATCAACACTGGCTTAAAAGTAATAAAAAAAAATGTTCTATGCATTAACTCCGATACCTACATATCGTGCCACATCCGCCAAAAAAGAAGCTTAACTTATACCTTATAACTTAACATCGCGAAACTAATTTTATTTAAAATATTTTAAGAGTTCGTTGTTCCGTTCTACTGCGTGTTTGTCAGAATATTTACAATTAACTTGGGTGTTATTTGTTCATTAATAATTATCACATGTAATTTGGCTTACAGAGTGATACAAACTTTAGCCTGATCAAATCATAAATATAGAAATAAATGAAAGTTCGAAGAGTAATAATTGAAAAATTTATCTATTTTTATCAAAAAACCCATGTTTCATTAAAAAAGTCACGGACTTATTGCCATGCCGTCGTATGTTTCTTTGTTCGCCCTAATGAAATATTAGAAGATATTGAATAAATGTTTTCGAAAAGGCGTACAAACCTAATATCCTAAGTCTTAAAAAATGATTGAGAATTACTTAATATATAAAAACAACTAACTAAATTGGCTCGACGAAAATCCCAACAAGTTCTCTTAAAATAATTGAATACATTAACTTTTTAATTCATATAGACACATGAATACATACATACATAAGAAGAAAACACTTAAAGTACGGTCACAATTATCAAACATTTGCACAAAAAAGCGTAACCAACAAACACTAATGAAAAAAGGTTTGATCTAGACACTTGTTTATATATTAAACAGTTTCTAATACAACTATTATTGATTCAAAACTAAATATATCAAATAAAATTAAAATTTTTCTTTAAACAAAATAATTGACTCTGTTAACTAATTAACTGAAGTTATATACTAACTCCCAGCACTGAGCTTAATCGAATTGAGGGTGGCGTTGGCTGAAGTAATTAGTTAGCACGTCGACTACAAAACTGAAGATCCTAGGTTCAATCCCTGTATCCGACAGTCATTCAAATAACAACACCACGCATTTTTCTGATGTGCATTAGAGTTCCTTTGCATCAGCTGTTGTTGAAAAGTTAAAGTGATGAAGGCATAGTCACTGGTCACTGAACTATACCGACTTCAGCAGATGCTAATCCTAATGTTACATCAGAGCGCCGCCCTCCTTCGTCGGTATTGTGTAGCAAAATCATCGGCGAAGTAAAATAACCAATAAAATGGCTACTAAAAACACAGCTTCAAAATTTAATACGCCTCATTTAACACCAGAAGGCGCTGCAACACTGCATTATTAAAAAGCGTGCAAAAAAGCAGTTGTAAAAAGAATGAAATCTCTTCCTTCACCACCTGTCTTCTATCACTATCCCTTTCCTAAAGAAGGTAACACCTAGTAATAGTAGTAGGCATTAATTGCCTGAGTGTTACTTCTCTTTTTATAAAAAAAAAGGACTGATCGTAAGTTTCTCCGTGTATATTAGAGAATATATACAATTGATACCAAATATATCAACGATATGTCATTAAAATTCTATTAATTTTTACAAATTGCTTACCATCTTTCGAAGGGGTTGCACTTCCCTGAAAAAGTTATTGTCATTTGATGGCGCATAGAAATAAGCAACAATCAAAACATATTTTTGCCAAAAAATTCAAATTAGAGAAATTCATAGTAGTAATCGAAAGGTAAACAAAACATAATCGTATTGTTGATTTAAAAAACACATTTCAAAGGTGAAACTTTTCTTTCAAACACAGACAATAAGAAACGAACGAAGAGCATCATGATCTATTTAAACAGCAGAAGCAATGTCGTACAACAACTACACACAGCAACGCCAATGGAAACCATTGAAAAAGACAATAATAAAAAAAAAAACAAAAAAAACTTGATAAACAAACTCAACAAATACTTGAACAAAACACTTTCAGTGAATAATTAATCAGACTGTTGGCGATCAGAGATCAGCAAGGAGTAGTGAAAAAGTGAGTGGGGTTGAATCATGACTTATAATTTTTTGTATTTATGCGCACTCATACTTATTGCAATGTTGTCTATAAATCATATTCACTCGAAAATTTTGAAGTGTATATCGAACTCATACTTAGCAACATTTATGATATTGTTGACTTCGACTCCCCTTAACACAATGACTATGGACGACGAAAAATAAGTATGATTCACAATGCAAACTTCGCATGTGAACATTACAGTTCTCATTATGAGGCTATGTGTTTCTCTGTTGTTTTTTGTTTGTTTTTTTTTTTTGCAGGAATTGAAAAAAAAAATTTATTTACTACTATTGTATACTACTTGCAAGCTGTTTAATGACTGAACTTTTAAATAAAAAATACATGCATGAGCTAAGTGAGCTGCATCACTGTGAGTAGTATATGTAAGTATTTTCCTGAAATTAGAAATCAAACTGAGGTGATTTATGAGTGAGACTGTGGTATTACTCTGATATCGAGATTATTGCAACTTATGCTTATAAATCAATATTATTGTGAGTGTGCGTAAATCAGAGTAGTTGAGTTTAAACGATGTCTACGCATTTATACTTAAAATTTCATGAGTCAGTATGAATAGCAAAAAAAAAAAAAAATTCATTGCAGATCACTGATGGCGATTGAGTTGAAGAAAAAGTGATCTAAAGATGCTGTTGGTTGTATTTGATGCATCAATAGCAGCAACAAGCAGCTAACAAGCACAACAACAACAACAACAAATTAAAATTTCCATAAATTTTTGTGGAAAATATAGTTGTGTTGTTGTAACACCACACTCACTCCGTCAAGCGCTAATCTTTATTTAACAATTCATGTATTTGTTTTACCCTCAAAGACTTTCGTTTGTCAGTCAACTAACTAACTATTGAGACGGTGAAACCAAAAAGAAAGAAAAAAACACTGAAGACCTAATAAAATCACTACAACATTGCTTTAAGATTGTTTTCTGTTTGCTTCAGGTTTTTTGTTTAGTAAATTGTTGTGCTTTTTCAATTTGGTGTTGTTTTCATTTTTGTTTCTTTTTGTTTCACTTTTAATTTTCAATGGAATAGAAAGTGAATTTTATATGTGGCTTTTTTTTTTGTTTTCCTTTTTTTTATTGCCACAAGTTATTTGTTTGTCTCTCGTGTTCACAACGAAATAATTTCTGTGGCTTTAGCGTTTTATAATCGGCTTATATTTATGTAGTAAATATATCCGTAATAGATATTTTTATTTTACTAACTATGGCAGGTGTTGAGTGGGCTGGCTTTCACTATTTAAATATATATTTTTGATAGTAAATGGTGCGGCATAGAATAATGTCATCAATAACAATAATGTTAAGTGTTATAGTAGTGTTCACTGGCTACTGCTTACTGTGTGCGTTATGTGGAAGTGGTCAAGTATTGCATTCCTAATTAATAGTAGTTTTATCTCTTTTTGATGTGTAAACATCTATACGCTAGGGGGTAAAAGTCTTTTGACTTTGATTTCTTTGCTGAGATTTCTTTGCTTTTTGCTTTGCTTTGCATTGTCAAATCGGTGTGAGCTATGTATGAGTGTATTAGTGTTTGAAAGAAGCAATACCAAGCAGAGAAACAAGTCGACCGGCTCGAAGCCGACGGTGCGCCGCCGCCGGTTATTTTTCTGTATATTTCCGTACACCAAAGGTGAAAATGAACCGTAAGAGCTACGGACTTGAAATTTGGACACAATGTGTAGACGTTTGGCCACTACAACAACAAATACATGAGAGTTAAAAACTAAAGGGTGTTCCAAAACGAGCAACGAAAAATGTTAAAATCCCATGTAATATACATACAATTGTATGTACATATATACACTTGAAATTTTAAAAGTTAGTGTATTTTTATACAGACTACAAAAATTAACACTAAATTTAAAAAGTTTAAATTAAAGGGTGTTCCATTAATTAATGCAATTTTTACTTCGTGATTTTGACAACTTGCTGTATCTTGGAGGCCGTAAGAGCAAAACTCTTGAAATTTTCACAAACGGTAAAACTAAAAAATCAAAAAAATATAAAATCGCCAAATATAAAAAAATCGCCAAAAACAAAAAAAAAATCGCCAAATCGAAAAAAAGCACCAAATTAAAAAAAATCTCTAGGATTAAAATAAATCACGAAAAACAGAAAAAATCGCCAAAATGAAAAAATCGTTAAAATGAAAAAAAATTGCGAAAACTAAAAAAACGCAAAAAGAGAAAAAAAAAACGCCATAAATGAGAACAAAGCGATAAAACTGAAAAAAATCGTTTAAACTGAAAAAACTTAAAAAAAGAAGAAAGCTAAATCAAAAAAAAAAAAATTATCAAAACCGAATGTGCGCGAGTCAAAGTCGCACTTTACTGAATTTATTTTAATTGCAATGCGTACACAACAACAAGAACAGAAACAACTAAACGATGAACAACAGGAATTAAAAATTAAAAAGTAAAAGTAAAGGCATTTACCATAGATGAGCACTGCAGTACCACTAAAGTTTCAGTAAAAAGAATAAAAAAATTTTAACAAGTAAATTTTTACTGATTACTAAAATATTTTTCTACAATTTTTATAAATTGCCTAAATGATTTGTTATATGATGAGGTGCATTGAATTTTCAGTAATCAGTAATGCCCTTATTCATAATGAAATTCTACCAAGTGGCTAAATGTTTTTCATACAAAAGTTTCAAAATTTGAATGAAAAAACTTTGCCACTTGCTACGGCCCTACGATTTTACTGGTAATGCAAATTAAATTTCATTAGCAGTAAAAATTTACTGCATTTTTTTAGTAATCAGTAAATTTACTGCTTACTGCAATTTTGAATGCAGTACATATACATATACTGCAGTGTGCCCATTTACTAACCAAAGAAGTTTAATAAAACAAACAAAAACCAACAAATACATATGTATTTACAATATTGAAAGTTTTGATACTTTTAATTAATTAATTTAAAAAAAAGATACTAAAAGCATAAGTACTTCCAACTTAAAAAAAAAATTTCATTACTAGATGTTTACACATCTCCTCTGTGATCGGACTCACATTGCTTTTTTTTTTTTTTTGAAAATTATACATACATACATACATATGTAAGCCTACATAAAAATTGCTTATTTTAGAGACTTCTTTCTGTCTTTTGGGGCACATTAAAAAAAAAAAAAATATGAGAATCGGTTGGCCTGAAACTTCCCGCTAAAATGCAGTTTTTGATAAAATTTGCATCATGTTATACACTTTTTATAAGTTTATAAGAATCAGTGAATATCTGAAAATGATTTGACAAAGACTTTTGAAGTTAAAAGAAAATAAACGATTTATTTCGAAATTTTTCGCCAACGCTGCCTCTGGTACGACTCACCAGATTTAAGTGAAATCGTTAGTAATTGACGCGACGTTTTAAGGTTAAGAGCCGATTTTATTTAAGGTCTAATCAGATTAATAGTTTAGAGTTTGTTTCAAAAAGGTTTTTTAAGTTTATGTTCGGAAATTTTCGAAATCAATTGAATCGAATGGACCACTCACTGCCTTACGACATCTAAGTGAGCTCATCATCTTCCGAATATAGCAAAGTGCCTGCGATTTGTTAATACGTTCCGAAGTAAGATATATTGAGAGAAAAAAAGAAAAACTTATAGGATGGGAATAGATGCAGCCTAAAGAATTAGTGCTCTAAGAATCCCTGCTGTCGACAGGTTCAGCCCTGATGATTGCGAGAATGATGCCACTGCAGCTAAAAGCGGATACGGCAAAGGGGAAGCATATTGCAAGGAGAACTGGAATGGAGAGATGGTAGCACGATTGGACCACTTTTACAAAAGTAATATGTACCAATAGACTCAATAGAATAGTGGATGGGGTGGAAAGGAAACACGGACGGGTCAACTTTCACCTAACCCAATTGATAACCGGCCACAAACACTACAGTGCATACCTTTTCAACAAGTATGGACACGACAATGGAGGTGTGTGCTTAGAATGTGTAGATATAAGGGCAACCGCGAAACATGTTTTCCGCTCCCTGAAAAAAGCCATACAATCGCAGATCACGCCCAACAATCTTATCGTACAAAAATAATTGAATTTTATTTGTCAACCCAAGAGTCTATTGTGTTGACACAACGTGCATATCGTCGCCATTTTAATGTGCGCATTGCACCCACAGTTTTTTTTTTTGGGATATTTGAAATAAAGAGTATACGTTAACAAACCAAGAACCATACTCCAACTAACAACCAACATTCGAAATGAAATCTCATGGTCACTGCACCCGAAATTTTGTGAAAAGTTATGGAAAATATGAGCAGCGTTGCCGTTTTGGTTACTTGTAACCAAAATTGGTTACTTTTTTTTCTTTGTGTACTTTTTGTCCATTTTGGCTACTTTTTTGGTTGAAAAATATTTAAACGTCAAACACAATAGCGGAGTTCGATGTTTAGTGCAAATTGTCTTGTGTAAGTGCAAATGCAAAATACCGTAGCTTTTCTTTGGATTGTGTGTGTGTATATTTTGTTGTTGGATTTGAAAGAAAAACTAAATTTTTTATATATAAGTTTGATAACGAAACAAGCAGGGAACGAAGCCGATCGGCTGTGAGTCGCCTAACAGCCGCCGCTGGCAGATTTTTTAAATTAGAAGTAAGTGGTGATATGGACATAGTTGAATTTTGGGACGCCGTTTCAAAACATACAACTCAATAATGCAATCTAAAGAATCGTGCATCAATCGAAACAATTCCCATTAGGTTTGGTCTGCCAAAGATTTGTTTTAATATTAACAAATTTAATACTTTATCTATATAGTCTTGTGTTTTGATAACGAATGTAATTAAATTACATGTTAGCGGAGTTCGATGTTTGGTTGCAAATTGTCTTGCGTAAGTGGAAATGCAAAATATCGTAGCTTTTCTTTCAAATCCAACAACAAAATACACACACAATCCAAAGAAAAGCTACGATACTTTGTATTTGCACTTACGCAAGACAATTTGCATCAAACATCGAACTCCGCTATTTTTTTTTTTTTTTGTTACTAAAAATATTTTTGGTTTGGATTTTCTAACAATATTACCTGAAGTATTTTTTTTACAAAATTGATTTTATTGATTGTTATCATAATTAATAAGATATACTTATAAAACTGAAGTAAAAATTTAAATGTAATGGTTCATTTATGTTATATGATTTTATAATAATACTAGTTGAGCCGGGCAAACATTGTATTACCCTCAATTATGTTATATTTTTTTTAATTACAAATTACTCCAAACAGTGGTCACTTGTTGGGTCAAAAACAAAACAAAAACCCGAACCTGTGTTGAAAATTTCGGCCCCACAGCTCTTATAGTTCCAGAGATCATGCGTTAGGAACAAACTCACACTACGATTTTATATATACAGATATATTAATATATGTATGTATATTTTTCAACTGAACTACAAATAAAACAGTATTTTAAATACATAAAAATTTTGGTTACTTTTTTTGCATTTGGTTACTTTTTTTTTGTATTTTGGTTACAAATTTTTTTGGTCGTGGCAACGCTGAATATGAGATGTATATTCTCGCTCTCTCTTGCACTAAAAAGAGCACGTATGTACGAAACAGAAAGAGGACATCATTGACACTATATCATTTTTCAAAGCTAATTCAAAAAAATCCCCAATAATATACTGTATTAAAAAAAAAAAAAAACAACTATAACAATCTCATAAATAAAAAAGTTATAAACCATTTTAACCAAATAGCTCATTCTGCGCCACCCTGTAGATACTTGCTTGGGTGTTAAGATACTTATAAGATGATTGAAATGGATATATGATATTGATATATATATTGGATTGGATATAATGACAATTATATTGAGAGATTTAGATTGATATTGTACTGTGGTAAAAAAATTTTTCTTCCTTATATTAACTTTATGACATTGAAATTGGAAGTCTCGTATGTGCATTAAGTCCCAAATCACACTATGCAAGTCTTATTGCTAAGCTGATTCGTTTCAGCTTAGCAATAAGAGAGAGACGAGGGGAACAGCAACGTTTCCTTTCCCCCCGTCTCCCTGCCCTAACAAACTAATCAGCTTAGCAATAAGACTTGCATAGTGTGAATTGGGACTAAATAGTAAAGACCGTTAGCAGCTTATCTCTGATCTTAAAACCATAAGGTAAGATATAAATTTATTCGAAGTTAATTAATATTAAAAATCAAATGTTAATTAGACACTTGCTTGGCTGTTGGGAAATTAATACACTGAGTGAAATTTATTGAATGGCAATTATATGGATATATTTAAATATATATTGAATGGATAAATATCCTTAAAGTTTGTCCTAAATGGTTGTTTTATCAATTTGCATTGGGTGCTGCAGTTGTAATGGGCAAAATTGGTAAAATTTACGTATATATGAATTTTTAAATATTACTTAACGAAAATTTTACTATAAAAAGTTTTTGTTTTAATTTTTTAAATGTTTCTCATTAGTTAATATAACTAATCTTGTTTGTTGGTGCAACTTTAATCGACGCAAGTGGTTAGATTTACTTTTAAAATTTTTTAAGTAGCTTACCTTAGATTTTTGACTTATATCTCCTGTCAGAATTTATAACTCCCTGAATTTAACGAAGCATATTCAGAGAGTTGTAATACAATTTTATGGCAAATATTTTTGTGGAACACACAATGTAGTGTATTTCTACTCCAGGGTATTTTTTTTAAACCCCTTCCTTCCGTCCCTTTAAAGAAAGGGAGTCGAGTGAGAAGTTTCAAATCCACTTTATACATTTTTACTTCTTCATAAAACTAAAGTTTATTTCCTCTTCTCTTGAAAAGAGTAAACAATGTTCCCTTATTATTCTCAATTAGAATTCTCAATTGGTTAAAATTAAAATGCATATAAGCATTTTTAACTAACAGTGGATTCTAGTTACTAACAAACATTAGAAAATTATTGATAATCTTGAATTTATAACGGATTTCAATTAATACTGCACTTACATTTTTCTATTTTTTTTTAAATAGGACCAGCACTCAGGGGATAACCCCTACTCATGCAGTGCATTGTGCTAGAACTAGGAAAATAGGTTATAGGGAAGGAGGATAGAGGGAGTAGTGTCTGTGTACATTTGATTTAAATCTTCCCACGCTGGTAGTGACAGGAAAGACCTCCGCAGGTAGTTGATTCCACATACGAACAGTGCGGCTAAAAAAGGAATTTTCTCTGTAATACGTAGTGCGATGCATTGGCCAATCGACCACAAAAGGATATGCTCTAAATGAGGCACGTGTTGTATGTACATATGTGCGGGTTTCAGGAACAAGTTCCCTAATTTCATTAGAATACATTCCGTTGTAGTAACGATAGAACAATGAAATGCACCCGACATTGCGTCGATGCTCCAATGAATCAATAGAGTTGGATACCCTACTGTCACCGATGAGCTTCTTCGCCCTCTACTGTACGCGGTCGAGCAGCCCCAAAATAGATTTTGAAGCGCCGGCCCATACATGAGAGTTGTATTCCATTTTCGGACGGATATAGGTGGTATAAATAGTAAGGAGGTCAGATGGGGTGAAATATTGTTTTGCACCGTTTCAAAAAGCCGAGGCACTTGAATGCTTCTTTTGCAATTTGAAAAATGTGTTCAGTCCAACGAAAATCACACTGTATTTTCATGCCAAGAACATCAAGAGCATCTGATTCCTTAATATTTATACCCCCCATAGTTACAGAGGCAACAGCATTTTCGGTCATACGTCTATGTGTAACCATGCAACATTGGGTCTTACGGGCGTTAAAGTCGACCCTGTTCACATGACCCCATTCAGAAATTTTTTCTAAATCATAGTTTAAAGTCTCAGTCATTATTTGACGCATGGCCTCAACCTGCGGCAGATTAGGTCTATTGCTGAATGAGAAAGAATGGCAAATGCTGCTGTCGTCCGCGAAAGAGTAGATAGAGTTGAAAGTTTTACATAGAAGGTCGTTTATAAAGACAAGGAATAGAGTTGGCGAAAGAACGGAACCTTGCGGTACCCCTGAATTTAACTTGAACTCATTTGATGAGATCCCATCTATAACAACTCTTATAGTGCGATCCCTGAGGAAACTCGATAAGAAACGAGAGAAATTATCACCGACACCAATGGCAATACATTTTGACAAAAGTGCACCATGCCACACTCTATCAAACATTGCCTAAAAATCTAGTACATTTCAATTGAAATCTTTATCGAAATCTATATCGTTTGCACTAAGCTTTTTGGATATTTGTCAAGGTTTCGTATCCAAGACAAAATCCTTTGTGTAAATTTTTAAACTGTAAAAGGGCATTTGCATTGTCTCGAAATCTAGATTTTCCAAATCTATTTTTTCAGTATATTGATAGGAAATCCAATCCAAATCTGATATTTTTATTTATTTTTTTTTACCCTGTACAATATATTTATAAAAAAAAGAGTGAATTAGCTATGTTGTACAGGATAGTAAAAAATAAATAAAAATATTAGATTTTGAGTAGATTCCCTAAAAATCTACTTAAAAAGTAAATTTCCTTTTATATGGTGAATCTAGTAAAAAGTAAATAGATTCAGCTCGAAATCTCGTAAACACTTAATTTCCAAGATTTCGAGACAATGTAAATGCCCATTAAAATCTTTATGAAAATCTATATCGTTTACACCAAGTTTTTTTTTTTTTGATATTTTTTAATATTTTTTATCCAAAACAAAACCCATTAACTGAAATGTTTCCAAGACTATAACCAAGCAAGTGCAATGTAGCCAATTCACACACCTTTTTTTATTTACACATGCTCAGTTTTTAGCACAAACTTGAAAAAAACTATAGTTACATAGCTGATTTCTACCAAAATTTTAATACATTATCCCAAAATCTAGTGACGAAGTAGAATCTTCTAGACTTTGCCCCAAATCTCGTGAGCACTAGATTTTGCTCAAATGTTAACGAACTTTACTGAATTTTTGTGAGCTAAAGTCAGTAGCTTCTAATATAAAACCTCGCATTTAGTAAAACAATTAAAATTATTTTTTTTCACTTAAAGGCACTAAGGCTCTAATTTTTTTTTTATCAATGAAAGAACATTACAAAACTATTATATATTATATATTACTATATATATATTTCTGTCTTGAAATCGCCTAAATACAAAATAGCTTCTACCAGGATAGAAAACATTTATTGAGCCAACAGGCTTAAGATTCTCAAGGAGAAGTTTTTGCAGCGACTATTTCATTCATGCATGCAGTCATGATTAAAATTATAAATTAAAGTTATCACTTGCTTATTTTTTTTTTTTTTTTTGTATATTTAAGTTAGCAACACTGTTGATTTCAAATGGAAATACTCTCTCCAGCTCTTGGTAGTACAACAAGTTTATTTTTTCTTCGCTTATTTACAATTTCTTTACAACTTTAGTTAAAACAACTTGAGTTGTTGTTTTCGATTTGTGTATTTCATAAAAATTTTTTTTATTTTTAATTTTTATATTTTATGTTGTTGTTTTTTTCTCTTTCAAATAAAAGTAGTTCATGTCATTGACCTCTAGAGTATATTTTTTTATTATTTCACTTTATTATTTGTGTTGAGTTGAAGGAAAGGTGCACGTTTTCTTTATTTTTAGTTGGTTTTTATTTCTCTATAAATTTTTTTTTAACAAATTCAAACAAATTCAAAAACTGGTAGATTCGTTGAGTTTTTCTTAAATGGCAGCCATGCACAAGTATTGTTAGGAAAGAAAAGTAAGAGGAAGTTTATGTCAAAGTCCAAATGTTTGCCAGTATTTGCACGCATTTTTTCTTTCTTTTGCATTTCATATTAAATTAACAGATCGATTGGTTGGTGGTGAATCGTTTGTTTGTTCCGTGAATTTACATTTGCAAATTAATTAAATGTATGTATAGGAAAATAGACAACAATTCGTTTGAATTTTATGACTTACGTTGTATAAATAACCAAACATAAGTTTCACTTTTTTTAAGATTTGAAAACATTTATATTTGTTTATTTTTAATCAATGCATTATAAAGGGTCCGCCGGAAAACTTGTTTTTTTTTTTTTGAAAATGCTATAAAAAAAAACTACTGAAACTTCGGCTGTGTGGCACGTAGCGCCGTCCTGTTGAAACCAAATGTTGCCAATATTCTCCTTTTCAATTTTTGTGAACAAAAATTCGTTCAACATGGCTCGATAACAAACGCCATTGACTGTAACGGCCACTCCTTGCTCATTTTCGAAAAAAATGGCCCAATTATGCCTCTGGACCAAAATCCGCACCAAACAGTGACTCGTTTTGCGTGCGTCGGCTTTTCAATGTATGCGTGCGGGTTTTCTGTGCCCCAAATGCGACAATTTTACTTGTTTACATACCCGCCAAGATCAAAATGAGCTTCATCTGAAAAGATGATTTTTTTTTTGTCAAAATCGGCATCTTCTGTAAGTCGATCACAGGCCCACTTAGCGAAGCGAAAACGCATTGGATGGTCAGTTGGCTCGTTCAGCGGAAGCATAAAACTAATTATCTGTCATATCAGACATGAGCTAAGTGTTACCATTCACGAAATAAGCACTAGTTGAAAAAGAAACGTTAGATGGCGGACCCTTTATATATTTTGTTCCAGTATTATTTAAATTTTGTTTTTTTTTTCAAATGAAAATAAATATATAAACCTAAGCTACAGATAGATTGGTATGAGTTTTTCAGCGCAATGCAATTAAGAGGTAAATAAGGAAAATTGATGTAAAAAAAAATTGTGTTTTTAATATATAAATGAAATGACAATGAAAATATGTACTTAGAATGATACCTTTCCTTTTTTAGACGAACCCAAGACATTAGTTGAATATAATATTGATTCAATTTCGTGTCCAAAATATTGTTATATAGGCATGTACATGCGTACATATCGATAGATTGAATGCGAATGATATATGCAGAACTCTCTAACGATAAAATTTCTTTGTTCCTAAAAAAAGTGTTTAGCTTATGCATTTCTTTAAAGACAGTAAAATGTGTAGTTACCCACAGAAAATGCCAAGTAGAAAACAATTCAAATTCATGATTTTCAGAAATAGATTCCTCGACGATAATAAAAGAAACACCTTTACCTGATTTACATTAAGCATTTTTTTCATGAAATTACTTGCATAAAAATTTTTATTTGCCAATAAGAGGCGTGGAGAAGCAACTTAAATCAAAAAGGTTGCCAAAAATGCATCAGAGATTCATTCTACGTCATTTTTTATATGAAATTCTCTTATATAGCTCTGGATTTAGCAAATAGAAAAAGTTTCGTGCAACAAAATTCATGAAATTTCATGAAAAAATGCTTAATGTAAATCAGGTACTTGTCAATAAATTTGCATTACTGTTTACCATCTCGGTTGCCTCATTTACTGGAAAAGTCTTTCCAAATGCATTAATCGAATACTTATTGCTTAACATAGATCTGTTAATACGCTAACAGAGCACTGTTAAGGCACAAGGTTTGTGTCAAGGCTTAAATGAATGTTCAACATAATGAACCTTATTACGAGTGTCGTATTTCGACTACGACTACGACGATTTTGTACTAGATTAAAGAAAAAATTTTGCAATGTTCTTTAATCTAGTACAAATGAGGCCCAATATTTCTATTTGTTGTAAGAAATAATTGGGTAAAGTTGTTTTGATAATCTAAATCCTTTATAAATAATTTCAATCACCCTTATCAGGAATAAAAGGCAAACAAAAAATCCCGTGAACAAAAAATGGTGAACAAAATTAGAAAACAATAACAACAACAACGCAACAAAAATGCGATCGCCAAATTTTTAGGGAAAGTGAACACATTTCACGTGAACTTTTATTCCCCATTTGGGTGCATATGTTTTTAAGAAACAATTAATATTTTACTTACCGATTTATATGTATTAATTTTGGGAAAAAGTTCGATAAAAAAATTTTAAAACTTCATATATAATTATCTTAAGAAGACGTTATTTACATACAGTCACACAGATAAGAGTACGTACCCTTGAAAAATTTCTTTGTTTAATTAAAAAATTGAGTTTATAAAAAAATGTGAATATACCAAATATTTTGAAATAAAAAGTATATTAATTCCATCAATTAAATATAAATTAAAATAACTCCACTTCGCAAAAAAAAAAATGTAATGATAAATTAAACGAAAAATTTTCATTAAATTTAATTTTTAATTTAATTTTTAAATTTTGGTTTAAGCAAAAGTTTACATTATTATTTAGTTAGTTTTTGTTTGGGAAAATACCATTAACAATTGATAAAATAAAATTTAATTTAAAATTTTGTAGTTAATACAATGGAAGACGACGACTAGCTTGTGCAAAAGCCATGCACTTTTAGAATGAATAAAGGCCGATGCACAATGAATCCGTCATGTGTTAAACTTCATCTTTTTCAACTGACAGCTAAGTTGAAACAGAGGGTTTCTTATGAGGTCTGTTACATTCAGTACGTGTCCGTCAACGCAAAGTACAAAATTTGGTCAACTCTTAACTTTTTGCGTGCGCTGAGTAGTTTGACAAGTATTGGTTGGTTATTTTGGTATGTTCTGATTTAGGTTTTTGTGTTTTGTGGCAGCAAAAGTAAAATTAAACAAAAGAAATAAACAAAATAAATACAAAAAGTTGAGTTTAATAAATAAAATGGAGAATCGACCTATTGAAGCTGTTCAAATACTTCCGTCAATAAAGTACTCATTGTGCCAATCTTCTCCGTCGTTGCGCTAATGCCAGTTGAAAAAGGCGAAGTTTAACGTATGACAGATTCATTGTGCCCGGCCTTAAGAAAATGAAAACGCAAACATAAAGCTAGGGCCTAATTCCTGCACTCGTGATCGGAATTGCATTCGAAAAGAATTTAATTTCGATGGCAAGAAATTTTCCGAGTTTTTGTTTCAGTGTTTGAAAAAGGCAAATATATTTATATATAAATTCATTTCACAACACTGAACAAATTGTAAGCAAAAGCATATATTTGTATATATGTAAATATGTGTGCAAAAACATACCCTGTAGGAGAATGTGTGGTTGACTACAAAAATAGTTAACTTATAGTTAACTTTTCTTAGACTGACTAAAAGCTAGCTGCAAAGCAGTGTCCCGCAAAATAAAATATGTTTGTATTGGTGAGAAAAATGAGAGTAAAATAAACTTGCACTTGAAGAAAAGTTTTTTAATATAAAATACATGATGTGGTTATTAGTTGAATTGAATTGAATGAATTTTTTTTTTGTAAATAATCAATTTACTGAAATTTAAATAAAAAGTAAAAATTTAATAACCATTCAACAATTTAGTGTATAAATTCAAAATTAAATTTATTCACAGCTCTGTTGATACTATTAAAATGCCCTTTTAAACTATTTTCCCTATTATTTTTAAATATTCCATAACATAAAATGCAATGCATATTGCCAAAAGGATTTTTAATCATGAAATATTTCCCAGCTTCCATAATTATATTATCAATTTTTTGTCTGTAGAAATTTATTAAATTTGAACTTTAATTTCGTTATGTGTGCTCAAAAAAACTAAACAAAAAAGCAAGAAAAAATTAGTACATGCGTGCACAACTTAATTCGTCGCTTGCTCAGTGACGACTAAATGAAAGAGCATAAGCATGTATGTGATTTTCGTCCGCACAATTGTGCTATGGCTTGCGGGTTAAGGTAGAATTAGTAAAATCGTATCGTGATGTTGCGTGTCAGCTGACAAAAACCGTACGATATACAATGCATGTTACCAGTTATAAAATATGTGGTGGTAGCACTGCTGACGTAGGAATCTGCAGAAAACAGATTTTTCTGTAGCGAATGTCAAAAACGCCGTATTTAATGCCAGAGAAAAAAAAATGTGCTGTGCAAGCTGTTACATTTTCTATAACTTGTGCACAAAGTTGAACGATACGGCAAGCTGTAAAGTAGAATGATACGATTTTACTAATTCTACCTTTACTGCTGCAAAGTTATCCACATCGTGACCGTTTGACCGACTAAAGTGGCAATTTGCCACTTTTTCCACTGCGTTTCCCCTTTTTCGACTGCCTTGCCACTTTTTGACCCCCTTTATTTAGGATGAGTTATATGAAAATACATTAAAAATAAAAAAGTTTAGTGCAGTTTTCTCGTTTTTTTTTTAATTTTGCCCCTTTTTTTTTGATATATCCCCTATTTGGTGCCACTTTTTGAAAAATGTCATCGGTCACCCTGGTCATCCAGAACAAACCCAAAATTAATTCTAAAGTTGAGTACGTAATCGAATTTGGTGAGAGCCAACAAATCTATTCTCAGCTACTTTAAACTCATTTCAGTTTTATATTAACATTTTGCTGTTGTTATTTTGGATGGCAGCTTAGCCGAGTGGTAGCGCTTGGAGTACGCAACGTGTGATGTTACATGTTCGAGCCACGGACATTTTTTTTTTAATTTACTGACTACCACATTTTCGATTCTTTTATTGGTTGAACCGAAGCAGTTAATTTGTTATTTAGATGCTCCCAGAGTTGGTTGATTTTTTTTTATTTTCCCCGACAACTCAACTCGCCGACATTATTTGCCAAGTCAGTGTGTTTTGTATATATATTTAAAGTCAACAAGAAATTCTTTAATTTGTATTTTTTTATAAGTACATTTGTGCATTCATTCATTTAATTAAATAAGTCTAATATTGAACATACATTTTCTTTTTCATCGCTTTTTCTATGTTAAACATGATTTCGAATGCCTTTTTGCTTGCGAGTAAAAACACGAACGGTTGCATTCGAATGTATGCACGTTATCGAATGCTGTCATTAGAAATTTCGACATGTGTTACTCGAAATCGAATGCGAAAATCCTAAAAGTTAAAAAATTCGCACATTCGAGTAATAACTTGCTCGCAATCGAATGCGGGAATTATGCCCCTGTTTGTGGTTATGGCAGCTCTAATAAGTGAAGTAAATAAATTTATGGTTATGTCAATGGTTATGTCCATGGCATTATGGTATGACACGACTAATTGAGACATAAGCGTGTGTTGTGCAAAAAACGAGTAGATAATGGGAAATTTTTGTATTTTTTTAGTATGTGAGCCTAATTGAAAAAAAATAAAATAAAAACTATAATGGCTTCACATATCGCACTCAATCAACAAGAGGGTATTAAGTCAACATTTTTTTAATTTTCACTTTTTGCAAGAAATAAACTAACAACATCAATATCTATCTACTGTAAGAATTTCAACGTATTTAGACCACTTTTTTGATGAAAATATTTGTTTTACTTTATAATTTTAATTCGAAATGTGATTGTTTTTATGATAAAATTGCTCAAGTTTTTTCCGTTTTGTGACTCTTTTCAAAACATAGATATTCCTCCCCAATAACTGCTATGTTTTAAAATAAAAACAATGTAAATATATTTTCAAATGGAATTTGCTTACCATGATGTATTTGGATTTTCAAATTCTCCTAAAACAGTTTTTCGTCTCTACTGAAAATTTAAAATTTTTGAGTTAATACCCTCTTGTTGATCAAGTGCGATATGTAACCCAAAAAGCAGCACTTGCGGCGCACTGTGCTGTAACACGTCATAAACCAAATTTCAACAATATTAAAGTGTTAACAACAGAAAACAACTACAAAAAGAGCTATACTCTAGAAATGCTTCACATTATTGATGTATGTACATCCTGATAAGAGATTAAATTTTAAGAGTGATATAGAAAAATGCCAAGGCATTTGTTTTATAAATGTAATTATAATAAAGGGTGTCCCAACAAGAACGCAAGATTTAAATTTTAAATAAAACACAGATATTTAAAAAAAATCGTAAAACTTTATTATATCGTAAAGTAGACAGAATGAGGTTATATATGGAACAACATATCGGGGAGATGGCCGCCGCGGCTTTGTTGGCACACACGCGATCTTTTAATGAAATTTTCAATGACCGTTTTGCATAAATGCTGCGGTATTTCATTAATGCAGCGTCCAATTTCCTCTTTTAAGGCTTGAGTCGTCGTCGACTTATTCGCGTAAACCATCGACTTCAAAAAACCCCAAAGAAAAAAGTCTTATGGTGTTAAATCGCACGATCTAGGCGGCCAATTCTGGTCTCCAAAACGTTTATAATTTATTTATGTTTTTATGTATATATTTTACATCCTCTGAAGATGATTAAAACGGTGTTGATCGAAATATTGGAAAATAAAAACAAAAATGAAAATATATTTTAAATGAAAGTCTAACTTTTTTCAATTTATAACCAGACCTCAAGCTAAACAAAACAATTTAATAATTAGTAAAATAACCAAATATTTATATATATATATATGTGCTGTCGTGATCATGCGTGACAGTAATATATTTTACATCTGCAATGCGTGAGAGTGCGTGACTGAAAATACTTTTATCATGATTGTAAGTGATAGTGAATCATTTTTAAACTTCTCGCTCTTGAGCGTACGCGTTTTGAGCCAAAAAGCACTCACGAGCACATCTCTAATAGTATTAAATAAACAATTGTTAATGTTAAAGTATATTTTTACTTTAAATGGCCTTATCACAAATTTTTGCTTAGATAATTTTATTACATATGCGTAATTAATTTAATTCTCATCACATGCCGAAATAGCTCAGTTGGGAGAGCGTTAGACTGAAGATCTAAAGGTCCCCGGTTCAATCCCGGGTTTCGGCATTACATATCATTTTTTTTATTAATTTTAAATAGTTAATACAAATACAAAGTTATATTAGCCCGTTTTTTTTACTGGCATCTTTTTTTGAATGACATATGTATAAACATATAAATTTTTTTTAAAAATTGCTCTTCTTACTTTGCAATATTATAAATAATGTAGTTATTTGTCACCAGAACAGCAACCAAAATACGAATATGGGTTACACCGCTTCTATGCTGATAGCCTCATATTTAATCTGAACACAACTTACTGATAACAAAGAAGAAGAATTTATTTTAATTGAAATTTATTTGCTGGTGTTAATGCATGCATTTCATTGGTGCTTTGCCAATCATCAGTAGACTTCAACCACACATTTTTAACAGTCACATACCTCTTATCTTATGCACAGGCTTTCAAAAACCATTTTAGAGTTCGCCAAATAATAAAATTTTCGAAAATCACAAAATAAATGAAATGTGTAGAAAGTTAAATAATACAATAATGAATTATAGGTGCAGATCAGTTCCGATAAAATACCCACCCTGATGAAATACTAAAGCAGTGGTGCTAGTGGTTTTATTGTGGGGCCACTATTGATAGTGCGCTATCATTACGTGAAACAAAAAATATATACATACATAGGCTGACAAGCACAATACACTTCTTCGGGTCAAGCAGTCGATTAAAAACTATGGGCCAAACCCACGATGTCATATCGTGGGTCAGGCTGTATACTTTGTTTATTCTATTACTTCAACTTATCTACAATGATTTCGTTAACATATGTATGAGGATTACAATTGCGACAACTAACGAAGTTTGTCGAATGAAGCATAATAAGCTTATTGTTACAGCGAAAAAAACAAAATTCAGCTAGCTTCTATAGTTATGACTATGGTATTATGGCAAGTCACCTATAAACAAATATAGTAATGCCCATAAAGTTGGTTCGATCAGCTATTTTGTACAAT
Source organism: Tachina grossa (assembly GCA_949987645.1). NCBI lineage: Eukaryota > Metazoa > Arthropoda > Insecta > Diptera > Tachinidae > Tachina > Tachina grossa. The sequence continues at coordinate 183,326,041 of OX465274.1, forward strand.
TATTGTTATGATACGACTAACTGAACTTTTTATACATTAAACACAATCACTGCAGATGGCTACATAAACACGACTTCAACTGCCGCTAGCTGCCTTGTTGCCTTGCAGACAGCTACCTTATTGTTTTGGAAACGGTAGACGATCCATAATTAGCTGATATTCCAGTACAAATACATATAACAGGGGTGCCAACTTCAAATATTCCACATGTATAGAAATAAAATTACTCTTTTTACATAAAAGTATAAAAATAAATTAATTTATTCCTTTAAATGAATTTTGGGATGTTCTTTCTATTAAATAGTATGAAGTTATTGTTCATTACATTTGCAGTCGTCAAATTAATCATTCTCAAATGGGAAAAAAATTAATTTTTGAAAGTTTTGCAATTCTGATGATTGATATCATCATTCTATTAATAGGTACGAGATTAAACATTTTTTAATAGATTGAAAAAATTTTAATTTTACTGTCTTACGGTAGAGCTGCAAAACTATCGATAGTCGCTCCACTCGATAGTTTCGATAGTTTTATGTAAAACTATCGATACTATCGATAGTATCGAATAGTTTTATAAAAGTTGCCACATAAACTACATTTGACTCGAAAAAAAATCCAGAGTCCACATTTTCATTAGTATATAAAAATATATAAAGACTTTTTTCGATTTTATCGTAAGCGGCATATTATTGAAAATATACTTTTTTATTGAACTTAAAATTTTATGGGCCTACCCATGGTTTAGAATTATCAAAATGCGAAAATTGTTGATAACTTTTAAGGCACTAACTGTAAAGTTTTATCGTAAGAGACGATTGGCGGCCGTCGCGATATCAGTACCACCAAAATTTATCTTTGTGTCGACGATGTTGAATTTATTACGATACTTGTGACTACTATTTGTCGAATAACACTTGGATTTATAAATAAATTCATATACATACATATGTATATAAGCACTTATGTATACAGAAGCAGGGATGCGATGTCATATTTACAAATTGTACTAACTTTCAAACAAAATTTTAATTTTTTCAGTACGATTGTACCTAATTCTTTATTTATATTTTTTTAATACTTGTAATTTTCAATTAACTAAAAATCAATTAACAAAACGCCAGAAGGTGCACAAAGAATATTAGTTGCTGGGATCTGAATACAAAAGTAATATTTACGATATACTACTTATAACCTTTTTTTATTCGATTGTTCGCAGTCGATGCAAATAGTCGGCCTCTCTCCTTGGTAGGAAAACAAAATTTCCACATTTGCAGATGAATTTGGAATAAATAACATTCCTCCAGCAATTCTTTAAGTACCGGAAAACATCGTTTGATTTACTTAATTTTCTAGTACCTTCGAGCTAAAGAAATAAGTGAACGTTAAAACCGGTTTTTCTATGGAAATTTTTTTAATGTACACTTCAAGCACGCATTATTTTTTGCATAAGGGGGTTAATATATTTTAATGCAATTTTGGCATGTAATATAATATAAAGAGATTCCAGTAGTGCTAAATGGGTCATTGCGGTGCTACGGTACTTTTGGCATTCAAAAAGCGCTAAAAATATACAATTGTACCAACTTTTCCATCGCTGTACAAAAGCATAAATCAACTACGGATAATTTGCTTCAAAGCTGCCGGCTACTGTTTACTGACTTCGATTATTTTTACTCTTTTAATTACTTGTTTTTTTTGCCGATAGTATCGATAGTGGAAAAAACTATCGATATTTCATTTACAACAAAACTATCGATACTATCGATAGTACTATCGATAGTTTTGCAGCTCTATCTTACGGTCTTATTCATAAAAAGTATTTTGGTTTTATTACAGGTTTATTTGACATATTTCTATGGGAAATTTGTCAAATAAGCGCTTCATAAACCTGAAATATTTTTTATGAATAAGGCAGTTAATATTTGTCTCTCGTGATATTAACATTAATATTTAATAAGACTTTTGTCATGAGATAAAGGATTAAGCTCCTGTTTTTTGAAGTCCATTATTCAACTTATGGAGCAGGAATATTATTCATGTTTTATATGCCGAAATAGCTCAGTTGGGAGAGCGTTAGACTGAAGATCTAAAGGTCCCCGGTTCAATCCCGGGTTTCGGCAAGTATTTTGATTAAGCAAGCTAAAGTCCGTAAAACACAGCTTACAGTGTAATTTGAACAAAAACAACACACAGTGCACATATTCCTAAAGTATCGACTAAATAGGAAATTAATATTGAAATTAATATGAAAGAAAGCAACATTATTTTATCAAAACATTAATTAGTTGCTTGTTTTATTTTATTTAAATTTTACTTTACAAATGTATCATCAATTCTGTGGCAATAAGGAAAAAGTGCTTAACTCATATTTTACTGTTTTGCAGCAGAGCATTTATAAGCGGCACTAGGAAATAAGACCCAAGGAAATAACGCCCAAATAAGAAAATGAAATAAGGCCCAATAAAATTAAGGAATTTGTAATTGGGCCTTATTTCATTTATTTTGGGCTTTATTTCATATTATGTTTAGCTGGATTTTATTTAATTTTTTTTAAGCTTTATTTCATCTTGACTTTCCTTTAATTTGGCTTTTAAATTGGACTTTATTTCATTTATATTGGGTGTTTTTCATAAACTTTCTATTGTTCCTTATTTCATATTTTTGGGTTTTATTTTATTGGGGCTTATTTCACTTCTTATTTGGGCGATATTTCATTGGGCCTTATTTAATAGTAGTGCCCTTTTAAGCTCTCAAGGCGATTTTTATAAATTAGTGTCTTTTACATTTAAATTGACAACAACATCGTTCTACACATTATAAATAATACATTCAAGTTGAAATACACCAAAGTAAAATCCAAATTAAGCTGTTATTCCAAATGAGATTGGAAATCTAAAAGAGATAAGTCGCAAGTCATAAAGCTATAACTTCCTGAAAAATCACTCGAAACAATTGAGATTTTGCCCAGGGATACTTTCAAATATGGAGATTACAGGGGTGCCATTAACTCAAAATCAGCTTACCTCGACTTGAGCATTTTTTTTTTCTTTTTGCCACAGAATTCTTTATTACATGCACCCATAGTGCTTTCTTTCCTCCACTCTTTGCGGCTCTGCACGAGTAGAGTGTGTAAGTAAAATCAAGTATTTTATAACAGTTTATATTTATTTTTGGTAAGTTTTTTCTTCATTTTTCCTTTTCTTCTTGCGTTTCTTGGCCGGTTAAAATTTGTTGAATTTCTTTTTTTTTCATGAAGTTAATGAACTTTTTAGTTATGTTGAATTTCATTTTTTCTTGATTTCTTTTTACACAAAAAATAAATTAAAAAAAAGAAAAGGAAATATTAAAATATATTTTTACTATCACCATTTAGTTTTGCTGTTGGCCGTGTATCTGCTTGACCAAAAATTTTTAAATCTTTTGCATAAAGTAAGAAGTGAAAAAAAGAAGAAAAGATGAGAAAGAAATTCTTGGTATGGATGGGAAATTTTCGCTGTGATGTAAAAAGAAAAAGAAAAATGAATTAGTTATGTGGAATTGGTTTTTTTTTCGGCAAAAGAGGGAGGCAAGTAATGCAAATTTCAAAACTAGAAATGACATGAAATTGCCTTCTGATAAATTATTTACATACCAATAAAGTCCAGTATGCATTTTAGTACAACCTAATTGGCCATGTCTGCAAGACATCATGAAAAATATTATGAGGCGGAATATTCACAAAGCTCCAAATCAATTACTGACTACATTTTATACGCAACTAGCACAAACAAAATTATTTTACAAACACATTTGCAACAACTTTACATTCAATTCAACAGCGATTATAGTTGCTCTACTCTAACATATATGCTAGAGTGGAACATCTAATGGACATATGTCAAAAATTCTAAAATATTGAATTTTACTAAAAATAAATTATAGTTCGGTTGGTTTGTAAAATTAAAATGTGTAAAAGTGATAAGAAAATTATGATGTTTGTGAAAAAGTAAAATAAGAACTATAATTTACAAAAGAAATTTTATTAAGTTTTATTTAAAATATGCATACATATGTATGTATTCGTTTCTTCAGCTTTGACGATGCTTACATCAGTGCTGATTAGTCAGCTCTGACGATTTAAAATTAGTAAAATACTGTGGTGTGAGAAGTTCAGATACATATATATATTATACTAGTTCATTAAGTTCACATAAGTATGAAAGAGAAACAAAAGCACACGTACACGAATGTTAACATCAGTTTTTTCATATTGCCCTTAACAAAATGATACAAACTTCTGATGTATATATACCCATCAAAAATGGCCATCAGATGATGCATCAAATGACCGTCATTGTTCTTGTAGGGAAGTAAACCTAAATCATTATATTGATATTTATTTTTGGTAGTTGAGCTCTTTGATCACTTTTATTACAATTATTGTCACCAGAGCATTGTTGCCAGTTTAGCATTTTCACTGCTAGATCTGGCATTTTCATTAGCTAAAAAGCATTCAACTTTCAAAAAATTCTGCCAAATGCTTTCTGGCAGAATTTGTTGAAAATAAAAAATTTTAATTTGTTACAAGTATTCTTCGGCATATAGGATGTGTACATGTGTTGCAGGGTAAAGTTTCCCTAATGGTCTGCAGTAGCAACAGTGAAATGAGCATATCGTGCCATAACCGCGAAATTAGCTTAAGCGACGTAATTTTCAAACTTCAATTTTTTACCAAAATCAATCATTCGCGATCATAAATAGTCGATTTTCGTCAAAAAAAACGAAGTGCAAAAATGTGTCGCTTAAGCTATTTTAGCGGTTATGGCTCGATATGATTCAGCTAACCCCACAATTATTAATTTCAATGTATTTTTAATAAAAAATTTAATAAGCAAAATAAGAATTTGGGATTGTTAGTGCGTTAAAAAAACTTTAAACATAATTGTAACATTTCCAAAAACACCAATTATTAACTATTTTATATTTGTAGTGCTATAAAAATTCCTCTAAATACCAATAAGCTTGTATAAACATGAAATTCAAAGCTATATCAATATTTTTTTCTACATTTAAATCTGGCATTATAGTTACTCTTCTTCTGTAGAACATTTTAGCATTCTCTCATTATCATTTTCTGGCAACACTGCACCAGAGTTGTTCTCTACATAATTTTATAAAATTTTTACTTAAATGACATTTCATTGTGTCTTTAAGGAATATTTTCTAACAACAGTTCGAAGATACTGTCTGATACTGATATCGTCATTTCGATATGGCTCAAACCATAAACACCAAAAAAGCTTAAGCGACACATTTTTTTAAGTTGGTTATTTTTAACGAAAATCGAAAACCTACGATCGTAAATAATCGATTTTTCGTAAAAAAAATTAAATTCGAAAATTATGTAGCTTAAGATTTTTTGGCGGTTATGGCACGAACTGATTTAATGCGCCATATCGAGCCATAACAGACACATTTTTTGGAACTCGTTTTCTTGACGAAAACCAATTATTCACAATCGCAAATGTTAGATTTTGGTTTAAAAAAAAATTAAGTTTGAAAATTATGTTACTTATGTTTTTTTGGCGTTTATGGCAGGATCTATTGCATCCAATTGTCCTCCAAGTTGTCCTCAATAAGACCTTATGCCTGACTAGCGGAAGATATTTTCTTCAATATATGTATACTACTCTGCTATAATATAAAATAAATAAAATTATGAAGGAAAAATTGAAAGCTCTACTAAAGACAGCAGCTTTGAAAATATTGTCTCTGACTAGCTGGCCAACTGGCATATATCGCTTACAAACAGAAGTATAAACCTAATGTAAGTAAAAAAAAAAATAACACTATTATAAGATGCGAAAAGTTTTCAAACAATTTCTCAATTGGCAAAATTTCGGTTGTCTTTTATGTAAAACAAGTAGTAGACGGTTTTTGTTTACAAACTAAAAAATAATTAATAATTAAAGCAAAATTGCTGGGTCAGGAAATTTTTTGGAGTTGTATCATTTTCTTGGAAATTTGAACCTTAACTTCTGAAGGATTTCTTTTTGGTTTGCAAATGCAATTTGCAACACAGCTCTCAAAGTTTATATTCTGGTTTCAAAATCGAGGTATAGTTTCAGACTTTTTGGGGAATAAAATTTTTTTTTATTTCAAATGATGAAATTTTTCTTGCCGAGAGGGGAAAGGGTAATAAAAAGGCGGGTTGACATATTCACGCACTTGAAATTCGTTTTGTTTTCTCGTTTGTTATTTTAACCCTAAAACACAAAAAATATATACTTACGCACATATCTTTACGTATAAAAAAATTTCTGGATTGAAAATTTTTTCATTTGAAAGCAAACGCAAGTTCAACGTGTAGAACGAAAAATCGCTGCAAGAAAGCTTTTATGATCTACTGTAGGAGAAAGCAAATTTGAAATTGAATTTTTTTTCATAAGCCTTTTGCAATTCGATGCAATTTTGTTCATGCGGAAGCTTATATCAAGGGCCAGATATCAGACAAAATTTCAAATACACCTCAGGGTTGTTTTACTACTATTTAGTTCAAAACTGATCTTAAAAAAACCCTAAAATTGCGAATTTTATGAAACTAAGTTGAATTTCAAGTTTTGGTGTTTTGAAAGACTGGTAATACGAATTAAGGTTAATGATTTTGTAGAACATTTTAACTCGTTAAATCCCCGTATCAGCATACCCATTTAACACCTTTTGACTACAGATACCAAGACTATACTTCTATGGCGTATAGTTAGTGAAATCATAAAAAGCGCCTAATTTACAACTCTTTGGTTATTTGATGTTTCATAACTCAGACTATAACACGCCTTTGTCGATTTCGAAGTCATTGACCGACTTCAAAAAAAAAAAAAGGAGGAGGTTACTAATTCGTCTCTCCTTTTTTTTCGGGTTTTACTTCATAACTCGGTACATTTTAGACCGATTGTAAAATTTTTTTTTGCCTGAGAGGGTATAGATAGATTCACATTGGTCCCATTGTAATATTTTTTATTTAATTTTATGATATTCTACTTATTTGATTGCTGCGAAACCTAGCAAAGACCTTTGATTTTTGTAAGTAAGCAATTAGAAAGTTTAAAAAATGGGCGGGGTTACGCTCACTAAAATTTATTATACTACGAAATATTAAGAAACTTGCCACACACCTTGAGATCTAAAATAGACACAATCCTCCATTTAAAAGAAATGGGCGGAGCCACGCCCATTAAAATTAAATATTTTATTTGAAGTGGTTGTACTTTACCGATTTTTACAAGACTTATAACACGCACCCTGAGCTCTGAAAAACACACCATCTTGCATTTATAAAATGGGCGGAGGCACGCCCATTAAAATTTAATTTTATATTTCCCGTACTTCTTCTTATCTTCTTCTATCAGATCTTGCCTTGAAGTCGGTTTTATTTGGCAGAGAGAACTATTTAGTATTACTTAAAATTTATTACCTTAAAAGTTGAGATTGTATTATGCTCTTAATTGAAAACCCATCAACCCATCTAATTAATTAGTTTTTACAAATGCGTCGATTGATTTTTGTCCAGGTTGCAATAAGATTTGCTTATTAAGCACCAGCATTATGTACCTCTGTCATTTTTAATGATTGATAGAATAAATAAAAAATATAAAATGATAGGAAGAAAACAATCGAAAATTTACGGGTTTCTTGAAGGTTTTCGGTTTCGAATTAAAGGTTTGTTTCGATTTCGGTTAAAATCCAATAGCAAACAATATTGTTAACAATTATTTTAAGTTAATAAGGTACAATGTTGTGAGATTTTTTTTAAGAGAACTAACACTCAGGCCTACTACAATTACTAGGAGTTACTTTAGTGAAAGAGAAGACAGGTGGTGAAGGAATGGAGAGAAAGAAAAGCTGCATTCTTTTACAACTCTGCTTCTAGCACGTTTTTAATAATCCAGTGTTGCAGCGCCTCTGTATTAATTTATTTTTTTAAGCTGTGGTTAGTAGCCATTTTATCGGTTATTTAACATCGCCGATGATTCTGCTACACAACGAAGGAGGGCGCTTTGATGTTACATTAGGATTCGTATATACTGAAGTCGGTATATTTCAGGGACCAGTGATTATGCCTTCAGCACTTGGACTTTCCTACAACAACTGACACAAGGCGACAAAAAGCTAATAAGGTATAATGTCATATGAAGTTATCTAAAAGTACTAAAACAATTAAATTTAATAATTGAATGATGAAGCTATTATTTAGAATTACTTGAGAAAAAGAAAAAGTTGGTTAATTGAAATTCAAACATAAATTTATAATAACTGTAAACTTAACAATTACAATTGGTTAGATAAACCTACGAAAATGTTCCCTCTTTGACGAAAATTTTAAATACGTTTTTATGAAAGTCACTACATTTTAAGAAATTTTAATAATCAATTAATTTAATATTGTAATGATCGTAATAAAAATATATGTCTGTTTGCTCATATGTTTATATAAAAAAATTTTTAACCAATACAATCTTAATAATAAAAAATGTACCTTTAATCATTCCTTGCTTGCTTTCAACGGCTCTTGCCGTGATGAGAAATTCATCTTTCTCCCACTTGTTGATCACTAATCACTTATTTTTAATAAAATTTTTTTTTGCCATACAAGCACTTAACGCTACGATCTGCAAATAAAATTAAAAAAATGCAATATTACAAGTAGTAGAATTGTTAAAAAAAAACAAAATTTAAAACTATAAGAGTGTAAATTCATTTGTTCAACATAATAAACAACACATAAATGAAAAAAATTCAATAAAAAAATATAAAAAATATTAACAATAAATTGCGTAATTCTCAATTGTTTTGTAGCAAGCGTTTTAAATATTTTAATGATATATATGTAAATGAAATATTATTTTGACGCCTTCTCATTAGTTAATAAAATCGTTTAACCCCTGGCGGACGAATTGAAATGCAGGAAACTTTTTTATACTGTATACCTTGTTCTAGCCCCAAAAACATTTTAAAAAAAATACAGTTCATAACAAAAAAAATTTTCACCAAATTTATTTTATATATACAAAACTTTTTGAAAAAAAAGTAGAAATTTTTAACTTGCCCTTACGGGAAGTTGCTAATTTTAGCGTAGTATTTGAAAATTGAGCTGGAGGTTTCATCATATACAGCAGCCAACAAATTTGTTCACTTTATTTAAAAGGCCACCAATCTCGATGAGCAAACCATTATTTTTCTCAACAGAATCGAACAGTTGTCAGTCTCAAATCCTACTAAGTTTTCAATACCTAAAAACATTAAAAGTACAAGAAGAATACACAGAAAAAAATGGTCATGCTATAAAAACGTTTAATTGAAAAAATAAACAAAAATCAATTAAAAATGTTAAGTTTTAAACAAAATTTTAATTGAATCAATTACATTTTTAATTGTTTTTTTTTTTTAAATTAAATGGCTTATCGCAAGAACATTTTTTTCTGTGTACTAGCTATTGCAATAAGAAAAGTTTACATTTTAAAGAACAAAAACTTAACAAAAAATAAAGGAACGAGAGTGCCAGCCAACATCCAATAGTATCAAAAATTGCGCAATTTCACCATATTTCCCATCACATTCATGTTCGTTGCGTATACGAGTACTTCAAACTGAGTGTTTGAAACGAATGATTTGGATTATAGTCATTTCTTATTGTTTACGCGCATAGTGTAAAGGTCCCTTATTGTTCATTAGTCTAAAGGTCCCTTATTGTTCATTGGACCTTTCTATGTTTTTGTTTCCTAATTCGTTAAGTCATTGTGCTTTTGTCTATATGTTTCTCATGTAAACTTACTTACATATTGTGAACCCTAGAACACGGTACGTGCAAATAAAACCCCCGTTTATTTAAAATTTACTAAAACCCTTCTTTTTTTTAATAAATATTTTCGAGAAATATTTCGAGGAAACACTTGTTGTTGAGCAAATTAATTAAATTAAAACAATGATACACTTTACTCGAATATTTACCATCTGTTGCAGCTCTCTAGGTCATGTCTATCAAATAACGTGTATTCTAAACATAAACTTGTAAAAAAAAAAGAAATACGAGAAATGGCTCCATTTTTTGTATACACAATTATTGATTTTCCGTTACTAAGTTGCTGCCATTGAGAAACTTAACGAATTTTTCATTATGGATGACCAAATGATATGAAAGAATATATTAAAATATTAAACTCCTTTTATAGCTTTGCTATTTATTGCGCGATATAGGAGTTAGGACGTGATTTTCCTAACAAAAGAAATCGACACTATTACAGTGATAAATTTATTTTTGTTTTGATTTCTTTGTACTTAAAAGCAGAGTGCGAAAATAAACGAAAGAAATTGTTTGATTTTGCCTTGTATCGTTCTTTGAAGTAAGTGAAACAAAAACAATAAAAACAACGAGATCGATTGCTTTATTTGTTTTTGTCTCGTTTTCGCACATGAGCACAAACCAAAGAACAGAGCCGATCGGCTGTAAGCCGAAAAGAAAATTAAGGGAAATAAATGGAAACGTTTTGAAATACTTGCGGCAAATTTGACATCATCATATAATATAGCCCAATTCACAATCTTGTACAAATGGTCTTGCATCGTTGCATGTGCAAAATGGTCTAGTATATTGATACTCACCACTTAACAATTCTTAGTGGTGAGTATCAATATACTATACCACTTTGCACATGCAACTATGCAAGACTATTTGCACAAGATTGTGAATTGGGCTTATAATTTTATTGCATTGTTATTTAACACATGAATTTTGTTTTATAGAACTAAGCAGCAAAGCTACAACCGAGTGTTCTAAGACACCTCTCTTCTTTTTATATCCTTCACCAAAAATCTCAAGGGTATATAGAGGTTTATATAGATGTTTGTAATTTTTACAATATTCATTTGCGGCCACATAAAGCTAGTTATTCTGGATCCTTATGAATAGGAGATGAGTTTTTGAGGCAACCAAACAAGTTAAAAAGCTCGGAGTTAGACTGAAACGACTGCACTTGTTTCAAGTAAAAACTTCCAGTCATGTAAGAACTTCTTAAATGATTTCTGGCTAAAATCTTTTAAGTCTTAAAGTTTGGAGAACACAAAATGTCATATAATATATCAAGCAAGCAAAAATTACAAAAAAATGATGCAAACTCTTTAAAGCAATGAAAAAATGCGAAGAAATCAACTTTGATTCGTGTCACTTCCATATTCAAGTCAGCAATAATAATTATAAGATCACAATAACGCTGATGATGAAAGCAACGCATTGTTCCGTTCTGCTAGCGGGTTGTCAGAATATTTAAAACTAACTTTGGTGTTAGTTGTTCCCTAAAAATTATCCCATGTAATTTCGGCTGCAGAGTGATCCGAACTTTAGCCTAATAATAAAATCGCAAATATTAAACAAAATTAAATTAATTTGAATTATTTAGATAAAATTATTCACAAAAATCACTCAAGGAAATATTTGTCAATTGTGAAATCTTCCGTATCCACTGATCATAAGAGTGTTAAAAGCTTTACTTATAACACGAGTATTTTATTGCTTTTAAATACATAATTATTATGTAATAAATAAATGCAAGTAGGAACATTTATGGATTTGACTATAAATCATTCACAATCTTAGCCTTCGGCCTTACAACTTTTTTTTTTTTTTAAACTGAGCAAGTGCTTGATAATAAAAATGTTTGAAATATGTCACATGTGTGTGGCGGAGTTTGAATTGCATTAAGTGAGTTTTGCAAAACTCAATTTGATTTGAAACAGTTATTAGGAGAAAAAAAATCCGAAAATTACATATTAAAATAGTATAAAGTTGTATATTAGTAATCAGAAATAATTTTTAGTCAGGCTTTAGTTCAGTAATTTCAATTCTTTTATTGAATGAAATATTTTTATTAATTAATGTGAGTTTCTAAAGAAGAGGAGAAAAATTATATTAGACTTTTTTTAAGCTGGGGGAAATACAGCTATTTTTCTTTGCAGCAACGCACTTCATCAGCACCCTGGTCTATCTACATACTTGGGTAGAGATTGTTATTAACATCAGCTATTTAACTTAAATTCTAATGAAACGGAATGTGAGAAATGATTGTTGTGTACAATTATTGATTTACCTTTGGTAAATACATATGTAAGTATCACTATTTATTTCCCCTGTTTTTCCATTTTTTCATTTTTCTATTTAGGTTAGCACGAAGTTATGTTACTCTACCTACGTATATTTAACTATTCTTGGTTATCTTTTACGATCATCACATTAATTATTTTTACTTAAGTAGATAGACTAGGGTGCTGATGAAGTGCGTTGCTGCACAGAAAAATATCGCTATTTCCCCCAGCTTAAAAAAAGTCTAATTTAAGTTTTCTTCTCTTCTTTAGAAACTCACATTAATTAATAAAAACATTTCATTCGATAAAAGAATTGAAATTACTGAACTTAAGGCTGATTAAAATTTATTCCTGATTAAAAATTCACCATAGTTGTACACAGAAAAAATTATTCCAAAAAAATTTTTAAACAAATATTTGTTTGAAATCAAACTTAGTTTCAGTAAATATTCTGTACTGTTCCACTAAATTAATTTGTACGAAAAAACTGTATAGAGAAGAAACAGGCCACGACGTTTGTCGGCTACTTTTCGGCATTTACATGTATACAACACGATCAATCAAAATAAGCAACAACAACCGCACAACAGCACGTTGTTCCTATCAACAAGCAAGATAAACACCAACACACTGAAGTAACATTTTATCTCAGCCGAACTATGATTCATTTAAATTTTTACAAAATTTTTATCACAATTTACAAAATTATTTGTAGGACCGCATTCAAATAAAATATTTACTGATTCAACGAATTTGGTTACTGAAAATGAAATTTAGTTTTTTCGGTGTATATTAGTTTTAAAAAATTTTGTGTTATGAATGGCAATGTTTTAAGAAAATCAAAATAAATATTTTGTTAGCTTAAGAAGTTTTCATTATTGTTTAGTAATCCAAGTAGAAAAGCGTAGCGCTATGAAGTAAGGACCAAGGAAATAACGCCCAAATAAGAAATGAACACATGAAGTTCGAATAATAGTAATTAAAATTAACTAAAAAAAAAATAAAGCTTAACCAAACACAGGATGCAATAAAACCCAATTAAAAATAACTTAATTCTATTGAGCCTCATTTAATTTTCTTTTTTGGATGTTATTTCCTAGGGCCTTATTTCATAGCGCCCGAAAGTGTTAGTTCCATGTCAGCCAAATTGAAGTTTCTTCGTTTTTTCTTAATAAAAGATTGAGTCCCAACAGATAAAAAAAGTTAATCATATGCCAAGTAATGACTATTCAAGTACGGAATTCCAAAATGTATACATTAATTTTGACTTAGCTGCACAAACAACTTTGCACGACTTTTTGTGCAGATAAGTCAAAAATGCTGTTATCTTAAATGCACTTACCTGTCTAAATGTGCAGGTATCCAATTTTTAACTTCAGTTTTATACACATACATGGTTGCATATTTATGTAGCAAAATTTTTTTAATGCAGCTAACTTAAATTTTTTATATGAGAATAATTTAAAACTGCCAAAAAAAAAATATATTAAATGCGCAGGTATACAAAGTGCACTTAAAAAAGGATTTTGAACAATAATTACAGAAAAAATATATTTTGTGCAGTTAAGTGAATGTGCAGCTAACATTGATTTTTTGTATGAAAATATTTTAAAATTACTAATATTTTAGGGCACTTATGTATCTTAAATGTGCTCTTAAAAACGAATTTGTGTGGGATTTTAAAGAATAGTGACAGAAATTTATCATTTTAGGCAGTTAAGTCCAAAGTGCACTTAAACAAAAGGCAGCTAAATCAAAACTACTGTAAAACATATAAATATATTCCAAAAAAAGAAGTCCAAAGTGCAAGTGTCCATCATACAAAGTAATTGTAACAAAGACTTGTGGCTGCAGGAAATTCTAGTTTCAACCGACTTCAAAACAAAAGTAGGCTCTCAGTTTAAACATTTTTCGTTTTTATATTTTATTTCTTTCTTTCTGGTGTCTCTTAAAATACAACTCTATTATTTGTTAACCGATTTGAAAAACTCTTTTTTATTTTGTAACGTGGTTTTATCGTTGGCTTGGATAGCTTATCCGTATCCAAGACTTACTTACGGATCCACAAACCATAAGTAATAACAATATTTATTTACGCTTTCTGGGGGTTAAAATATATTCCTATCTTTATTTACAATTTTAATAGTTGAATATAATATAACAATAGCTAAAATGAAGATGAGATTCAATCGGTGATAATTGTGAATAATAGTTGCCTTTTATAGTTATCCTCGTCAGGTCAGTGGCAGCAATCGGTTATAATTACGGTTACGGTAGCTCTGGGGTATTGCTGGCACCTATGATGATGTCGGGAATCGGTCGGGAACACTAGGGATGAGTCGGATGATCGGCGTTATTCTACCTTCATAACTAATTGTTAAAATACGTACATTCTTTCTTATAACTATACTTAAATCTATATAATCTTATTCTAAGTAAACAGTCAGCCGAAGCCGCTGCGGAAAACAGCCAACCGAAGCTGCTGTTATGAAACAGTCAGCCGAAGCCGCTGTGGAAAACAGTCAACCGAAGTTACTGTAACGAAACAGTCAGCCGAAGCCGCTGTGGAAAACAGTCAACCGAAGTCGCTGTGACTGAAACAGTCAGCCGAAGCCGCTGTGAAAAACAGTCAACCGAAGTTGCTGTGACGTAACAGTCCGCCGAAGCCGCTGTGGAAAACAGTCAACCGAAGTTGCTGTGACGAAACAGTCAGCCGAAGCCGCTGTGGAAAACAGTCAACCGAAGTTGCTGTGGAAAACAGTCAGCCGAAGCCGCTGTGGAAAACAGTCAACCGAAGTCGCTGTGACTGAAACAGTCAGCCGAAGCCGCTGTGAAAAACAGTCAACCGAAGTTGCTGTGACGTAACAGTCCGCCGAAGCCGCTGTGGAAAACAGTCAACCGAAGTTGCTGTGACGAAACAGTCAGCCGAAGCCGCTGTGGAAAACAGTCAACCGAAGTTGCTGTGGAAAACAGTCAGCCGAAGTCGCTGTGACTGAAACAGTCAACCGAAGTCGCTGTGCAAGGTGGTAAACAATATACCCACTACACACTTTATACACCCTCAATCACACTCTCACAACACACAAAAGGCAAATTCTCGTCTTGTTTGAATCGCACCGATTGTATCCAAACTTGGTATACTTATGGAAATAATATTTTATACTAAATGAGAGTTCTATGCTTGTCGTGCATATGTTTTGTATGGTATGCTCGTTACTCGTTTTGCAATCTGTAGTATTACATGTGCTTGTGTGTTGTTGTGTGTTTGTTTAAATATGGTTACTGAGTATACTTGATGTGTGTTGTTATTGTTGTTTATTTTTTTATTCTTATTTATTATATTCGTATGTATGTAATATAAGCTATAATTGAGTAGCATTAAATTATCAAAGAAAATATATGTATGAGTGATATACTCGTTACAATTTCTGAAACAATGCTAAGTGCAGTGAGAAGTTTCACTAGATCCACTTGCTTCCATTCCAATACATAGCCGTGATATCCTCAATATTTTCGTCGTCTGTTAATTTTTCTTTTAGAAAAGTTTTATGTTTAAAGAATTTGATTTGAATCATGGGACTTATGTACATATGTATGTTGCCTCTCAATTAAATTTTACGGCGTTCCTATGTATACATATGTATACCTGCAAGTCCTGATCACAAGTTGTGCTAAATAAATATATTATTATAATCGATTAATCGTTACACAAAACACCATCTGCAATCCACGTTTTAGTCAAAAGTTCACTGAACAAATAACTTAAGTTTTCAGCGAATTAATTAGAATAAATTGAACACGTAAAATTATTGCAAAACTATTCACATAAGGCGACAGCAAAGAAAACAATAAGCCATACGATCCATACGTTACAATTGAAAATCGCATGACTTACAAATGACTGACTGCTGGAAGCTTCTTTTCCACATTTGTACAATGTACATATACAAAATAAATTTGAATAATATGACAAAGTGCAATGTTTCATTTTAGAAATGTAATTTATGACAGATTGAGAACGATTTGTTAGATGGTTGGATTTGAATGAATGAAGAAATTAATTTGCCGAAATAAAATTAAGTTTAAAAAGCTGTTTGAAACAGACAATAATTATTACCTGATTAAAAGTGAAATTCTTTTAGTGGTTTAAACTTTTTTGCTTAAACATATAATTAGTTTTATATTGATAGAAAATAAAGATATTTATTTTTGGCAAACCCTAGCAGAATGGAACAATATTTTGTTTTCGAAGTAAAAAGAGTCCTTGTGTTTGGTCCACTGTGTCATTTAATGTAAACATAAGCCTTACATAGTAGTGCTGGGATACTATCGATATTTTCTAATATCAGATATTACTATCGAGTGAACGTTTGTACTTGAAAAAGAAAAATATAACTAATTTTATTTATTTATTGAAAATTTATAGTCATATGTTTATTTTAATATGTATGTATGTATCTACTAGTGTTGTTAATTATTCGTCTTTTATATTTGTTCGAATAAAATTTCATGATTTTTTTCTTGTTCGAATAGACGAATAATTTTGTACTTTTGTTCGAATATTCGAACGAACAAAGAATAAAAAAATATATACGAATAATCTTTAAAAAGTTTGCAAAAATCGACACGTATGTGTATTAGTTTAATTTTTTTATTAAAAAACGAAAAATTATTCATTACACACGAAAAACATATGATTTCAATAACAGATTTAGATATATTAATAATAACACTTAAAAATTTTAAGAACTTTTGCCGCAGTTGATGCTGTAGTATAAGTTAAGAACTCTATGTTCCACTAATACTATTGAAGTAGCAGAATCGCAAAAAAGAGAGTCAATTAATATATAGAAAATTTAAGATAACTTCCAATCGACTATACCGATTTTCTTCAAGTATAGGGTGTTTTTTAAGGGGTATAGAACTTCGAATTGAAATAAAACACAAGAAAATCGTTTTAATGTCCATCAATTTGGCTTTATTGGAAGGATAATTTTATGCCATTAATGTTTAAATATGATTTCGGGCATGTGGCCGCCGCGGCTGGCTCGAATAAAGCCAATTCTACAGGTCCAATTTTCAACCACTTTTTCGAGCATATGGGGCCGTATGTTGGCAATAACGCCACGAATGTTGGCTTCCAAGTCCCCTAACGTTTCTGGTTTGTTGGCGTAGACGAGCGACTTCACATATCCCCAAAGAAAATGATCCAATGGTGTCAAATCACACGATCTTGGTGGCCAATTGACAGGTCCATTCCGCGAAATTATGCGCTCATCGAATGTTTCCTTCAATAAATCGATTGTGACGTGCGCTGTGTGGCATGTAGCGCCGTTTTGTTGGAACCACAACTCATCCACATTCATGCCATCCAATTCGGGAACAAAATTTGATGGACAAAGCTCCAATTGCTGTGCACGGTGGCGAATCGATTCATTCGGGTCCTCTTCAACACTTTGCTCTACAGCGGCAATTGTTTCTTCGGTGCGCACTGTTCGACGTCTCTGCGGGTGCGTATTATCACATAGAGTAAACGTAGTGCGAAAACGATCTATGGTTAACCGAATTAATTGCTCTGATGGACGATTATGTCGACCATAAAATGGACGGAGCTTGCGGTAAACTTCGCGAACTGAACCATTATTTTCGAAATAAATTTGCACGATTTGCAAGCGTTGTTCTTTTGTCAACCTGTTCATGATTAAATGGCAAACCAAACTAAATATTAATCACTTGACAGCTGACAAAATGGCCGCCAGTTAAAAAAGTGATGCCAACTTAAAGTTCTATACCTCAATAAAAAACACCCTTTATAAATTAGAAGATATACGATCATGTCACCTTTTAAACGAAAACAAAGCAAATTAAAACCGATCACGCCGTTCGGGAGCTACGGCGACAAAGACACACAGATCTAACAGTATATATATCTAAAAACGATGTGATACCTCCTAAGCGGCTGGACCGATTTTCTTTAAACATAGCTAAGAACACTTTCGATTAAGTCACCTTTCAAACAGAAGAAACTAAATCAAAATCGGTCCAGCCGTTTGGTCTGTACGTGGACTCGTAAAAACAAACAGATACACAGACACACACTACAAACTTATAAATTTTTTTCTCTTTTTGTGACGTATTTTGAAAAGTTGGCATTTAATGCTTTTTTACGTCGTTCAATAATTCGATTTTTAACGCTTTTGATTAGAGAAAATCAGTTTTTTTTCTAATCTCTTTATCAGAAATGCTTACACAAGTATTTATAATTTGGAGTAATTTGATAACGTAATATCATATTATTGTTAACAAATTAAAAAGTAATGAAATGTAAAATACTTTTTATATAAAGTAATTAAGGAAATTGTTCGAATATTCGACAAAAATGATTCGAATAATTTTTTATTCTAAATTGAACATTTTTGTTCGTTCGAACAAAAATGATAAAAAGTTGTTCGAATATTCCAACAATTTTTGTTCGAATGACAACACTAGTATCTACAGATATTATTTTAGATGACAGTTTTAAAAAAAATTGTGCTGTCAGTTAAAAAAATTTTATAATACCTCAGGTTTTCAAGACTATTATGCTAGGGGGTAAAAATCTTTTGACTTTGATTTCTTTGCTGAGATTTCTTTGCATTGTCAAATCCGTGTGAGCTATGTATGAGTGTATTAGTGTTTGAAAGAAGCAATACCAAGCAGAGAAACAAGTCGACCGGCTCGAAGCCGACGGTGCGCCGCCGCCGGTTATTTTTCTGTATATTTCCGTACACCAAAGGTGAAAATGAACCGTATGAGCTATGGACTTGAAATTTGGACACAATGTGTAGACATTTGGCCACTACAACAACAAATACATGAGAGTTAAAAACTAAAGGGTGTTCCAAAACGAGCAACAAAAAATTTAAAATCCCATGTAATATACATACAATTGTATGTATGTACATATATACACTTGAAATTTTAAAAGTTATTGTGTATTTTTATACAGACTACAACAATTAACACTAAATTTAAAAAATTTAAATCAATGGGTGTTCCATCAGTTAATGCAATTTTGACTTTGTAATTTTGACAACTTGCTGTATCTTGGAAACCGTAAGAGCAAAACTCTTGAAATTTTCAAAAACGGTAAAATTAAAAAATCAAAAAAATATAAAATCGCCAAATATATAAAAATCGCCAAAAACAAAAAAAAAATCGCCAAAACGAAAAAAAGCACCAAATTAAAAAAATCTCTAGGACTAAAATAAATCGCGAAAAACCGAAAAATCGCCAAAATGAAAAAAATCCTTTAACAAAAAAATCGGCAAAATGAAAAAATCGCCTAAATAAAAAAACCCCAAAAACAGAAATAAATCGCCAAAATGAAAAAACCCAAAAAAAACAGAAAAAATCGCCAAAATGAAAAAATCGCCAAAATGAAAAAAAAATTGCGAAAATTAAAAAAACCCAAAAAGAGAAAAAAAAAACGCCAGAAAGAAGAAAAAGCGATAAAACTGAAAAAAAAATCGTTTAAACTGAAAAAACTTAAAAAAGGAAGAAAGCTAAATCAAAAAAATGATCAAAACCGAATGTGCGCGAGTCAAAGTCGCACTTTACTGAATTTATTTTAATTGCAATGCGTACACAACAACAAGAACAGCAACAACTAAACGATGAACAACAGGAATTAAAAATTAAAAAGTAAAAGTAAAGGCATTTACCATAGATGAGCACTGCAGTAGCACTAAAGTTTCAGTAAAAACAATAAAAAATGTTTAACAAGTAAATTTTTACTGATTACTAAAGCTTTTTTCTACAATTTTTATAAATTGCCTAAATGATTTGTTATATGATGAGGTGCATTGAATTTTCAGTAATCAGTAATGCCCGTATTCATAATGAAATTCTACCAAGTGGCTAAATGTTTTTCATACAAAAGTTTTAAAATTTGAATGAAAAAACTTTGCCACTTGCTACGGCCCTACGATTTTACTAGTAATGCAAATTAAATTTCATTAGCAGTAAAAATTTACTGAATTTGTTTAGGAATCAGTAAATTTACTGCTTACTGCAATTCTGAATGCAGTACATAATATACATATACTGCAGTGTGCCCATTTACTAACCAAATAAGTTTAATAAAACAAACAAAAACCAACAAATTCATATGTATTTATAATATTGAAAGTTTTGATACTTTTAAATAATTAATTTAAAAAAAGATACTAAAAGCATAAGTAGTTCCAACTTAAAAAAAAAATTTCATTACTAGATGTTTACACATCTCCTCTGTGATCGGACTCACATTGCTTTTTTTCAGGATATTATTCATTTTGGATTCAAAGGTCCAGCGAAATATTGGAAAATATTTTTTTTGTATATAAAAGCTTAAAAAAATTAAAAAGAAAAATAATATTTAAATTTTCTGTTGCCAATAAAAAAATCTTTACTTCGTTTAAGTCAAATTTATATTAAACAGTACCTTAATTTTTTTTGAGATTAAATTAAATTTTATATATTAAAATATTAAAAAAAAATATGCAATAAGGTTTCATGTAATTAAAAATTATACTTAGTATCAGACACGGGCACAGAATCCCCTTTTAACTCAATACAATTAGTGCAACGTTCCTCCAGTTTTTGTATCCTTTATAAAAAAAGGATTTTTCGAAGTCCTTAAAATAGACGCTAAATCTCTTTCCACCGAGCCATTTATTTAGGTTTGGAAATAGGAAGTAGTCACTAGGGGCTAAATCCGGAAAATATGGCGGATGTTGTACCAATTCGTAGCCCAGTTCATAGAATCTTGCCATTGAGACTGCATACGTGTGCACTCTTGTATTATCTTGATGAAAAAGAACTTTTTTCTTGGCCATACGGAGTCGTTTTCTTTTTAAATCCTCCTTAAATCGGTCTAATAAGTTAGCATAATATTCGCCGTTTATTGGTTTTCCCTTTTGTAGGTAATCAATCCCCCCAGGGGAGTCTATTTTTGACTACGGGTGTGGTAATCCCGGGGCCCCAGCTAGGGTAATGTGGCTTTTTCCACTGACGGACCTTTGGCTCATTACCCGTAAAACTTATGTGTTACTACCCGATCTGTGAAAACAAACAGAGCAAAGGATGTGCACATATTTATAAAAGGAAAACAAATATTGTACGCCCGTTGTTGTCAGTTAGGTGCAGCGTCACCTAGAACTGCCCCTGAGTTCAAAAGACGATAGAGGTGAAGCCCTTGTGGTGGAACTTCGAGGTCTCACCGGAGGCTACTTCTGGTGCCACGGGTGCCGGTTGCCCGACAGATGAGCTGCTTAGAGATAAATGCATTGCGGTTGTCAAAAGTTCTGTGCTGAAATGGTTTTTCATCCTGGATATAACCCCAGGACACTCTCACTTTTGTGTCGGATCGTAGTAGGAACAGGATTTTGGTGGCGAGCTTGCATTCTTCTCGTATGGGTGGTTCTCGCTGCTCTGAAGTTTTGAGTGCATGTAGCGGTCGTCAGTTTCCTTTGCTAAAATGCCGATTTCGTCCTACCCCTGTAGGCACTGGTTATTTGGCGACACAGGCATGCGTTCATTTCGGATGAGTGGTTAGCTGTGCCGGCAATGGTTGAAGAATTCTCATGGGGACCTCGCTATGGGTGTATACACAACACTATAGCGTGGAAGCCGGAGAATTATCGTGATGGCTGTGGTTGCTACCAAAATCGCTGGGAGAATAGTCTTGGCTTTCCAGTGTGAAATCAATGCTAGTGGTTGGTCTGACGCGGTCAGCCAGACACTATTCTAGGTGGTGTTGCCATTCAGCAGAGCTGCTATGGGCACAGACATAGCAGCAGAGTTTAGATAGTTCAAAGTACCTCAGCAAGGTACTTGAATATAGAACAGGGATAACTATATTCAAAGATTGTAACCTATGTGCATTGAGGAGTGGGCCTTAGGTTCATTCTAAAAGGGTGCATGGGGGCGTTGGTCTGGCGTCTAACCCACACCCGGTGCTTTGGCACACGTGAGATTATTCCGTAATGGCAGGTACTCACGTTAAGCGATTGCACATCTGTAGGTAATCAATGTGGATTATGCCGCTTGCATTCCAAAAAAACTGTACCATCACCATGGCAGTAATGGATCCATGTTTCATCCACAGTTACAAAATCCTGCAAAAAACTCATTCGGATTGTGCTTAAGCAACTTCAAACAATCCTTTGAAGTTGTCACACGTTTACGTTTATGGTCAATTGAGAGCAAACGGGCCACCCATCTTGCAGACAATTTTCTTAAACCCAGCTGATCATTTAAAATCGAAACCACACTGCCATATGAAATGCCTATGGCGTGAACAATCTCACGCACTTTTACTCTTCGATCGGCCAACACCATATCGTGGATTTTTTTTTGACATTTTCGTGTGTACTGGCCGTCCAGAATGTTCAGCGTCATTTGTACTGATGCGACAACAACGAAAGTCAGTAAGCCATCTTGTTACCATTGAAATTGATGGTGCAGAGTTCCCATAGTATTTATCGAGCTTTTCCTTGGTTTGATTCACGATTTTTTATCGCAAAAAATAATGTTTAATGGGCAACCGAAATTCACTTTTTTTCATTTTCTTCTCAAAAGGCGAGGTAGTCACAAAGCCGAACACAAACTAAATGACACAGCTTGTTGAAATTTAGACAGGAGTTAACTGACAGCTGCATCTTGACAGGAGCAGTGTTGCCATTTCAATCAAGAGGCGGGAAATTCAAAAGACACTGAGTTAATGATTCAACCTGGTATATTAATTGTATGGATTACAATTTTTCACTCCATACAGTTTTTTTTTTAGCTTCAAACAAAATTGTAGCAAACTATTTACTGGAAGACTAAAATATATTTACTGAAACTAAGTTTTATTTCAAACAAACGTATGTTTGAAAATTTTTTAGGAATAATTATTTTTTGAGTAGTAAACCTTTTCATAATAAAACCTTTAAGTTTTTGAAAATTAAATAAAAAAATTAATATAATGTCGAGAGTAAATGTCTTACACATTAATATTAGTGAAAAGTTTGTTTTCTCCGTGAAACAAAAACAAATTTTCATATTTTATTGTTATTTTCAATATAAATTTTTAGTCAAAAGTTTTCTTTCGATATCGTGAAACAGGCCATTAGTGATAAAACCTTAAGAACGTCAAGAGGGAGCCTTTAGCAGTATGATTCCAAAAAATCATTTCAATCGGTCCTGCTGTTATACAGAAAGAAGTAATATTATATATTATATTATAATTTTTTTATTTATTCGGGTATTTCTTCATTTCGAATAAACAATTAATCGAATATTTTCCTACGTTACATTATTTTCTAAAAGCTAAACAATTTTTACTTCTAAGTAGCGCTTGCTTACTATTCGACTTAAATTTTAGCATAGAACGATTTCTGAATTTCCGAACAATATCCAAGTATTCATGAATAATTGAATTGAATTTTAGAAGCAACAAATAAGTGAGTGATCCGCTTTTTGAAGACAAAACAAAACTGACTGACGCTAAAAACATGTGCAAAATGAAATGCATTTGAGGAAAAAAAGTTAAATAAATTCGCTGTGCAACAATTTACGTTTTACATTAAAATTTTTTGGACAAATTTTCTCCATTCATTACATAAAACGCCAATCGAAAGCAAATCAAATAGATATATAAAAATTCTCAACGCTTTAATTTCCAATTTAAAATAAATTTAAATTTAGGTTGCACATAAAGTTTAAAATAAAACATTTTCCAAACAAATAAAAAAACGTGATAAGAAGTGTCGGCCACGGGGGGTGGGAGGGGGGGGGGGAATACATAGAATTCATTTTAGAAATTGGATTTTTAACGAAATAAATGTGTACATATGTATGAAATATGTGTGTATGTTTGTATGTATGTATTAGTGTCCTGTCCTGCACAAGACATCTTATAAAAACTTTCAAGACATGCGGGATTTTTCAAATGCTTTACTACAGCGAAATCGTATAAAACAAACGTTAACAACACTGTTTGCAAGAAATTTGTTTGAGTATTGTAGGTATAAGAGTAAAGAAGAAAACACTTCGTGACGGATGAATTTGTGATACTTGCTTCTTTCTACGCATGAGCGCGTGTACAAATGTCATGCATGTATGTGTGTATGATCTTTTATTTTTCTGCGCACATGCAAAGGCACACACATGCATTAACATTAGTTGTATGCGGTTAATCATATAATAGCTTACCATCTACATATTACAAACGTACTCAAACGTACAATATGAAAAATAACAAGCATACATTAATCAACAGTACTTATTTTGAGTGTTTGTTACAAACAAGCTGTCTTGGTGACATCGCTTGTTAACACTGGTATACACATACACCAATACATCCATCGTGCTTCGCTTATAGTACGACAACATTTATTATTGGTTTAGTATAATACATGCGACGTGAATACATTTAAAAATCATGACGTATTTACATTTAAAGACTGTTTACGCAGGTCTCTAGTATGTATGTATGCACATGTGCATGCATCAATTCTGTGGCAATAAGGAAAAAGTGCTTAAGTCATATTTTACTGTTTTGAAGGAGAGCACTTTTAAATTCTTTGTTAACCTTTATTTCTTTAATCAAATATCGTTCTACACACTATAAATAATACATTTAAGTTAAAATATAACAAAGTATAAACTTAATTAAGAAATTGTTCCAAATGAGATTAGAAGTCTAAAAAATATTAAGTCGTACTTCATAATGCTATAACTTCCTGAAAAATCACACAAATTAATGGAGATTTTGGCCAGGGGTACTTTCAAACAACATGCAGATTACGGAGGTATCATTAACTCAAAATCAGCTTATCTCGACTTAAGCATATTTTCCTTTTTGCCACAGAATTTTGTCTATGACATGAACAAGAAATACATGTGTATATCTAAATATCATTTTTAGAAACACTCTCCCAAATAAATTTTGAACTTTTATTTTTAGACCAAAAGCAAATAAAGTATTTCATATGCATGCATGTATTTGTTACCAAGTGTACGAGTGCTTTTTTTTAGAGTTTATGTATTTTGTTGGCTTATTTGGAAATATCATTTTGTCGGTTACATCTGCTTCTATCGAAGCAATAAAAAAAAATATCACGATTCCCCTTTCTAGCCACATATCCCACACTACTCCCCCCCCCCCCCCTTTTTAAAGCTTCTCGTATCTTCTTTTTTTTAGATGTTCCTTATATCACTCTAAAAAAAGTTATAAATAAACAAATATTTCATATTCTTTTCTTTGTATACCATATATAAAAATTAAATGAGTAAAAAAAATGTTTGAAAAAGAAAAAAAATTTCAACCAAAAATTAGACTCCAACTACTGCTGCGGTCGTTGAACTATTTCTTTATACTTTTTTTTCTTGAGTTTGTGAGCTTTTATGTACAACAACTATTTACACTTTTATTTGGCGGTTGTTGTTGTGTTTTATATACATACATCCATATGTATATATCTATTTTGTTGTTATTGGAACTTTTGTTTAGTTTTGTTTGGCATGGTTTGACTTTATCCATAGAGCTCTCCATCTATCATGTAGGTATGTAAGTTTGTCTTTCTAACGCCCGGTCTGCGTTATGAAGTCAATTTATGGGTCTATTTACTCACAGTCTTGTGAGGTACTAGAGATGGAACAGTGTGAAAATAGCACTCACGATTAAGCATTCTTACGAGCTAAAAACTAACAAAATTAGATCTAAAAAAGTTGGAACACTGTAGCTCCTAGCTAACATACTAATACACATTAGTGTCCTGCACAAGACTATTTATAAGACCTTTCAAGACATGAGAGATTTTTTAAATGCTTTACTACTGGAATCAAAAATTAAAAAGTAAAAGTAAAGGCATTTACCATAGATGAGCACTGCAGTACTTTAGTGGTACAATAAAAAC
The DNA here is from genome assembly GCA_949987645.1 of Tachina grossa. Classification (NCBI taxonomy): domain Eukaryota; kingdom Metazoa; phylum Arthropoda; class Insecta; order Diptera; family Tachinidae; genus Tachina; species Tachina grossa. Next base: position 183,352,080 of record OX465274.1, read on the forward strand.
AATAAAAAATTTTTAACAAGTAAAATTTTTCCTGCTCATACTTGCAGGAGACATCTGTATACCGAAATAAGAACTTCAGTAGGTAACAGGAGCGAAACAAAGCCTATCGCAAATTAAAGAGATGATTGGAAGAACTTTGTTGTGGTCCTTATGGGCTTTGCAAGATATAATATACACATAGATAGGTGTGGTCGCGAATTTTTAATTAAGTTTACTTGGTGTTAAAATCTCCGTAAGTAAAAGCGCAAAATAATATATGAATATTTAGAATCACGAGTTATTAAGCATATGTATGTAAAGTGAGCTTTGGCCATCTCTATTGAATACACATACAATTATATATTGAAAAAGTGTGTATGAATGATGGTTTATTTTTTTAACTATAATTGGGTTTTGCTTCTAACCAATCGCAGCAACAACAACTGAAAAATACAAAATGTTTGTTTATATGCAGAACTTTAAAAAGTGAATTCATTTCATAATAATAATTGTATTTGCTGCATAAAACAATAAATACTTTATATATATATATATTATATTGGTTGCTCTTTACAGGATTAAAGAGGAACCAATAGGGCCGCAATAAATAGTTTATTAATTCAGTCAATGAAATATAACTCCCAATGGAACCTAAAATAATTAAATAAGTCTCGAAATTTAATGAAGTCCAAAAAGAGTTACATTACCAACAAAACTTTAAACAAAATAATAATTCCTGAATTTTATATAATTTTGAGTGAAATTGGATCATATACTCTGTCTTATAAAGCTATGGTAGTATTAATGGCCCTAAGTATAACCACATTGTTCACTTTTCCGAATTAAGTTTAGAAATTGAAATAATCGATTTTAAAAATCACGACAAGGTTTTTGGCAAAATAACACATAACGGCACTTGCACCTTAGCTGACGACATGTACAGAGTATTCCAATAGGGACTTTCGAATTTTGACACTTGATAACGGCCATCGTGTTGAAGCAGTGATAAAATTGTATTTGAAATGCTTATGGAAGCTACTTAACCAAAAAAAAAAAAAATATAACATTTTCATTAAAATGAAGTATTTATGTCAAATATATATGCTTCGGTATTTCTTGTATGATAAAATTGTTTTATAAAAATGTAAGTTATGTTATGGCAGCGTTCCACTAGCTTCATTCATTTTACGATGAGGACCATTTCCTGAAGAATGAGTGCGTCAACAGACAAAATTACCGAATGTGGGATAGTACCAATCCACATGAGATGGAAAAGAGTGCAAAGCATCCCGAAAAATTACTGTTTTGTATGAATTTCAGGCTGGCGACGTCACCGGTCCATACAATTTTGACACATATGGGCACCAACAATATCTGGTTGCAATAGAATTAAGCGGCCCATACACTACAACAGCATGCACGCACAATCAAGCGATTGAGCATTCATTCTCGAAACACACAACATACCAGCAAGCTGGTACAATATTCATTTCTTACAAAATTTCGGGAAGGGTGGTTATGATTGGTGACACATATTTTGTTGCAATTATTATTGGTATGTTGTTAAAATTAGCAGCTATGTATAACTAAAGTTCTTAAATTCTGTTTACCATTGAAACAAATTATATTTCAACAAATTATATTACTTAAATGCATGTTTGCTCCATGACAACTTTGCTCAACTGAGCTAATTTCACCATATACCACACCAGCGAGCTGGTACCTTCAGCAAAATATCAAACTCTACTTGACATCGCTACAGCAACCCGTACAATCGCATAAAATGCCCATACACGACCAAACCGCTGGCACAAACACTTGATTGCGCATGCATGCTGTTGTAGTGTATGGGCCCCTTTACGCTACACTTCACACAGTTCACACCATATTGGATATTCTGTACGAACGATTTAAGGGCATGGTCATCTCACGTGGAGGTGATGTTAACTGCATACCAAGATCGTACGATTTGACTCCATTAGACCTTTTCTTGTAGAATTTTTTTAAGTCGGAGGATTATGAAAGAAAGAGCACAAGCACCGCACGCAAAGAAAATATATGGTTGTAGAATGGTTGAGAAAACAATATTATGTTCTCTGAAACAAATGTGTGGTCGTCGAAAACTTCTTATTGTTATTTTAAACATTTATTTCGTTACGATATACAGAGTAATGTTTGAATTTAATAATTACATTATCACATTTATAGAAAAGTGTGATATGGTTAGAGTTTAACAATATAGTTTTGTTAGAAACGTATGACTACAACATAATTTGTATTATTATTTAAAAATAATATGATGTAAATAACAATATAATGTTATCCAAAACTATACTATGTTAAACAAATGAATAAATAAATAAAATATAAACAAACGGGTAGACCAATAAAAATATATAAACATTTGTGTATCTCTTTATACAGATATGTCTGTATCTAGTGTAAGTATACATTTCTATATACACATTTTATTTCAACTGCATTAATTTATTTTTATTTCGAATTTAATGCACAGCTGTTTCTACAATAAATATATGATTAAAAAAATAAAATAGTATTATTATATTAAATAATACTGTGGTCGTATTAAACAATATTAATATAATATAAGAACATGGTATGGTGAGTCTCAATTATATTTTAGTCACATCTAACAATAGTGTTGTCATATTTACAATACTAAGATTAGGTGTAACAAGGTTCATTATTTTTGTAGAGAATATTATTATTAACTCAAATAATAATATTATTAAAGTTTACAATAATATGATTTGACTGCAACCATAAAATTTAATCATAGTATGTTGCTGTTTGATTATGTTTACCTCAACCATATTTTATCTTTGCGTGCGCGGGCACATTGGTCAAATTCTTCCTGATTTATGCGCCAGATTCATGGACAATCGGACATTTGGGTTGCGTTCTAGAGAAGACGTGGCCAACATTTCAACGATGTCATACACCACACATAATGGCATCAATAGGTCTTTCAAACGAATAAAAAACAGCCGATGCTATCTCACACAAACACACACTTTGTTTTATTTAAATTTAAAGATAGGAAGCGCTTAATGAAAGACCCTGTATATACATATGTTTATAAAATGTGTGTTTACTCACAGTTTAAAAGTTTTATTTAACAAATAATATAAAAATACTAGTAATAAATAATATTATAAAAGAAAAGCATAAAATAACAGGTTTTCATGTGGCCTATGATAAATAAATAGAAGAGATTTCAATGAAAAAAGAAGTTAAAGACTTAAAGCTTACATAATTCTTCCCACTTGACCTGGGGCCTAATTCCCGCATTCGATTGCGAGCAAGTTATTACTCGAATGTGCGAGTTTTTTAACTTTTGGGATTTTCGCATTCGGTTTCGAATAACACATATCGAAATTTCTAATGACAGCATTCGATAACGTGCATACATTCGAATGCAACCGTTCGTGTTTTTACTCGCAAGCAAAAAGGCATTCGAAATCATTTTTAACATAAAAAAACGAAGAAATAGAAAATGTATGTTCAATATTTTACTTATTTATTTACAAATGAATGAATGCACAAATATACGTATAAAAAATACGAATATAAAGAATTTCTAGTTGACTTTAAATATAACAAAACACACTGACTTGGCAAATAATGTCGGGGAGTTGAGTTGTCGGGGAAAATAAAAAAAATCAACCAACTCTGGGAGCATCTTAATAACACATTAACTGCTTCTGGTCAACCAATAAAAGAATCGAAAATATGGCTAGTGCTCCATTCTCTAACTTTACACTAATTTATTATTATTAAGTTATTAATTAAATAAAAATGAAAATAACATTTATGTATATTCGTTTCTTTTTTCTGCATATATGTACGTGTGTATGTACTTACATACATATGTTTTTGCACACATACATATATACAAACATATGCTTTTGCTTACAATTTACTCAGTGTTGTGAAATGTATTTATTTGCCTTTTTCCAACACTGAAACAAAAACTCGATTCGCTTGGTAACGAGTGACATCATTTGAATGCAATTCCGATCACGAGTGCAGGAATTAGGCCCCTGTGGCTGAGTGATAGCGATGCTAGCCTCTCAGTCCAGAGGTCGTGGGTTCGATTCCCACCATAGACTCTGGGTGTTTTTCGCAGACAAGCTAATCGCTTTGCGGGTTGTATTTGTGTTTATTTAAAAAAAAATAATAAAAAAATAAAAAAAAATAAAAATATTCAATATAAACGAATTCTCACTAAAGCGAAGAAACTTCCAAACAAAATTGTTCGATATTTGTTCGCAAATCGAAAATAATTCGAATGTTAGCTACAGTGAACTACTCTCGATAGTTTCTCGAATGTGTGACGATAGCCAAGTGGATGTGTGCTAGTCTAATTAGCGTAAAGGTACCGAGCCATGACAGCATCGTAAGCTAAAGAATAAAAAAAAACACATATTTACATATGTGCAATAAATGAACAGAAAATAATTTGACACGACAGGCTAGTGGATGAGTGCTAGTTTGTTAAAATGTAGGTACCATGTTGAAATACTGCAGCGTAAGTTAATTAATTAATAACAAAAATTAAAAAATTAAAAATTTAAAAAACCCCCGATTTTTTTTCAGAAAAGATGTTATATCTTCTAAACGGCTGGACCGATTTTTTCCAAGCATAGCTAAGAACCCTCTCGATCAAGTCGTCTTTCAAACAGAAAAAACTAAATGAAAATCGGTCCAGCCGTTTGGCCTGTACGTGTACACAGACAGACACACAGATACACAGACACACAGACACACACTACAAACTTATAGCACCCCTTTTTTTAGTCGGGGGTTAAAAAATTAACAAATTAAAATAAATAAATATTACTTATGAAATTACTTTTTTTTTTACTTTTTCTGTTGCTTTTTGATATTGCTGGCGAAACTTTGGAACAAAACTGAGCAACAGCTGAACATTTTTCGATTAATTTTTGAGTGTCATTCTCGAGATGTAATCGAAATCAATATCAATAAGAAGAGTCTTGGTCAACTGGGTTATTGAATGACAGTTTAATTGTATGCGTATTATAAGATAAGAACAAAAACTGAAAAATTCAAAGTTATGTATATAGAACAGGGGGTCTGTCCTAGGGATGCCAATCGGCATCGATTTTTGCAAATCCCGGGATTCGGGATTTTGTAATCCCGATCCCGGGATTTTTCGGGATCACGGGATTTTCGAGATTTCGGGATCTAAATATTTTTTGTAAAATAAATTATTTTTTTAAATAAATATTACTTTAATAACAATTTAATGCATTTTAAAAGCTTTTATGTTCATAATTTATCATTGCACAATTGTCTTTAAGTATGAAATAAAAATCAAAAGAATTTTTCTCATCTATTTTTAAGTTGATTAATCACATTTGATGTTAGAGAATTCATAGTGAAAACAATAACTAAATATGAAAACTGGTTTTTGTTTTCAATATAAATGTTTTTCCATTATCTAAACCAAAACGAATATACATATCGGTGGACTTTTAGCACTACCGCATAAGTTGACTTACGAAAATTTTTAGATTCACTTTCATACAAATAAGTTGCAAGAACAATATTGTTTTGTTAAAAATATATCTACTAACGTTTTTTTAATTGCGATTGATCAACAACAAGTATAACAGTTGTTACATATGTATGTATACCAAGCATTATCTAATTTTTTTTTATCGATTTCGTTACGACTATGACAACGATAATAAGGCTGAACATGTCGAAAAATTTAAAGATATGTATACACTATTCTAATCAAATTCGATTAATTACGTCTAAAGATCACATTTTTATAGGCACATACATTAAAAGTTTCCCTGAGCACACTTCAACAGTATATTTGCTCTACTGAAAATTTTGAAATTCATACGTAAGTTTTTGATGTGTAAACATCTATACGCTGAGATCATCACTGAGATTTCTTTGCTGAGATGCACACAGCGTTGTCAAACGGTGTGAGCTATGTATGAGTGTATTAGTGTTTGAAAGAAGCAATACAAACTTATTTAAAATATTGTAAATACATAGGAATTTTCTGGTTTTTGTTTGTTATGGTTGTTAGGTTTTTTACTTTATTAGGGTTCCTTACACCAAAGATGAAAATGAACCCTATTGTTTTCGCTACGCTGTCCGTTCCTCTGTTACAGGGTATTTCCTCCAGAACCGTAAGAGCTACGGATCTGAAATTCGGACACAGTGTGTAGACATTTGGCCGCTACAACAGCAAATATATGAGAGTTAAAAATTAAAGTGTGTTCCAAAACGAGCAACGAAAAATGCTAAAATCTATTTTTATACAGACTACAACAATTAACATTAAATTTAAAAAATTTAAATTAAAGGGTGTTCCATCAGTTAATGCAATTTTGACTTTGTAACTTTGAAAACTTGCTGTATCTTGGAAACCGTAAGAGCAAAACTCTTAAAATTTTGAAAAACGGTACAACTAAAAAATCAAAAATTGTAAAATCGCCAAATCTAAGAAAAATCGCCAAAAAAATCGTCAAAACCGAAAAAAGCACCAAATTAAAAAAAATTCTAGGACTAAAATAAATCGCGAAAAACCGGAAAATCGTCAAAATGAAAAAAATCGCCAAAGTGAAAAAAAATCCAAAAACAGAAAAATAATCGCCAAAATGAAAAAAACGCCAAAAAAATCGCAAAAATTAAAAAAACCCTTAAACAAAAAAACGTCAAAATGAAAAAATCACCTAAATAAAAAAACCCCACAAACAAAAAAAAAACGCCAAAATGAAAAAAACCCAAAAACAGACAAAAGTCGCCAAAATGGAAAAAATCGCCAAAATGAAAAAAGTTTCGAAAATTAAAAGAACCAAAAAAAAACCGCCAAAAAGAGAAAAAAGCGACAAAGCTGAAAAAATCGCTTAAACTGGAAAAACTTAAAAAGGAAAAAAGCCACATCAAAAAAATGCTCAAAACCGAATGTACGGAACCCTTTCGTGCGCGAGTCAAAGTCGCACTTTACTGAATTTATTTTAATTGCAATGCGTACACAACAACAAGAACAGCAACAACTAAACGATGAACAACAGGAATTAAAAAGTAAAAAGTAAAAGTAAAGGCATTTACCATAGATGAGCACTGCAGTACCACTAAAATTTCAGTAACAATAATAATAAAAAAAGCAATGTGAGTCCGATCACAGAGGAGATGTGTAAACATCTAGTAATGAAAATTTTTTTTTAGTTGGAAGTACTTATGCTTTTATTATATTTTTTTTAAATTATTATGAATACGGCCCTACGATTTTACTGATAATGCAAATTAAATTTCATTATCAGTAAAAATTTACTAAATTTTTTCAGTAATCAGTAAATTTATTGCAATTTTTAATGCAGTACATACATACATATATACTGCAGTGTGCCCATTTACCTACTAACGAAATAAGTTAAATAAAACAAACAAAAACAAGCAAATTCCTATGTATTTACAACATTATAAGTTTTGATACTTTTAATTGATTAGTTAATCAAAATATACTAAAAGCAAAAGTACTTCCAACTTAAAACAAATTTTTCTTTACTAGATGTTTACACATCTCCCCTGTGATCGGAATCACATTGCTTTTTTTTCTACAAGTTCAACAGATACATACATACATATGTATGTATTCATACGTTCGCTAAGAGGAGTATGGTTTATTAGTGTCCTGGCCTTCTACTCTGCAACTCGAATACAACTATAATTGAGTCGAACTCATTCAGTCGGTCGTTTTTGAATAAAACTATTTATCAAATCCATGTAATTTAATTGGGTTTGATCTTAGGTTTGTATCAAAAACGACCTAAACGGTCTAAATAAAAAACAAAATAATTTTGAACTGCAATGATAAAAACATACATACACACTCGAGCAGTTTTTTAGACAAAATACTCCGCATTATTCTATAAATATTTCTCGCTTTTACGTCAACCCGACAACAAAAAGTTTTCACTTGCCTTGTATTGTATTCTACTCCAATTGTAAGGAGGTGTCAATAGTACTCAATTGTTACCGACAAGTAGATAAGTGCTAAATTTTTTTAGCGTTGAGGAGTCGACATCAGAGAAACAAGTCGAGGCAAAATTATCGGCGGCGGCGGCACAGTAGTTTTGTGACCGGCGGCGGTGCGCCGAGAGAATTTTCGGCGGCGCAAATAACTATATGAAAAATTTAAAGAGAAAATAAAAATTGAAACTGAAAATTGATTTTCAAAATTTTTTTGGAAATTTGTCTTTTTGAGCAGACAAAATTTCGGCTGGTTTTGAGCCGATGCGAGCAGATATAATCGGCTGCGGCTTGATATACAGAAAAATAACCGGCGGCGGCGCGCCGTCGGCTTCGAGCCGGTCGACTTGTTTCTCTGGTCGACATACAGTTAGTTATACACTACAATTATGAATAAATTTCCGCAAGAAATTTCTCCCTTTTCCAATTAGATTTTTTTGTTTTCCCTATTATTTGCTACTGTTTGAAATTATTCCTCGGGAAAAATTTGTCGTGGAATTTGAATTATAATTGCCCTCATAATATAGAATAAGACGAAATAAATTTGTCAAAACTTATGAATTTTTCAAATAATATTTCCCTTCCGAAGGTAATATGTTTCTTTTGTTTTCAAAATAATTCTAAAATGTACATATATTGTAGCACCTTTGATGAAAATAACCGTAAGAAAGTAGTTTATTTATTTTGCTCTTATTGTTAATTTATAAGAAATATGTCACGAATAGTCATTAAATTGTTAAAACTGTACGTACAAATTGTATGGGACTTTTAAATATTATAAAAAATACCTTAAAATCAACGAAAATTTGAATTTATAAAGTTTTTATATACAAATTGCTGAAAAATCCCGAAAATGAAATCCCGGGATTGAATTTTGCAAATCCCGAAAATCCCGAAATTTCCGGGTTCGGGATTTCCCGTTTGGCATCCCTAGTCTGTCCCGATTATATGCTACCACATACATTTACGTATCTATCTATGTACTTCCGACATTTGAGTTAAAATATTTCGCAGAGATGATTCACATAAACAAAAGCTGTATCTCCTAAAAGATAAGTCCTATGCATTCTGTCTTAATTCAACTTATTCTACCTATTAAATAATAGTTATTATAAATGTGGAAGTTTGCACGCAAAGAAAATATATGGTTGTAGAATGGTTGAGAAAACAATATTATGTTCTCTGAAACAAATGTGTGGTCGTCGAAAGCTAGTTATTGTTATTTTAAACATTTATTTTGTTACGATATACAGAGTAATGTTTGAATTTAATAATTACATTATCACATCCTTAGAAAAGTGTGATATGGTTAGAGTTTAACAATATAGTTTTGTTAAAAACGTATGACTACAACATAATTTGTATTATTATTTAAAAATAATATGATGTAAATAACAATATAATGTTATCCAAAACCATACTATGTTAAGTTAAAAAAAAAAAAAAATTCAGAAACATCTGTCAGTTCAGTATTTTATTTGTAAGCTATCGGTACAGCACGGGTGATGTTAAACAAATGAATAAATAAATAAAATATAAGCAAAAGGGTAGACCAATAAAAATATATAAACATTTGTGTATCTCTTTATACAGATATGTCTGTATGTCGTGTAAGTATACATTTCTATATACACATTTTATTTCAAACAACATTAATTTATTTTTATTTCGAATTTAACGCACAGCTGTTTCTACAATAAATATATGATTAAAAAAATAAAATAGTATTATTATATTAAATAATACTGTGGTCGTATTTAACAATATTAATATAATATAAGAACATGGTATGGTGAGTCTCAATTATATTTTAGTCACATCTAACAATAGTGTTGTTATATTTACAATACTAAGATTAGGTGTAACAAAGTTCATTGTTTTTGTAGATGATATTATTATTAACTCAGATAATAATATTATTAAAGTTTACAATAATATGATTTGACTGCAACCATATAATTCAATCATAGTATGTTGCTGTTTGATTATGTTTACCTCAACCATATTTTTTCTTTGCGTGTGGGATCAGAAACGGCTACTGAAGCTTTCCCATTTTTATCCCGAAATAGCACGAAGAAACTCCATTCAATAATGACTTTATCAAAACACTATTAGCAAATCATCTAAGAAATAAAGTTAAGGTTGTCAATTTTCATATCATTAAAATTAAATACATATACAAATTTAGATCAATTGCCAGTGAACTATACATACGAGTACAACAGGCATATGCTCAAGATTAATTCCAATTTATGAACTAGCTGGTCATTTATGGCTTGTGCAGCCAGCCGCTAATGTTGTGAATGTTTGTCAATGTGATTACAAATAATTTGCGTTGAAAGCATTAAGTGCAATAAGCTATTTATTAATATAATTATAAATATTAAAAAAAGTGTTTTAAAATAAGTAACTTAATCGAACAACTTGGGCGTATGTGTTGTACTCGTGTATATTGTTTGTTAGAGAAGGGATGGTTGGCAAAGCGGAACACAGTAGGCGCGCCAGAGAGGCAGAAAACCGTCTCCGATTTGAAGTTTTTTTATTCTAATACATTATTTTTATTCAGGTGTTATAATTAGAACTTAAATATATACAGATATAAATGAAGGCTAACCACATTAGTATATTGGCTAGAAAAAGTGGCAAGCATAAACATATTTACTACTGTCCTGCACAAGACTATTTATAAGACCTTTCAAGACATGAGAGATTTTTTCAAATGCTTTAATACAGCAAAATATTCTAAAAGAATCACTAAACAACACTGTTGGTAAGACAAACAACCGAAAAAAATGTCTTGCCAACAGTGTTGCTTAGCGATTCTTTTAGAATATTTCGCTGTAGTAAAGCATTTGAAAAAATCTCTCATGTCTTGAAAGGTCTTATAAATAGTCTTGTGCAGGACACTAATATTTACACACAATTTGTATTAATAAATGCAAAGTGCAAAAAAAATGTTTACACACAATTTTATGTTCCAGTTGTATAATTAATACACTTACATATTCACATTTATTAAATATCTACATATATATTTTATGATTAAATTAATAAATACAAATTATTATTTTAGCATAGGTTGGTTATATAATATTTGATATTATCAATATACGAGGACAGTCCCCCAACTAATGGACTTAACAAAGAAAACTCATTAGACTAGGAAAATTAATTTTTTTTTAACATAAATTGCTTTCAGATAGATACACTTTTTCTAGCGATATTTAGTATTCTTTATTATTTTTTAGTTAGAACTATCTAAATCCCTGAAGTAGCCATCAATGGTAGACTCCATTTTGTCATTGTTGGAAATTCTTTTACCGCAAGAGCTTCGTCTTGTGTATTAGAGAGCTGCGTAAACAGTCTTGAGATGTAAATACTTCTTGTTTTTAAATGTATTGTCGTAACATGTATTATAATTAACCAATAATAAATGATGTCGTTTAACAGGCGAAGCACTATGGATATATAAATGTATGTGTATATGAGTGTTTAAAAGCGATGTCGCGAAGACTTCTGGTTCGTAACAAACAATCAAAAGAAGTAGTGTTGATGCGTGTATGCTTGTTATTTTGCATATTATACGTTTGAGTGTGTGTGTGTGTGTGTGTGTGTGTGTGTGTGTGTGTGTGTAAGTTGTAGAGGGTAAGCTATTATGTGTTTAAGGGTGGTCTTTTAAAGCAAGCGCACACAACTAATGCCAATCCATGTGTGCGTTTGCAAGTGCGAAGAAAAATAAAATATCATAATCACAACGTGTGTGCGTATGTACATGCATGACGTTTGTATACGCGCCCATGCGTAGGAAGAAGCAACCATCACAAATTTTTCCATCACGAGGTTTTTTCCTCTTTACTCCTATACCTGGAATAACTGAAACAAATGTCTTCCCAACAGTATTGTTTAGCATTTGTTTTAGAAGATTTCGCTGTAGTAAAGCATTTGAAAAATCCCCCATGTCTGAAAAGTTCTTGTAACTTGTCTTGTGCACGAGTCTATTGTGTATAAGGTGTGTCATGAAGTACTTTAAAACCTCATTAATTGATTTCGATCATCGCAAAAGTGGATGTGTGATCTAGCAAAATTTTTATTTTTATTTTTGATGAAACAACACATTTTATTTTTCGCCAAAAGCGACCTTTTTCCCTAATTTCATAAATTAAAATTAAGTTTTCCCATTCAAAATCACTGCTTTGATTGTTCTTTGTCTCAGGGTGTGCAGTGATGGAGTCATGTCTCAGGCGTGGTTACGAATCGGCACAAAACCTGTACCTTTTATGATAGTAAAACATTACCATACAAACTATTGAAACATCCCCACGACGCTGTTTCTGTTCTTTTGCAAGCAAACGCACACAGCTTTCTCATCTTTTTTTGTTTTTTTTTTTTGAAATGTGTGCCGTTGCAGCTAGTTCACGTAACTTCAGCCGACGATTATTCGATATCATTTTGTAGATTTCCACAACCGTTTCTACAGTGGATACCTCAGTTAGTCGCCCACCACGCTCTCCGTCTTGGCAGCTCTTCCATCTTTATGTTCACAAGCGAGGTAGCAGGCCACCCGAGGGTAGAATCTACCTTGTCTTTAACATTGATTGTATTGAGGCCTTTAAAATGAAAGCATTGCTGTAGCTAGAGTTTTTTGTCGTTGGGGGGGGGGGCATTATGACTGATGACTTTCAACTCGCAGTACTTCAAGGGGTCCTTTCTACGCCTATGAATGAAAGTATTGAACTACATAACGGTGACGAATATTTTTTGTTTTTACCAATTCACTGAGGTCGTTTATCTTTGATGGCCTCAAAACCAACAAAACTTTTAGTCGGCCAGTTTTGGTACAATCCTTGTATCAATGCAAATATATTTTATTTTATTTGTTTGAGTTAATTTAAATTAAGTTCGAATTTTGAGAAGCCAAATTAATTGCACGTAATAATTTTTAAGAAACAAATCTCAGCAGAACCGAACAACATGCTATTTCCGAAGGTCGCCTTCATGAGTTTAACCTACAGTGGGCAAGTGGTGTAAGTTATTTTAAACTTCCACTCTGAATATAAATTTTTCATTGCAAATGGAATACGTGAATTATTTTGAGCCATCCTAAAATAATTGTTTTAAAGCTTTTTTGTACTAAATGCTCAAATATGTATATCGTGACTAATTTAATGTAATATAAACTTTTCATTGCAAATGAAATACGTGAATTGTTTTGAGCCATCCTAAAATAATTTGTTGAAAGCTTTTTTGTACTAAAAGCTCAAATATATCATAACTAATTTACAACAGTCTTGCCATTGTTTTTGATTCTTTGTTTAATTGTTTTGTGTTTTTTCAGAGCAATTACAATTTTATTTGGTATGTATTGTTCCTTAAAAATGTTCACATGTACATAATTTGCTACTGATCCAAAATTTTACCTAATTTAACAAGACACAAATGTTGAAAAATAAATTAGAATTTAAGAACTTTATTTGTTGTTGGTTGAACATGTTTAGATGCATTTCGTCGCTGCTTAAGAAATTCATCAGTACAGTTCAACTACAATTCACAAAATCTTATAAAACCCCAAACGCTTATAAATAGATAACCTTTCAATAAATGATTGGGAATTACAAAACTATAACCAAAAGAAAAATTACATAAATATTTCTTTTGTATTTTAATTCGATTATGTTAGGAAGTAAGTTCTCAGCTCACTTGGTCACGAATAAGGGAAAGGGGCGGATTACGGCATTCGATGTCTTGCCAGTTTTCAAGCAATTTTAGTTGTTTTTCTATGGAAATTTCGATTGATATCGAATGTCGTAGTATAGCACCAGAAATTTTTCGGTTACCTGAGAATCCGAAAAGGGGCAGTGCAAGTTTAGTGACAGATATATAGAGAGCCAGAAGAGGAGCTTATTTAGGCGCATTATTTTAAGTTTAGTAATCATTTGATTAGTTATTTAACTTCGACAACAATTAATTGCTAAAAAATTTTGGAGTAGGAGGGCAATGCGATATGCATTAACATAGACCCTAATGGGTCTGGCCAGGATTTTAAGATATTTAAAACATTTCAGTAATGTAATAATTTTACTTCAAGGCCAAAATCAATTGAAATTCTATTGCTTATTCAACAGTGTTATATTATTATCAGCCTATTCTTTATTTTCTGGGGCAACACGTTTATAATGCACTGGACATACACTCCCATAATGCATACTTTTTTTCTTGATATTATCTTAAAAGGTTTAGAAATAAACTTTAATATTTATTTCTCTTTGAAATCTCCCACATTGTCATATATTGAAATTCTTTATTAAAATGTTTTATATTAATTAGATTTGTGTTTTTTTTTGCGCAACAATGTTTCCTAATTGTTTATATAAATAATTGAATTATATAAATTATAATATTTAATACGACAGTTAAAAGCTCAAGACAGGTACTAGATTGAAGTTAAATTTATGAAGAACTAATGAAGTTATGTAAAAAGAAACTGTGCACAGTGGCTGTAAATAAATAAATATTTAATATATTTATTATATGATAATATAATGGAAATTAAAAAAAAAATTATACCGATGTTTATTCATATAACATTCAGGCTTTAATGTTTAATAAGAATTTTTGTTTAGTTTTTTTTTTTTTTTTTTGTTAAGCAACGTCTTTATGCATTTCGTTCCTACTTTTGGAACACGTCAGCTTACTCTAACCCAAAAGATTTATGAAATAAGCTGAATAAAACTTCTTATGTTTATAGCAAGACTCTTAATACGTTATTGAGAATCACAATACAAAAACATAAAAAGTTTAAGAACCTGAAACAAAAATTTTTACTGACGAGTTCCTTAAGCAGTAATGAAATGCTTTTAAACACTGCTTAACTAAAAAAAATTATAAATTTCTATTATATATAACTTAGAATAACACAATATATGCCTATATATATATATATATATGTACAGGTAAATATTATGAAAACTGATTTGTTTTAGCTTCAAGAAAATGAGACAAAGCAGAAATACTTGAAGCATCATAAACCTTATTCACTATGATATAAAATTATGCATCATGTGTTTTTTGTAAAATTTTTCACCTTGTGTAGTTCCTGTAATGAAAATCATGGGAAGCTATTCAAAACTGTGAAGACTCTATTTTCTATATTAAAGAAGCCACCTTTTATGGAAAATTTTCTGTCCCCTAAAAGTGTCTTCTTTCAGCAGAGCTATTTTTAATCTTACAGTAGAGTTTTCATTCAATGTTCTAAAGGGTGTCCCAACAAGAACGCAAGATTTAAATTTTAAATAAAACACAGATATTCAAAAAAAAAAAAAAAAAAAATCGTGAAACTTTATTATATCGTAAAGTAGACAAAATGAGGTTATGTGTGGAACAACAAATCGGGCAGATGGCCGCCGCGGCTTTGCTGGCATACACGCGATCTTTTAATGAAATTTTCAATGGCCGTTTTGCATAAATGCTACGGTATTTCATTAATGCAGCGTCCAATTTCCTCTTTTAAGGCTTGAGTCGTCGTCGGCTTATTCGCGTAAACCATCGACTTCAAAAAACCCCAAAGAAAAAAGTCTAATGGTGTTAAATTGCACGATCTAGGCGGCCAATTCAGGAGTCCGTTTCTCAAAACTACAAATTACAAATCTACAAATAAAATACACACAAAACAACAATAAAATTTGTAAAAGTGTTGTTGTTTCGTGTGTATTTTACTTGTAGATTTGTAATTTGTAGCTTTAAGCAACGGGCTCCTGGTCTCCAAAACGCGAAATAACACGACCGGGAAATGACTGATGTAGCCATTGAAGTGTTTCTCTGGCTGTATGACATGTGGCGCCGTCTTGTTGAAACCTCATGCCCTCCACATTCATTTCTTCAATTCTAGGCACGAAAAAATTGGTTATCATTTCATTTGCGCTTGACCTGCGTTTGAGCGACATCATCACGTACAGCTGCGACATTTTCGGTCGATCGACCTGGTCGAAGGTGCGTTGTTGTCTTTACATCACTAACAGACCCAGTTTCGGCAAATTTATCCATTAATGTCTTTACAGTTGACTCTTTTGGAGTATTATTGTGACCCCAAATTGATCGCAAATTTGCGAACAGTAGCCGCAAAACTTTCACCATTTTGGTAAAACAATTTCACAATGAGAATGCGTTGTTCATTCGTGTAGCGCTCCATTTTTACTAACCTCGTACCTTCTACTATCAAACAATAACAATTGTTCAAATGTCAAACAATGACACTTCGAATGGCTCCAAATTTAAATCTTGCGTTCTTGTTGGGACACCCTTTAGAAGATTTTTTCCAAACTATTTTGGGACACTCTACCCTTCAATTTCCTTAACAAAGTGCCCTTTCAATCTTCCATAATAAAATTTCACAGAAAATTCTTCTTCGCATGTTTTAAAAAAAAGCAAAAAATTGTTCTTATTCTAAAGATCAATACATGGCACTGACATTTGAAAGTGATTTTAGGCATATTCATATGTAATATTATATGAACCTTTTAGCCTTGGAACTGGTTTCGTTTTGGCGATTTTTTTTGGAGCTATGCGCTTTATGCCAGACACAGGAGCTAGGACGTGATTTTCGTAACGAAAATAATCGAAACTATTAAAATTATAAATTTATTTTTCCTTTGATTTTTTTTTTACAAAAATGAACGAAACGAAATGTTTTATTTGGATTTGATTCGTTCTTTGAAGAGATATTAAAAGCCGGGACACATAGAATCTATCATACCTTAAACTTCGCTTTCTTCAACTGACAGTTAAGTTGAAATACATGGTTTCTTATGAGGTTTGCTACATCCAGTACGTGTCCGTTAACGCTAAGTAAAAAAATTGGTCAACTTTTAACTTTTTGGGTACATTAAGTATGGTGTGATTTAGGTTATTGTGTCTTGTGGTAGCAAAAATTAAGTAAAACCAAAGTAATAAGCGAAATAAATATAAAACGTTGAATTTAATAAATAAACTGGAGAACCAAAATATTGAAGCTGTTCAAATACATCCCTCAATAAAGTAATCATTGTGCCAAACTTTTTTCGTCGTTGCGTTAATTTCAGTTTAAAAAAAGTGAAGTTTAACGTATGGCGGATTCTTTGGGCCTGGTCCTTGACAAAAAACAAAACCATAACAATGAGAACGATTGCTCAATTTGTTTTTGTTTTCTTTTTGAACATGAGCCAAAACAATACATTAATTTAATTATATGTAACTAGAAAAGAAAACAAAGGGAACTAAATGGAAATGTTTTAAAATATTTGCGGTGAATTTGACATCATCATATAATATAATTTTATTGCATTGTTATTTAACATATAGTATAGCTCTAACCGTTTGTCCTTAGACAACTTTTCTATTTTTTTCAGTCCAGAGTCTAGACGCTTCCTTAGTTTGAGCTTTTTTGTTTTGGCGATTTTTGGCAATTTTTTTAGTATTGACGCTTTTTTATTTCTTGGCGTTTTTTTCTTTTCGGCGACTTTTTCGGCTTTTGGCAATCTTTTAGTTTTTTGGCGACCATGGTAATTTTTCTGCGTTTTAGCGATTTATAATATTTTTGGTGACATTTTCATTTAAGCACTTTTTTATTTTGGCGATTTTTCGTTTCAGTGTTTTTTTTTAGCGCTTTTGAAAATTTTGAGATTTTGCCCTTGTGGTTTCAAAGATACAGCAAGTTGTCAAAATTACATTAACTGCTAGAATACCCTTTAATTTTGATTTTTTTTATTTAAAATTTGAGTGCATAAAAACAAATGTCTATATAATATTTGTCTCTATATTATACTAGGATTTCAATATTTTTCGTTGCTCGCTTTAGAACACCCTTTAATTTTGAACTGTCATATAGTTGTTGTTATAGCAGCCAAAGTTTTATACATTCTGTGAAAATTTTAGGTCCGTAGATCTTACGTTTCTCGAGAAAACTGCCTGTGACAGTCAGACGGACATCGTAGCGGAAACAATAGGGTTTCTTTTCATCTTTGCTATACGGAACCCTAAAAACGCAAAAACCAAAAGCTATTTTAGCATTTTAGCCCTCAATAATATTCCTCTATATATTTTTTTAACTTATTCCAACAATATTTTAAGCTTAAATAAAAGAGCTGGTTATACAGTTTAAACAAAAATTAAACAAACGCAGGTATGTTTTTTTTTGTTACCGTCTGTCTGTCTGTCTGTCTGTGTATCTGTTTGTATGTTTGTCTGTCTACTTGTTTGTTGTGCTTTAATTGTTCACCGATTTCTGTTTGATTTGTTTACATTTTAATTGACATAATTTGCCTGTAAAATGCGGTTGGAAATGCAAAAAAAAATATATGTAAGAGAAATAAATAAGCTATTGACAGCAAATAAAATAATAACGCAGAAATTAATGTTTATTATATAAATTGACAGGGTCTACAACAAATTACATTAAGTAATTTAACTTTGAAAGCGGAAAAATAAAGTTAGACGAGACATTTTATTGTATGATTATAATTTTATTTCAATTTATTTTTGTCTATACAAAAATGTTGTTGTTGCCAATATTTGCTGCTGCTGCTGCTGATGCTGATGCTGATGCTGCTGTCAATGCTGTCTATGGAGGAGAACGCAGCACCCACACCAACTGACAAAGTGTGCTGGAAATTTATATATGACAGACAGCACCACGTCAAATTGATCTCATTTTATCAACGCCTTTAAATATTAATTAGTTTATTTTTTAATAAAAAATTTAAAAACATTAACTTTTTTTGTTTTAATTTTTAGTAGCAGCAAATTTGTTTTAAAGTTAAAGTGACATTAATATATTATTTATGGATCTGTGTATGTACATATGTACAAACTTATGTTTGTATATCTAAAAATTATCTGGGGACTTTTTCCTGTTTCCAAATTTAAAACAAGGGCCTGTGGTAAGAGATTTATGTCCAACGAAGAGGTCATCAATACATATGATCTGATTAGGCTAAAGTTTTAATCGCTTTGTATGCCAAATTGCAAGTGATAATAATTAATGAACAAATAATAACAAAGTTAATTGTAAATATTCTGATAAACTCGTAGTAGAATGGAACAACTAGCTGTTTTCGAAGGTCACTACAACTTCATCATCAGTGCTCTTTTTGATTGGTCCACTTAGTGTGGTGTCAGTTGATGTAGATTTCTGCTTTATGTACTCAGTTTTCAGTGCAAATGGAATATGTGAATTGTCTTAATTCATCGTATTGCAATTTTACCGAAAGCCTTTTTTTCTAATGAAAGCTCAATTTTACCATTTCTAAATTTACAACAGTCTTGCCATTGTCGTTTGTTCTTTATTAATTATGCTCATGTTAGTTAATTTGCTTATTTTTGTTCTACTTAAGACAAACCTTAAGAAAAATACTACTTTGAGGGTCTTGAGAAATCCCATTATTTGGCAAGTATGTATGTATATGTATGTATGTCTATATATAAATATGTAAATCTTTCTTAAAAAATAATGTTTTATCAAATTTATCAAAATGAGTCACATACAGAGTTTAGTTCTCTGGGATTAGCACAAAAAATAATTTGCACAATAAAAATTATATTTTCATATAATTGAATATATCGAGAGCCTACATCAACTCAAATTTGGTCAAAATGAGTTTCCGATGGCAAATAGCTTCCCTATGCAATATTCATCTGTAGTATAAATTTCGAATCAAAAAAATTATTTTTTCCCCATTTTATATAAATTTTTCTTGTTCTGCTTTCTCAAACCATAATTTTTTTTTTGGTGAAAATAAATGCTAACTCCCATATAAATTTCCAATATTTTTAAAAAATTTGTAATTTATGATAAATCTACCTTATGTCTGATTGCATTTGGCATGCTGAACACGAATTTGGTAAAGATTTTGAGATATGGTCACTTTTAATATATTAGTACAGAGGGGTTCCAATAAAAAAATTGGTAATGTATGTATAACTTTTGAACTGTTAATCGAACAGAAACATTATGTATAAAGCGATTATAGTCAATGACATAAGCTTTCGAAATTGATAATTTGGAGCGATCCTGTTATACTAGAAAGTGAGTTATAGAGTGCTAAAGCTGACCACTTCGAGATTGAAGACTTTTTGGTATTTTAAGTTTTTTCTTGTAGTTTTTCAATTCTCATATCTAGTATTGAGTAAGAGATTTCACTAATTGATTAAAAAATAAATATATTAAAAAAAATTAAATTTTTTTTCCGACAAAATGTGCTAACTCTAGGAAAATCTTTGTTTTTTGATCGACTAAAATATGCTATCTCATAAAAATGCAAAACAAAATATTTTTTGCAGACCTATAAATTAGTAAGTATATTTAAACCATATTATGGAAGGCACATCATTTATTTTTACAATAATGAGCGAATTAACTAATTTTTTCGCTCTACTGAAAAGTTAGCTTTTTTGAGTTGACGTGTTTTGAATATAGGCTCTCGATATGATAGGCTAAAAAACATAAAAAATACGCTTTAATACAAACTGAACTAAAAAAAAATAGAAAATTATTTATGACTATTTAATTTGGAATAAGGTCAAAATAAGAATTAGGTTATTAAAAAAATTATTCAATTATAATAAAAACTTGTGGTGTGCTTAACTTCAGTCGTTTGGACTTTCGCTCCTTTTTTACGTTAGTGCTTTTTATGCTTTTTATATCTCAAAATTACGCTTTTTATGTTTTTTTTAAATTTTAATGTGCTTTTAGAGCCAAAGAAGTTGGCATCACTGGTAGCAACGTCGTTGTTAAAGAAAATCCGTGGCAGATCAGTCAACCAGTGCGAGCGAGACGAAAAACTCTAGAAGGCCAAACAACACACACAAGCCTGACCACACTTAAGAAATAATTACGATGACGCGAGACGCTGTTCTTCAACCCAGAGCTGCTCAACGAACCTTTTAAAATGTTGTTAAAAACATCTTGGACATATGGTCTAGTTTCTTTCCCCTTTACTTACTTTATTTACTTTGTATAAAAATAAATTTAATTTGTATAAAAGTTGATTGATGAGAAGAACGATTGTTATAGTTTTATTAGATTATGTGAATGTTGCCAAATAAATAAAGTAAGTAGTTCTCAAGAATCTCGCACCTTGTTAAATTCATTAAAGAGATCGCTTCCTTCAAAAATTCTTGATTCCAAAACCGATTACCCCTTTTTTGATTTTTTTTTTTTGCTGGGAAGTTTCTATATAATGAAGCGATATTCTTCTGGTACCATGCACATTCGAAGAAATATTATGTATGTATGTATGTATTTGTATTATACTTTATTTCTCTTTTAATTTAGTTTTCTCAATTTTTGATAACAAATGATAAACGATTGCTGTCTGGTATAATTAAAATTAATATTTACTTTAATGGCTACACGTGTAGAATTATTTTATGTCTGTTATAATTTAGGTAAATATACATACATACATACATACATACGTTAGTTTTTAAATTTTTTAGGAGTTAAACTTTAATTTTTAATTTCTTTCATTGGTTTTTTTTCATACATACACAGAGAAAACAGATTCGTTGTGACAACCGAATTTGTTGCCAATTGAATATTGGCGGTTGCAGCAACTATCATAGAATTCTGCTATAGCGACTGAAATTTTCTTGTGGTACCACTATATTTTAATTATAACCCTAAACCCAATAGTTGCAGCAACAGAAAAATTCGGTTAACAGTATGGAATTTGAAATAAATGTTATTTTTGCTACCGAAAATTTGGTTAATATAACTAAAACAATATCATAATTGGTACCTGTAAAAGAAAAATTGGCCTTCCTTGCTGAAATAAAAATAAACAATAAACGCAAACAAAAATACACAATTTAAGAAATTTATTATTTGACATATTGTCATAAGTTTATTTTAATTGAAATTTATTCCCTAATGGTGAAGCATGTCTATATACATTTCTTCAACCACACAGTTTTAACAGCCACAAACCTGTTATCTTATGCACAGACTTTCAAAAACCATTTGAGAATTCACAAATCATAATATCTTTGAAAGTCACAAAAGTTAATTTTTTTAGTTTGCTGCTATAAACTATGATAGTAAACTCAACCTCTAGTTAATTGCAGCAACTGATTGAAAGTTTTTATTTTAATTTTAATATAGAACGAAAATTTTTTAGTTGCTAAATAATCCAATTCGTAATATTTTATTCGGTTGGGTTAACCAATCAGTTAATTAGTCATGACAAAAGCATACGCTCGGTTGATGCAATCAATTTAAGTATTGTCACAATGATATCTATGTTACAATTATGCCCTTATGGCAATGAGCATGGATTGTTTTTTGGACTAACAGAAAATTGATAGCGTGAACTGAAATATAGTTAATGCAAATGATATTTTATTGGACTAACCGTTTTCCAACCAATCTTTTTTCTGAGTGTATGTATATGTATGTATGTTTCATAGACATTTCGTTGTTATAAAAAAGCCCTATCTCTCGTGTTTTCCCTTTCAAATGGAGTGCAAAGAGATGCATTTAAGTTATGACTGTCTGTAATTCCTGAAACGACAAGGCGGCTAATTAACGTCGTTAACAAATAATTAAATAGCCGCCATACGCCAGCGTCTGATCTTATGTCAGAGGCGGCTGGCATTGGGCGTCGCGTCGGTTAAATGCGGTTATAGCGCATCGCTATATAAACGTGTGAATAGAAACTTAAGTCTGGCCATTATACTGATTGCCCTATCTGCAGCTGAGCAGAGTGCAGTAGCCCGATCAACTACTCACCCTAAACTACTCTTATTACGAGTATTAAAACGTCTTCCTTATAGAAATTAAATGAATCAAATAATAAACAATATAGTATATTCAGTCTTATTTGTAAAAATTTTTAAGAAAAATTTTGTATGAAAATCTATTTTATAAACCCTTTATAAAGCCTCAATAATTTCTATAAATAGAGCTAGGGTAAACATTTAAGCTAAAACTAATTATTTTGTAATAAATTTTAGTGTGATCAGAAACAAATAATGAAACATAGTTATGTATTTTAATGTACATTTAATTATAAAATAATATACAGCTTAAATTTTAAACCTTAAAACGTAATTTAAATGAGATCATATTATTCATGTAAAAATTTAAATATATAAGACTTTAAGAGAATTATTTCTCTCTTATTAAATTTTTTCAAAATATTAAAATTATTAGTAGTAAGCATATTTATTTATGTATATTTTTTTTCAATTCTATGAAACTTGACATTGAAAATGTGGGTTCACTTAAGGTCTGTTTTGACTAACATATACATAGAATACAAAGTATTGATAAATTTTTCTATGACACTTGTCTATTGTCATATATTTTCAATAAAAATAAGAAAGACTTATTAAAATGGTGACGCATATTTATAGTCAAAACAAAATATACTTTAAAAATTAGAAACCAATATTATCACACTGGTTTTAAACTCTTAAAGTATACTTTGTTATGACCCTGAATATGTGCCTATATATTCAAAGTAACCCGTTTTTTTTGCATCAAAATAATCGGATTAATAAATATTCGAAGAACGGAATAAAAATCATTCTTCATCAGTACGTAAATTCGTTCAGTTGAGAGAAATCAATTATTATCAAAAGCTATTTAACGAAAAACTTTTCAACGAATTGGAATATGAGAATTGGTTTTTGATGCCATTAGATTATTATTATAGTGCATTTACATCTGAGCAAAATCTAGCTTATTACGCGACTTTGAGCGAAATAAAATAGATTTCGTGTAGATTTTCCAAGCGAAACAAAACCTACCGCGGCACTAGATTTTGTCGAAATCTATTTTAAATCTAATAGAACTTAGTGTGCAACTATGTATCTTTTTTCAAAATTGTACTAAAAGTACTCTTTCTGCCAAAAAGCCGATTTCAATGCAAAAAACTGATAGAAGAAGATAAGAGGAAGTACGTGAAATATAAAATTAAATTTTAATAGGAGGTACCTCCGCCTTTTTTTAAATGCAAGATTATGTATTTTTCAGAGCTCAGAGTGCGTTTTAAGTCTTGTATAAATAGGTAAAGTAGAAGCACTTAAAATAAAATATTAAATTTTATTGGGCGTGACTCCACCCCATTTTCTAAAATGAAGGATTGTGTCTATTTTAGAGTTTAAGATGTGCAGTAAGTTTCGTAAAAATCGGTTAAGTATGACTTAGTGAAATATTAGAATAAATTTTAATGGGCATAACCCCGCCCACTTTTTTAACTTTTAGATTGTGTTATTACAAGGCCCAGGGGTGTTTTATAGGCTTCGCAGCAATCATATAAGTAGAATATTATAAAATTAAATTAAAAAAAAAAATTTGTGGGCGTGTCCCAGTCCAATTTTTTTTTACAATGGAACCAATGGGAAGATATTCCCTCTCAGACAAACCACAAATTTTTACAATCGGTCTAAAATGTACCGAGCTGTGAAGTAACACCACCAAAAAAATAGAGACGAATCGTTAACCTCCTCCTTCTTTTTTTTTTAAGTCTGTTAAAAAATAGACTGATGTACTTAAAAGAGGATGTGTGTGCATTAGATTTGTTGCAGTTGTTTGATTGCAATTCAAAAAAATGTAAGTCATTGGTATTTATCTTGGAAACGAAATCTTGATAAATTTCAAAAAAAAAAACTTGAATACATTTGAACCATCTTTTGGTACTCTGGCAACAAGTAAAGAGGTGAGAGCAAATTTAATAAAAACATATAATTTTTGTATGCATCAAGTGTGTTTGAAATGTTAAGTGGGAAAGAAAATTAAAAGGTTTGGAAGCCATGGTTGCAGTTTAAGAAAAACTTCATTCAATGGTTTTTGTCTTGAATACAATATTTTAATAAATGTAAAAACAAACTTGGTTTAAACGTTATAGATATAGATAAAGACTTAAATTGCAATCTACTGCTAGATTTCATGTAGGTGTTAATGCCCTCTTAATTTACCATTAATAAGTGTATTTCTGTTTCAATATTTTTAACTTATGAGTGTTAGAATAATGGGGATTCTAGGCCAACAATTAATTCACACATTTCATTTTGATTTGTTGGAATAAATTATTTAATCTTCTTAATTAAATTAACTCAAATTTCGAATGCAGTGGTCAGCGAAGTATATTAAATTTTTGAAACTGTGCTTAGTAGCCATTTTACTGTTTACTTTACGTCGCCGATGATTCAGCTACACAATACACTCTTTTCTTATTTCTTAATATAAAAAGTAAGCTGATTTTGTATAAACGGCAACCTCTAAAGCTTTATGTTTAAAACTATCCCGGGGGAAAAGTCGATTTCAAGTTTAAAAGGAAAAGTAGTCTCCTTCGAAACAGTAAATTATAACTTAAGCAGTTTTTTCTAAGTGCCAAAGAACTATCCACTAAAATAAATTTTAAGACGAGTTTTAATTAATCTACTTAATTTATAAAATATAGTTTTCAGTTTATTTTGGCATTTGTACTTATTATTCAATCTTTAGATTAATTGATTTTCATTTTATTTTCAATTAATTTTTTGCTTCAAGCAAGCAAACAAATAATTAAAATTAATAATGGTTCGATCAACTAATCGGCTGTGGTATCGGCCACATTTATTTTACCCAATTACTATTGAGTAAACAAGCTGATATCTCTAAACATATTTTTATATGTATCTCTTTATATTTTATTAATGTTTGGCCTTAAAAGAAATTCAAATAAGTTCGTTATCAGTTTTCGGAGAAAGCTCTGCTCAATTTTGTGTAATATTGAAATTTTGACTACAAATATTTTAGGTTCACATTTACAAATGAACAACAATGCCCTTGCCACAAAATACTTTTAAGTTTCTCACAGGAATGTTATGTTATAACACATATGTTATAAACTGCTAAAGGGATAAACAAATTGAGTTCTTATTATCTTCATTCCACATCTAAGTGGCACTTATTACTAACATTTCTCACAATGTTTTCTAAATAAAAACAAATATGTATTTATTTTTATATATATATTTTAATTTAATTGCAAATATATAGTACATAAAAATTAATTAAGGAATAATTAAAATATTAAAATGTACATGCTATATAAAAATACATTCAGGGAATAATAGAAGAAAAATCAATTAAGATAACAAAAAATAAAAAATAAATAAACACAATTCGAACTTATTATTATTTGATTATTAATATGTATTTAAACAATTGTTTTATCACACAAAAAAAAACAAAAAAAAAACATTCTAGCAGCAGCAACATGTTTAACTTGTTTGAATAGAATGAAGGCGGCGAACAAACAGCCAGACTAATTAGATTTTTAAGAAATTTTTGATAAGAAACCAGTTAATTGATACATAAATACATAAATAAATATAAAAAATTATTTAAGTTACTCTAATTTACTTGTTGTTTACTTGTTGTTAAGTAAGTAACAATTTAATTAGAACATCATTTGAACGGGTCCTTAAAATAAATATGCGATCTCTTATGATACACATAGACATAGGCCATCCCAGCAAACACAACTGATTTGAAAATAATTTTTTTATTCAATTTGCGAAATAAATGATCTCAACTTAAAAAATAGACGAAACCACGCCTATAAAAATAATAATATTAAAAATAATAATAATAATAAATTTCACGAACTTCTTCTTAACAGATTTCTATGAAAATTGATACACACCTTCGACAGTGGCGATTTCTTGAGTTTAGAGAAATGGTTGGAACCATTAATATTTACAAAAGCTTTTAAACAAAAATTGAGCATATATTTGGTACTCTGTGGATAGTTGGGGCGGTGAGAGGAAAATTAACGGCGATCGATCGTTCATATACGTGAGAGTAAAATAAATAAATTTGTTTTGCATGTGGTTCTCTTTGGGAGGAAAAAAGTTTGGAGCGAAAAATTTAAGAGGCTGTTCTTACATTTTGTCCGACTAGAAGTAACTTTGACCTCGAGAAAGAACTTAAAAATCGAGAAAATTAAATTTCTCGGAAAATTCCTGAGTCAAAAATATGACAAAAGTCGATTTTATCCAATGATAAAGTCATCACATTTCAAACGTTTGATTTTGTGTTTGTTGGGAAACTCTTTTAAATAATTAAAGTTAAAATTAGAAAGAAAAAATTTATATATATTTAATAAAATATTATATTGCGTAATTATTTGAAATTTTGTAAAAACGAATAACATTTGTCATCAATTATTCCTTAATACAGAAACATTTAATAATTAAATATTTTTAATGTAAAATAAATTAACTTCCAAATAATGCACTTAAAATTGAAATTGGCGTCACAAGAAACTCCTTCGAAAACGGTTCATAAAATTTTAATATGTTATCAGGTGCGTCATAAGAAAACATACAAGAGAAACAGTGTTACCAGTTTAACCTTTTCGAGGGTAAGCTTAGTAGACTCCTTTTTGTTTGCTTACACCCTTATTCTGAACTTTGTGACAAATGACAAAATTATAACAAATGAAAATGTTTATATTTTGCCACAGAGCTTAGAATACGGGTATTAGCCTCAAATGTACTAAATTTACTATATGTGACCTTCTCCGAGAAAAAGGACCTAGTGTGTCAAAAAACGAGTTTGGACTTAAGAGGGAATTCTGATACCTAAAAGGGTGTAGAATAAGATGAAATCGCATATCCCAACTGAAGGTGTGTTCGTTCAAAGTGATAATGCGTTATAAAACCTTAAATGCGTTTTTCTAAAAACTTCATTTTCACACATTAGGCCCCTTTTCTCGAAGAAGGTCACATACATATATGTATATGATTTGATTAGGCTAAGGTTCGCATCGCTTTGTAAGCCAAATTACATGAGATAATTATTAATGAGCATATATGTAAAACCAAAGTTAATTGTAAATATTCTGAAAAACAATAGTAAAACGGAACAACTAGCTGTTTCGAAGGTCTCAACACCTTCATTATCACCGTTCCTTGTATCAACTGTGTAGTGTGTCAGTTGATGTAGATTTCTGTTTTATATACTCAGCTTTCTGTTGTGTATATAAAATGGAATGGAAAACATGTTGGTGTGTATGTGGGTATTTAAAAACATACTTTATGTATGTGTGTGTATGTGTGTAAATAATATATTCCTGTGTATACGCATGTGTAGCCGATTAATAGTTAGAGTGTTTTTATACTAGTGAGTTTTGTCTATAAATTTTAGTTATATTTGCTTGTGTTGCTTAATTTAAAAAATATATGTAAACAAAGTTGTTCCATGTTTATATAAATAAATAATAATAATAATAATTCTTGTATTTGTATTTGTATTTGTATTTTTATCTGTATGCATTCATAGTTGTTTGACTGCAAATACCCAAAGAGTACTTAAAGCGATACTTTTGTCATTCTCTGGTCTAGACTAACTTTCGTTATTAGTTTCTTTTTCAATAAACACCAAGAGCTTTGACAGTTATTTTTTAGCTCCTGCAATTCTGTCATTGAAAAAAAATTCATTATAGGGAGATTATTAAGCATACGAAATGGAATTTTTGTCTCAATAAAAGCTAAAAAAAAACCTCATTATGGAGCAGAATTCGTTATAGAGAAGTTTAACTGTCTAAACTAAAGTTTTTAAATATGATTTCTTATGCTTTTTATTAGCTTCTTATTTTGCGGCTATATCCAGCTTTTTTGAAGCCATTTTTAAGAATCCGTTTTTCCTAATTTTTCTCAGCTGCTGGCAACACTGAACGTAACTAATGTTAAATAAAATAAGTTACATTCCTTTTATAGTTGTGTTTTTGGGTCAGCGTCATACAATTTCCTTAATGTTTTTTTTTATTTTTATTTATTTTTTTTTTGCAAAAATTCGGGCACGTGGAAGTACAAAAATAGTATTTGACGTGCTTTCGATATAATTAAAATATTTACAATTATCTCGTGTTACGTAATGAAAAGGCTTTAAGTATTTAAATTAATTATTTTAATTTGTGTTTTCTTTCGCAAATAAATGTTATTTATAAAAGTGAACCCCTGCAAGTTCTGTTTCTGGGCAGTTAAAATTAATATGTATTATGATATTAGAGTGGGCAAAATTAAAAAAAAACACAACCAAATATAAAAAATAATGAATCTTTCTACTTATGATTTTATTAGGCTAAAGTTCGTTCGTATGTGATAATTATTAACGAACAAATGAACAAATAACACCAAAGTTAATTGTAAATATTCTGAGAAACACTACACTGTAGAACGGAACAACCAGCTGTTTTCGAAGGGCACTACACCTTCTTCATCAGCATTCTTTGTGTTTGATCCAGTTGATGTAGATATCTGCTTTATGTACTCAGCTTCTCAGTGCAAATGGAACATGTGAATTGTTTTGATTCATCGTATTACAATTTGTTGAAAGCTTTTTTTCTAATGAAAGCTCAATTTTGCCATCTCCAAATTTACAACAGTCTTTTCATTGTCTTTGTTTGTTTTTTACATCCAAGACCAAATGTGAAATAAATACAGTAGTTTTGATTTAGCTGCCTTTTGTTTAAGTGCACTTTGGACTTAACTGCCTAAAATGATAAATTCCTGTCACTATTCTTTAAAATCCCATACAAATTCATTTTTTAAGTGCACATTTAAGATAAGTGCCCTAAAATTTTGGTCATTTAAATACAAAAAGTCAATGATAGCTGCACATTCACTTAACTGCACCAAATATATTTTTTCTGTAATTATTGTTCAAAATCCTTTTTTAAGTGCACTTTGTATACCTGCGCATTTAACATATTTTTTTGACAGTTTTAAATTATTCTCATATAAAAAATTTAAGTTAGCTGCACACATTAAAAAAATGTTGCTACATAAATATGCAACTATGTGTGTATATAAAACTGAAGTCAAAAATTGTATACCTGCACATTTAGGCAGGTAAGTGCATTTAAGATAACAGCATTTTTGACTTATCTGCACAAAAAGTCGTGCAAAGTTGATTGTGCAGCTAAGTCAAAATTACTGTATACATACTTCGACATTTCTAACACAAAAATTGTTTAGCTTTCATTAAAATTTTGTGGAAATTAGATAAGTATGGAACTATGTATTTCAAAGCGGAGATAACGAAAGTGTTACTATTTTAAGGACTTCGTCCTTTATCCGAAAAAAATATTTAAAAGAACAATTTAACATAAATAATAATACTAAATACTTCTTGAAAATTGAACAACAATTTGACATTTCAATAGCTGCAGCTTTAAAAGCTCATGCTGATTAATATAAAATCTCATCGTTGTTACACATGAATACTTTGTTTAAAAAAAAACAACAGAAAAAAAATTACAACGAAAAAAAACATTTACTTGTGTAAGACTTGCGCACTTTTGTTGGCGGTTCTATTGGCTTTGTTTTACCTTTTCATGCTGCTCTAACTTGGCAAATTAATAACACATAACTTCGCATTTTAAATTGATGCCATTTAGATTTAATTTATTAACTAAAGCCGCGAGCAAGAAAATGTGGTGAGAAAAAAAAATATACAAAGTAAGTAAGTATATACATATGAACTTGTTATAACTGCACCCGATTATTACAAATTAACAATTTTTATTGAATAAACACTGAGAGAAATAGCTTGCGTTTTTTGTCATTTCCAAAAGCTTTAAATCCCTTAGAACCAAAACTTTCTCATAATTTATAATAAATTCAGTAAAGTGCGACTCTGACTCGCGCACGAAGGGTTCCGTACGAACACTAGATATGTAATTTAATACAAACTTCAGCCAATAAATATATATTTTTGCCATTTTTTTCGTTTTTGGGGTTTTTTCGGTTTTTTTTTGTTTTGGTGTTTTTTGCGTTTTTTCGGTTTTGACGATTTTTTTAAGTTTTGGCCTTTTTTTTAAGTTTTGACAATTTTTTCTCGTTTTTGCCATTCTTCCGGTTTTTGGCGTTGTTTCATTTAGGCGATTTTTTTTGACATTTTTTTTTCATTTTTGCTATTTGTTTTTATATAAATTTTTTTTAGTTTTGGCGAAATTTTCGCGTTTTGGCAATTTTTTCGATTTTGGGGTTTTTTTTCAATTTGCCGATTTTTTTCATTATGGCGATTTTTTCGAATTTGGCGATTTATTTTAGTGTTAGTAATGTTTTTTTAATTTGGCGATTTTTTTTCGTTTTGGCGATTTTTTTTTTAATTTTTGGCGATTTTTTTTCGATTTGGCGATTTTATAATTTTGGGATTTTTTAGTTTTACCGTTGTTTAAAATTTCAAGAGTTTGCCTCTTACGGTTTCCAAAATACAGCAAGTTGCCAAATTACATAGTCAAAATTGCATTAACTGATAGAACACCCTTTAATTGAAATTTTTTAAATTTAATGTTATTGTTGTAGTCTATATAAAAATACACAAATTTTACAAATTTCGAGTGTCAACATACATATGTACATACAGTTGTATGTATATTGCATGGGATTTTAACATTTTTCGTTGCTCGTTTTGGAACACCCTCTAATTTTTAACTCTCATGTATTTTTTGTTGCAGCGGTCAAGGTTCTACATAGTATGTCCAAATTTCAGGTTCGTAGCTGTTACGGTTCCTGAGAAAATAGCATGTGATGGACAGACGGACAGCGTAGTGAAAACAATAGGGTTCTTTTTCACCTTTGGTGTATGGAACCCTAAAAAATGGAATAGTACAAATTACAGTGTGTGGTTTTTAAGCTAGTGAGCTTTTCATATGGTCTATTTCGAGATTTAAGACACTGAAGCCACCCACATTCTTCAATCTTTCCCGAGCAGGCTCAATGCTTTATGAAATGCATTACATTTTGAATTTATAACGATTCGGGCGCCAACCCTTATATTTTTAATTTTTCCATTTAATTTTTGTACCTTATAATTCCGCCTAAAGCGGCCTACACACTTGCAATATAATTGTGCAATATTTCGTATTGTACAATATCTGCCTTATCGTGGTTGGCGTATTTCAAATGCGACTACGACTGTTTGGTAATAGATTAAAGAAGACTTCAACAGGCAGAATATCGCCAAGGTGACATCATATTGGAAGGAGACACAATATATTGTCAAATATCAAAAGACTTTTGATTTTTATTGTACAATCAAGACAATTGTGTAATGTGGTGAAAATATTGTACCATTTATTGCATAGTATAGGTCAAAACGACAATAATATGTACAACAACACATGCAATAATCACCCGTATTGTGGTTGGCGTAATTCGGCGTTTACTACAACGTTTTTGTAATAGATTAAAGAGCACCGTGACATTTTTTCTTTAATCTATGACGAAACTGTCGTAATTGGCGTCAAAATGCGCCAACCACGATTAGGGTAAATATTGTATAACGGATGAACCGCGTCAGACGCTCTCTCAGTTACTTCACTGCCCTACAATAAATTGAGTGCCAGCTGTTCCGAATAGGTGGGAGAAAATACGTTTTCTTTACCCGCCCAGCGAACGCAAAAAGCTGCTGAAAATGAAGTAAAAGTAACGAAGCCATTTCTTTAATTTTACCATCAAAATTGTTTTTCACAAAATTTCACGCTGACCAGCTGACCTTGTTGAGAGAGACTAATTTTTTTGTTGAATTGTTTTCAGTGTATTTTATAATTTCGATGAGGAACAAAATTGCATAGAACAAAACATTTGTAACATTCTGTTTAGTTTAGTTCTTAATATTATATATTAATTTCATTTAATTTATTTTGTATTATTTTTTTTTAATATAATTTATAACATGTTCTCATGGTCAACATGATATTTTTATTATTGACACTTGGATGCATATTTAAACAATTACGAATTGAATACACTGCGAATACCATGGAGGGAGCCAAACATAGATAGACAGGTTGGTACTTCAAATGTAAAAAAAGAATTTAATATATATAGATATATATGTAGATGTATGTTAATATGTGTGTACATTCGTGTACATACATACATATATGTATATATATACATACATACAAGTGTATGTATAAAAAATTTATGTATAACAAATTTTCGTCAAAACAAGTAATGGTGGTAAGTGCTCTAATATATTTTTTTTTGTTTTTTTTTTTTGTGAAAATATTGTCGCATTTGTGGCAAAACTTAAAATGAAAAGAAATCACATCAAATAATGAAATATAAATCAATAAATCATTATGGCTAAAGTATAAGTTGAAGTTTTGTTTTAATGGCAATAAAGTTGAATCGCTAAAAGACAGCAAATCGCACAAAAGTTGCAGATTGAAGAAGTGACGTCATTCCACGGCAAACATGCATACATACATACTTACACACATACACATGATGCTGTTTACGTATATGGTACAAGTAAATATGTACCAGCTTAGTAGCGGACTATAAAAAGTCTAACAATTGTATTGAATTTCTTGGATATCACGATTTTTCATCAACATGTCAACCAAACCGGCAAACATAAATTATGTATACGAGTACCTTTTAAACTGATGTTGTCATATTACCTTTGAAAGATCAATCAGAATATAAAGAGAAAAAAAACAACATCATCCGCTCTTAAATACGAGCACACTAAACCCAATTGATCCGGGAGTTTTATAATTCTATTATATATTTATTTTATTTTATTTTCAAAATACTTAGCACTAAACATTCGTACGAGTAAAGTTAGATTTTTATTGCTTTTAAACCTAAACAAATTGCAGTTGACATTTAAGCAAATAAATCATAATTTGTGATTACAAATAAACTGCAAGAAAAATAAACAACAACAATTTGTTTAATATTTGTATCAAGTTTTCATTTTATTACTGCAGTCGTCGGTCGTATTTGTAAATTATTTACCTAAACATTTTTGTGAAATTCAATTTAATAACAATAATAATAGTACGAGTAGTAAAACACTAAGAAAAATATAATGAATAACAGAAAAAAAAACTCCAACCCAAAATTACTCAAACGCGGAAGATTTTCATGGTATTTTCCAATGATGCACATTTTTCAATTTTGTTGTAGTTGGTTTTTTTTTTTTGTTTTTTTTAATATAAAAATCACTGAAGTAACTGATTTACCAGTATCACGTCGTATCATATGATTTGCAAAAAGTGTTGAAAAATTGAATTATTTTCAAACAAGAAAATATACAAACACATCAACAAATAATCATTTTTTAAATTATTTAATCATTTGTGGAGCGGGAAAATATATAACAAACGAGCTGGATGTCTTAATTTCTTATGTCTTAAAGGCCGGGACTTACTACCCCACACAATTGCACGACTTACAAAAATATACAACACTGTATCTTAGGGCGGATCGATTTAAAAATCGAACAAATTACAAGCAAAATCGTATTCTAGGGATCAAAATAAGAAACTTTGCCGAAGGAACCATACCTCTAAAATGTATTTTGATGATCCGAAGTGTCAAATTTTTTTGAAGGGTCAAATTTTGAAAAACGTCACTTTGGCCCATTTAGAGTTCCTTAATCGAGGCAAACTGTGTGATCGACCCCCACTAATTTTGGAGGGCCGACCCACCTATGCCAGTGGCACACCCCATGGAACCATACCTGGGAGGTTCCCCATACAAATATTTGTGAGTTTTTGAAATGTTTGTATGGGGAACCCCCCAGGGGTGATTCCAGGGGGTGTGCCACTGGCATAGGTGGGTCGGCCCTCCAAAATTATTGGGGGTCGGTCATACATTTTGCCTCGATTGAGGAACTCAAAATGGGTCAAAGTGAGTTTTTTCAAAATTTGACCCTTCAAGAAAATTTGACCCTTCGGATCAAAAGTCGGTACATCAAAATACATTTTAGAGGTATGGCTTCTTCGGCAAAGTTTCTTATTTTGATCTCTACAATACGATTTTCCTTGTAATTTGAGCCATTTTTTTGCCTCCATTCAAATCGACCCGCCCTGGATTCTTTAACCTTTTGCGAACCGAAAAACGCATTATTTATCGACAAGGATATTTGTTTGTTTGCGCTAACAACAATGTGATTCTGTAATTTCTTTTTTACGATAGTACACATCGCCATTTAATTCAATATCATGTGATATCTCTGCACACAAAATGTCAAAATAAGCGAAAAGCACAAAGAAGAATTAAAGAAAAACTAAATGAACTTGTGCTAATTATTTTACTTTTTTTTACTTCAACCGGCAGCGAATATAGTTAAAATATGTTACTGGATAGCAAAGTCGACAAATTTTCGTTATATTTATTATAGCGATACGATTATCATATTAAAAGTTACTGAACCCAGCTACTGATCTGATGAATTGTTATTGATTTTGAAAATTGCATAGACTCCATCACACCAGGGTTGTATTTTCTCAAAAGTCGCATGAATGTGTAGAATACTCAGTCTTGTTGCGGTGCAAACCTAGAAACCACTAAGTTGACCCTCTCAATTATCTGTAAGATTTAGCCAATGCCAATGTTTTTTATCTAATTATGATTCCAGATTGAATATCCAAACAAATATTTTATATTTTCATATTTTAAAGTCAATGGGTTAATATAACCATTAAATTTACAAGAGTTTATAAATAGCAATTTGTAACAAATACGATTTTGGTATCAAAACACGTTGTTGTTTTTGTTTATATTTATATAGATACAAATACATAAATTTTTTTTATATAAAATTGCTATTTAATTTTAGATTTTTTTCGCTATTTTAATGTGGTTGGTATGAGCATTTCTACAACACCGTTAATTAAGTTGAAATTAAGACACAATCTGGTCATAACTTGTTGCAAGTTAAAAATGAAACGAATAAATATGCATGCTGACGCTCCAAACCTAATTAAACGATAGTAATAATAAGTTTAGATGTTCTATGAATTCAGGAGATTCATATGTCGGCAAAAATTTAATCAAATCAAATAAAATTTATAATTAAAATTTAAATGAAATGTTGTGAATTGTCACACACTGAGAAAAATAACCTTAGTAAATGTAATGAGTTTTTACATTGGCGGTGTTCAATGCAAATTATCTTTCGTAATTGTAAATGTAAAATATCGTAGCTTTTCTTGGGCTTGTGTGTGTATTTTGTTATTGGACTTTAAAGAAAAGCTGGGAAATTTTGCATTTACACTTATAGCATAGACAGACGACAGCGTTAATTTGCATAAGCAGTCTTAATTCAAATTAACTTATGAATTATCCCCATCCCAATGCGTATTAGATTTACCGTAAATGCACTAAAGTTGGTTTCAGACTATAATACAAGTATTAATACTTTTGGCGAAAATGTTTCCCTAGTTTCTAATTTCTGTTTAAAAAATTGCAAAAAAACAATAACAAGACAACATGACAGAGTTGCATTTTTCACAAAAGTATTAATACTTTTATTATAGTCTAAACGGCTTTATATGAGAGTGAATTAATACCGACTTTAGCTATATGATAACACCGTCCCAATATAGTAACACCGGCTACAATCAATGAAATGTTGGCAAATTGTTTTCGTTTTCAAAATTAAAATGCGATTCAGTTAGGAAATATAAGCTATTTTAACTGTTTTTAGAAAAAAAAAATAAAGAAATATTAAAATCGAGACACATTTTTTCCATTTTAATATTTCCAAGGAAAATTATTGAAGTGTGTGGTACGAAAAGGATGCACAGATTTTGTTTACTTAATGCAAATACTGTCATATGTCAGGATAAATTTTTAATTCACATTAATGCAAACAAGTAAGAGTGCTATATTCACCTGTGCCGAATCTTATATACCGTTTACCAAAGTGTGTTTATGTAGTATAGAGATACATACTTAAGCACATAGTTACTTTTATGTACAAAGAAAAAAAAATAATTTTTAAGGCCTAGAATCATAATTTTAGAGTTTTCTGGTTACTTATACCAATATAGTAGTTCTTAAAAAAATATAGAAAGTGTGTTAAGTGAAAAAATAGGAAATTCAAAAAAAAAAATGTTTTATTTAGTTACTTTAATGTCCAAAAAAAAATCATAGTTTCCAGCTCTGGAGCTGTGGTTTTTATTTTTATAATTTTCTATACCAAACTTTTCTTTCCAAAACGTAAAATATATATAATTTATAAAGGAAAAGATAAAAATTAATTAGACTTAGTTACTTTTATATATTAAAAAAGTGTAAGTGTGCCAACCGTGAACTCATCCTTTTTGATTTTCTGATTCTGATTCTCTTTCTTTTAAGAATTTAAGAAATGTTTAATTTATAAAAAAAAAGGAAAAATTTGTTTTAGTAACTTACTTTTGTAAAAAAGAAGTTAAAGTTTTCCAACCCTGGAATCGTCTTTTTAATTTTTTTAATTGTTTTGTTTATTTGAAATATCAATTTTATTCGTTGTCAAGCATAAAATGAGTTTATTTTATAAAAATAGATAAAAATTAGTTTTCAGTAGTTAATTTTTTATATCACAAAGAGTGTAAGTTTCCCAACCCTGGAATCCTCCTTTTTTATTTTTTTTTTTGATTTCTTACACAATCTTTTTTTTTAAATATAAGATATGTTTAATTTATAGTAAAAAAGAAAAAATTTGTTTTAGTAAGTTACTTTTGGATAAAAAATAAGGTTTTCCAACCCTGGAAACGTCGTTTTAATTTTTTTAATTTTTTTTTGTTTTGAAATACCAAATTCATTCGTACTGAAGTATAAAATAAGTTTATGTTATAAAAAAAAAATAAAAAATTTGTTTTCGGTAGCTAATTTTTTATATCACAAAAAGTGTGGGTTTTACAACCCTGAAATTAAACTTTTTGATTTTTCTGATTTCTTAACTAACCTCTTTCTTTTAAGAATATAAGATATCTTTAGTTTATAGAGGAAAAGGGAAAATTTGCTTTAGTCAGTTACTTTTCTATAAAAAAAAGGTAAGGTTTTCCAACCCTGGAAACGTGTTTTAAAGCTTTTTAAATTGAAATACCAGTTTTATTCGTACTAAAGTATAAAATAATTTTATTTATTTAAAAATAAATTAAAATTAGTTTTCGGTAGTTAATTTTTTATATCACAAAAAGACTAAGTTTCCCAAACCTGGAATCATCCTTTTTAATTTTTCTGTTTTCTTACACTAATCTATTTCTTTTAAGAATATAAGATATCTTTAATTTATAGAGAAAAAGGAAAAATTTGCTTTAGTAAGTTACTTTTGTATAAAAAAAGTTAAAGTTTTCCAACCCTGGAAACATCTTTCTAATTTTAGAAGGTTAATTTTTAATTCGAAATACCAATTTTATTCGTACTAAAATATAAAATAAGTTCATTTAATAAAAGAGATAAAAATTACTTTTCGGTACTTAATTTTTTATAACAAGTGTTTTTTTTTAGAGGTATAGAACTTTGAATTGAAATAAAACACAAGAAAATCGTTTTAATGTCCATCAATTTGGCTTTATTGGAAGGATAATTTTATGCCATTAAATATGATTTCGGGCATGTGGCCGCCGCGGCTGGCTCGAATAAAGCCAATTCTACAGGTCCAATTTTCAACCACTTTTTCGAGCATATGGGGCCGTATGTTGGCAATAACGCCACGAATGTTGGCTTCCTGGTTTGTTGGCGTAGACGAGCGACTTCACATATCCCCAAAGAAAATAATCCAATGGTGTCAAATCACACGATCTTGGTGGCCAATTGACAGGTCCATTCCGCGAAATTATGCGCTCATGGAATGTTTCCTTCAATAAATCGATTGTGACGTGCGCTGTGTGGCATGTAGCGCCGTCTTGTTGGAACCACAACTCATCCACATTCATGCCATCCAATTCGGGAACAAAATAGTCGGTTATCATGGCTCTATACCGGTCTCCATTAACGGTAACTGACTCTCCAGCATTATTTCGGAAGAAGTATGGCCCAATGACTCCACCAGCCCATAGAGCACACCAAACGGTCAGTTTTTGTGGATGTAATGGCGTCTCAAGGGTCTCATGTGGATTCTCTTCACTCCAAATGCGGCAATTTTGCTTGTTGACGTAGCCATTCAACCAAAAATGAGCCTCATCACTGAACAAAATTTTGCGATGAAAATCAGCATCGAGATCAATCTCATTTTCGGCCCATTTTCGCGGCTTTAATTCTTGCACAAGCTGGATCTTGTAAGGTCGCAAGCCAAGATCTTTGCACAAAATCTTCCATAAAGTTGATGGACAAAGCTCCAATTGCTGTGCACGGTGGCGAGTCGATTCATTCGGGTCCTCTTCAACACTTTGCTCTACAGCGGCAATTGTTTCTTCGGTGCGCACTGTTCGACGTCTCTGCGGATGCGTATTATCACATAGAGTAAACGTAGTGCGAAAACGATCCATGGTTAACCGAATTAATTGCTCTGATGGACGATTATGTCGACCATAAAATGGACGGAGCTTGCGGTAAACTTCGCGAACTGAACCATTATTTTCGAAATAAATTTGCACGATTTGCAAGCGTTGTTCTTTTGTCAACCTGTTCATGATAAAATGGCAAACCAAACTTAATATTAATCACTTGACAGCTGACAAAATGGCCGCCAGTTAAAAAAGTGATGCCAACTTAAAGTTCTATACCTCAATAAAAAACACCCATTATCACAAAAAGTTTCAGTTTACCAACCCTGGAATCATCCTTTTTGATTTTTCTGATTTCTTACACCAATATCTTTCCTTTAAGAATATAATATATGTTTAATTTATAAGGAAAAGTTTCTTTTAGTAAGTTACTTTTGTATAAAAAAAAGTTAAAGTTTTCCAACCCTGGATACATCTTTTTAGATTTTTAAATTTTTTTTTATTTTGAATACCAATTTTATTCGTGGTGAGGTATAAAATAAGTTTATTTAATAAGAATAATTAAAAAATTAGTTTACGGTAGTTAATTGTATTTATATATAACAAAAATCGTAGGTTTTCCAACCCTGGAATCATCATTTTTGTTTTTCTGATTTCTTATATCAATCTTCTTTTTTTAAGAACATTACATATGTTTAGTTTATAGAAAAAAAAGGAAAAATTTGTGCTTTCCAACCCTGGAAACGTCTTTTTAATTTTTTAAATTTTTTTTTAGTTTTTTTTAGTTAGAAATACCAATTTTATTCATACTGAACTATAAAATAAGTTTATTTAATAAAAAATTATTAAAAACTAGTTTTCGGTAGTTATTTTGTATGGCAAAATGAAGTTTAAGTCTCCCAGCTCTGAAACCGTCTTCTCGATTTTGCTGATTTTCAATACCAATCTTATTTCGACCATTTCTGATCCACCAGTCCAAGAACGAAGTCTCTAGCTTTTCTGGGAGCTTTGGAAAACCGATTTCACCTACAGACAGACGGACATCGCTCATTCGTCTTCCCTATGCATAAGGTTCCAGAATATATATACTTTATAGCTCGCTTATTAATATTCTAGAAATTACAAACGGAATGACAAACCTATATATACCCTTTTACCATTTTTTTGTTAAGGGTATAATTAACGCTGTCGTCTGTCTACGCTATTACGCAACA
This sequence comes from Tachina grossa, assembly GCA_949987645.1. Classification (NCBI taxonomy): domain Eukaryota; kingdom Metazoa; phylum Arthropoda; class Insecta; order Diptera; family Tachinidae; genus Tachina; species Tachina grossa. The sequence continues at coordinate 183,392,518 of OX465274.1, forward strand.
CAATTTGCATCGAACACCGAATCCCGCTATTATATTTATGATTTTGTCATAATTTTTTAACCAATACAACGCTTCATTCGCATTACGAAAATTGTTTCATCAACTGAAAAAATCTCATATACGTATACAACGAAATATTTTCATTCATCTAACGACATGTTTTTTTCACTAAGTCTTATTTTAGACTTGGCAGTTTTTCTCGAAGCATTTATCTTCAATTCTCTTTTAAAACTTCTCGTTTGTTTACACTCAGACGGTTTCTTGTTCAATTTTCCCATTGTTTTAATGCTGCGAATGAAATAACAAAAGAGAATTGAAGTAACTTTTCTGTACAAGCAAGCCAGTGCCCTTCTCCTTTCTTCTTTCCTCTCTCTCCCATAAACTCAGACTTGCTTCAAGAAAGCGTACATTTTCATATTTTAATTGAAAAATGTGACTATTGCAATGCAAAATTTTTAGTTCATACAATGAATTGACGTTATTTTTAAATTTTTTAACGACCTATTTCATTGAATTTACAAAATTTTTCGTGTATGTCATGACAGTATTTATTACTGATGATATCGTATTATTGTGTAAACACCATAACTCATTGTTGTAACGGCTCTGATTAATTAATTTAATGTAGTTATTGTTTTTTTTTTAATTGTTTAGCTTATTTCTGTATATTGGCACAGGCACCAAAAAAAAATTTCGTATTTGTATAATTGGGCCAATATTTGAACTTGGAACTCATAGAGTGGTAATTAACGCACTTACCGCTGCAGCCACAACAACCTTAAATATTATTTAGGGTCAAATTTATAGTCATTAGTTAATTATTAGTAGACCAAAACGATAACTATTGTTTAACTAATACTTCATATTAATGATACTACGAAATGTAAAATATTAAACATTAGTAAGGTTTCATTCGATTAATGAGATTCGCATCAATATAATATAATGTTTCATTTTATTAATGAAATTTGTCGTCGTCTTAATGAAAGGTGTTCAAAGTAATGGTTTCAATCCCGTTGCGAAGTGTTTTTCTTTCAGTGCATATTACAATAAATTGCTCAAAACGGACAATTTGGAAAGGAGTTCTCAGACGTGCTACTTCCTTTCAATATATAGGATATAGTTAAAGAACCTAATGGCGAGATACATCCTGTGGAGATTATCGTAATTTGAATTCTAGTACTGTACGAACTTAGAGCTATATTGTACTGGAAAATTTTAATTAAATACACACAATTAAACTTGTAAGCTATACAAAGCTCTGGGAAATTGAATTTAATAATTAATAATTTTCTAAAATTATTACCAAATATTATTCCGCCTATACGGAAACTAATTTGCAAATTATTCTGTTGAGCAAGGCATTAATCTAAAAATTCTTGAAATATCTTTGTTTTTAATGCAATAAATATTTATGTATTTGTTTTTTTTTATTATTATTTATGAATCATAGAAAATGACCAGTTTTTCTTCTCTTAGTCCATTCAAATATTTTTAAATTACTATTCGAGCAAAATAATACAGGATTTAGTAATTTATGCATACTTCTTTTTTTTTTGTTGTTGCTCTAATAAACGTAAAGAAAAACACACAACAAACAAACATGTAAAACGAAACGTATAAAATTGCGTTTGTACATGCAATAGGCTTGAAACAGAATTAAACAACGAATTAAATTAAATCAAGAAATAAACATCAAATGAATACAAATAAAAATATGAATTCCGTATGCACGAGAGACCAAAAAAAAAAAAATACTAAATACAGCGTGAAATATTAATAATGGCACAATTCCATTCCAAAGCTTGTTTTCATGAACCATCACTTAAGGCCCAACTATAATATGAATAAGCTGGCTTAAGCTAATGTCAGAATTGAACGATAAGTCTGTCAAATGCTTAAACAAGTCAAATGTGACTTTTAGGTGGCCACAATGAACTTACATGCACTTAAGTATTCTTTAGCCACAGCTGCACATCTAGGTATTGTCAATAATTTTGTATTAATTTTGTTTCTTCTCATAACTCATAAATGAATGCAATTCAATCAAACTAACTTGAAAGAATGTCCTAATCTATTAAAAATTCACATATAAATATATCCATCACCTTATTACTTGCTTTATTTGTTTTGCCTACTAAAAAGTACAACAGTGAATACACATAAGTAAATACATGTGCATGTGTGTATATGTGTATTGTAAAACAAACAATGAAAATAAAAGTTTTGCTTTATTTTCCGAGTTTAAAATAAGAAACAATAAAAAAATATTTAAAATCAATTAATATTTTCTGCTGCTGCTTGTTTGAGTTTAAAAAATGCACAAACAGTTGTTTCCTTACGGAATGTGCGTTCAGTTTGGCACTTTACTTAAGCAAATGACATTTGACGAAACTTGACGAAAAGTTTGTTAAGTACATTATAGTTTACCACATACGTTTTATATGTAACCGCAAAGTTGCTTAAGCTAGCTTATTCATATTATAGTTGGGCCTTTAAAGTCTAAATTGGTTTTCAAATTAGTGAATTTGATACAAAAAATACAAAACAGCTGTTTGAAGCAAACTTATGGGCAACACTGTATTTGGTTGTAGTTAATCTAACATAAAGCCATAGCCATACCCATAACCATAGAAACCAATTGAATTTTGGTTTTTCGCCGTAACCATAAACAGAAACAAAAATGTTCATTCATTACCACATATTATATGTATATATTTTCTGGTCCTAACCGTGCCAAAAATTACCAGGGATGAATAAGAAGAGGCAGCCTTGTGCAAATTGTTATTTGCCACTTTATGAAAAAAAAATATAATTATTATTTCAACAGAATATAAATCGAACCAAATCAAATATGATAAAATGAAACAGAAATTCTATAATAATTTAATTGGCTGTTTGAATTAAATGCGAATTTATTAAAACAATAATCAAATGAAAGCACAACCAGGAACGAAAACGAAAATATGTAATTTTTTTTATACAAAACAGCGAAAAATTAGCGTTTAAATGCAATTTTATTTAAAAAAAATATATAATAAAAAAACCTTAGAGACAATTATATATTTTAGTTTTTTTTTATACCAAAAAACCAAAAGATTAAAAATGTGTTGAACAGAAATCATTGGAAACAAAAATTTAAAAAAAAAATGATGAAAAACGATTGATATCAAATAAGTATGATTAGAATTAAATTTATTTTGTTATAGTTTGTTTTTTTTTAGTAAGACGCACGCAAAAGTTGAGAAAAAAAAGTAAAAGACATCAAGGGTCCTGCTGCTTCTTCTTTTTTTTCTTGCTATAGGGAGCCAGCAGACATAGACATTCTTTTGAATGGTTTGACGTGTCCCAGTGCCACTCGTTTTGTCTGTGTGTCTGAATGCACTAGTAGTTAATTGTGTATAAAGTCTAAACTGAAAACTTTTGTTTGATACAATTTTGAATGATGCGTTTTTGTGGCCAATAATTTTGTGAGGGTGCCGCCAAATCATTTCTTGCTACTTTTTATTAAACATTTATTTCGCTGTATGTTTTTGTTTGTGCGATTCCTGGATATTGGTCAAATATTAAACAAAAAAAAACTTGAAATTCCTTTTATGCCTTAAATAGAATACGAAGGAAATAAAGGTGTAACTTTTTTAGATCTTTTGCTATAAAAAGTACCTTTTGTAAAAACTACTTTATACAAAAAGTACCTTGCATAAATAATAATTTTAATAAAATATATAATATTAATTCTTAATAAAATATACTCTTTATAAAAAGTAATTTTTAAAAAATCTGTATTTTATAGAATTTACTGTTTAAAGTTACTTTTTTTAAATGGTACTTTTTAGAAAATATACTTTTTATAACTTGTGATTTTTCGGAACGATAGTTTTGATAATAGAAAATTTTATCAGTGTTACCTTTTGTGGATGGTACTTTTTCTAAAAGATACTTTTTATAAAAGGTACTTTTATATAAGGTAATTTTTGAAAAAGTTACTAATTTTAAAGGAGATTTTCTTAAAAGGGTCTTCTTACTAAAGGTACTTTTTAAAATAGGTACTTATTAGAAAATGGTACTTTTTAGAAAAGGTACTTTTCATAAAACGTACTTTTTATAAAAGGTACTTTTTATAGAAGGTATTTTAAATAAAACGTACATTTTACAAAAGGTAATTTTTATAAAGGGTACTTTTAACGAAACGTACTTTTAATAAAAGGTACTTTTTTCAAAAAAGGTATTCTTTATCTTTATCGTACATATATACTTTTTATAAAATTTACTTTTTATGAAAGGAATTTTTATACGAGGAACTTTTTATAAAAGATACCTTTTAAAAATTAATTTTTTTAAAAGATAGTTTTTGTAGAAAGTAGTTTTTATAAAAGGTACTTTTTATTAAAAGTACTTTTTATAAAAAGTACTTTTTATGAAAGCTATTTTTTGTCTAAGGTACTTTTTATAAAGGGTACCTTGAATAAAAGGTACTTTTAATAAAATGTAGATAGAAGGTACTTTTTATGAAAGGTTCTTTTTATAACAGATACTTTTTATTAAAGGTACATATATAAAAAATACTTTTCATAAATTGTATTTTTATAAAAGGTACTTTTTTAAAATGTACTTTTTATAAAAGGTACTTTTCTAAAATGTACTTTTTGTATAAAAAATGTACTTTTTATTACAGGTACTTTTTGTAAAAGGTCGTTTTTATGTAAATACCAATTGTATTTCTTTTTAAAGATACTCCTTATGAAAAGTACATTTTTTTATAAAAGCAATTAAAAGTACCTTTTTTATAAAAGAAACTTTGTTTAAAAGGAAACGTTTTATAAAATGTACTTTTGTAACTGGTACTTTTTATAAAGGATGCGTATTATAAAAGGAACTTTTTGTAAAAGAAACTTTTTATTAAAGTACTTTTTATAACAGGTACTTTTTATAAAGGGTATTTTTTATAAAACGTATTTTTATAAAAGGTACTTTTTATAAAAGGTACTTTTTATAAAAGGTCCTTTTTATAAAAGGTACTTTTTATAAAAGGTACTTTTTATAAAAGTTACTTTTTATAAAAGTTACTTTTTATAAAAGGTACTTTTTATAAAAGTTACTTTTTATAAAAGGTACTTTTTATATAAAGGTAATTTAAAAAAAAGTACTTTTTATAAATGGTAGTATAATGCATACTTTTTTGAAAGATATTCTTAAAGTTACTTATTTAAAACGTACTTTCTTAATAGGTACTTTTTGAAAGGTACTTTTTTTAAAAGGTATATTTTTAATAAAGTACGTTTTTTAAAGGCATTTTTTGTACATATCATGAAGGTCATTTTTATCTTTATAGATACATAATAGTTCTTATAGAAGGCACTTTTTGTAAAAAGAAACTTATTATAGAGTGAATTTTTTCACTTCTCACGTAAATTGTGTGTGGGTGTGAGTGGTGGGGGCAAAATTATAAATAACCTGACAATTTATTTATATATTTCATTCCCTGGTAATTTGAAAATTGCTCTCCGTATTCTGTAGTATTACATACAGTCGTATTTGATTGTATACTTGCACTTTAGAACTTTTAGTACTAGACTTCACGTTCTTCTCTTTTGAGAAGGTTTTAGAACAAAATTTTGTCTCTTAAAATGTAAAGCATAAAAAACTTCAAGGATATTTATCATTGTTAAATTGCTTTGTCTATAGCCAAGTCCATTCAACTTATAAAATCTGGAACACTTAAATTGTACGAAAAAAAAACCTACAAAAAATAAATATAACCGAGCGGAAATACCAAATGATTTTAAATGTTCTATAATAATTATAAACTACAACTTATAAAATTATGTTGTAAATAAAAACATACTTTGTATTGCATGAGAAAGGGCATAAGTGTGGATGGCATGTGCCAATATTGAACAATAGTAATAAAAATACTCGTATATTGCCTTTTTCACTTACAGCTGCCTAATAACTCAAATTTTTATTGCAATCCTTTACTTGCCCAAAAAAAAAAACGAAATGGAAAGGTGCCATTTTTGCTTGGCAACACGACAATTTTGATGTTGTGAAAAGAAAGTGACATTTCTTTAACAGATGTCAATTCAAAATCAATATTACATGATTTGGAATTGTGCAATGAAAAAAAAATAAACACCCCTTACAAATAAATAGGATTTGCAAAGGACTGAAACTATGAATAAAAGGATTTCATATGTGGGCGTTTAAAGATGTATAAAAATCGAATCTTTAATGTTCGAAGAAGAGTTTTTTTTGTATAAGTATTTTTTTGAAATATAATACTTTTGTTAGGGTTAGTTCTCTAATCAAATAAATAAATATTTGATTTTCTAACAAGAACTTTAACAAATACATATCTTTTGTTTTACTTTATTTGATTTGTAAAAAATTATTGAAGTTTTTTTTCCAAAAACATAAATAGATTAAACACTTTTGCTTTCATATCAACAAACAATACTGCTGCTATTTGCATTGTAAACTTAAGGATTTAGATAATTATTTGTTTACTGAGGACTCCTTGATATTTTAAGCAGGCTCTTAGTACACGTAATACTCAGGAGCAATTTATTTTTATAAGATATTTTATAATCGTTTTGTATTTTATTCTATAATACTGATATTATAGAAGTTTCGTAAAGTAAAAAAAACTTTGCTAAGCATATTCAGGGGGAATTTACAGCCTTTGATATATATCTCAGGACATTTCAAAATATTTCAATTACGTTAAAATGAAAATATTTTTAAATTTCATTCCATATCGAATAATGTAATTTGCATTTTCAGAAACCATAGCAGATGGTGAGAAAAAGAATATTGGATTAGACTTTTGGACGCTTCTAGATTAATGTCCTGTTTTTGTAGAAATTACAACATAATTTCTTAAAAGACAATTTTTTTCATGAAAAAATCGATTTTATTTTATTTACTATACAATTTCTAATTTGTGTGAACACTTTGTTGTAGACATAGCTGTTAAGTAATGATTATTAATTGTACTAAATACTAATTTGATTACTTTTTTTTTTTGAAAGGTGAAGTAATGATTAACTTACGATTATATTCAGTTTTGCACGATTGCTAATTGATTATGATTACTAATAATGAAAAAATAATCTATATTACTTGAAATTACAAAAAATAATCCCAAAGAATTAAAAGTAATGAAAAAATAATCCGATTACTTTTAAAGATTAGTTTTAATTCTTTTTGCTTACTTATTAATAATCAAAAGTAATCTTTGAAAGTAATGGGTGTTTTTTATTGAGGTATAGAACTTTAAGTTGGTATCACTTTTTTAACTGGCGGCCATTTTGTCAGCTGTCAAGTGATTAATATTTAGTTTGGTTTGCCATTTCATCATGAACAGGTTGACAAAAGAACAACGCTTGCAAATCGTGCAAATTTATTTCGAAAATAATGGTTCAGTTCGCGAAGTTTACCGCAAGCTCCGTCCATTTTATGGTCGACATAATCGTCCATCAGAGCAATTAATTCGGTTAACCATGGATCGTTTTCGCACTACGTTTACTCTATGTGATAATACGCATCCGCAGAGACGTCGAACAGTGCGCACCGAAGAAACAATTGCCGCTGTAGAGCAAAGTGTTGAAGAGGACCCGAATGAATCGATTCGCCACCGTGCACAGCAATTGGAGCTTTGTCCATCAACTTTATGGAAGATTTTGCGCAAAGATCTTGGCTTGCGACCTTACAAGATCCAGCTTGTGCAAGAATTAAATCCGCGAGACCATGCAATGCGTCGTGATTTTGGTGTATGGGCCGAAAATGAGATTGATCTCGATGCTGATTTTCATCGCAAAATTTTGTTCAGTGATGAGGCTCATTTTTGGTTGAATGGCTACGTCAACAAGCAAAATTGCCGCATTTGGAGTGAAGAGAATCCACATGAGACCCTTGAGACGCCATTACATCCACAAAAACTGACTGTTTGGTGTGCTCTATGGGCTGGTGGAGTCATTGGGCCATACTTCTTCCGAAATAATGCTGGAGAGTCAGTTACCGTTAATGGAGACCGGTATAGAGCCATGATAACCGACTATTTTGTTCCCGAATTGGATGGCATGAATGTGGATGAGTTGTGGTTCCAACAAGACGGTGCTACATGCCACACAGCGCACGTCACAATCGATTTATTGAAGGAAACATTCGATGAGCGCATAATTTCGCGGAATGGACCTGTCAATTGGCCACCAAGATCGTGTGATTTGACACCATTGGATTATTTTCTTTGGGGATATGTGAAGTCGCTCGTCTACGCCAACAAACCAGAAACGTTAGGGGACTTGGAAGCCAACATTCGTGGCGTTATTGCCAACATACGGCCCCATATGCTCGAAAAAGTGGTTGAAAATTGGACCTGTAGAATTGGCTTTATTCGAGCCAGCCGCGGCGGCCACATGCCCGAAATCATATTTAAAATTAATGGCATAAAATTATCCTTCCAATAAAGCCAAATTGATGGACATTAAGACGATTTTCTTGTGTTTTATTTCAATTCGAAGTTCTATACCTCTAAAAAAAACACCTTATAGTTGGATTATTTTTTGATTACTTTCGATTCTTTTTGATTATTTTTTGTAATTTCAAGTAATTCAGATTACTTTTCGATTATTACTAATAGTAATCAATTATTTATCAGAAATTCTTTTAAAGGGAATTATATAATCAGTACAATTCTTTTTAAAATGTAATGCAATTGATTACTAATCGTAATTGAAATTTAACAGCTCTGGTTGTAGATAAAGTTTTTGTTACATTCGATGTAGGTTAGAGCCATGTTCTTTCTACTGTATCATTTTTTCTTTTTAGGGTTCCGTACACAAAAGGTGAATAGAAACCCTATTGTTACAGGCGATTTTCACTAGAACCGTAAGAGCCACGGACCTCAAATTTGGACAGAATATGTAGAACTTTGGCCGCTACAACAACGAATACAAGGGAGTTAAAAATTTAAGGGTGTTCCAAAACGAAAAACAAAAAATTTTAGAATCCCATGTAAGACACATACAATTATATACAGACACTTGAAATTTGCAAATTTAGTGTATTTTTATACAGACTACAACAAATAACACTAAAATTTAAAAATTTAAATTAAAGAGTGTTCTATCAGTTAATGTAAATTTGACGACTTGCTGAATCTTGAAAACCGTAAAACGCAAACTTTTGAAGTTTTCAAAAACGGTAAAACTAAAAAATCCCAAAATTATAAAATCGCCAAACCAAAAAAATCGCCAAAACGAAAAAAATCGCCATTTAAAAAAAAATTAAAACTAAAATAAATCGCCATAAAAACCGAAGAAATCGCCAAAATGAAAAAAATCGCCATAATGAAAAAAACCGCCAAAGTGAAAAAAATCGCAAAAATTAACAAAAAACACCAAAAACCGAAAAAATCACCAAAACGAGAAAAAAAACCGCATAACTACAAAAAAGCGTAAAAACCGAATAAAGCAAAAAGAACGCCGAAACTGAAAAAGCTCAAAACCGAAAAAATCCCAAAAACAAAAAAATGCCAAAACTATATACTTTATAGGCTAAAGTTCATATAGTATTAAATATCTAGTCTCCGTACGGAACCCTTCGTGCGCGAGTCAAATTCGGTCGCACTTTACTGAATTTATTTCCCTTCATCACATCTTTTCCATTTGAAATTTCATATGAGCTTTTTTGCAACACTTGTTTTCATGATTTGTTAGATTTTTAAATTACTTTGTTTGTGAAAATATAATCAGCGTTAAATGAATATAAATTAAATTATTTTTAAAGAACTTTTAGTGTCTACAATATATTTTCATAATCATAAAGGTCAAATATATCAAATCAAATGAGAAATGTGTCACAAATAAGTTAAGCATAAGGGGAGAGTATGACAACACATTTTTTTATATTTGTTTAATTTTTTTCTTGGATTGGCAGTGAAAATTAAAATTATAGCAGGCAATAAAAGAATTCACTAAAGTACTTAGATATTGAGCCTTTGCTGCAATAAAGTCATAATTCAAAAAACATGATTTTTGAATTAATATTGTATCATATTGTACAAAAAATTTCAAACAAATATCTTGTTTACTCAACTCTCGAGAAAATTAAATTAAAAACTTCAAATTCAATTCTGCAAAACAAATCTTTTTGAGTAATGTCGCTTTTGAAACAAAAGCTTGCGAAATGAAAATTTAGTATTTCATACTCAATTTGAGACTGAAAATAGTTAAATCATGTAGCAACACATGCAGTTCGTCTAATATTTCCGATACGCTTTTTTTTCGTCAATAATTTTATTTTGTTCATACACGATATGATGATTATTATTTCTTCGCCTCTGTGAGTAACATTGTATGATAAAACAATGCTACTTTTAATACTACGACAATTGTGTTTTTTTACATTCGTATTCGCATATTAAAGTATTAATTTTTATATCTTGTTTCTTTTGGCTTTAAAGCACGTCGCTGCGTCGATCTATCAGTCTTTGTGACTCTGTACAAGTCTGTTTGCAAGTCGATAGATTTTTGTTTTATGTGAAACTCGTATTCTACTCTAAGTTGCAAGTGTTGGGTGTATGTATTTAATTTTCCAAGTTTTTCTTGATAAGAACCTTGTTAAAAAGTATCGTATGCATTGAATAAACATTGAACTTGATCTTATGAAATTAAATGGAGGAGGAAAATAAAATAAAATAAAACGTCGCTACTCCAAAGAACTTGTTATTGATAAAAAAAAAGAAATAAATAAATACAACAACAATAACAACATAAGAAACATGAAAATAAACAAAATAAACATTTATTACTTCAATGAAATTAATATGAGAAGGGTAAATGAAATAATATTTAAAGTACATATTAGGCACATATTTATTTAATTTCTTTTTTTATTAGATAAAAAACTCAAGTAAATATTTCAATGCAAACGAAAATTCAAGTACAAAGAAATAATAAATTCACTTGTTTGTTCACGAAAGGTTCCGTACGAACTTTAGCCCAAAATAATCGAATATCTTACCTCCCCTCGCATTCTGTAACTCGCTAAGACTAAAGCTAAATTCGATCGCTAAAATGCTGAACAAATAGAAATTTAAACATTTTTGGCGATGACATAAAAAACCAAAATTTAAGCGAATTACAATTTCAAGTCATTGCCGAATTTTGCAATAGAAGTTTGAAAATTGCATTTGTAGCCGAAAATTCATAAGTCCGATTTTAAAAATTATTAGCTATAGAGATTTAGCTTAAGCGAATTACAACAGACTACATCAAAAATTAAAAAAAAATTTGTATCGCTTTGTAAGCCAAATTACATGTGATAATTATTAATGAACAAATAACATCAAAGTTAATTGTAAATATTCTAAAAAACACGTAGTAGAACGGAACAACTAGCTGTTTTCGAAGGCCACTACACCTTCATCATCAGCGTTCTTTGTAGTTTCACGTGCAATTTGGCTTACAAAGCGATACAAAATTTGGCCTGATCAAAACATAAATATAGAAACAAATGAAGTTCGAACAATAATAATTAAATAAACTAAACATTTTTTTAAGTTTAAAAAGTTTTTAAACTTAAATTGTAACAATTCCCATAAAAACAACTGAACATTTTTTTTGTTTTATTTTAATTTTAGCGCTTTTTTTAACGAATTTTCCGGTGATTTTTTTTTAATTTTAGGGTTTTTTTTCTTTTTGACGCTTTTTTCATTTTTGCATTTGTTTGGGTTTTCTACGATTTTTTTCGGTTGTTTTTAATTTTAGCGATTTGGTTAGTGGTTTTTTTTCGTTTGCCGATTTTGTTAGATTTTTTTTTTTTAATTTTTTAGCGATCTTTCTACTTTTGGTAATTTTTTTGCATTATAGTGATTTATTGTGATATTTTTCACTCCAGCATTTTTTTTAATTTTGGAATTTTTTAGTTTCAGCGTTTATGAAAATTTAAAGACTTTGCTGTTACGGTTTCAGATATATTTTTAGATTCAGTGATTTTTTCGGTTTTGGGTGTTTTTTTAGAGGTATAGAACTTTGAATTGAAATAAAACACAAGAAAATCGTTTTAATGTCCATCAATTTGGCTTTATTGGAAGGATAATTTTATGCCATTTATGTTTAAATATGATTTCGGGCATGTGGCCGCCGCGGCTGGCTCGAATAAAGCCAATTCTACAGGTCCAATTTTCAACCACTTTTTCGAGCATATGGGGCCGTATGTTGGCAATAACGCCACGAATGTTGGCTTCCAAGTCCCCTAACGTTTCTGGTTTGTTGGCGTAGACGAGCGACTTCACATATCCCCAAAGAAAATAATCCAATGGTGTCAAATCACACGATCTTAGTGGCCAATTGACAGGTCCATTCCGCGAAATTATGCGCTCATCGAATGTTTCCTTCAATAAATCGATTGTGACGTGCGCTGTGTGGCATGTAGCACCGTCTTGTTGGAACCACAACTCATCCACATTCATGCCATCCAATTCGGGAACAAAATAGTCGGTTATCATGGCTCTATACCGGTCTCCATTAACGGTAACTGACTCTCCAGCATTATTTCGGAAGAAGTATGGCCCAATGACTCCACCAGCCCATAGAGCACACCAAACAGTCAGTTTTTGTGGATGTAATGGCGTCTCAAGGGTCTCATGTGGATTCTCTTCACTCCAAATGCGGCAATTTTGCTTGTTGACGTAGCCATTCAACCAAAAATGAGCCTCATCACTGAACAAAATTTTGCGATGAAAATCAGCATCGAGATCAATCTCATTTTCGGCCCATACACCAAAATCACGACGCATTGCATGGTCTCGCGGCTTTAATTCTTGCACAAGCTGGATCTTGTAAGGTCGCAAGCCAAGATCTTTGCGCAAAATCTTCCAAAGCTCCAATTGCTGTGCACGGTGGCGAATCGATTCATTCGGGTCCTCTTCAACACTTTGCTCTACAGCGGCAATTGTTTCTTCGGTGCGCACTGTTCGACGTCTCTGCGGATGCGTATTATCACATAGAGTAAACGTAGTGCGAAAACGATCCATGGTTAACCGAATTAATTGCTCTGATGGAGGATTATGTCGACCATAAAATGGACGGAGCTTGCGGTAAACTTCGCGAACTGAACCATTATTTTCGAAATAAATTTGCACGATTTGCAAGCGTTGTTCTTTTGTCAACCTGTTCATGATGAAATGGCAAACCAAACTAAATATTAATCACTTGACAGCTGACAAAATGGCCGCCAGTTAAAAAAGTGATGCCAACTTAAAGTTCTATACCTCAATAAAAAACACCCATTATTTAGTTTTTTTTTTTTGGCAATTTAAAAAGTTTTTGCACTTTAGCGTTTTAATTTATTTTTGGTGATATTTTGCATTCCAGCGCTTTTTTCATGTTTACGATTCGCTTCGGAATCTCTTTAAAAATTTCAAGAGCTTACCTCTTACGGGCTACGGTTGTTAATTTTAATGATTTTTTTTTTTATTCTAACGTTTTTTTCGTTTTGGCGATTTTTTCGGTTTTTTGGTGATTTTTTTTTGCGAAATTTTGAACTTTGGTGATTTTTTTGTATTTTAGCGATTTATTTTATTTTTGACGATTTTTCGTAATGGACTTTTTTCAATCTTAGCAATGTTTAGTTCAAGCGTTTTTATTATTTTCAAGAGTTTGCCTTTCACGGTTTTCAAGATATTGTTCTAATGATTTTTTTAGTTCTGACGTTTTTTTTCGTTTTGGCGATTTTTTCGGTTTTTGGCGAATTTTTTAGTTTTTTGGCGATCTTTTTTTACTTCTGGTGTTTTTAAGAGATTTACTTTATTTTTTGTGATATTTTTCATTTCAGCGTTTTTTGGTGATTTTTTGATTCGGTATTTTTTTTTAATTTTAGGATTTTATAGTTTTAAAATCTTTGAAAATTTCAGGATTTTGCCTTTTACGGTTTCCTAGATATTTTTAGTTTTAGTGATTTTTTTCGTGTTGGTGTTTTTTTTCGTTTGGTAATTTTTACGGTTTTTTTGGCGTTTTTTAGTAAAACGCGCTAAACAGAAAATAAGACTTTCCTAAACTAATTTCTATAAACAGATATTGCAACTTTTGCTCTTAAAAGAAATCACAAATCATTTTTTCAATTATTGTGAATTGTAAATTATGAACGATTTTATTATATCATCGACTTGTGACAAAATATTCTTTAATTATTCGTATTTTAATGCATAATATTCCAAACAAATTACATACTTAAATGTGGTAATAATTTTTATTTTTTGTATATATTATTGTTTCATTATCTTAAAATGTATTAAAATTGTATATAAATATGAATGTATGTATGGATACATATAAATGACGAACAAACAGAAATCTACTAATTCTTATAATAAAAGTTTAAAATTTATTTTAATTTCTTGAACTGCAAATAAAAAATCAAGATTTAAAATTTGTTTGAAGCAACCAAAAAAAAACCGATTTTCGCATTTTGTTTGTGGTTGACCTTGGATCATTAAATTAAATAAAGTTTATTGTCCCTTTTCAGACTAGATGCTTACTTACCAACAACCAAAAGCAAAAGTCTAAAAAATTTTATAAAATAGTATGCACTAAGTAAGACAAATTCAAAAACTGGTTGTTGTTTAGTTAAATTTTTGGAAAAATGCATTTGTTGTTAATTTTTTATTACTTAATTTTTCGTACTGATAAAGAATGCTTGTAGGTGTCCAAGATGTCTGTTAATTTATTTACGAATTAGTCAATCGCCATGATATATTTTCTGTTGGTCAAATTCTGACAAACATGTTAAAGATTTAAGCTTAAATTAGACGTGCCATAGCCATAATGCCATAGCCATAAACAAACCAAAATTCAATTGGTTTCTATGGTAATGGCTATGGCGTTATGGCGAGACACCTATAATTAAATACAGTGTTGCCCATAGGTTTGGTTCATACAGCTGTTTTCTATGGTTATGGTTATGGCATGTCTGATTGAACCTTTACGGTCAGTGTGGACTATACTTCTTTAGGTATTTAAAATTTAAATTAAATTTAATTTAAATTTAATTTTTTCTACTGAGTTTTTAAAGTAAACTTCGTGTATACAAAACAATTGGCAATGCCTTAAACTGAATTAGTTTCATCGCAAACAGAGAAAAAGCAAAAACTTTATACGACATTCGGAGAGAAGAGTCATGGCATTTTGACGACTGAATGCTTCATTTATTCGGTTTAAAAATGATCTAAAACTTTAGATACATATAAGCTTTTCTTCATCTTAGATCAGAAACTGAAAATGCTTGAATATACCCTTCATTTGTCATTCCGTGTGCAATTTCCACAATATTCATATGCTATCCATAAAGTATATTTATTGTGAATTCTTATGAATATAGAAGACTATTAACAGTCTGTCGGTGTATCCGTCCGTCGGTATGTTTGTAGGTAAAATCGGTTTTGCGAAGCTCCCAGAAAAGCTGGAGATTGCTGTTGAAAATCAGCAAAATCGAAAAAGCGGTTTCAGAGCTAGAAAATTTAAACTTTTTTTTACCATATAATAGTAACCAACTGAAACTATTTTTGTTTATTTTTTTTTTAACCAATTTTATATATCAGTATGAATAAAATTGGTATTAAAACCAAAAAAATCCAAAATGCGTTTCCAGGGATGGAAAATTTTAGCTTTTTTGGTATATAAAAATAGGCGTGAAGATAAATTTTAAAATTTATAACCCTAGACACAAACCGCCTTGTTTAACAGAGCTCTGTTAACAAAATAACATACCTCTGTTAAATAATAATAATTAGTTTTTACCCACAAAATGGACTTGATTCCCAATTTTTCAAGTAAAATGAATCAGAAAATTTAAACCGAAAGGCTTCTCTATGCCTCACTTATAAACATGAAACATTTAGTACATCCAACAACATGAAAAATCCATGTCTTAGCCCACAGTCAAAATATGGTTTTTAGTAATTTTTTTTCATAAATCGTTGGAGATGGGGAAGGAAAGAATACTGGATAAGACTCCTATATGCCTCTAGATCAATGTCCAAAAGTCAAAAGTCATAACAGCATGTTTTTGTAAAAATTATAACACAATTTCGTTATATTTTTTTTTAATTTGAAAAATAATTTTGGTAATTTTTTTCAAAAATGGTAGGAGATGGGGAAAAAAAGAATATTGGAGGAGACTCCTGGACGCCTCTAGATCAATGTCCAATAGTCAAAAGTCATAACAGCCTGTTTTTGTAAAAATTACAACACAATTTCTAAAAAAGTTTGTTTAAATTTGAAAAATAATTTTGGTAACTTTTTCCAAAAATGGTAGGATATGGGGAAAACAGAATATTGGAGGAGACTCCTAAACGCCTCTAGATCAATGTCCAATAGTCAAAAGTCATAACAGCCTGGTTTTGTAAAAATTACAACACAATTTCTAAAAAAGTTTGTTTAAATTTGAAAAATAATTTTGGTAACTTTTTTCAAAAATGGTAGGATATGGGGAAAAAATAATATTGGAGGAGACTCCTGGACGCCTCTAGATCTAACTAAGGCAAATTAGCTTTTTCCTTTATTTTATAAATCAAATATATTTTATAAAGAAATAAATTAGTAGTAAAAATCTGAAATTTAAACTTTTTTTATACATATGTGTACATATAAAAAACTAATTTAATTTAATTTTTTTTAATTAAATACATTCTATATTTTAGAAGGAAATAAATTAGTATTAAAAATCAGAAGAATCAAAAATATGGTTCCAAAAATTCAAATTTTTTTTTACATAAAAGTATCTAATTAAATTTTATTTTTCCTTTTAATTACACATAATTTAAATATTATAAACTCCTTTACTCAATAGCTTTTTATATTTCTTAAATTTTTATATGAAAATCTACTTTAACCATAAACAGGGGCACTAGTTAGTCCAAGGCACATTAAATACAGGTACACGCATTAGACACAACCCTGTGGCAACTTTGTGCTTCTCACATAGTTTTACAAAAAAATTGTATGCATCAAACAAGGCACAAAAGTAATTGTCAAATGAATGCTTCTTTATAAACGTGTAAACAAAAAATCAGCGGATTAGCAATTTGCCTGACGCGTGTACCTGTTTGATATGCCTTGAGTTAGTCCTCGAAGCTTTGTGATATGTTGCCTATTATGCTCTTAAATCGGTTGTCATACGTTGACAGCCTTTAACGAGTTCTTATTAATTTTAAGTAAATGGAGATAAATTAAAATAATGGGTGTTTTTATTGAGGTATAGAACTTTAAGTTGGTATCACTTTTTTAACTGGCGGCCATTTTGTCAGCTGTCAAGTGATTAATATTTAGTTTGGTTTGCCATTTCATCATGAACAGGTTGACAAAAGAACAACGCTGGCAAATCGTGCAAATTTATTTCGAAAATAATGGTTCAGTTCGCGAAGTTTACCGCAAGCTCCGTCCATTTTATGGTCGACATAATCGTCCATCAGAGCAATTAATTCGGTTAACCATGGATCGTTTTCGCACTACGTTTACTCTATGTGATAATACGCATCCGCAGAGACGTCGAACAGTGCGCACCGAAGAAACAATTGCCGCTGTAGAGCAAAGTGTTGAAGAGGACCCGAATGAATCGATTCGCCACCGTGCACAGCAATTGGAGCTTTGTCCATCAACTTTATGGAAGATTTTGCGCAAAGATCTTGGCTTGCGACCTTACAAGATCCAGCTTGTGCAAGAATTAAAGCCGCGAGACCATGCAATGCGTCGTGATTTTGGTGTATGGGCCGAAAATGAGATTGATCTCGATGCTGATTTTCATCGCAAGATTTTGTTCAGTGATGAGGCTCATTTTTGGTTGAATGGCTACGTCAACAAGCAAAATTGCCGCATTTGGAGTGAAGAGAATCCACATGAGACCCTTGAGACGCCATTACATCCACAAAAACTGACTGTTTGGTGTGCTCTATGGGCTGGTGGAGTCATTGGGCCATACTTCTTCCGAAATAATGCTGGAGAGTCAGTTACCGTTAATGGAGACCGGTATAGAGCCATGATAACCGACTATTTTGTTCCCGAATTGGATGGCATGAATGTGGATGAGTTGTGGTTCCAACAAGACGGCGCTACATGCCACACAGCGCACGGCACAATCGATTTATTGAAGGAAACATTGATGAGCGCATAATTTCGCGGAATGAACCTGTCAATTGGCCACTAAGATCGTGTGATTTGACACCATTGGATTATTTTCTTTGGGGATATGTGAAGTCGCTCGTCTACGCCAACAAACCAGAAACGTTAGGGGACTTGGAAGCCAACATTCGTGGCGTTATTGCCAACATACGGCCCCATATGCTCGAAAAAGTGGTTGAAAATTGGACCTGTAGAATTGGCTTTATTCGAGCCAACCGCGGCGGCCACATGCCCGAAATCATATTTGAAATTAATGGCATAAAATTATCCTTCCAATAAAGCCAAATTGATGGACATTAAAACGATTTTCTTGTGTTTTATTTCAATTCAAAGTTCTATACCTCTAAAAAAACACCCGTTACATACATATATATATATTTAAAGAACAGTCATAAATTCCCTTTCATTATGCTGAACCAAATCGAAACTTTCTTTGGAAATAAATAGTAAGTGAATGTGCAACATTGTCAATAGGATGTTTGTATTGTTGTATTGAGACACTAAAAAGTTTTGCAATATTAAGTTTCATTAAATACCGGAAAATATGAAATAGGTTCGCTTAGTTGGTATGGCGGTGCAGCACTAGGATTATCAAATAGTAGCACGGTTTTCGAACATCATATGTTCGAACATCGTAGGTCATTTAAAAAAAAACTACGATTGTATCAAATTTTTTATCCTTGTCATTATAATTTGTGTTTTTGTTTGTTTGTTTTAAACCGTAGTTTAAATTGATCAGATTTTTTATTGAGCATCAAAATGAAATGCGTATAAAATGGTGCACTATGAGCCATTTTCGTATATTTTGCCGCCCAAACATGGAGAGCAATCTTGAATTGAGTGTGTAATTAGTTAAGATTGCTTGCAAATGTTTTGAAGTCGAAATTTGTTTTAATACCATTATGAATATTTATTTAATCAAGTTGCCTTAGATGTGGGTGAATAAATATCTTTTATAAAATACTGATATGATATGCTTCAAGTCCTCTCTAATTGATTTCTACTCATTCATTTTAAAAAGAGAGAATATAAATAATGTAAAAAACTTCTTATACACAGTGTGCATAATAAAGTATTCAATTATTGCTAATATTGAAAATAAAATCTTTGGATCGAATTCTTATTCAATATGTACGTTGGTGAAGGGTATATAAGATTCCACACAGCCAAATATAGCATTCTTACTTGTTTTTAGTTAAATTTTGCTCAAACATATTTTTGTTGTCACAGTCGTAAAGCAGCTATCTCTTGGCCAGTGATGCCAACTTAGCCCTTTCAGGGCTAGATTTAGCCCGTTTTCAGTCAGTCAAAATGCGAAAAAGAATTTTTAGCCCCAAACTAAAAAAGGCGCAAACCTAGCACTTTTTACAATAATCTTTCAGCCCTTTTCGCCCCTTTTTAGTGTTTGCTCGATATGGCTACATTTAAACCTTTGCGAACTTTTTTTCCTTTAATTTAGCAAAATAAAATCAGTAAAAAGTCGATATTGCTTTACCAATTTAAAAAAGAAGAATAATATAGAGTAATCTTTTATTTCTTCCAAATGTTTTATGCCTTGAAAGTTATTCAGTACAGCCTAAAACAGATAATGTATGTTTTTGGAAGAGCAAGAAATCGAATATTTATTTAATAACGGCCAATTTTAAATGTATCTACTTATGTAAACATACATGTATATATATATATATATATATACATATTTCTATTATATATGTATGTATGTATATTCTAACTATTTAATCTACGTATGTACATACCTTATTGAAATGTAATATGAAATGTAAATGAAATATGTACAATATTGAAGCTCTCAAGCTATGTATGTGTTGATCTCATGATAGTTATTTATATTCTAATAA
Source organism: Tachina grossa (assembly GCA_949987645.1). NCBI lineage: Eukaryota > Metazoa > Arthropoda > Insecta > Diptera > Tachinidae > Tachina > Tachina grossa. Next base: position 183,412,556 of record OX465274.1, read on the forward strand.
ATTACTTTACAAAAATTGATTTGATGTTGTTATTTTCAACGGAAACATTTTAATACTAGCCCCTTTTCGCGCTTTTTCGAAAAATTTTACCATTTTTTTTTTATTTTGGAATATTTTTTCAATTTAGCCCTTTCTAGCCCTTTTTTCAAAATTTTTTACGCGTTTTGAGTCTCAAAAGTTGGCATCACTGCTCTTGGTTAAGGAACATCTTTCGCGTCATCGTAATTATTTCTTAAGTGCGGTCAGGCTTGTGTATGTTGTTTGGCCTTAGAGAGTTTTTCGTCTCGCTCGCACTGGTTGGCTGATCTGTCACGGATAACCGTATAATCTTACGGTTTTTTGTGGAATTTCTTTAACAACCACTTTGCTACTTCCAATGTGAAGGCATAGGTCAGTCACAAAACCTTTTAAAATACTGTTAATACCATGTTGGGCATATGGTCTAGTTACCCCACCCCTATTTGTGCAACACCATATTATGCAAATTTACTTTGTATAATATGTATAATAAATAAATAAATAAATATTTTTGTTGCTTGATTAGGCTAAATGTGATAATTTTTAAGAAACAATTAACACCAAAATTAATTGTAAATATTCGAACAAAAACCAGCAGAACGGAACAACATGCTGTTTTCATCATCAGCGTTCTTGTGGTTTGATCCACTGTGGTGTTGCTAGTTAATGGAAATTTCAGATTTATATACATACTCAGTTTTCAATGCAAATGGAATATGCGAATTATTTTGATTCATCGTATTACAATTTGCTGAAAGCTTTTTTTACCGTCTCTAAATTTTACACAGTCTTGCCACTTCAGCCATACATAGAACGCAATTCAAAATAATCATAAAAATATAATAGAAAAGCCAATTTTCTTTTAACGTCATGCCAAATGCATATTAGCTGGTCTTAGCTGCTCAGGTGCATTTTTTGGCGGCTTGCAGTTTGAATATCCCTTAGATTTCAACATAATTTTTTCAGTACATTTTTTGACATCCAAAGTATAATTTTTCAAAGAAAATTGAGCTGAGTATACCTTAAATGATGTGAGCAGCAACTTCAAATGTAAGGAAATCTGAAAATAAGAAGTTACATAGTCCCAATTTACACTATGCAAGTCTTATTGCTAAGCTGATTAGTTTGTTAGGAGAGAGAGACGGGGGGAAAAGAAACGTTTCTGTTCCCCTCGTCTCTCTCTCTCCGTAAAACTAATCAACTTAGCAATAAGACTTGCATAGTGTGATTTGGGACATACATATAACAAAAAATCGACCCACTCCTGCTTATACAACAGAAATAGTTTCTTTTAAATGCGTCACATAAAACGATTCAGTTGCATTTATGCGTCGTTATAATATAAAAAAAAATTTAGAAAACATATATTTATGTAAATAATAATATCTGAAATAGATTATCTTACGATTTACACAGCACGAGTGTAAAAAATTTTTTTTAGTTTTCTTACCACATAGATACACTTGTGCTTAACCCGATTTATCAATATCTAAACACATGTACTTTATACGTCTAATCTATTAAGTTATCTTGTCTTAACGCGCACATAGATATGCATGTATGTATGTATGTATGTATGATGTTTTTGAGAAACAATTTTAATATTTTTTTTTCATAAGTTGTTTTAACTGGCACTCGATAAAAATGTGTTAATAATTTTTGGTATCAAATTAAAAAAAAAAAAAATTGATAACAAACACCCACACAAGTTCACATATACATACATACATAGATATTTTGGGGGCCCAACTTTATTCAAACCATAATTTGTTTTAATATTATTAATACGTAAATTTTCGATTTATAAAAATGTTTGTCTATTGGAGGAGTTAATGGAAAAAAGATACACGACATTGTAAGAAATTGGGTGAACAGAACAGAAGACGTATATACATATGTGACCCGCAAAATAGAAATTGTCCTAAGGGTAAAAACCGGCTTTATTCAGGAGAGCCATTTTAAAGATTTAAATACGTGTATCTTTGGTGTACCATGACTTTCATAAAACGCTCATATCTCTGGGAAGGAACACTCTTGGGGCATGGGATCGATCTCATTCGATGCTCAGATGTTGTCCACATCAAAAAAAAAAAAAAAAAGTGAAAATTGATTTTTACCCTTAGGTCCCTCTCTCTGTGTGCTGTCACATATGTACATGCATATGTTGTGTCATAACCGCCAAAATATCTTAAGCGACATAATTTTTGAACTTAACTTTTTGAACAAAACCGATCATTTGCGAGGTAGAAAAAATGTGACGTTTAACCTTTTTTGTAAGTTATGGCTCGATATGAGTTTGTTTTGTTTGTTGACTGTTTAAGATACCAACAGACGACATGTTTTTCACATTGTATGTGCCAGAATTTACATATGTAAACGAAAACATGTCGTGAGTTACCTTTAAAACATTGCTTGTGTAAAAAAAATGACAAAAAACATAAGACATTATTTGAAATAGAGCGTGCTCTATTTTCTTATGTTAAACATACAGCTCCAAATGTCTATGTCATGCGAACAAATTCGTCGGCGGTTGATTATGTGCACTATCATTAGCCGTCTGAATGAAGTATTTTGCAAGACAAATAAATAATATATTTTGTTTTTAATTTAACGTTGTCCTTTTATTAAAATAAGTCCGAAAATTTATAGATTTTTAGATACAACCTCAACGTCTTGTTTAAAAAAGAAAAAATTAAAAAAGCAAATTTTCGTCGCCAGTACTACAGCGAGGGAACCAAAAATATTTCGACGGCTGCAAGCCATTTGTAAAACAAACTACGTGGATATTTATGTACTGAAAAAGAAGAAGTGATACTACATGTACGTTTGTGACCAAAAATTATAAACCTTATGTAAATTAACCAATATTGACAAGCATAAAGAAAAACATACGAGTCGAAAACCTAAAAAACACATGTAAAAAACATGTCGTCTGATGGTACCTTTAGTTCTAAACAGTTTTATTTACTTCTCAGTATGGATTAGAAGACAATCGATGCTTTTTGGGGTTCCGTGCAGCAAAGGCGAAAAGGAAACCTATTGCTAAACTCTTGAACATTTCAAAGACGCTAAAATTAAAAATTTCCAAAATTAAAAAAATGCCTAGATGAGAAAAATCGCCAGAATGAAAAAAGCGCTTAAATGAAAATTATCACAAAAATAATAAAATAAATCGATAAAAGAAAAAAAAGCAATGTGAGTCCGATCACAAGGGAGATGTGTAAACATCTAGTAATGAAAAATGTTCTTAAGTTGGAAGTACTATTATGCTTTTAGTATATTTTGATTAACTAATCAATTAAAAGTATCAAAACTTATAATGTTGTAAATACATAGGAATTTGCTGGTTTTTGTTTGTTTTATTTAACTTATTTGGTTAGTAAATGGGCACACTGCTGTTTAATGAAATGTAATGCATGTAGTTATTTTACGGCAATGGTTTTCGAACTATACAGCGCTAGCACAATTATATGTTAGTGAAAATTAGTAGCTACTATTGCACACAAGATGGTGTTTATATGAAGCTGTTAAGTTTCTCTGTACTTCTTGTTGTCCGTATGAATGACAATCTCAAAGACGATGAAGACTTTTAGTTTGACAAGTTTAGGTTTTTGTTTTCCTTATTTTGCTTTGTTTTAGTAAATTTCTTATTAGAAGTGCAAAAAAATCTTTTTAAAAGTTATTAAAATTAAATGTTTTTGTAATCATTTTATTTATTTGTTTTTATTTGCCTATGATAACTTAATGTACGACAATTAGTAATAAATTCAGTAAAGTGCGATTTTGACCCGCGCACGAAGGGTTCCTATATAACAAGTAGTTTTGGCCTTTTTTTCGTTTATTGCGTTTTTTCGGTTTTCGGCGCTTTTTTTATAATTTTTACTAAAATTTTAGTAGTAGTGCAGTTCTCATCTATGGTAAATGCCTTTACTTTTACTTTTTTACTTTTTAATTCCTGTTGTTCATCGTTTAGTTGTTGCTGTTCTTGTTGTTGTGTACGCATTGCAATTAAAATAAATTCAGTAAAGTGCTACGTTGACTCGTGCACGAAGGGTTCCGTACATTCGGTTTTGAGCATCTTTTTGATGTGGCTTTTTTCCTTTTCAAGTTTTTCCAGTTCAAACGATTTTTTCAGCTTTCTCGCTTTTTTTTACTTTTTGGCGGTTTTTTTTCTCTTTTTGGGTTCTTTTAATTTTCGAAATTTTTTTAATTTTGGCGATTTTTTCCATTTTGGCGACTTTTTTCTGTTTTTGGGTTTTTTTTTATTTTGGCGTTTTTTTTTTTTGTTTTTCGGGTTTTTTTTATTTAGGCGATTTTTTAATTTTGGCGATTTTTTTGTTTAAGGGTTTTTTTTTAATTTTTGCAATTTTTTTTTGTTTTGGCGATTTTTTTCATTTTGGCGACTATTTTTCTGTTCTTGGATTTTTTTTTCACTTAGGCGATTTTTTTCATTTTGACGATTTTCCCGTTTTTTCGAGATTTATTTTAGTCCTAGAATTTTTTTTTAGTTTGGTGGTTTTTTCGGTTTTGGTGATTTTCTTGGCGATTTTTTTTAGATTTGGCGATTTAAAATTTTTTGATTTTTTAGTTTTAACGTTTTTGAAAATTTCAAGTGTTTGCCTCTTACGGTTTTTAAGATATAGCAAATTGTCTAAATTACATAGTCAAAATTGCATTAACTGATGGAACACCCTTTAGTTTAAATTTTTTAAATTTAATGTTAATTGTTGTAGTCTGTATAAAAATACACTAACTTTACAAAATTCAAGTGTATGTATATTACATGGGATTTTAAAATTTTTCGTTGCTCGTTTTGGAACACCCTTTAATTTTTAACTCTCATATATTTGCTGTTGTAGCGGCCAAATGTCTACACATTGTGTCCGAATTTCAGGTCCGTAGCTCTTACGGTTCTCGAGGAAATACCCTGTAACAGAGGAACGGACAGCGTAGCGAAAACAATAGGGTTCATTTTCATCTTTGGTGTACGGAACCCTAATAAAGCAATTATTATTTTCACCTTTGGTGTACGGAACCCTAATTAGGCAAAAAACCTAACGACCGTAACAAACAAAAACCAGCAAATTCCTATGTATTTACAATATTTTAAATAAGTTTGTATTGCTTCTTTCAAACACTAATACACTCATACAAAGCTCACAGCGTTTTGACAACGCTGTGTGCATCTCAGCAATGAAATTTCAGCAAAGAAATCTCAGCAAAGAAATCTCAGTGAAAAAGATTTTTACCCCCAGCGTATACATGTTTACACATCAAAAATCACCCAAATCAAAACACCGAGTCGCCGAAAAGCTAAAAAAAAATTGCCAAAATTAATAAAAACGCTAAAACTAAAAAACTGCAAAATTACAAAAAAAATGTTTACTGTAGAAACCAAAAAAAAAAATCGGCAAGGCAAAAAAACACTCTGGAACTAAGAATAGCGTCAATACTAAAAAAATTGCCAAAAACCCAAAGAAACGCCAAAAACCGAAAAATTCGTTAAAAGAATAACAACCACCAATATTAAAAATGAATCTCAGTAACTGTAAAATCCTCAAAACGAAAAAAGCCCAAAACTAAAATAAGAACCGAAAAAGCGCCAAAAACCAAAAAATATCGCTATAACGGAAAAAAGCGCCAAAACTCAAAAATATTGCTAAAACTGAAATAAACAAATATCAAACAAATCGCCAAAACGAAAAAACGTCAAAAATAAAAGAACGCCAAAAACAGATAAAAGTCGCATAAACGAAAATAGCGCCAAAGCTAAAAATTCTTCAAAGCTTAAAAATCGACAAAAAGGAATAATGCCGTCACAAGAAACAAATTACTAAATCAAAAAATATATATTGTAAAAACAAAACAAAAAAGCTCCACAAACAGACAAAAATCGCCAAAAATCGAAAAAGCCCAAAAACCGAAATAATCGTCAAAAAGAAACAAGCACCAAAATTAAAAATTAATCTCTGTAACTAAAAATATCATCAAACAAAAGTAAAAATGCTTAAAACTAAAAACCTAAACTAAAAAACAATCGAAAGAAACGTCACAAAATGAAAAATATCGCTATAACGAGAAAAAGCTCCAAAAGTAAAAAAAAAAAAATTGCTGACACTGAAATAAATGGGCAAAACAGAACAAATCAATAAGACGAAAAAAATGCCAAAAAATAAACAAACTGCAAAAACCAAGAAAACCGAGAAAAATCACAAAAACGTAAATAACGCCAAATTTAAGAAAATCGCTATATATCGAGAAATATCGTAAAAACGAAAAAAACGTCATAAGAAAAGAAATTGCTAAGACTGAAATAAATCGCTAAGAGCTGATCAAATCTAAAAACTAAAAAAAACGCCAAAACGAAAAAACGCCAAAACTATAAAAAAAAACGAAAAAATGCAAAAATGGCCTTTATCGGCAATAAAAAGCTAAAGAGTTGATAAATCTCGAAAGAAGATAGATAGATTTATCAAATCGAAATTCACTTGACATTTTAGTATTTTCTTGGACACAACTTTATTTTCTTCGAAATAAGAGATAAAGTATTTCACTTTTGATTAACACTAAATTGAAAAATTTAATTCGCTAAAACTAAAACTAAATTCGATCGCTAAAAATGCTGAACAAATACAAAATTGAACGTTTGACACTTTTGAAAATTGCACTTACAGCCGAAAATTGATAAATCGGTAGATTTTTAGCCATAGAGACTTACCCCCTTATGCAAAAAAATATTTTACTTTAGCTTTAAAGTTCATATTAGTTGCCAAGCACTTTAAGGCTAACATAGCTTTGTTAAGAAATCATATGCAAAAGACAACTTTAATTATTTTGTTATGTAATAATGAATACTGGTAACACCACCGTGTTCAACAACCACTTCACAGCTTATGATGTACAAAATCGAATACAATTTCATTCGGGTATTCAAATAATTTTTTATTTTATTAAATAAATTTTCATTATCTTGAAGTAAAGCAACCTAATTTAAAAAAAAAATGAGCTTATGACTTAATAGGAAAACAGATAAACACAACCATGAAGTAAAAGTAAAAAAATTTGAAAAATAATCACAATTTGTTTTATTCGAATGAAACGAGTATTTGAATATCCAGCTTTTTTCGATTTGTTTTGATTGTATGTACATCACTAAAACATTTTTGTATAATTGTATTTATTTTAATATTTTTTTATGGATTTTGCTATGTATTTCGAATCAGTTGGATAATTTGGTGATGTTTCCCATTATATGACAGAAATAATAAATTTAAGATAAGAGCAGGCACTTCTAGCTTCATTTTCAGATGTAACATGAATCAGTAAGTGCTATTAGAGTTGGGCAAAATCGTTCCTTTTTGGGATCGTTCGATCCGAAATATTAAAGGAACTAGGTCGTTCATTTCGTTCATCGTTCCTTTTTTATCTTGAACAGGAAATGAACGATGAACGAGAGAACTTCTCTGTCGCTCCTAAAAAATGTGAACAAAAATGCATGTCATGTATTTTAACGTTTAAGAATTGCTGTTTGCTTATTAAGTGTCAATCTTTACACAAAAATATCAACCTTGTATCAGCAATAAGTGAACGATTGTTGTGTAAAATGCTACCTTGATGAACCATTAACTTGGTCACAAATACTGGCCACAGCTGTCAAACTTCATCTGAATACTTATAAAATCTGTAAACAATGCCTTAAACTTCATAAAAAAAGAACCCTTCAACTATTGTGTGCATATGTGGTTGTAATATTAACACCACCTTGTTAAAAAAAAAAATTTGTCGGAACGATGAACGATAAGAAATGAAACTGTGTAAAATTCCGAACCGTTCCTTTTAGTGAATCGTTCAATGGAACTAGGTCGTTCCGGAACGACACAACTCTAAGTGCTATATTAACAAAAATATATGAGGTACAAAGCACACATTTTGGAAATATCTACTTAAAGTTGTCTTAACAAACGTGGGTGCCAATACACAATAATTTTTTTAGAATACAACTTTACTTAACATTGCTTGGCAAGGCTTTATTAAGTTTTTTGCATAACACCCTTAGATTTATAAGGTTACAGAACAAAGGCCAGAGCTTATGTAAAATCTGCACTATATTACACCCGTATTTCCTTCCAATATTTAAACCAAAAAAAAAAAAAAAAAAAAAAAAACAAACTTATTTTACAATTAAAACCAAAAGTGTTTGAAAATTTTATATAAGTTATAAAATTTATACATATACCTATATTATTCTAATAATAAATGTTTTATTTAATTAGAGATCAGTTTTTAATTATACATTTTAAATTCCATGCAAATTACCAGTATGACAAGCGACAAAATAAAAAAAAATCAAATGATATATTAAAGCAAAGACTTGTTTTTCTGTCTGTTGAGAAAAATTATGTTAAATCTATCTTATCATAAAAATTTAAATAAACATACAAATAATTAAGAAATAATAAATTTTGATTAAAAAAAAAAATATTGTTCTGAGGTGTCGCTTAGAAATATTGAAAAGCGTAACAGCGCTACTGTGAGAAAATGAAAAGATAAAAAATTAATTATTCCAAACAAACTTTGATTTACAGCCTCTTGAGAAAATGTTCTCTACTTTTAAGGTTTTGACTATCAAAATAAGTTGCTAATTATACATACATACATACGAGTAGATATCCAGCCTTATTTTCAATTTAATCGTAAGCGACAAAAATTAAAGTTTTCAGGAGGTTTTTTTTAAATATTGAAATATGTTTTACATACTTAAATTCTATCTCACGATAAAATTTTATTGTTATTTTAAAATCTATCAAAACTTTTGACATTTGGATAATTCTATGCTATGGGTAGGCCCATAAAATTTTATTTTCAAAAGTTAATTGCTACATGTCGCTTACGATTAAATCGAAAATAGGGTTCGATATGTTGCATATTAATTTATTTAAAATATTTTTGTTTGCTGTAGAAAAAAATGTTTTGTACTAAATTAAAATATGTTCATACACAGAAAAAACTAAATTTCGTTTTCAGTAATCAAATTAATTGAATCAGTAAATTTTTTGTGTGAATGCGGACCTACAAAGAAATTTGTAGATTCTGATAACAATTTTGTAAAAATTTAACTGGAAAAATATTTTTTATTTTTAGTTAACTTATTATGTCATTAGAGAAAAAAGTTAAATGAAACTCGAAATATTTTCAGTCAAATTTATTAATAGGAACAGAAAAACATTTTTGCAGATTTTTTTTTTGTATTATTCAGCAAATCTTTTTTTTTATAATTTACAAACACATTCAATACAATTTTTCGTATTATCAGAAAATAAATTAAGTGAATCAATAACAATTCTAAAAAAATTTTTTTTTAAATTAGTAAAAGTTTTATTTGAAAAAAAATTACTGAATCAAATGAAAGGTTCAACTATTTTTTTTTTACTTTCAAAAATTGGCTTGTTTTTATGGTTAAGCATTTCGTTCTCGCTTTTGGAACTCGTCAGTAGACTTGAAACCAAAAAATTTTTTAATTTAGCTAACAAACTCCGTATGTTTATAGTAAGACTTTTAATACTATATTGAGAATCACAATATACAAACATAATAAGTTTGAAAACTGCAAACAAAAATCTTTAAAAAAAAATAAAATGTATTTTATATCTATAAAATAATTTGTAGAAAAAATTTAAAAAAAATCAGAAAAATTTTTTACAGTATATAAAAATAAATTTAACTGAAAATAACAAATTTAAATATAAAAAAAAATAAATCTAAAATTTTTTTTTACAAATTTTACTTTATATAGATAATTTTTATTGTAACAGTTTTTTTTACATAAAATAAAATTGGAATAAATAATTTACTGGAACAGTAAAAAATATTTACTGAAACTAAATTATATTTCAAAACACACGTTTGTTTGAAAATTTTTTGGGAATAATTTTTTCTGTGTACAGACCTTCTAAAATTTTATACAAGATAGCAAAATTCATCTAAAATATAATACAATTTTGACTTTTTTAGGATTCCGTACACCAAATGTGAAAAGGCAGCCTACTATTTTCGCAACGCAGTCCACCTGACCGTCTATACGTCACAGGCTGTTTTCTCGAGAACCGTAAGAGCTACGGACCTGAAGCTTTCACAGAATATGTAGAACTTTAGCCGCTACAACAACAAACATATGACAGTTAAAAGTTAAAGGGGATTCGCAACGAAATTTGCAAAGTTGGTGTATTTTTATACATACTACATTAATAATAGGGTGATCGAATCGGTTTTTCAACCGGTTTTAAAACCCGGTTTTTTCACAATACGGTTGTCGGTTTTTTCAAAATGTTGATTTTTCGAATGTCGAATAGTCTGGTTTTTTTACAATTTAAAAACCGGCTGAGTCGAATACTTTTCGATTTGTACATTTTGCAATAAAATTAGTTTTTACTATGTTAAAACTTAGACCAACGTGTTTTGTTTATTTTCCTAAAAGCTCTTAGTTTTTTTTGAGCATGCCAACATTTACTGAAACATTAAATTTAAGCGAAATTATTTTATGAGGTAATAGCAGAGGCGAATTTAATTGGCTTTATGGATGTCAAAATCCAGTTGCAAAAAGTGAGTTTTAGTTTTGTTGACATTCATATGTTGAGGTTTGAGGAAACTTGGGAAGGAATTCAAAAAATTAATTATGCCAATATTTAGGGTGCTAATAAATATGTTTATACAAAATAAAAAAAAATTAAAAAATAATTATGATAACAACGTATTAGACCATATTTGGATGTCATTTGTTGACGGCTTGGTACCGGAAATCACAGGATTTTCAAATAAGTTGACGACAACAAACATTTTGCACGTATTTTTTCATGTATTTTATGCATGTATGTATTTAGAATTTTTTCCTATTTATTTTGAATGTTTTTGCTACTGTAGGTGTTATTATATTTATTTTTTTATTTTTTGTATAAACATATTTATTAGCACCCTAAATGTTGGCATACTTAATTTTTTGAATTTCTTCCCAAGTTTCCATAAACCGTAAAACCGATGGTTGTACGTAGAGTTTGTTCCTCAACTGTATATTATACATACATATATACATATTTATGTACTATACATAAGTATATGAAGTTAATTTTTACGTTTTACCTTTAATTTTTGTATTGTTTTACAGTATTTACATAAACTGTTAACTCTTTTTTTTAATAAAGCAATTCAAAATCAAAACTTTTGTATAATAATTTTCTTACTTAAAAAAACCGGTTGACCGGTTTTTCCTGAATTGTAAAAACAGAAACCGGGTTTTTGATAATTTCGAATAATCGAACTATTCGAAAACCGGTTTCTGGAAAAAGTCGAATAATCGATCACCCTAATTAATAAACACTTAAATTTAAAAAAAATCAAAATTAAAGGGTATTCTATCAGTTAATGTAATTTTGACTATTCACTTTTGACAACTTGGTATATCTTTGAAACCGTAGAATTCAAACGCTTAAAATTTTCAATCAGGCGACAAAATCCCAAAATCAGAACATCGCCAAACCGAAAAAAATTGCAAAAACGAAAAAAAGCGTCAAACTCAAAAAATATCTCCTCTAAAACCAAAATAAATCGCCGCAAATCTAAAAAAAAATTACCAAAATAAAAAAAATCGCCAAAGCTAAAAAAACGCCAAAAACCAAAAAAAAAGTATCAAAAGCAAAAAATATAATACTTGAGATAACTTTAATTCAGCATAATTGTTCGTGTTATTTCAGTATAAAACGCGTATTCTTGCAACTTGAAATAACTTTGATTCACCATGATTCTTCATTTTAATTAAACAGTACTGGAATGTTAAATCAACATGAAATAGTGTTATTCCCAAAGGGACAATTTTCTGTGGAGATTAATGTAAATCGTGTTGAATTAACATGAAATAGATATGAAGCAAAATAATTAAATTAACCTGGTTTTCGTAGATTTAAATATGAAAATTTTCTTTGTAGTAAGCTAAGAAACTTTAAAAAAAAAACTATTCATGCCAAAATAATAAAAACTACTAATTTGGTATTTTTTTATATTTTGTTATTTTCATTAAAATTCAGATTATGACTAAACTAAATGGTTTGTAAATGCACTATTTTTTGTTGAAGCGATTAGCGGAAAACACCTATTGTTAGTGGTGGGAATCGAAGCCACATCCTCTGAACCGACATTCTAGCATCTTTACCACTCAGCCACAGGGACACTCATGACATCTAAATAATATCATTTCTAATAACACCACAATGCCCTTAACATAAAGCTAATTCTTTTCAACAATTTTATTTGTCAAAACAAATCAAGAACTGATAGGATTCTTGTTTGGTTACTTTTCTTCAAGATATAATTTTTGAAAATTTATTAAATAATTGTTAGTTTGTGATAAAAAAAAAACACAATTTTAGATCCCAATTTTTTCTGTGTGACATTTTAGAAAATGTGTAATGCAATTTTCCTTTATAAATATTACCTGATTTACATTAAGCATTTTTTTCATGAAATTAGTTGCATGAAAATTTTTTATTTGCCAATAGGAGGCCTGGAGGAGTAACTTATATATAAAAAGTTGCCAAAAATTCATCAGAGATTCATTCTACTTAATTTTTGATATACAATTCTCTTTTATAGCTCTGCAATTAGCAAACAGAAAAAGTTTCGTGCAACAAAAATCATAAAATTTCATAAAAAAAATTAAAAAAAAAACTTATAAAACAGTAATTGTAATATGTAAGCTCAATAACAATTAAAACATCATTTCCCCTACAAACCTGTCTGTCCGTTTTGTCTGTCATTATCTTGTATACCACCTACGCATATAATGCGGTGATACACTTACATACAATATTATTAAACATAATTTTGTTTGTTTTTTTTTATCACACACAAGCAGACAATTTAAATTTTCCCTCCCTACATCAGTACAGTAACAAGTACTTCCGTTATAATGATTTATCTCATGCCAAGTAATAAAACTATATCAAACAGCGGCAGCAGCAACAACAAAACTTATATGTAAATGCCGAATGGACAAACAAGTCTGACGCAAAGAAAAAATTATACATACTTAGTACACACAAGCAAACAAACAAACGACAACAAGCTTATGCACAAAAGGTATTTCCTGTTATAAAACTGCAATTTATTTAGTAAATGAAAAAAAAAAGAAACTCGATTCAAATAAAACTAACTAAATATGTATAGACTTGTATCTAGTAGATATTTGTACTAGTAGTGCAGTCAGTAGTAGTCCATACATGTCACACGAAATCTCAAGCACAAACACATGCAAATTGATGGACACACGCATACATAAATGCATACATATGTATGCAACTATGTATGTATGTGCATAAACCTGCAAATGATAAGAGCACAAGTCCATACATATTTAAGCATATGGCTGCGAGTACGTATATGTACATACGAGTATAAATTTTTCCATTTAAAGTTTCAAGTGTTAAATGTAATTTAAACTAAATTAAATTAGTAGTACCCCTTATCAACTGAAGACATTAAAATACCCACAACTTTTATTAGTATTTTTTTTTTTTTTGCTTAATTTGTATTATTTTATATATATATTTTATATCGCGCACAATCATCTGTATCATATCGAAAATCCTCTGATAAATCCATCCGAATACCAGCAACCCTGTCGGATTTTTATTAGCTAGCTCAAAATATATGTAGGTGACTTTTTGCTAACTCATTTACAACTAGCTTCTGAACTAACTTATAAATGATACATATGTATGTATGTGAGTAAGTTGTTTTTTGCACAACTGTCTTCTTCCCGATTAGTATTGAACTAACTTTAAGCTAACTCAATACTGATGCTGAGATTAGTGAGTTGTTTTTATACAACTAACATCTCTTCGATAAGTTTTGAACTAACTTTTAGCTAACTCGAGGCTGATGCAGAGATGAGTCATAGTTTATCGAGAAGATGTCAGCATAAAATTCATGTTTATATTAACTCTGTGCCGTCTTTATTTTATATGGCGCAATAGCAAAGTGTTAAGTATGATGGCTGACAAACAAAGTGATCACAGTTCGAAACCAATTCTCGTCTCTATAAAAAATTTAAAATTGTTTCAAATCTTTAAGTTGACTAAAAATGTTAATCATTAGTAAATTAAAGAAAGACATTTTTTCTTCTTTTTTGAAGTGCCACAAACTAAGTCGCATCTAACTAATAGTGCACTTGCATTTTATCAGCCAAAAACTCAACTTGTGGTTATTTGAAACTTATGCAGCGTTAGTGAGTACCCTGCAGGAGAACGAACTGGTGTCCAACTAGTATTTTAGTAGTACAGAAATCACCACCACTAGTTCCCAACTGTAACCCTTCCTATACTATCTTAATGCTCAAATTAGCATTGAGTGTGTTTAGAAAACTAACTACTAGTACCATTGGTACTAGTTTAGGACTAGTTTATTACCAGTTATTTTGTAAAGAATAATGCTATAAAATTGGTGGTTTTATTCCTTTATTACCCAGTGACAACGCTAGTTAAAATTTGCAATTAATTATCAAAATTCAGAAATAGATTTAATTATAATTATTTTTAGATCAAGCTAAATTTTAGTAATTATATGATACCAATTTTCATACAGTGCAAGAGCTCTTTTAGACAGTTAAAATTTATTTTGCAATGTGGTGCCTTGGAACTACTTCATATACTAGTACTCATCAGCACTAGTAATTTTACACAACAACTTTAACCCATTTTGCACTAGTTCTTGCTATTCTAGTAATTATACTAGTAGCTTTTAGACAATTATCGCCTATTCTCCTGCAGGGTACTGACTCGTTCTGAGGACATTACGTTGAAAAACTGAATAGCCTTTAACATGTAAAATGAGTTAGCTTTTGAGTCAGTTGTCACTCGTCTCTTTTAAGTTAGCTCAAATTCCGACAGGGAACATACGAGTGCTTATATATGTATGTGTGTGTGAGTGTTTGTGCGTATGTGTGTGTGTGTGTGTGAGATACTTACGTTTGTGTTTGCTTGTTTGTTAACGTTATTCTTGGCTGGGCTGGATGGAAGTGCATATGTTTTTAACTCGTATGTAATTGACCTCTTTCAATGCGACAACATTCTTCAACAGAAACAATAAATACAGATTACAGCCAAGCAGGCAGTTTGTTTGTTTGTTTTTTTTTTATTTTTTTTAATATAAAAATAAATATTATTTATACTATTAAAGAATGTCACATACGCTTGGTTGTTACCTTTGTAGGACAGCTTAAATCAAAATTAGAAACTGTTATAAAAATTTTACGCTTAAGCTGAAAGTATATAACCAGGGACAGGGGTTTCATACAAATGCATGTTTTTTCTTTTAACCCTGATAATGGCATGAACGAAATATCTTTACGAAACAATGAATTTGCGTAAAAATGGCATCGATTTTGTAGTGCATATTTTTGCATATTTTGTTCATAAATGCATATTTTCGCATAATTTGATCATAAAAGCATATTTTTGTCTCATATTTTGATTTTTTGTCATATTTTGTCAAAAATTCAACTTTCAAAAAATTTAGTGTTGACAAATTATTAATGCAAATCTGTTTTTCAAGTTTATGTGCTTGAATTGTTGCAGAATTTTAGAACGCCTACCAAGTTTAATGGAAATTCATTCAATTCATTGTAATGGTTGAGTCATATAAATACATAAAATTATATAAATAAAATTATTTAAATTTGAGCCGATTACATTCACAGACGTTACGATACCTTTTTCAATGCACAAAGGCCTTATAAGAACAAATTGATTGAACTCAGCGATGCCAACTATTTATAACCCAAACGCGCTACTACCCTTCTCAAAACGCGCTATGTTACAGCATTGTCAAATATTTTTAGCAAAAACGCGCTATTTTCTACGCGCTAAATTAAATTTCAATAAAAGTCGATATACATAATATGTATGTATTAGTATTCGTATATACAATTAATTTTTCAGATTTTGCAATATTGCTTCCTCGACATTATGTTTTAATTAACTAAAATCATTTAATACATAACCATAATCGCCTTCCAAAGAATCGAAATGCTTATTTTGTACTTTTAATTTATTTCTTAAACTTTGTAACAACATATAAATTGTCGAATAGTTATGCGATTCAAATGCTTTTTGTATTTCAGCTATAATAGATGCTTTGTAATTTATGTACCTTTTTTGGTCATTGTATGTATGTATGTAGTACATATTTTTATTTGTGAAATTTCAAAATATTTGTCATTACAGTAATAAAATGCTGATTCATTAACTAATTTAAAAAATATTATCGGAGTTTTGGATATTAGAAAATTGTTAAATTTATACCAAAAAAGTTAAAAAAAATTGAACTGAAATGATATTATTGACTATATTCAAAATGCGCTAATTTAACGCTTTTTTATAAAACGCGCTAAATTGGCATCGCTGATTGAACTTCACATTCACTTCACATTCGTGTTGTAAGATGTTTGGTGATAACGCAAACTAGAGCATATTTTTAGGCACAAACCAAATTTTGACATTTTGACGACTTTTGTACATTTGTACATATATTGTACATACTAGTGATGTGCTGAATGTCACTTTTTGTGTTATTCGGGAATTCGAATACGAATACGAAAAGATATGCAGTAGATTCTACAAAAATAAAAATCACTCAAAACAATATTTGTAAGTATAATCCTTTAAATTTAAATAAAAAGTAAATAAATTAAGTAAAGTGGGATTTTGACTGGCACACGAAAAGTTTCGTAGGGGCACTATATATATTATACTATACGAACCTTAGGCTATATAATCAAATATCTTACCTGATCTACACATTAAAAAAAATAAGCAAACTTTTTCTCGCTCTTTTTTATATATATTCGGTTTGGATTTTTTTTTTGTGTTGGCGCTATTTTAAATTTTTCGCGTTTTTTTATAGTTTTGGCGCTTTTTTGGAACTTATTTTATGTTTTTGGCGTCTTTTTATGTTTTGGCGATTTTTTGTGCTTTATTTTAGTCTTGGCGATTTTTTTAATTTGGATGCTTTTCTAGTTTTGGCGCTCTTTTTTTTTATTCATTTTGGCGGTTCTTGAAATTTTTGCGTTTAATTTAGTCTGAGCTATTTTTTTAGGTTTCGCGCTTTTTTTTAAATTTATTTTTGGCTTTTGGTGTTTTTTTTTTCATTTTGGCGATATATAAGATTTTTGGTGATTTATTTAGTTATAGCGATATTTTAGTTTTGACGCTTTTTATGGAATTTATTTTCGGTTTTTGGCGTCTTGTTTCGTTTTAACGAGTTTTAACGATTTATTCTAGTGTCAGCAATTTTTTTATGTTTGGAACTTTTTTAAAATTTATATTCGGTCTTAGTCGTTTTTTCGTTTTGATGAGTTTTCAAATTTTTGGCGATTTATTTCAGTTTGAGCACTTTTTTAGTTTTGACGCTTTTTTTGGAATTTATTTCATGTTTTTTGCGTCTTTTTTCGTTTGAGCGATTTTCCACGATTTATTTTATTCTTAGCGATTTGTTTTAATTAAACGATTTTTTTAGTTTTGGTGCTTTTTTTGGAATTTATTTCATGTTTTTTACGTCTTTTTTTGTTTGAGCGATTTTCTACGATTTATTTTATTCTTACACGTATTCACACGTTGATTTTTGAATGATTTTTGAAACACGATTCTTGGAGTTTGTAGGCAAACGGTATAGAAAAGCAAAAGGGGAAGAAAAAAAAATCACATTTTCCGTTCTACGAGTTTTTTTTAAATTTTCTTTACACATACTTTAATTTTTCTTATGTTGCTTTATTTTATTTTTTCATTGAATGCGACAACAGCTTTTTTTAATACAAAACAGTGTTACCTGTAGGTATTTTTGTCACTAATATATGAGTATAGGGAATATCGGAAAAATATTTTATTTTGAACAAAATGTAGGCATTTTTATTCTCATTACATTTTTTGTGCATAAATGTAAAAATAACTATACCAAAAATATATTTTTGCTCATAAACCGTTTCAAAATTTGTTTTTGCTCGAAATTACATAGACTTTTATCCAATTATTTTGGTGTCGCAGTGCCTGTCTTTGGTAACATTGCTGAGAGAATATTTATTTATATGTATGTGAGAGGATAAGAAAAAAAGCTTTCAAAATAAAAAAGATCTCTCGACTGCTTTATGGCGCTACTATTTTGTGTCAATTTGCATGGAAAATGTGTTTATGCCGTAATTCTGTTTGATCATTAAGGCCTTAAATGTTTTTAATTTATCTTTCTTTACATTAAACTACTAAAATTTTTAGATTTTCGCATGGAGGAAATTTTTTAACATGTAGGGAAAGGAAAAAACGTGGTTCTTTAAAGCTACTGGCAACAGTTATACAATTTTTGGAAGAAAAAAAGTAAAAACTAGAAACATGGAAAAAATCATCGTATGAATGTAAAATGTTTTTGGAAGCGACTTTTAAAAGAGAATCAAAAATAAAACAAGATTTTTAAATCATCGTATGAATTAAGCCTTAGCGATTTGTTTTAATTAAACGATTTTTTTAATTTTGGTGCTTTTTTTTGGAATTTATTTCATGTTTTTTACGTCTTTTTTCGTTTTAACGATTTTCCACGATTTATTTTAGTCCAAGCGATTGTTTTTGGTGTAGCGCTTTTTTGGAATTTATTTTATTTTTCAGTTTTTGGCGATTTATTTTAGTTTTAGATTTTTTTTAGATTTTCGCATTTTTTGGAATTTATTTGAAATTTTTGGCGTTTTTTTCGTTTTGGCAATTTTTCAGATTTATGGCAATTTATTTTAGCTTTGGTGCTGTTTTTTAGTTTTATAAATTATATCAACTGATAGAAGACTCTTTAATTCTGTTTTTTAGTTTCAGTGTGTTAATTGGTTTAGTCTGCATAAAAATACACTAACGGACAAGTTTGCTTTCTCCCAAATCACACTGTGCAAGTCTTATTGCTAAGCTGATTAGTTTCAGGGAGAGAGAGACGAGGGGAACAGCAACGTTTCTTTTCTCCCCGTCTCTCTCTCTCTCTCTCTCTCTATCTCTCCTAATAAACTAATCAGCTTAGCAATAAGACTTGCAAAGTGTAAATAGGGACTTTAAGGTTCATTTGGACACACCATAACCATACAAAACAGCTGTTCGAAAGCATCAATAAAAAAATATTGGGCACTTAGCCGCGCAAAATAGAATACAAATGAGTGTTTGTTGTAAAAACTGTGTAAGAGAGAGAGAGAGAGAGAGAGAGAGAGCACTTGCATTACACAAATATTCTATGTCCACGTCACAAGAGCAGACAAATCTTGTTTTTTGATTCATTCTTCGAACCAACTTTACGGGCAACACTATACATACATTTGATTATAGATGACTTGCCATAACGCCATACCTATAACCACAACCAAAAAAAAAATTAATTTTGGTTTGTCATTTGCTGAATTGTTTGGTAATTCTGATTTATATTTAATATGACGTAAATTGAAAGGATCTTAACGCTAGTACAAAATATTTCAAATGCTGCAATAAATATGTATTTTGTTTGACTATGTAGTCAAGTAAGCAAGTAAATTAAAATATGTTTACCCTTTTTAAGAGAAATACATAAAACAAAATGTAAAGTATTTAAACTTCGCATTCGCTCAATGAAAATGATTTTGTTTACATTTTATACATTTTAAAGTTCATCTTGTGACTTAAAGTCATGTAGTGTGATATCAGCCAAGACTCTAGAGATAATGGAAGAATTTTTATTTATTTTTTATAAACATATTGTATTAAGTATTAACAATTAAAAATAAACAACAGCAAATGATAAAGTGTTAATAAGTGAATTACATGTGTATGCCTTATATTGTTGTTGCATGCGAATGCAATAAGTACGATTACGTATCAAAACTAGAGTTTATTGACCAAAAAAATATTCATGTCAATGCATTTTTTTTTTTCAATTCATAGACCTCCATATGGAGTATTTTGGGATCAATAAACCTGTTTTTAAATCTTCTTCTTTTTTCTGTAGCTGCTGTTTTATTGGAATTAAAATACTTATCAGCAGTAAGAAAACTAAATTTAATTATAAATAAATATAAAAATGTGTTTAAGAAATATATACAGTATACAAAGTTCATATTCGTACACCCGCAACTTTAAGGGAAAAACCTTTCAAATTAAATTAATAATTATAATATAATTTGTGAAAGGATAATCTATATAACAAATAAAATAATCAAAATGACATTTCTATCAATGAAATTAAAAAATAATTGTGCCAAAAAAAACAGACTTCAATGCAAAGACCTGATGGAACAAAATGTATGAGACATAAAATTAAATTTTAATATTAACTTTTACTGGGCATGACTCCGCCCATATTTTCAAGTGAAAGATTGTGTCTATTTTTAAGCTCAAGATGTGTGGTTTCTTAAAAATCGGTTGAGTAGAACCATGTGAAATATAGTAATAGTATTTAATGGGCGTAGCCCCGCCCATTTTTTAAACTTTAAAGTTGTGTAAATTCAAGAACCAGAGGTGTTCGCAGCAATCGAATAAGCAGAATAAAATCAAATAAAAAAATTGTGGGCGTGTCCCGCCCAATTTTTTTTTTTTTTTGTAATGGAACCTATGGGAAGTTATACCCTATCAGACAGTAAACAAAATTTTACAATCGGTCTAATATGAACCGAGATATGAAGTTACACCGCAAAAAAAAAAAACAAATTGATAACCTCCTCCTTTTTCTTTTGAAGTCGGTTAAAATGTTAAAAATATCGGAATTCACTACATATCCTTAGAGAAAAATGCTTGCATTCGTGCACTAAAATAATCCTAAAAATTTATTTTAAAAACTATTTTTAGGCTTCTTTTTTCTTTTGTAATTAAGGGCCTGTCCCTCCAACGATGTCACCAGAATTCCTTCGATCGAATACTTATTTTGAAAACAACAACAAGTTTTCTAACGTTATTTGTTGTTTGCAATACAAGTTGCCGATCGAAAGATTTCTGGTGACATCGTGTGGCAGGCCGTAAATCAATTTCTATTCTTATTAAAAAAAAGTTATATGTACACACATAAATTTTCTTTTTTAAAATCAGTAAATTCTGTTTTTCTTTAAAAGTAAAAATTAATAAAAAAGATTTTAATTTAAGTTAATATTTTAATAAATACAACCTCTATAAACAAAATCTTGCATTATATTTATAAGTATTTTAGTTTATTACAAGGCAGTTGTTTTTTTTAACAAGGGAGTACGAATACGAACTTTGCATACTGTATATGTATTTATTACGAAATATATTTGAAAATATTTTTAATGAACGTCTTTTCCACTGCAGAAAATATATTTAATCTTTCCTTTTTTGTTTAGTTAAACTCTTATTTATTTCTTAAATAAATAACTTGACTTCTGCCATAATTTCTTACTAATTTTATATAAAAATTTATTTGTTAAACGTTTTGTAAACCAAAATTGTTTTTTTTAAAGGCCCTTAATATGTAAATAAATAAAAAATATGACTTCAAAGTTAATTATTCTCACAATATAAAAGCAGTAAGATATAACTGCCCGTTTTCTGTGCTGCTACGCGCATAAAAGGTGGGCAAATTTTAGGTTAGAAAGCAAATTGGCTGTCAAATGAGGAAATGTCAAGAGTTGAGCTGTCATCTTTTGATATTTATTTAGTAAAAATTGGGAAATTTTAAGCATGGAATGCTACGCTCTTAAACAACGGATTCAATTGTTACATAATGTCAAATATGCAAAAACTTTCCGTATTCTTTTTCGTTAGTGTTTTTTTTTTTAACTACTCTTCATCAGTATGGTGAATTCTGGTACATAAAATCTTTATAGTGCACAATGTAGTTCCGTAAAGTTCAATTGGGTGGGATATTCCATAAGCAAACTCGAAGAAATCTCATAAAGGAAAATAGGGCCAAAACTAAGAAAAAATCTCAGCAAAAAAACTAAAAAAATCACCGAAAATTAAAAAAAGCGAAAAAACTTAAAAATGTCCAAACCGAGACAAAACGGGTCAAAAAATCGCAAAAACTAAAATAATTTGACAAAACGAAACAAAAAATCACCAAACGAAAAGCGCCAAAACAAAAAAAAAGCACCAAGACGAAACAAATCCCAAAGATTAAAAAAAAATTGGCAAGAACCGAAAAATAATCTACCGGATACTTAACTGTTTTTTTTTAATATATATGCATCAGGTAAGATATTCGATTATATAGGCTGAAGTTCGTATTGTAGTAGATATGCTGTGTCCGGACGGAACCCTGCCCTGCACGCGCCCTCAAAGTAGAACTTTACTGAATCTATTTATGTCATTCTCTGTCAATTGAGGCTATCGGCGCATAAGTGGTGTAACCCCAAACTATTTAATTGTGGAATTGCTCTGATAGATATTAAATTTAATTGAACTATAGTGAATTTAAATCAGAAATTATTTTTTAATAGAGCTGAAGTTCAATATCTTAAATTTTTATTGAATGAAATATTTGGAAAGTGTAATTTTTCTTCTCTTCTTTAGAAACTCACATTAAGTAATGGAATTGCTCTATTACTTTGCTTTATTATGTTATGTGCAACAAAAAAGATTTTTCAACTCCTTCTTCATATTCTGATTTTGTATTGATAGTGGTTAATGTAAATAATGTATTTATCACCGGAACAGTAACCAAAAGAAAGTGTGAGTTACACCACTTTTACGCTGATGACCCCTCTTTTGTAATGAACAACTTGCATCTTTCTGATCTACTAACTTCTCATTTTAACTTTAAAATTGTAGAAATCTTTTTTTAAATAAATGAAAATTATACTCTAACATTTGTATTTATGTATGTAACTATACATATTTAATTAAAATTACAAGAAAATGTACGAGTATGTGTGTGCGATTTGAAGCAAATTAACTTCTAATTTTTTATTGCAAAATTATACAAAAACCCGTCACACTTAATACTAGGAAGTTAAAAAATAATAAAATAAAAAAAATGTTTTTCAATATAAAAAATATGGCTTTAAAATAAATTGACTTTAAAAAATATAATATAACAAATAACGTAATGAAAAATTTAATGAAAGAAAATTGAGCTTTTTATTTTTATATATTTTGCTTAATTTTATTTAGTAATACATACGTTTATTTTGTCATATGGCAAAAATTGAAAAAAAGTTACAAATAAAAAAATATTATATCAAGTCAGCAAAACGATAAAAAATTTGCTGAGTTGTTCAGCACGCGACAATTACTTATTTGTCATTGGTATTTTTTTTTTTTTTTTTGTTGCTGATGTTGCACAGTGGCATGAAATAATGCGAAAGTGGTAGTTCTTGAACAACCATACTAAGCAACTGTGCGGTGAAGTTTGTGGTCATCATCATATGGAGCCATTACCTCCAAAAAAGCTTAAACGAAATAAATAGTTTTGAAAATTATGTCGCTTAAGCTTTTTTTTGGCGATTATTGCACGATATGTATGTTTTATATGCCACTAAAAACTTAATTAGTTGAGCTTACAATTAACTTCTGTAGACAGCAGTGATCTTTGTTTTCAACCAGATGGCGATAGTCTTAATATTTTTTTTTTTAATTTGTATCATTATTTCGAGCCCTAACCGCTATAATAACGTAACCTGCGAAACCCTAATATTAAAGGAAAGTTTTTTTACGTTTTTCTACACGTTAGGGGATGAAAAACCATTCTGTATTAAAAAATAAATATATATGTTAGTTACGTTATTTTCGCGGTTAGGGGTCGAGTTTGTTAAAAGAACACATGTCTCTGTACGGCCACATAACACAGTTTGTTTTAAAATTAATTAGCCAAAATTTTATAATATTCTCCAATTATTTTTCATTTCTTCCCACTGTGAATTGTTGATGGTTTTATTTAACCCATTATTTGCTTCAACATCATTTCAGTACTCAAAAATAGATAATGTTCCAAAATAAAATTCGTTAATTTAACAACTACTTTTTAAAACAGAATACGGGAAGCTTACTAAACAGAACTTTTCTGGAACTAAATATATTTCAAAACGAGATACAACAATTGATTACTTCGGACAAGCTGTAATTATATTCTAAAATTAAGAGCACGAGAAGTGGCTGCCAATAGAAGCATTTTTATACGAGAAGGTGTATGCAAACAGAGAATGACAATGAGTACTCACAAAAAAATAATATATATATATATGTATAAATAAAGGGTCCGCCAGATAACTTTTTTTTTTTGAAAATGCTATAAAAAAAAACTACTGAAGCTTCGGCTGTGTGGCACATAGCGCCGTTCTGTTAAAACCAAATGTTACCAATATCCTCCTCTTCAATTTTTGTGAACAAAAATTCGTTCAACATGGCCCGATAACGATCGCCATTGACTGTAACGGCCGCTCCCTGCTCAATGGCCCAATTATGCCTCTGGAGCAAAATCCGCACCAAACAGTGACTCGTTTTGGGTGCGTCGGCTTTCCATGTGTATGCGTGCAGGTTTTCTGTGCCCCAAATGCGACAATTTTGCTTATTTACATACCCGCCAAGATCAAAATGAGCTTCATCTGAAAAGATGATTTTTTTGGCAAAATCGGCATCTTCTGTGAGTCTATCGCAGGCCCACTTAGCGAGGCGAAAACGGTTTGGATGGTCAGTTGGCTCGTTCAGCGGAAGGCTAAAACTAATTATCTGTCAAATCAGACATGAGCTAAGTGTTACCATTCACGAAATAAGCACTAGTTGAAAAAAAAACGTTAGATGGCGGACCCTTTATATAGCGCTAATTTTACCAACTGCGCATAACAAATCGTATGCTCACGTATTTTCTCTCAAGCAACTATAACTATAGCCGATTTCAACATAAGAGAGCAGCTCAATTCCGTTTATGCGAAAAACTAAAATGCGCTACAACCAGGGTGACCGATGACATTTTTCAAAAAGTGGCACCAAATAGGGGATTTATCAAAAAAAGGGGCAAAATTAAAAAAAATCGAGAAAACTACACTAAACTTTTTATTTTTAATGTATTTTAATATAACTCACCCTAAAAAAAAGTGGGACCAAAAGTGGCAAGGCAGTCGAAAAAGTGGAAAGGTGGTCGAAAAGTGGCAATTTGCCACTTTAGTCGGTCAAACGGTCACGCTGGCTACAACTAAAAATAAGAAAGCACATTGTTATCACGCACATTGACTCTCTCTCATACTTATAGCATATATATATATAGTATCAGCATACAAGTCGGACATATACGCATGATACTCGGGATATTTATTCATCATTCGCCACTGTATACATATGTACATTTGTGCATATAAAGCGGGTTAAAAATGTGTGTTAGTATGTGTGGATGTTTGCCAACATGCTTTGCTCGCATAAGTAAACAAAGTATCCGATTAATATTCCTAGTATTTTTATACTCATGCCTATGATTATAGTTCACACAGTCTGTAAATTTTAGTTGTAGTTGTTTGTGCTGCATAATATAAAAAATATTTATGAACATAGTTGTTGGATGTATATACATAGTAAAACGTATTTGGTTTAAAATAAATGTGTATGTTTGCATATGGGTTTGTTTTTTATTTTTAGCTGTACGCATTCATAGGTGTTTGACGGCCAATACACAAAGAGTATTTAAAACGAATCTTTTGTTATACTCTGGTAGGCGATGTTTTGCGATGTATCATTATAGTGCTTGGCAAAAAGCTCGAATGCATACACTTCAAATAATAAAAATTGATTGATGCAGAAGTTGAACGCTGTTCGTCATTTTAACGCAGCTGATTAAAAGGCTGTACTTGGAATGCCAATCAATTACTGCTGTCGGCACATATTCATGGCTAAAAAGAAACCCATTTTCTACTATAAGCTTAGATTTTAATATAGACTGCAACAATTGCCCCATTTGATTTAAACGTTTAAACACAAACGGCGGAATTTTTAGCAAGCTGGCAAATTTATTTGCCAGATTTTTCAATTTAAAATTGCGTTTTATGAAGGTTCAGTTAAAAAAATCAACTGACAGGAAACCCATCAATAATCTCAATGTTGGGCAAGAAATTAATATTTATGCAATGTTTCTTTTATAGTTTCTCTTAAATTTTTTATTAGATAACATATTTAAAACATAATATTAATTTTTCAAAATTTTCTTTAAACAGTCCGAAAGCGGTTAATTTTTACAGCAACAAAAAGCGGAATTAGTTGTTCTGAATGCATAAGACATTGATTGTGATGTAAGTATTCAATCACACACAAATTTCAAATTATTATAATTAATATTTAAAATAATTAGTTATTTAATGTAAATACACGCTTGAATATTGACAGTGAGTGAGTGAGTGCATTTAACCTAAACTCACACACCCTCTAATTTAAAAATAAAACGAACAAAATAAAAAATAAAGAATCAAAACCGTCGCTTGTTTATGTGCAGCTCAATATATATATTTTTTTTTTTAATATTATAGCGGAACTACAAAAATGATTGAATGAATGAATGAATGCAGTTGAAGTGTAAGAAAAAATATTTATATAGAAATAAATAAAAATTAGCTTGAATTTATTTAATTCATTTTCATTTGAAACACTAAACTGCAATTGAATCATAACAGGAACATTTAATTTAATGTTATGAATTGCAAAATTAAAGAAAAGAAAAAATAAATAAATGTGTAAATTGTTCCAAGTAAATAAAATTCTAAAACGTTTTCAGAGCCAAGGTTTCGTTCGCTCACTTTTGTCGTTTCACAGCAGCCGGCTAGCGAGTCAGTCAGCCAGCCAGCCAGCTGCTTGTGCTGTTGGTGTTGGTGAACATGAATTTATCAAATAAAATTCAATTTGTAATGTACATATTATAGAGCTGCATGAACAATTTCATCCATGAAACTACTGAAATGTTTGTTTACTAAAGCCCAACTTCGAATAAATATGTTAATTCCCCTTATTCTATTTGGCGTCGGCAACATAACACGGCGTCGTTTTTAATGTTTTTTATCAAATCGGTATTCCCGTAGATAGTATTGCCATTTATCGATGACTGTCAGCATATGTTTGGTATTCTGAAAGAAACATTGATGTTGATGTTGCCGTTCATTTTGTCGTCAGTGTTTTTGATGTCGTGTTCTGTTGTGTGCATGCCTCAACGAATTTGAAAAATAATTTAAATGGTAAAAAAGTGAAATATAAGTAGATATAAAAATGTACATATTTATTTGAAAAAAGTTCTTAAAAAAAGTGAAAAATATAATATGGAAAAAATTTAAATTACCAACCCCAACCAATTTGAAAAGCTTGTGGAAGAGTTGGAAAAGTCCTTCTTTTGCTAGAGGATTCCACAGGGGTAGTTTCCTAATAATTTCAAGGTGCAGTGTGAAAGTGAGACTGCACTAAATCCCTCGGTCCACCAATTAGAACTAGTGGTGGATGGCAAAATGTAAGGTAAATAGTGTGTTGGGAAAGTATACTGAGGTTTAAATTAAAAAAAAAGGTTGCAAACAACAACAGAAAAGGAACTGAAGGCGGGGTATATAAACAATTAGCACTGAGTACCTTTGGAGGAAGCTCCAAGCTCCAATAAACGTTGATCTGATCCCTTTTGTTTCAAAAGTTAGGCTCTATTGTATCCAATACATTCCTAAATGATGTTTTGTTCAGCCGAAAATATTTGTAAAATATTAAAAGGATGAACATTACCCATTATTTTCCAAAAACATGAGAGAACTTATCACTTACTTTTCCTTGGGTAACTGGCAAATGCATCACTTGTCTGAGAAATCTTATTTTCACTATTAATTTTTTTTTTCATCGTCTCAATAGGAAAGAAAAACATTTTATTTTAATTTATTTACAAAGCTTTTACTTATTCAAAAATACTTTTACCAAAAATAGTAAACAAAATGAACCAGCTGACTCAAATATTGGATATGTGTATTGTATTTATCGATAAACAGGCAACGTCGTCATAACACTGTTAGGGAATACAAAGTTAGCATTGATGTTGTGTTATATTGATGTTGTTTCAAAATTTATGACGATGTTGCCGACGACAAATAGAATAAGGGTGAATACTCAACAAACTGTTGCTTTTATCATACTGTGAGTGAAAACGTTTCTTTTCATACTGTTAACACAAAGAGATTGTTCATTGAAACTACTTTTGTTCATGCTGCTTTCTCTCATCTCATCTTTTTTTATTAATTCGCAATAGCAATGTTGCCAATATAGTGAAATCGTGGAAGTTTTTGTATGGGTCGCACATGTGTAATAGGTTTCACTTTTAAATTAAAGTTTTAACTTTTACACATACACACATAACTAAGTACATATATATATTCCATACATATTAGCAATACATATTTTAATTAGTCATTTGCATTTTTAAATAATATAAATCTTTAAACTATTTTAATATATCATATATTCTTGTAATGAACTGCACACAACCCTGAAATGAAATGCTATGGAAAGAAACACACACTTTTAGATGAAAAATGAAAAAAAGGAATTGGTTTATGCGAAATGAATATATTCTTAAGCAAATTTGATTATTAGCTGTGTAGGTGTCTAACGGTTTTGGTCACGTGCTTGTTTTTTTTTTAATTTCATATGATATAAAAAAAATTGAAATTGACAAAAATTAAACAAAACACAACAAAAGTACTCGTTTCCAAGCGAAAATAACTATTTTTATTCTTCCAAGCAAAAATATAACTAACAATTATTTTTGAAATTAATATTTGTAATAAAGCTCAATAAATTTGATTATCATCACCCTATGTAAAAGTACGAAATTTTAAACAACAATAATATTGCATTGAATAGAGAGATAATTATGTGTAATTTTTTAACTTCTTTTTCGGCGATTATTCTTATATTTTCCCTTTTCCTACAACTGGCAACACTGATCATTAATAGCATATTGTTTTTACATGAACTAAATCGAGATATACTCAACACATGTTCTGTTTCACATTTGTAAATGTTAGTATGCTCTTGTAGTTATAAGTAAACAAACCAACATCATTTTACTGCGTTCTTAACTATGGAGTATTCATTGTTCTTGTTTCGTAGTTATTCATCTGTATGAAATAGAAATGAAACGAATAAAAAATTATAGCGAAAGTTTCATAAACATCATTATTTAGTTTCATGCAGATGTTTAGTACATATATATGTATTTTAATTTTCATCTTATTGTTATGAAATGCAATATTCTATTTAATTTTATTATTAACTATTAGGGTGTTCAGTAAAATAATTTTTATCCCGATTAATTCGAGTCAAGAGACAACTATGAAAGTATCGGTTTTGTAGAGAAATTAAAATTAAGTAAACAAAGTTTTAAGAGTAACTACTCGTAAGAAAATATTTTAAATGTATTGTACCAAATGCTACTTGCGCATAATTTAAATTCCTGGTCCTTATACGCCTTATACTTACATTTTAGTTACTGCAGTAAGTATTTTTCAATATTCATGCCATAATAAGTGCGTTCGAGAACTCAAAAATTTGTACAAATTTTTACTATTTTTTACTGGATTGCGTTCGAGTACACAAAATCCAGTAAATGAGAGGGCGAACTGAGAGAGAAAAATGACAGTTCATTTACTGAGTAAATGCAAGTTTTTACTAGACAAATTTTTGCCAGTAAAATCCAGTAAAACGAAACCATATGTTTTTAAATATAAACAAACAAAAGTAAAGGGAAACAAAAATTTTTAGTCTTTGATGAATTTTTTAAAATGACAAAAAACAAATGTATTAAGTTATAAGCATTATAACATTTATTTAAGTTTGATGCTGGAAAAATATTCGGGTATGTTATGTATTCCACATGAAATTAAAACGTGAGGAATTTCCATAGAATTGTTGGAAATATGTATGTATGCACATGTGTATGTATGTATGTACATATTTATAATAACAATGCTATTGCATTTTCGAACGATTTAATTTCACATGGAATTCAGAACATAACCGATTGTTTTTAAACGTGAATAAAGTTAATAGATTATTACATTAAAATTTTTGTTTGTACAATCGTCGGGTCCACCGACGGTTCCTGGTTTGACGTATGGAACATTTAAAAAAATTTACTTTGTGTACTTTTTTAAATTATTTCCCAGTTTCTCGTTGTCTTGAATATATTATCATCCTAATAACTTCTCACCTTCAGGGTAAAAAGCTTATAAGCTTTAACGGCCTGACCCGCGATGTCGACAAGAAAGTTTATTTAAAACAAAATATAAGAAAGTTTATTTTTGTTTTCAATATAAGTAAGATATAGAAAGTTTCTTGTCGACATCGTGGACCAGCCAAATAAGTTGAAATAAAGACATGTGTCCATATCTATTACTTTTATTATTAAACAAAACATTCTATCTTGTATTTCATATGTATATTTTTTTAGCTCCAAAATTGGTAATCAGCTGTTGTATATATTTTACTGGATTTTACAATTTTTCCGTTCGCGTACTTTTAGATGCAAACTTTTTTATTGAGAGTAATTTCTTTTAATTACTCAGTATTTACTCAGTTACTGGATTTTACTGGAAAAGTACTCAAACGCACCTAATGTTGAGCTTCAAAAATTTTATACAGACATTCATAGATACTTTCCCACCGCCTCAATAAATTTATGCTGTCTAACTAACTTGAATGTTCAATAATATTTACTTGTAAAAAGAAATACGATGATAATTTATAAAAAGAACTTTCTGTCATTATATGTTTGGTTATATTCGCTTTTTGGATGAAAAAGAAAATGCTGTAGAGTCCTGATACTTCATTCACCATTAAACCGAAAGTTTTAATAATTCGTAACGTAACCTCTTATAAATTGTAATTGGCCGTTGATAATCTCTTATAATTCCTTAAAAAAGCATTAACGTTTAGTTACGTTCTTACCATATAAAAATGCTTTTATGTGAACTTATAGATTGAAAATAGAAAAAAGACCCCAATGCTCTAATTAGGGTTAATAATTCTACTTTATTTACTAAATACACTTAGGTAATAAAATTAACAGCATATATACGCACCTTTAAATTACATAAATACTTGACAGCTGGATAACACGACATCTAAATTAAAGGGTTGCATTTGTATACTCGTTTGTATAGCCAAGAAAAATATACCATGGTATGTACCATATAATTGTAGTGTGAGCGACAGAACTAGTATAAGAGTTATTGTGTGTGCGTGCTTTTCCAAATTAAAATACAATTGAAAACAAATAACAATTGCTTATTGTATTGCTGCTGAGCAACTGTTTGATCTGTTTTTGCTCAAAAAATACATATTGTAACACAAATTTATGAAAAAACCACTACTGAAACAAATACATGATGTGCAGATGTATGTGCGGACATTCGTTATGTTATTTTGTGGCGCAGCCAAAGTATAGAGAGAGAAAGAGACAATTTTGCTCTGAGAGTAATTACAAATGCATGTGTTTCATGTACATGTATCATTTACTTACATATGTATGTATGTGCAATTTTGCTTTCATTCATTCATTCATCAGCCAATTATATTTTTTCTCAACACATAATAAGGCACTTATGGTAAAAGCAGTTTTATGTATCTTATTTGCCTTAGAAAAACAAAAAAAAAATAAATGTGTTGTTTTCATTTGCTCATTGGCCAACCATACAATAATTGCTTAAAAAATCAACATTTACAACTAGTAACAGAAAACGATAAATAACATATTTGTTCATACCAGAACCAAAAAACACGCAAAACTAGTGCAAACAGATGTATCTGTGCAATGCTATAATCTAAATGTCTCACAATCAGGGTTGTCAGATATAGCGATTTCTCTCCGAAATTGGCGAGTGTTATATAAAAACAAATTTATTAGCAAATATTATTAAATATTAAGAAAAACTGCATAAACCAAGTTTTGGCGACTTTGGGCGATTTTTAAAATAAGTTTGACGAAATAGGTCGGAAAAATCTGACAACCCTGCTGACAATACTGACTGCGTTGGTGTTGATGTAACACGCCCTATCTTCTCACAAAACTTCTTATGCTGACGTTCACTATTTATACAACAATAACAACTCACAGGTTTAACCAAGTCGAAGTTATACTGAGTGGTGTCGATTTGCATCTCTGCATACTCGTCTTGTATATTTGTTAGTGTAAAATTTCCTGCTGTCAGAAAAGTTCCGAATATTTTGCTTTGATTTGACATAAGAGAAATTAACAGCTGATCAAGTTGTCTTGAACTTAACTTTATTTTTGCACAACAATCAACTCAACTCAACTCTTAACAAAACACAACTAAACTATAGACTGAACTGCGAGCAGATGCGTTGCCCATTTTATACTTCACACAAAGCTTCCAGAATGTAACAGCAACGTCTAGAAAATCTCAGCAGCATCTCCAATGCTTGCTTTCGATCGCACCATTAATTCATGTATTAACTCTGTACGTTTGTGTGTGTGTATACATTATTATAGAAGTAATTAATGGTGGTTATTTTCTTTTCGTTTGCACTATGTGTGTTTCTCTGAATGCATATCTAATACGAAGCAGAAGCTATTTCAGTATTGTTGTTGCTATAGTTTTTATATTTACTTCATCAACTGCTTGTATGTAGGCCCGCGTTTGTATTTAGTATGCATAAAGCAAATAGAAACACCCCGTTAGTTCGTATATATATATATTTTTTTTTAAACTTTTTTTAAACACATTAAATTGATCCCTTACGACCACAAGCTATCGGCATTTTACTGTGATATATTTTTAGCTGTTGACAAGATTTTCAACACTTTTCGGTTCCAAAAAGCCTTCCATTTATATTCATAAAATTTCATTGAAATCTCTTTTACAATTTTGTAGATTAGCGATGATATTTTTTCTTTCTTTCTGCCGATTTTTTAATTTAATTTAAGTAGTTTTTAAGTTTCGAAGCCTGTTTTCTGGTTTTTTAAATTTTTTTCTACTGTTCGGAGTAGGTTCTCGAATTTTTTTTATTTTTATTTTTTTATTCCTCTTTTTACGGAATATTTTCTGTTTTTAATTCTTCCTTTTTTAATTTTGTAAATAAAATTACTCGAGAAAACTAATACTTTTACTCTATCGTTAGCTGCATTTAAAATTCTCAATTTCTGGTCATTTTACCAAGAAAAATCATTTGAGCTGAACACCCTATTGTTAACCAATAACAACAATTTAAAGTAAACTAACAAAAGCATTGACTTTGAACTTTGATTTTTATGTGAAAAGCTTTTTTTTTTTAATATAATTTTCCGGTATTTCTCTAAACGGCATATATGTTGTTTTCACGCCAAAAACTTCTATCAGCTGATTTAGATAATGAATTTGTTGTTTAGCTCAACTTGTTTCGTTGTTTCATTTTAGCAATTAAATAAATATTATTATTATTCAATACCGGCTGCTGTCTGGCCTAAAATAAATGTCAAATTCACACTAACACAAATAGCTACAACAGATGCAGAAACTCATCTGGTTGTTTAACTGGTTTCAGCAAAAATTCTTAAGATTAATAAAGTCAAGTGAAATCAAGTTAAATGTGCAAGTATGTGTATGTTTGTATGAATGTCTGATGTATAAGTAGAGTGTAATAGATATTTTATTAGAGTTTAATTAAAGTAGTAGTATTCATTACCTTGTCAAAGTTAGATAGTATGTATTATTATGAGATTTAAGACACCTAATTAATAATTATAACTTTAAAACGATCAAGTAAATCGATTGCCAAGTATATTATACGACAGATATTTACATTGCACACAACTCTATAACCTAAAGCAATAGAATATTAAAGAAAAATAGCTGAAAACTATGTAAAAAATATTTAATGGATTCAAGATATGATGTATTCATTAAATAAACGTACACAGAGGAATATTTCAGATATATTTTTTAAAATAAAAACTAAAAGTTTTATATTATATAGAATGGCGTATGAATACTAGAATGCCTAAATAATATAATACTCATACGCTATATTTAAAGAAATAATAATGCAATGTGTATTTTTCTTATTATTCGACATAAAATATACCCTGGCGGACCCTGTTAAATTTCCTTAGAGTAACTAAAAGCTAACTACAACGTGATCCAGGAGTTAGTCAAAATCAATTCTTAGTTGAGTATGTAAACGGATTTACTACTTTAAAAATAATTTTAATTTTATGTCAATATCTTTCTGTTATTAAGGTTCCATCTAAAAGGTACCTTAGATGGGTGGTAGCGCGGTGGCTATACAAAATGTGATAATACATGGTTTGAACGCCAGCAACATCTTTTTGTAGATTTACTGACTACCAGCTGACTTAAATAAAGTCAACTTTTAGTTACTTTAAAAGTAGTGCATACCAGGACAATTAACTATGTCCTAGAACATCGTAATGTTAAAATATTTAGTTGTTTCCATTGGAAAGTAATCCAACTGTCCGTCAGTATTAGTTGCGAAATAGTTAGCTTAAAGTTAGTTTAAAGTTAACTTAGTTTCTGACAGTGTATGAAGGTGCAGCGACCTTCGAAAATAGCTTGTTGTTCCGTTCTGCTTTTGTTTGTCAGAATATTTGTAATTAACTTTGATGTTATTTGTAATTATCACATGTAATTTGGCTTACAGAGCTATGAGAACTTTAGCCTAATCAAATGAATGTGTTAGAAGCTAAAAGGCCTAACTCCACAAAAGAAAAAGTTGAGTAAATTAGTAATGTTTGGCAAGTAGATTTCCAAAATATATGAAAATTATAAAAGGTATAAAATATTTTTATGGCGTTTAACAGAAAAAATGAGAGTAGAGGAGATTCCCGCGTAACAGATTCATTGGCTAGTTTTATAAAATTTCATAAAACATGCAAATTTCGCTTGATTAAACTAATGCGTTTGATTAAAGTGGACTTAATTGGAGTAGCTTTTGAAAAAATTCAGATAATATTCAAAGTCGATTTTTCATGTTTTTAATGGAAAATATCTAAATAAAAGAAGAACAAAATAGTTTCCATAGAGTTCACAACTAATTAGATAGTAATATAAGAAAATTGAAGAATTTTCGAAAATTGGAGTTAGGCCTTTTAGCGTCTGACACATCCAAATCATAAAATATAGAAACAAATAAAGTTCGAACAATAATAATAAAACTAAATAAATATAATTAAAATTATTTTAGAACAGTGGACCAAACACAAAGAACGCTGATGATGAAGGTGCAGCGACCTTCGAAAATAGCTCGTTGTTCCGTTCTGCTGGTGTTTGTCAGAATATTTGCAATTAACTTTTATGTTATTTGTAATTATCACATGTAATTTGGCTTACAGAGCTATGAGAACTTTAGCCTAATCAAATGAATGTGTTAGAAGCTAAAAGGCCTAACTCCACAAAAGAAAAAGTTGAGTAAATTAGTAATGTTTGGCAAGTAGATTTCCAAAATTTATGAAAATTATAAAAGGTATAAAATAGGTATGAAGTTAGGCCTTTTAGCGTCTGACACATCCAAATCATAAAATATAGAAACAAATAAAGTTCGAACAATAATAATAAAACTAAATAAAAATATTTAAAGTTATTTTAGAAATGGAAATGGAGTGGTATATCCTTTCCCAAGCAAAAATGCTATTGGATCATAGAAAAATGATTTCTAGACACTTACTACTTATGCTTATTTACTTATAATTTTTATTGGAAACTAACAAAAAACGGGACAACTGTTATACGTTTTGCTAAGTATCTGATAAATATAAAATATCGTATTCTATAGATATCATTTGGGTGCATGTTATGTATTTATTTATTTTTCTCAAAATTGTGTCAAAAATTTTAACAAAAATACCTTAAAATCCCTTTCGCTTTTATTAAAACGTAAAGCTAATTAATTAAAAAAAAAATATCTTTAAACAACAATTACTTTAACAGCAACAATCTGCTACTGTTGTTGCTATATAAGTTTTTGCTTAGTTCTTTTTTTTTTTTTTTTTTTGTATGTAATCTACTCATGTCTTTATGTATTAATAATCTTTATAATAATTTATTGTAGGTTTTTCTTATTAAATAACAAGATTAAAATTATAAAAAAAAAATACAAAAAATTCAAAAAAATTGAAATCAATAGACAGACGACTGACTGACTGAGTGACTAACTGACTGGTTGGTATTATACGAGTGTACCTAGACAACCTTTTTATTGTTGCGTTTTTTTGCTGATGTTTGTTTTTAGACGGAATAAAATATTTATTAGTTGCAAATTGATCCATAAATTAATAAACTATTCAAAAAAACTTTAACAAATGATTTTTTTATATACATATATATTTAATACTATTTCTACAACTGTTTACTGGTTTCTGTATTAAAAATATATTACTTTAAAAGTACAAATATGGTAATTTATAAATTGCATATTATGATTAAATATTTTATAATTAAACCATCAGACAGGCAAAGGGTTCCAAAATGTTCATAGAATAAAGAATAAATGCCTCGGATTTGTAATAATATCAAGGAAGAGCAATACATAAGCCCAATTCACAATCTCGTGCAAATGATCTTGCATCGTTGCAAGTGCAAAATGCCATGGTAAATTAATACCCACCACTAATAATTGTTAAGTGGTGAGTATCAATATACTATACCATTTTGCATATGCTACTATGCAAGACCATTTGCACAAGATTGTGAATTGGGCTATAGTTCCTATTAAAGAATTAAAAGAAACTGACCAAAACAAAAAAACTATTCTTGATCACAATATGCCAGATGGTGTTATATGTCACTTGCTATCAAATATAT
The DNA here is from genome assembly GCA_949987645.1 of Tachina grossa. Lineage (NCBI taxonomy): Eukaryota > Metazoa > Arthropoda > Insecta > Diptera > Tachinidae > Tachina > Tachina grossa. The sequence continues at coordinate 183,449,367 of OX465274.1, forward strand.
TATTAGCCCAATTCACAATCTTGTGCAAATGGTCTTGCATCGTAGCATGTACAAAATGGTATAGTATATTGATACTCACCACTTTACAATTCTTAGTGGTGAATATCAATATACTATGGCATTTTGCACATGCTACGATGCAAGACCATTTGCACAATATTGTGAATTGCGCTTTAGAGTAAAATAATTCTTTCACCCATAAAAAACTGACTTCAATGCAGAGATCTGATAGAAGAAGATAAGAAGAAGTACGTGAAATATAAAATTTAATTTTAATGGGTGTACCTCTGACCATTTTTTAAATGCAAGATTGTGTGCTTTTCAGAGCTGAAGGCACGTGTTGAGTCTTGTAAAAATCGGTAAAGTAGAACAACTTATAATTAAGTATTAAATTTTAATGGGCTTGATTGTGTCTATTTTAGAGCTCAAGGTGTGTGTGCTAAGTTTCGTAAAAATGAGTTAAGTACAACCGCGTTATATATTATAATAAATTTTAATGAGCGTAACCCCGCCCATTTTTCCAACAATCAAATTGTGCAATTACAAGAACCAGAGATGTTTATTAGGTTTCGCAGTAGAATAGTAGAATATCATAAGATTTAACATAAAAAATTGTGGGCGTGTCCCGTTCACTTTTTTACAGTGGGACCAATGGGAAGCTATAACTAACCTCTTAGACAAAAAAAAATAAATTTTACAATCGGTCTAAAATGTACCGAGTTATGAATAACACCCTCCAAAAAAAAAAAAAAAATAGAGACGAATCGTTAACCTCCTCCTTTTTTGAAGTCGGTTAAAAATGCTTGGGACTAGGTGAAATATGACTACGAATACTTTCTTGTTTCGTAACTTCCAGAGTCGGATTTTAGTTTTTTTTTTAATTTTTTTAAAGGCATCTTCGTCATAGTCTAGTTACAGCTTTTTTGGATTTCTTTTTTTGCTTTTCCCTTGATTTTATGCCGCCATTTTGAATTTATTAATTAATTATTTGTCCCTAGAATGGTATTTTCATGCTCTCGATAAGTTTTGATAATTTTGATTTTTTGATTTCTTACAAGGGCGCCATTTAGAATTTTTTTTACGCGGTTAGAATTTTATCTTATAATCAAGTAAGATTTCTTTGCATTTTGTTAAGGGTTAATAAAAATCTGCAGTGAATAAATAAATGTGTTTGGGAAGCACGAGACTTTGATTCTTCAACCCTTTTAAAGTAATATTCAATTGCATTACGTTCAATTGGAAACAAATAGAATATCAATGACAAGCAGACGTTACTATCTATCGATACTCAGCCAGACTGTCTCTGTTTATATGGTTCATGCACTCTAATTAGACGAGTGATCATAGATTTAATAAATATATTTATTGCTTTTCATTTAGAACCTCTTTTTTGCATTGACAATGGAAATTTTAATGAAATCGAAAGTGCTTTTTAATTAAATTTAAATTATTTTAATTTTTATTCAACCGTTTCTAAGTAACACTTTTGCCATATCTCATCACTGGGCGTGACGATTAGTTGTTGTTTGTTTTAAATATTAAGTAATTAAAACATATTTTATTTTATTATTACTTTGTATCTTTCTTCTATTGACCGTTTAAGACAAATTAAAGCTAGGTTTGGCATTTGCCTTTAATTGACGTCATTTGCAATTTACATTTCAATAAAACTGACACGAAAGCAAAAAATAAAACACAACGAAAACCGGAAAAGTGCATATTATTTAAATTAAAATTATTTTATATAAATTAAACATTTTATATGTAATAATTTCATGAAGCCAATCTTCGCTCGTTGCTGTCTAAAGAAACATTGTTGCATACTTATTTATTTTATTATTTTCCTAAATGTAACTTTGATTAAAAAAATCAGTTAATAAAGTTGATTAAATATTTGTTATGCTAAAATCCTAATCGAAATACATAAATCATGGAAATCATAGCGTGATTTGCTTTACTTCAATGAAAGGAAGTGATGCACGTTAATTGCAAGATATGTTTTTCCAATATGTAATCGAAACGAGTTTATTAATTGAACTATATATTTGTAGTTGTTAAATGAAAGAAGTGTTCAAGGCAATGGATCATTGTGTTTCTCTAGCGGCATTAACGTGCCAATAGTGTCTAATTTCTATGACTTTTTTATTTGTAGAAATTTATTAATAAAACAATATTTTCACACGAGGTATATTCTTTAATATTTGGGATGTCAAAAACTGAAAAATGTATGTTGACATCTAACGGTTACTAAAGTTACAAGCAGGGAAAATAGTCAACTACAGTTGGCAACATCTAATATGAATTTGCCTTAATATTAAGTAGACTCGCCTCAATTCGCTTTGAAGATTTTATACTTGGTATTTCAGAAAAAAGTTATGCAAAATGCGTGTTGAGATCTGAGGGATATTCAAATTGCAAGTGGCGAAAATAGTCATTCAGCTAGTTGAGAGTACCTGATGTTAATTCGCCTTGTGAAATATTTGCAACAACAGTCAGCTGGTCTGCCCTGGTCACCTTATTATTATTATTATTATATGGATTTGCCTTGTTTTCATATTAAAACAAACAAAAAATAAATTTCTTAATAGAATTTTCAACTTTACACAAGAGTAAAAATGGCTAGAAATAAAATTTCGGTACTAAAAATATTTTGTTTTATATATTTTGAGTTTCTAAATTAAAAAATTAAAAATATAAAAAATTTTTAAAAATCTACTTTTACCTAATAAATAAGTTTTTAGGGTTTTTAGGGAAAATCTGAAGCTCTTTTTTCAGTATGTATAATTTGAATTAAGGATGAACAACTAGAACATCTAGAAAAATGGATATTCGATTGAAAGATTGGAATTTTATTTTAAACATATAAAATTTCCCAGCAAAAAATTTTAAGAAAAGGTAATATTGTTTGGAATTAAGCATTTTTGGGGAAGCTCTTCCTTACTGGACTACGAACTTAATGATTTTAACAAGGCGTGATAATAAAATAATTGATTCTTGAGACGTACTTCCTTTTTTTATATGTCAACATGTTCACATAGACTATAAATCTAAAATAATCAATCTTTTCATTTAGCAACTTGTACATCATTTTTTTACATTTTATGTTATGTGATTTGTAAGCGAGTAATGAAATTTGGTAATCAGAAAATTATGTCATGACAAGTAGTTCTGATAGTAATGTGTAACTTTTTTCTGGGTTACAATCAAAAAGTCTTAAAAAAATTTGCATCTTGTAACTTTGTCATTCATCATGATCATTACATTTAAAATTTACTTACCTCTTTGTGTAAAGAAGGATGCTTCTAAAACAATATTATTTTTATTTTAATTATACATATTATTATATCCAGATCTATTTATAGTGCAACGACATTAAAAACAATTTATGTTGAAAAACTCAAATTCACTTTCTCTCAAAATCATAAATAAATTATACGAATATATTTCATTAATGCAGGGTCATCTATTTATTGGGTTCAAAACAACAGATCTGGCAAGTCTGCTCCGATGAGGAACAAAGAATAATGAAGAAAAGAGAGCAGAAAGGAACCAGTGATGTCAACTTGGTACTTTTAGCACTAATTTTTAGTCTTTAGCCAAATTTTAGCGTTAATGCCAAACTAAGAAAAAGCACTAAATAGTGCTTTAAATAAATTTTTATATTCCTTAAAATTACTTTAATAAAAACTTTTTGTATTTAGCATTGACTTCAATGTTGAACAAACGTCCTTAATTACCTTTAGAAGATAGCAGACCAGATAAAAGTTAGATTTCTCTTTTTTTATAATTTTGAATGCAATCACAAAAATAGAACCTAATGTTGATAACATAAATCTGCTCAGTAAAGCAATGCATAACATTATAACACTTTAAAAAGCAGCGAATACCTATTTAAATTATCTTCCCACAAAGAGCAGAAACGCCTGATGAAATAGTTAAAAAAAAGAAACAAATAATAAAAGTTTCTTGCAACTAATTTCATGAAAAATTTTTTGTTGTTAATTTAGTCCATGAAGTTTCACTCATCTATTTATGTTGAAAGCAACAAAATGTACAATTCATTCTTTCTCGTTAGTCAATCCAAATAGATTTTTCAAACATTAATACTATTTCTATTTATTCAAGTCACAAACCTTTTTAAGACCGAATTCCAGCAATTTTAGTACTATTAAGAGAGGTTGCCAATGAAAAATTTAGCACTAAAAGCCACCAAGTGGTTTGAAAACAAACTTGTGTGTATATTTGCCAAGGCATGCGAAAAGGAAAAGTTGAAAACTAAGAAATAAACCAGCTTAATTCCCTTCATTTCCTAGTATAATAAATTTAATTTCCCCATATAAAACAGACGGAAACACGTATGCAAGTAAAATAAGAGGAAATGTTCAGTGTTAAAAATACAAGCACAATAAAACAAGCAGCTATGCCAATTTAGAGTATTTTACACTAGATTTAGAGCGTGTTTTGAATAAAGTCAATAAAATCATTGCAGTTCAATTTTTTTTTTATTTTTATATAAATTTAACAATTTTCTAACAGTTAAAGCTCTGATAAAAATTTTAAATTCATAAATGAGTCAGCTGTCGCAAATACAATTCCCTTGACTGTGGTTAGAATTAAGTACGCATTTTGAACTGTAACCCCTAGTTTTAAACTAAATATTTTAGTACGTAATTAATAAATTTTTATTTAAATTTATTTGTATTGAAATACGATTTAATTTTTTTCATTGGTTAATTAAAGTTCTAATGAAATTATATTGAAAGCACTGCAGTACTTCAAAATCTCCCAGTATTGTGGGAGGCTTTTTAAATGACAGCTGTTTATTTTAAATAAGAAAGATTATCAAAATTCAGAAAGCTAAAATTGCATAAAAACACATTTTATTAAACCATATTCCATTATATGTATATGAAAATTAAACGAATTTCTTTTTGATGTTTATGTATGTATTTGTTTTTAATAAACAAGCACACACAAAAACATATGGTATACTCATAAAACTTAATAAGAATTTAAATACACAAGGTTGACCACTCATAGTTTTGTAAATTTAATAATTTTTTGAGCATTTCACATAAAGTCAATCTTATTAATTTATAAACGCGTATACATATTTATGTATATGCACACAAAAACGATTTGTTCCTCAAAACAAATACCGCTAGCAAATGCTCCTAGTTTTCTCGTCTTATTAATACTACATAAATGTACATATAATATAATATATAATATTTCTTGTTCATTTTATCATTCATTAAAACAATCCAAAATTGTGTTAACAATACCAAATAACACTGTCAATATATGTAAAAAAATTGTAGACCGCTCAAAAATATTGTACTACTACATATATTTTACATATTGCGTGTTAATGTACCCATCTCTGTGTATCTTTAATGACAAACTGCAACACTGTCTTTTGTCAATACAAAAAATAACTGAATTCGCTGCAGTCACTATTTCACCATGGGAACAGAGTTACCAGTATGTAACTAAACAGTTTTGCTTACGGCTATAAAACACGTAAAATTTTGATAATATTTTAGCCCTTAAATATAAATTTGGCACATGCCCAGGCGGGCACATTAACAGAAACAACACATACGTAACAATGTGTTATTCTTCATCACAGCAAAATAACCTTACGAGGAAGCCTTATGGCCCAGGCACATAGAATCCATCATTCCTTAAACTTCAGCTTTTCCAACTGATATTAACTCAACAACATAGTAGGTTGGTCAATACGTACTTTATTGACGGAAGCATTTGAACACCTTCAAACTACTCAATATACGCAAAAAGTTAAAAATTTACCCATTTTTAGGGTTCCGTACACCAAAGGTGAAAAGGAACCCTATTGTTTTCGCTACTCTGTCCGTCTGTCCGTCACACGGTATTTTCTCAGGAACCGTAAGAGCAACGGACCTGAAATTTGGACACAGTATGTAGAACCTTGGCCGCTACAACAACAAATACATAAGAAATAAAAATTAAAGGGTGTTCCAAAACGAGCAACGAAAAATATTAAAATCCCATGTAATATACATACAATTGTATGAACATATGTATATTGAAACTTGAAATTTGTAAAATTAGTGTATTTTTATACTGACTACAACAATTAACACTAAAATTTAAAAAAATTTAAATTAAAGGGTGGTCCATCAGTTAATGCAATTTTGATTATGTAATTTAGACAATTTGCTATATCTTGGAAACCGTAAGAGGCAAACACTTGAAATTTTCAAAAACGGTAAAACTAAAAAGCCGAAAATTATAAAATCGCCAAACCAAAAAAAAATCGCCAAAAATTAAAAAAAAATCGCCAATACGAAAAAAATCGCCAAAATTAAAAAAAAATTCTAACACTAAAATAAATCGCCAAATTCGAAAAAGTCGCCAAAATGAAAAAAAAACGTCAAAATGAAAAAAAACGCCAAAAATCTAAAAAAAATCGCCAAAACGCGAAAATGTCACCAAAACTAAAAAAAAATTTTAAATAAAAAAAAATCCCCAAAATGAAAAAGATCGCCAAAAATAAAAGAAAGTCGCCAAAATGAAAAAACGCCGAAAACCGAAATAAATCGCCACACCAAAAAAATAAAGTGTCAAAATTAAAAAAAGAGCCAAAACTTAAAAAAAATCGCCAAAACCGAAAAAACGCAAAAACCGCCAAAACAAAAAAATCGAAAAAAATGCCAAAACTATATATTATATAGAATGAAGTTTGTATTAAATTACATATCTAGTGTTCGTATGGAACCCTTAGTGCGCGAGTCAGAGTCGCACTTCACTGAATTTATTCTTTTTGTACTTGGCGTTGACGGACAAGCTATAAGATTGTGGGAAAAGCTAAAAATAAAGTATAACTTGCACACAAAGCTGAATGATACGGCAATCTGTAAGGTAGAATAATACGATTTTACTAATTCTACCTTGATTTGCATGAATTTTAGGGGGAGGGGGGCTTAAAGAAAGTTGCCAGAATAAGACAGGCTAAAAAGGCATAGTGTGATATAGTACTAAGAGGAACCTTGTATCCAGGGATCTTCGATATTATGCAAATAAGTAAACTTTACATATGCAAAAGTTAATGAAAGCTTAAAAGAGAATGTAAACGACTCTATCAAAGTTAACTTCGCCTGTGAAAAAGGGCTCAAAGGTTACTTTGACCAATAATGAAGGAATGTAAAAATTATACATACATACAAACATAAGAATATAGGTATAATATTGTGAAGAAATGAATTGAAAATAGATACATATGTATGTATATGAGAAATGGAATAATAAAGCAATTAAAATAAGGTTCTGATCTTAAAATGTTATGCTTTCTACAGTCTTACAAGAAGAAAATTTTGTTACCTGAACATCCTTATTGTGTTGTATTGCTTAATTAATTCATTCATGTAAATAGATCTAGAGTAGGGAAGCCCAAAATTTTTTGCTGCTGTATTGGTGTGAGAATTTGAAACACAGTGATAAGAAAAAGTAAGTATTAAAATTTTAATTAAAACTTAATCACAAAAAATTGTTTTGGTCTTAAAAAAAGATAAAGGAATTTGATATATGTTGACTTGGTAGAACGAGAACGTTTTCAATACATCTTGCTGTTTTAAATTTTAACTTTTTAATAAACAAAATGTATTGAAAATTTTCCGACTTTATGTAGTAAACAAGTAGCAAATTCCTTAATAAAGACTATCGGTAAAAAGGGTACCTTACCTATCAATAAATAAGGTCACTACACTTGAAATTTCTTTTTGATGTGTAAACATCTATACGCTAGGGGGTAAAAATCTTTTTCACTGAGATTTCTTTGCTAAGATTTCTTTGCTGAGATGCACACAGCGTTGTCAAATCGGTGTGAGCTATGTATGAGTGTATTAGTGTTTGAAAGAAGCAATACAAACTTATTTAAAATATTGTAAATACATAGGAATTTGCTGGTTTTTGTTTGTTTTATTTAACTTGAAAATTGCTTTATTAGGGTTCCGTACACCAAAGGTGAAAATAATAATTGCTTTATTAGGGTTCCGTACACCAAAGGTGAAAATGACCCTATTGTTTTCGCTACGCTGTCCGTTCCTCTGTTACAGGGTATTTCCTCGAGAACCGTAAGAGCTACGGACCTGAAATTCGGACACAGAGTGTAGACATTTGGCCGCTACAACAGCAAATATATCAGAGTTAAATATTAAAGGGTGTTCAAAAACGAGCAACGAAAAATATTAAAATCCCATGTAATATACATACACTTGAATTTTGTAAAGTCAGTGTATTTTTATACAGACTACAACAATTAACATTAAATTTAAAAAATTTAAATTAAAGGGTGTTCCATCAGTTGATGCAATTTTGACTTTGTAACTTTGAAAACTTGCTGTATCTTGGAAACCGTAAGAGCAAAACTCTTAAAATTTTCAAAAACGGTAAAACTAAAAAATCAAAAATTATAAAATCGCCAAATCTAAAAAATCGCAAAAAAATCGACAAAACCGAAAAAAGCACCAAAAATAAAAAAAATTCTAGGACTAAAATAAATCGCGAAAAACCAGAAAAATCGTCAAAATGAAAAAAATCGCCAAAGTGAAAAAAAAAATCCAAAAACAGAAAAATAATCGCCAAAATGAAAAAAAAATCGCAAAATTAAAAAAAATACTTAAACAAAAAAAATCGCCAAAATGAAAAAATCGCCTAAATAAAAAAACCCCAAAAACAAACAAAAAACGCCAAAATGAAAAAAAACCAAAAACAGAAAAAAGTCGCCAAAATGAAAAAAGTTTCGAAAATTAAAAGAACCAAAAAAAACCGCCAAAAAGAGAAAAAAGCGACAAAGCTGAAAAAATCGCTTAAACTGGAAAAACTTAAAAAGGAAAAAAGCCACATCAAAAAAATGCTCAAAACCGAATGTACGGAACCCTTCGTGCGCGAGTCAAAGTCGCACTTTACTGAATTTATTTTAATTGCAATCCGTATACAACAACAAGAACAGCAACAACTAAACGATGAACAACAGGAATTAAAAAGTAAAAAGTAAAAGTAAAGGCATTTACCATATATGAGCACGCAGTACCACTAAAATTTCAGTAAAAATAATAATAAAAAAAGCAATGTGAGTCCGATCACAGAGGAGATGTGTAAACATCTAGTAATGAAAATTTTTTTTAAGTTGGAAGTACAGGGTGGGCCAAAAGAAACCAAGGGGTGTAAAAGTTTAATAACATTTTTGTTTATTAACTTTTTTTTATTTTTTCTTTCAGATTATATAATATACAAAATGGAAATTTTTTTACACTAAGTATGAAAAATGATGTCTCTTAAATGACCACCGTTTTCAGCTTCGCACTGATGGCCTCTTTTTAGAGCATTTTCCATAACATCTTTCAAAATTGTGGCTGTAGCGTTCGAATTTGTGCACCAATGTTTGCCTTGAGTTCAAGGATTGTCTCTGGATTGTTCACATACACTCGCTCCTTCAAAAAACCCCAAAGAAAATAGTCGGGTGCTGTCAAATCTGGCGATCGCGCTGGCCAAATAATTTCCGAATTTCGAGAAATTATTCGCTCTCCAAAAATTTCACTTAAAAGTGCCATTGTGTCTCGGGCAGTATGGGCAGTTGCTCCGTCCTGCTGAAACCACATACCAGGTCTGTTTTCAAGAGCAGGACGTAAAAAATTTTCTATCATAAACCGATACCGCTCTCCATTTACGGTTACAGCACTTCCATCTTCATTCTCGTAGAAGTAGGGCCCAATGACATTTTCAGATGTGATCCCACACCATACTGTACACCTGATGGGGTGCAATTGGCGTTGATGAATGGCTCTTGGATTTTGAGAACCCCAGAACCTACAATTCTGCTTATTAACAAGGCCATTCAAATGAAAACGAGCTTCACCACTCATAATCAAATTTTGAATAAAGTTGATTTCATTTCTGGCCATCTCTTGAAATTTAACTGCAAAATTTAGACGTTGCCGATGATCTGCGGGTTTTAATTCTTGGACCAATTGCACCTTATATGGGTATAACTGTAAATCTTTTTTTAAAATGCGCCGTAGTGACGTACGAGACATTTCTAGCTGAGCAGAACGCCTTCTGCCAGATGTTTCTGGTGCTTCGTTAGCACTTTGCTGTACTCGTTCAATATTTTCCGCAGTGCGACTTAAACGTGGTCTACCGGTTCGAGGCAAATCTCTTACGCTGCCATGTTGGTGATGACGATTAACTAAGCAACGAATCATCGCTTCAGAGGGCGAAATTCTGACGTTAAAATGTCGACGATATGCTCTTTGCGTTAAAATAATTGATCTCTGGTTTAAATAATAAAATTCTATTGTTCTGGTTCTCTGTTCAGTTGTGAAACTCTCCACTATAAATTCTCCAAGTGTTGTCTATATAATCTGAAAGAAAAAATATAAAAAAATTAATAAACAAAAAAGTTATTAAAACTTTACACCCCTTGGTTTCTTTTGGCCCACCCTGTACTTATGCTTTTAGTATATTTTTTTTTAATTATTATGAATACGGCCCTACGATTTTACTGATAATGCAAATTAAATTTCATTATCAGTAAAAATTTACTAAATTTTTTCAGTAATCAGTAAATTTACTGCAATTTTTAATGCAGTACATACATACATATATACTGCAGTGTGCTCATTTACCTACTAACGAAATAAGTTAAATAAAACAAACAAAAACAAGCAAATTCCTATGTATTTACAACATTATAAGTTTTGATACTTTTAATTGATTAGATAATCAAAATATACTAAAAGCAAAAGTACTTCCAACTTAAAACAAATTTTTCTTTACTACATGTTTACACATCTCCCCTGTGATCGGAATCAAATTGCTTTTTTTTTAATTAAAATCCAATTTTCTTTCAGTATTTTCGTCCCCTCTAACCATTGCCTTAAATTTTCCTCATCATTATACGTAATAATGTTGATTTGAAAATAAAAAAGAACTCTAAAAAATATTTTATAATGCCTCTTATATGTTTGATAATATAAAATACATTGGGCATTATGAAAGGCATTGTATATCGTAAAATATTTTCTTAATTCCATCATTTATTTAACGTACTGTATCATGAATTTGTCGCTGTCTCATGGGAGAGCATAAAATAAAATGAGATATGGCTTCTAAACAATTCCTTTACAATCTATTGGAATCTTTAGATTTTCTCAAACAAAATTTGTGTTATATGTAGTAAATATTTTAACTTAAAAAAATCGTTTTATAGGTACCAAAACTATTCGAATTCTTAACTGCCTGCCCCACCATGTCGACAGAACACATTCGATCGGTTACTTACATTGAAAACAAAAATAAATTTTCTTATTCTGTTGTTGTTTTCAATACAAGTTGTCAAACCTTTTGGTATCCTATTTCAAAATAATACAAAAAATCAAAGATCTGCTAGACTATATCTACATACATACCTATTATATATTTTATGAAACATACCTCTTTTTTTTATAGATATTTGCCAATTTTTATCAATGTTTATTATGTTATTGAAGTAATTTCGGTTATTTGTCAAACGAATAATTATCATAGTATTTTTTGCAGATTAAAACTAATTTTTTTGTTGAATTTATATTATTATTGAATACACACACACATTTCATTTCTTATTTTAAGGCATATTTGCTTATTTTTTTTTATTATATTTAACAATTGATATAACAAGCCCAATATTTATTATATTTGGAAATGAAGGAACGCCTTTATGATTATATACTTCTTTTTTTCTTTCACTTGACCACTTTTATACTTTTAACCTTTATGCTTTTATATACTCTGCTTTGAAATGAGGCATTAATAAAGAGCCTTTCTTTTATTTCACTTGACCACTATTACGCCTTTAACCTTTTTGCTTTTAAATATATACTCTGCTTTGAAATGAGGCTTTAATTAAAATGCATTCTTTTATTTCACTTGACCACATTTACACTTTCAACAATTGACATAACAAGGCCAATATTAGGATAGGGCTTTATGCTTTTACTTATATACTCTGCTTTGAAATGAGACTTCAATGAAAAGCCTTTCTTTTATTTCACTTGAACACTTTTAATAATTGACATAAGGCCAATATGAATTATATTTAGATATGAATGATCGCCTTTATACTATTAAATACTCTGCTTTGAAATAAGGCTTTAATGGAAAGCCTTTCTTTCATTTCACTAAAACACTTTTCACACACACACACATTAATTTCGAACCGACGCGACGATTGCAATTAACACCGAGTAACACAACACGAAGCGAACCGGCGGAACAAATACAACGGGAGCGATATTTTTCCAAGATTTTATTCTTGATTAAAATAAATTTTCAAAATTCTTTTCCGCGATTACAATTTTATTAAGTTCAATGAAATTTCGTTGCTTTGCCAAGTTTTTACAACAAAATTTATATGTAATTATATTTTCAACTATTATTTCAACTGTTCTAAACTATTGCAAAATAATAAATGATTTTCCTGACGCGATCTGCATTAAAGTGAAAAACAAATGAAAGAAGAAGAGAATAAGTAAGCAAGTAGTAGCATTAATTACAGTTACACATCGTACACAGAAAAAAATTTCTCTTATTCCTTGTTAACTTGCGTTCTACACGCAGTGTTGCCGTTGAGAAATTTCAAGAAGCGGCAGAAAAAATGGATTTCTTAAAAAAAATAGTGTCACTGACAGGGGATTACTAAGGGGCATCTTAAAAACAAGAAAAATGAAAACAAACCGGTTTCTTTTTTAAACATCTACAATAAAAATCAAGTTTTTCAATGACAAATCCACATTTTTTAACTGTGTCTGCATTGTATTTCTAAACGCAACGGGCCAATATTGTTATAAACTAAAGATTTACCCGCGTATGCAAAAACGATTGTTAAACTTAAAGTTGGTTTAACAAACGAATTTTGTATGGCAAAACCGGTTTTAACACATGCTTTAACGTTTTTGCATAATTGGGTTAGTAAGCAGCGGTTTTTGGGAAACACCATGGTGGAGAAAATCCTTAAGCCCGACCAAAGGCAGGCTATACAAAGAACCTTTAATAATCGGCGCTGTCGGGGAAAAAATATGGTAAAGAAAACTTTTAAGGCCAGCACTGTGTTGAGAAATACTATTATGGACAAAATGAAAATTTTTAAAATTTCAATAAATTCTTAAAAGCTTTTAATTAATACCGCTACTGACTACATTGGATGGAAAATATATCATAAAATAAAAATTTTATGCTGAAACTTTGGATGCTCATGACTCAGAGGCTGGGACTCGCCGCCAATTTTTGTATTAAATTTTTTTAAAATTTGTATCGGATGGGATAATTTTTATTAATTTTTGAGAGGAGGTCCTAAGCCCGATTTTTTCCAAAATTGCTTGAAAAAAGTTTAAATGCGTTTGCGAATAGTATTCAAATAAAATTTTAAGATAATACGCAGTTGGTATGAAAAAGTATCTCCAATGTTTAAAGAATAGTACATAGTTAAATGTTTCAGTTGCAAAAGTTTTGAATACTAAAAAAGTACTGAAAAATCGTACAACGCTGGCAAGTACATTTGATGAAATAGAGAGTATGCACATGCATTGAACAAAGTTTCTCGCGAAATATATCACCATACGCCTTAAGTTATGCTTTAAATAACCTAGTAAATCTCTTCGTACATTTTTTATGAGTAAACCATTTTTTAGCATTTCACTTCAACACCAAGTCTCATTCAAAAGGGTTATGAAACAAGTATTTACGATAGGTGCTGCAAAGAAAAAGAACAGTAATCATCTCAGCATTTGCATAAACCGTATTAATAGGCCTTGCTTTACGTGGAATATGTTTTTCCTTGCTTTCTACATTTTTGAATAAGCATTATGTTTGCTTTTACATATTCTGTCTTTGATATGTATTTATAGATATTGTTATGCTCTTCACTTATTCATTACACTAGTGAGGAATAATTTATGTATGTCACTATTGCATATTGGGTGACACTATGGAAAACTCGGCCGAATTTGGCACTATCGTAATATATACATACAAATAGTACACAAAGTTCATATTCTTACACCCTCAACTTATAAAACATTAAAAACTCTTGTAATTAAATAAATAATTATAATATTTCAATTTTTCTTGTACGAATTTATAAAAAGAGACTTTATTTCACAAATCAATTAATCAGACTGAGCATGTCATCAATAATTTTATAGAGAATAGCGGAGTTCACAAAAAAAAAAAATATTTTTTTTTGAAACCTAGTTTTAGTACAAACAATTCTTAATTTATCTTTGTAATTGCATCAATTTCTACTGGAAAAAGTTCAGTCGATATTTTATGTAAACGGTTATTTGTGTATACTCGTATGAATTCTACAATTTAAATTTAATTTCTTAAGATTCATATGCACAAAATGTTAACAGGTTCTAACGACTGACTCTATCTCTGCCAAGGAGAATAAAAACGAACATAAACAAAAATTGGGTATCGAAGTCTTGAAAGCCTATGTCTGAACTTATTATAAAATGTGGATGATGATGACCAACCATTAAGCAAATGATTGTGGTGAGTCTGCACATCATAGCGCAGATATTAATGAAATTTATTGCCTAAAAGTAAATCTTCGATTTTAATGAAATTCTACCTACAAGCATATCGTTACCTTAACATAGAAAAGCTTTAATACATTATTTTTTTGAAATCGAGTTTTCTGTATATTTCTATATCTAATGTACCGAAAAATGCAAAAATCTCGATTTCAAAACAGTAATGAGTTAGGGCCTTTCCATATTAAGATAACCATATATTCACTACCCTTACGGATGCATCACGCTGAAAAAAGTTAGTTCAATAAGAAGTAATTAGTTTAATTAGAAGTAAAATATATATATATTTATTAAGAGGTAAAAGGTAAAAGTGAAAATAAAGAGGCAAATGTCCAGTAATAGAAAATCAAAGGGTGTTTCAAAAGTCTGTTTAGTGAAAGAAAATCTAAGTTATGCATTTTTTAATATATATTTAATAGGTTCTGTAGTTTCTTTTAAAAATCTTATAAAAAAATAATTCGTTTCCTACAAGTAAGTAAGTGAAATTTGGCAATTTTTTATTCTTCATCCTAGAACAAAAACAATCTGTTTCCATCTACATCCATATATGTATGTATACAAAAAGCATAAGCTTTTATTTTATTTTATATTTGTACTTTAATAGACAATTAAATGACAATTCTTTTAAAGTTTACAGTTTAAAATTTCTGGCGGAAAAAGCACTTAGTTAATAAAATCATTTGTTGTGGCTTTGAAATAGGAAACAATCAATAAAATTTTATTCGTTGCATACCCTTGGGAATTCCTGAAAATCTTAGCCAAGTAAACTATTTAAGTGTAGAACCAAGCAAGCTGTAAGGTTGTGGGAAAAGCTATTTAAGAAGGATATCATATCACTATGTTGATTTGTAAAATTGTTTCCAACTTTCTGCTTCCATTCCAGCGATTTATGTTAATTAACAGATGAGTTGCCATTGTCAAATTTAGTTTTAATAAAAAGAGCGGAAATAAATTGGCATTTTTTATGTATATTCACACATCTATACGTATCATACGCACGTATGCACATATATAAATCCATACGCAAATAAGCATTAGTTAAATTTATTTATATTAAACTCACATCTATGTTTTTTTGGTTTGCTTATAATTGTTCACACACACACACAAACACATAGTATGTGTACCTATTTTGTTTTGATAGCTAGTTCAGCTAAACTGGCGATAAACTCCAATAAAAGTTAGAGAATATACCAATTTTATGTGCTTTGCAAGTAGATTCATATTGAATCTACTTGATTCGCTCTCATAATTTTGTATGGCGAGGCCAATTGCTTCGCTCGTGATTGTGGTGACACGTAAAGTGGAAACATACTATTAGTACCAAGGCCAATATCGATTCGCCTTGATTAGTACTTTTGATAAGTAGTGCCGCCTCTAACACGCAGATTTGTAAACTACTAAACGCCTTATGGTTGGAACATAAACTTTCTCGAATCCAACCCTTTTGTAAATATTTTTCAATATTAAATGACAATTTCATTAAATCAATTAGGTTTATGTATTTACTTGCAATAAAAATCTTTATATCATCTTGTGAAGCTCCACAAAATATGCAAAAGCTTGCTAAAGTTTGCAAGTTCATTTTGTTTTCCCATTTCAAATTTTATTTAGGACACACTTTGTGAGCTTCCCTTTGCTAAGCTCTTAATCAGGCTACAAGCTTTTCTAGTGAAAAAAATAGTACTCCAGTGATACTTGCTACCTCTATTAGTAAAGTCCTTAACCCCCTTTCTATTCGTTATTAATTAACGTTATTGCAAGCTTGCAACCAAGTGCATTTAAAGATGTTATTGTTACAACCCTGTAATTTCTTTTATACAGATTTTGACACTTTGGAACGTCAAATCTCATATCAATGAATAAATAGTTGAGCATATAAGAATACCTTTTTAATAACGCCACAGTTTTACCTTACGAACACAACTACAAAGACACGAACTTGGCAAATAGATACACAATCATGGCGGACATAGAATTTTGCAAATTTTTATTTTCCGATTTAACGCAGAAAAAACGCACTATTGAACAATTAAACACTTTTGTTATATTAACTAAACATTAAATTTTACTTTTCACATATTTTTGAAACATATAAACTATATTTAACTAACTTTTTCCCGCAGTAATTATACCGAATAATTGCACACGTCCGATCGCGAAAATTGATACTTTTACAATGACGTGTTGATGGGGCGAATGCGGCGAATTTGCCTTAAACGTGCGTTGAGTTAATGCAGGGTTGCTTTTTCTTCACAAATTCATAAAATTTGGGGATTGCAATTATATATACTGCATTTCCGTCGATTTGGATACGAAATTAATAGATCATCATTTTTTTATATTTCAGCGATAATTATTATTGATGAAAGAAAAATGATATAAAAATATAAAATAAATGAAACCATTATAAAAATGTTTTACAAAACGTACTGAATATAAAATGAAAACGTTCTTAATGAAATTTTAAAAGACATAATACGTGAGAACGTGGGAAAAATAACTTAATCTGAATAATATCTCTGTATTAATTGGCATCCTAAGTAATAAAAGGTTCACATTATATTCCCGTAGGAGGAATCATGGCATTGATAAAAGCTTATTTCATAAAAATATATACAAATTTTGTATAAGGGCAACTTTAAGAGTTAAAGATAGAAGGTAAGTACCTAACAAGAATATGACGAGTTCGAAAACATATATAGGGTCAGTTAGATAGGATTTTCTTATAAAAGTTCAAGCAGTAGAAAAATTAATAAAAAAAATATAATTTTTTTATGAAAGACTTCGCAGAGAGTACAGATAAGGAACATAAATCTTTAGAAAATATGCTGGGGTGGAAATTCGAATGGGGGTCACTAGCACATTTGACTCCTCTTAAGTAAATTTTGTGACAGTGGTTGGGAACAAATCTCATAGGGAAGATTTGTTTAAAAAATCTTAGTGGGGAAACTTAATTACGCTTAGTCTTAATTTTTGACCCAACTATGAGATAGACAATCGTCAGTTTTTTTAGGAAAGTTTGCTAGTTCATCACCTCCTTTGTCCATAGTAACACACAAACACACACTCTCTCTCTCTCTCTCTCTTGCTCGTTCTTCTCCTATTTGCTCGGCTCATGAATATTTGTTAATGATAACATTTGTTAATGATACATCACGGCGAATAGTTTAAAATTGAATAGAGGGTGCAATATTTCCACAAAGAATTCTATGAAACTTTGCCCTGAAACGGTGTGTTCATTTCTGGTTAAGAGCAAAGACCACCAGATAGATGAGTGATTAGTTTCCCAAATTTTTGTAGGCTAAGAGATGATGAGGATCATGCTATATTTTGTTGCTCTAGATTACAATACCACATATTTAAATGCGTCCAGGCTCAGTTTCGAAAAATTAAAGTCCAATAACCCCATCAGACTAAAATCAGCATCATATAGTTGCACATTGAGTATGGGGAGGCTATTGAGAAATAGTTTTTGAGGTTTCCGATCCCCAAATGTGACAAATCATCTTATTACTCAAGATAATGCATTTCATGAACCGAATCAGCAAACACAAGACGTTGTTGATGATCGGTATGCATGTGATCTTATTTTAAGCGAATCTTAAAGGTTTTAAGATCTAATTCTTTTCTTTGATTTACTAGGAATGTACGCAACTTTAATTGAAAATATCACCAAAAGTATTTAATTGAGCCAATAAAACTTTGTAGTTAATTGCAGAAGAATTTTGTTTGTGTACAACAGCGACATGCAAGCGTTTGATTTGTTACATCACGAACTTATCCCAGCAGCTCAAATTTTTTCACCAGTTTCCCAATTTTCGTCTTATAATGTACTTCACGACGACTCAAAAATGCTTTAGTTTTGCAAAATGTCACGGCAAAAATATCACCATTCAAAAATTAATTTTAATAATTTCAACTTGTTTTTGAATTGAAAACTCTTATTGGAATAAGTTGTATATACTAACAGACGTAGTAGTTAAAAAACATATTAAGGCTAAAAAAGATTTTTTAAATATTGGTATTCATAATCAGTATTTTAACTAAAAAATAATAAACTTGATTTTTTTAAAATATCGTGGCAACAATGTATTCTTTATTTTTCACTTGCATATTAGTTCTGCAAAATAACGATTGTTAATTCACAAAGTTCTCGTGTCTATATTTGTTCGTTTGTCCCTTTTCAGAGAAATATTGTTTCTGTAAAATAAAAAATGTGTTCCAACTTGTATTAAATAAAAAAAAATAAAAAGAGTTCACAACGAATCTTTACTAAAAATGCCTATTATATTTTTTTTTATTGCAGATTAAGAAGCACTAGAATAACGAGCTTTATTTTGTTTAATTTTCTACAATTATATTATTTTTGTTGACACATAAAGTGAGAAAACAATGACTGCGAATGAAAACTGGATCGCTCCTTTTTTTAAATATTCTTTTGGAGTCTATTTGATATTTCGGCAATAGTTTCTATAAAAAAATTAAATGTTTTTCTTCCAAATAACACTAGCATATACACACATACATAAGTACATACATACACACATACAGGCAAAGTTAAAAATGTAAACAAAAACGAAGCAAAATTACAACAACGTCATATTAAAATTGGTTTAAACATGGGTGCAGTCATTTTTAAAATTTGCTGATTTACACAAGGCTTAAAAAACGTTTCTTAAGCTAAAATTTTGTTATGAATAAAAATTTAGCGAATTTTTCTTAAACAACATTTGAAATGCTGTTTAAAATTCTTATGAATATGGCTGTAAGTATGCACTCACACTGTCATACATACACGTTATCATTTCCTAATTTTGTCCTCAGAACTTTTAAATTTGTTGCAGTAGTGGCAACTCTATTTCAAGACTTGACCGCGCTAAATTGTGGACTGAAGCGAATTCGCTTAGTTTTTTCTTTTAGAACACAATGCTGCATTTTGGGTGAATAGTGTCCAGGGATGGATAGCTGACATAAGTTCTATATCAGAAAAATTTTGAAACATATTGTTAGTTTATTAGTGTTAGGAAAAAGAGATTTGTTGTTTATTTCAGTGTAGAGAGGAACAAACTGGTTTTACTTTTTAAATAAATTTTAAATAAAATCAACCAACTGTTCTTTTAATGTGTTGATTAGTTGGCCTTTGGTTACCCTTCATTCAGTACAAACTTTTACTGCTGAAACTAATCAACTATGAATAACTTAAATAGGAACTTAAAAAATTTAACAATTAGTGATAATTTCTGAATATGCACCATAGTTAATTACATGTTAAGGGCGATGAAGTAAATATCAAAGGCAGTCTTCTGTTAAAAAGAATGAAGAAATAATCATCGTGGATTGATGTAAAAATTATTTGAGATAAAATGTTTTAATGAAATTAAAAATACATACGAGTAGCTTTTATGGTATTTCCAATTGAGAACTTATAAAGTAGAACCGTGACAACTAGAACAAAAAAAGCTTCCACAACATTAAGATTTTCAATGAAAAGTTCATAGCAAACAAAATAATTCAATTAAATAAAAAGTAATTTTTACCTCTTTATGTTAAAGTTCCCTTCTATATCCATTAACATTAATTTATAAATTTAATAATATCTTTATTTGATATCAAACGTGCTATCGCATCTATCTCTGAACACTATAACTAATGGTAGATACAGACTTTGCGACATGTTGATGCAACCAGACAGATTACATTGTCGGTCGCATAGTGTGTAGTATTGTTTATGGTTGCGTTCGAAGTTGCATTCGAACTTTCAAAAATATCAAAATGTTTCGATGTTGCATTGTAGGTTGCAGTGTTGATATTTACTACATCTCCCTTAACATGTAATTAACTATGGCGCATGTTCAGAAATTATCACCAAGTGTTCAATTGTTTTAAGTACCTATTTAAGTTATTCATATTCGATTACTTTCAGCAGTAAAAGCTTAAACTGAATGAAGGGTAACCAAAGGCCAACTAATCAATACATTCAAGGAACAGTTGATTGATTTCATTTACAATTTATTTAAAAAATAAAATCATTTTGTTCCTCTCTAAAATGCAAAAAACAACAAATATCTTTTTTCCTAACACTTTCCTATGTAATAAGTTTAGCTTATCTAGGCGCACGGCAGTGCGTCAGGCCAAGTTCTGGCCAATGCACGTAGTGTGTATATTTACAGGAAGCCATTCAAGCTGTTTTTACCCGCCTCATAACTTTGTTCCCCGCGACCGTAAAATTATGAAATTTAAATCATAATTAGAATAAATTCAGAAATAGTATATCTAAATATGCTGAGGTGTAGTACACGAAAATGAAGTTGAAATGGTATGGGCGTGTTAACGCCAACTTTTTTAATAAAAATTTTTTAGGCTTGCCCTATTGCAGTATGTATCCCGAATTTCAATAAAATAGCTTCCATAAAGCGCCTTAGATTTGCTTTTTTAATTCTAGCCCTTATGGGCGCAGCTCTGCCCTCTTAGCCAAAATTTTCGGATTGTAAATTTTTTTTAGTTTATTTTCCACCTAGACCTAGCTCTGTAGCAAATTTCAGCTCACTAGCACACATTTTAATTTTTATGGGTGTAGCCCCTCACCTAGATCTACTTGTGTACCAAATTTCCGATCTCTAGCTATAGCGGAAGTGCTTCATAATATTGATGAGTGAGTCAGTAGGTCAGTGAGTATGTCTTAAAATAGGCACTTTTTGCACCTCAATATCTCCGGAATTTTTCATTGTAAAACTTTCAAGCTTTGCATATTAGGTTACATGAATTTATTCTAATTATGGTTTAAATTTCATAATTTTACGCTCGCGAGGAACAAAGTTATGAGGCGGGTAAAAACAGCTTGAATGGCTTCCTGTAAATATACACACTACGTGCATTGGCCAGAACTTGGCCTGACGCACTGCCGTGCGCCTAGATAAGCTAAACTTATTACATAGGAAAGTGTTAGGAAAAAAGATATTTGTTGTTTTTTGCATTTTAGAGAGGAACAAAATGATTTTATTTTTTAAATAAATTGTAAATGAAATCAATCAACTGTTCTTTAAATGTATTGATTAGTTGGCCTTTGGTTACCCTTCATTCAGTTTAAGCTTTTACTGCTGAAAGTAATCGAATATGAATAAATTAAATAGGTACTTAAAACAATTGAACACTTGGTGATAATTTCTGAACATGCGCCATAGTTAATTACATGTTAAGGGAGATGTAGTAAATATCAACACTGCAACCTACAATGCAACATCGAAACATTTTGATATTTTTGAAAGTTCGAATGCAACTTCGAACGCAACCATAAACAATACTACACACTATGCGACCGACAATGTAATCTGTCTGGTTGCATCAGCATGTCGCAAAGTCTGTATCTACCATTAGTTATAGTGTTCAGAGATAGATGCGATAGCACGTTTGATATCAAATAAAGATATTATTAAATTTATAAAATAATGTTAATGGATATAGAAGGGAACTTTAACATAAAGAGGTAAAAATTACTTTTTATTTAATTGAATTATTTTGTTTGCTATGAACTTTTCATTGAAAATCTTAATGTTGTGGAAGCTTTTTTTGTTCTAGTTGTCACGGTTCTACTTTATAAGTTCTCAATTGGAAATACCATAAAAGCTACTCGTATGTATTTTTAATTTCATTAAAACATTTTATCTCAAATAATTTTTACATCAATCCACGATGATTATTACTTCATTCTTTTTAACAGAAGACTGCCTTTGATATTTACTTCATCGCCCTTAACATGTAATTAACTATGGTGCATATTCAGAAATTATCACTAATTGTTAAATTTTTTAAGTTCCTATTTAAGTTATTCATAGTTGATTAGTTTCAGCAGTAAAAGTTTGTACTGAATGAAGGGTAACCAAAGGCCAACTAATCAACACATTAAAAGAACAGTTGGTTGATTTTATTTAAAATTTATTTAAAAAGTAAAACCAGTTTGTTCCTCTCTACACTGAAATAAACAACAAATCTCTTTTTCCTAACACTAATAAACTAACAATATGTTTCAAAATTTTTCTGATATAGAACTTATGTCAGCATATCCATCCCTGGACACTATTCACCCAAAATGCAGCACTGTGTTCTAAAAGAAAAAACTAAGCGAATTCGCTTCAGTCCACAATTTAGCGCGGTCAAGTCTTGAAATAGAGTTGCCACTACTGCAACAAATTTAAAAGTTCTGAGGACAAAATTAGGAAATGATAACGTGTATGTATGACAGTGTGAGTGCATACTTACAGCCATATTCATAAGAATTTTAAACAGCATTTCAAATGTTGTTTAAGAAAAATTCGCTAAATTTTTATTCATAACAAAATTTTAGCTTAAGAAACGTTTTTTAAGCCTTGTGTAAATCAGCAAATTTTAAAAATGACTGCACCCATGTTTAAACCAATTTTAATATGACGTTGTTGTAATTTTGCTTCGTTTTTGTTTACATTTTTAACTTTGCCTGTATGTGTGTATGTATGTACTTATGTATGTGTGTATATGCTAGTGTTATTTGGAAGAAAAAAATTTAATTTTTTTATAGAAACTATTGCCGAAATATCAAATAGACTCCAAAAGAATATTTAAAAAAAGGAGCGATCCAGTTTTCATTCGCAGTCATTGTTTTCTCACTTTATGTGTTAACAAAAATAATATAATTGTAGAAAATTAAACAAAATAAAGCTCGTTATTCTAGTGCTTCTTAATCTGCAATAAAAAAAATATAATAGGCATTTTTAGTAAAGATTCGTTGTGAACTCTTTTTATTTATTTTTTTATTTAATACAAGTTGGAACACATTTTTTATTTTACAGAAACAATATTTCTCTGAAAAGGGACAAACGAACAAATATAGACACGAGAACTTTGTGAATTAACAATCGTTATTTTGCAGAACTAATATGCAAGTGAAAAATAAAGAATACATTGTTGCCACGATATTTTAAAAAAATCAAGTTTATTATTTTTTAGTTAAAATACTGATTATGAATACCAATATTTAAAAAATCTTTTTTAGCCTTAATATGTTTTTTAACTACTACGTCTGTTAGTATATACAACTTATTCCAATAAGAGTTTTCAATTCAAAAACAAGTTGAAATTATTAAAATTAATTTTTGAATGGTGATATTTTTGCCGTGACATTTTGCAAAACTAAAGCATTTTTGAGTCGTCGTGAAGTACATTATAAGACGAAAATTGGGAAACTGGTGAAAAAATTTGAGCTGCTGGGATAAGTTCGTGATGTAACAAATCAAACGCTTGCATGTCGCTGTTGTACACAAACAAAATTCTTCTGCAATTAACTACAAAGTTTTATTGGCTCAATTAAATACTTTTGGTGATATTTTCAATTAAAGTTGCGTACATTCCTAGTAAATCAAAGAAAAGAATTAGATCTTAAAACCTTTAAGATTCGGTTAAAATAAGATCACATGCATACCGATCATCAACAACGTCTTGTGTTTGCTGATTCGGTTTATGAAATGCATTATCTTGAGTAATAAGATGATTTGTCACATTTGGGGATCGGAAACCTCAAAAACTATTTCTCAATAGCCTCCCCATACTCAATTTGCAACTATATGATGATGATTTTAGTCTGATGGGGTTATTGGACTTTAATTTTTCGAAACTGAGCCTGGACGCATTTAAATATGTGGTATTGTAATCTAGAGCAACAAAATATAGCATGATCCTCATCATCTCTTAGCCTACACAAATTTGGGAAACTAATCACTCATCTGGTGGTCTTTGCTCCTAACCAGAAGTGAACACACCGTTTCAGGGCAAAGTTTCTTAGAATTCGCCGTGATGTATCTACATTATCATCAACAAACATTCATGAGCCGAGCAAATACATAGGAGAATAACGAGCAAGAGAGATAAAGAGTGTGTGTGTGTTACTATGGACAAAGGAGGTGATGAAGTAGCAAACTTTCCTAAAAAAACTGACGATTGTCTATCTCATAGTTGGGTCAAAAATTAAGACTAAGCGTAATTAAGTTTCCCTACTAAGATTTTTTAAACAAATCTTCCCTATGAGATTTGTTCCCAACCACTGTCACAAAATTTACTTAAGAGGAGTCAAATGTGCTAGTGACCCCCATTCGAATTTCCACCCCAGCATATTTTCTAAAGATTTATGTTTCTTATCTGTACTCTCTGCGAAGTCTTTCATAAAAAAATTATATTTTTTTTTATTAATTTTTCTACTGCTTGAACTGTTATAAGAAAATCCCATCTAACTGACCCTATGTATGTTTTCGAACTCGTCATATTCTTGTTAGGTACTTACCTTCTATCTTTAACTCTTAAAGTTGCCCTTATACAAAATTTGTATATATTTTTATGAAATAAGCTTTTATCAATGCCATGATTCCTCCTACGGGAATATAATGTGAACCCTTTATTACTTAGGATGCCAATTAATACAGAGATATTATTCAGATTAAGTTATTTTTCCCACGTTCTCACGTATTATGTCTTTTAAAATTTCATTAAGAACGTTTTCATTTTATATTCAGTACGTTTTGTAAAACATTTTTATAATGGTTTCATTTATTTTATATTTTTATATCATTTTTCTTTCATCAATAATAATTATCGCTGAAATATAAAAAAAATGATGATCTATTAATTTCGTATCCAAATCGACGGAAATGCAGTATATATAATTGCAATCCCCAAATTTTATGAATTTGTGAAGAAAAAGCAACCCTGCATTAACTCAACGCACGTTTAAGGCAAATTCGCCGCATTCGCCCCATCAACACGTCATTGTAAAAGTATCAATTTTCGCGATCGGACGTGTGCAATTATTCGGTATAATTACTGCGGGAAAAAGTTAGTTAAATATAGTTTATATGTTTCAAAAATATGTGAAAAGTAAAATTTAATGTTTAGTTAATATAACAAAAGTGTTTAATTGTTCAATAGTGCGTTTTTTCTGCGTTAAATCGGAAAATAAAAATTTGCAAAATTCTATGTCCGCCATGATTGTGTATCTATTTGCCAAGTTCGTGTCTTTGTAGTTGTGTTCGTAAGGTAAAACTGTGGCGTTATTAAAAAGGTATTCTTATATGCTCAACTATTTATTCATTGATATGAGATTTGACGTTCCAAAGTGTCAAAATCTGTATAAAAGAAATTACAGGGTTGTAACAATAACATCTTTAAATGCACTTGGTTGCAAGCTTGCAATAACGTTAATTAATAACGAATAGAAAGGGGGTTAAGGACTTTACTAATAGAGGTAGCAAGTATCACTGGAGTACTATTTTTTTCACTAGAAAAGCTTGTAGCCTGATTAAGAGCTTAGCAAAGGGAAGCTCACAAAGTGTGTCCTAAATAAAATTTGAAATGGGAAAACAAAATGAACTTGCAAACTTTAGCAAGCTTTTGCATATTTTGTGGAGCTTCACAAGATGATATAAAGATTTTTATTGCAAGTAAATACATAAACCTAATTGATTTAATGAAATTGTCATTTAATATTGAAAAATATTTACAAAAGGGTTGGATTCGAGAAAGTTTATGTTCCAACCATAAGGCGTTTAGTAGTTTACAAATCTGCGTGTTAGAGGCGGCACTACTTATCAAAAGTACTAATCAAGGCGAATCGATATTGTCCTTGGTACTAATAGTATGTTTCCACTTTACGTGTCACCACAATCACGAGCGAAGCAATTGGCCTCGCCATACAAAATTATGAGAGCGAATCAAGTAGATTCAATATGAATCTACTTGCAAAGCACATAAAATTGGTATATTCTCTAACTTTTATTGGAGTTTATCGCCAGTTTAGCTGAACTAGCTATCAAAACAAAATAGGTACACATACTATGTGTTTGTGTGTGTGTGTGAACAATTATAAACAAACCAAAAAAACATAGATGTGAGTTTAATATAAATAAATTTAACTAATGCTTATTTGCGTATGGATTTATATATGTGCATACGTGCGTATGATACGTATAGATGTGTGAATACACATAAAAAATGCCAATTTATTTCCGCTCTTTCTATTAAAACTAAATTTGACAATGGCAACTCATCTGTTAATTAACATAAATCGCTGGAATGGAAGCAGAAAGTTGCAAACAATTTTACAAATCAACATAGTGATATGATATCCTTCTTAAATAGCTTTTCCCACAACCTTACAGCTTGCTTGGTTCTACACTTAAATAGTTTACTTGGCTAAGATTTTCAGGAATTCCCAAGGGTATGCAACGAATAAAATTTTATTGATTGTTTCCTATTTCAAAGCCACAACAAATGATTTTATTAACTAAGTGCTTTTTCCGCCAGAAATTTTAAACTGTAAACTTTAAAAGAATTGTCATTTAATTGTCTATTAAAGTACAAATATAAAATAAAATAAAAGCTTATGCTTTTTGTATACATACATATATGGATGTAGATGGAAACAGATTGTTTTTGTTCTAGGATGAAGAATAAAAAATTGCCAAATTTCACTTACTTACTTGTAGGAAACGAATTATTTTTTTATAAGATTTTTAAAAGAAACTACAGAACCTATTAAATAAATATTAAAAATGCATAACTTAGATTTTCTTTCACTAAACAGACTTTTGAAACACCCTTTGATTTTCTATTACTGGACATTTGCCTCTTTATTTTCACTTTTACCTTTTACCTCTTAATAAATATATATATATATTTTACTTCTAATTAAACTAATTACTTCTTATTGAACTAACTTTTTTCAGCGTGATGCATCCGTAAGGGTAGTGAATATATGGTTATCTTAATATGGAAAGGCCCTAACTCATTACTGTTTTGAAATCGAGATTTTTGCATTTTTCGGTACATTAGATATAGAAATATACAGAAAACTCGATTTCAAAAAAATAATGAATTAAAGCTTTTCTATGTTAAGGTAACGATATGCTTGTAGGTAGAATTTCATTAAAATCGAAGATTTACTTTTAGGCAATAAATTTCATTAATATCTGCGCTATGATGTGCAGACTCACCACAATCATTTGCTTAATGGTTGGTCATCATCATCCACATTTTATAATAAGTTCAGACATAGGCTTTCAAGACTTCGATACCCAATTTTTGTTTATGTTCGTTTTTATTCTCCTTGGCAGAGATAGAGTCAGTCGTTAGAACCTGTTAACATTTTGTGCATATGAATCTTAAGAAATTAAATTTAAATTGTAGAATTCATACGAGTATACACAAATAACCGTTTACATAAAATATCGACTGAACTTTTTCCAGTAGAAATTGATGCAATTACAAAGATAAATTAAGAATTGTTTGTACTAAAACTAGGTTTCAAAAAAAAATATTTTTTTTTTTTGTGAACTCCGCTATTCTCTATAAAATTATTGATGACATGCTCAGTCTGATTAATTGATTTGTGAAATAAAGTCTCTTTTTATAAATTCGTACAAGAAAAATTGAAATATTATAATTATTTATTTAATTACAAGAGTTTTTAATGTTTTATAAGTTGAGGGTGTAAGAATATGAACTTTGTGTACTATTTGTATGTATATATTACGATAGTGCCAAATTCGGCCGAGTTTTCCATAGTGTCACCCAATATGCAATAGTGACATACATAAATTATTCCTCACTAGTGTAATGAATAAGTGAAGAGCATAACAATATCTATAAATACATATCAAAGACAGAATATGTAAAAGCAAACATAATGCTTATTCAAAAATGTAGAAAGCAAGGAAAAACATATTCCACGTAAAGCAAGGCCTATTAATACGGTTTATGCAAATGCTGAGATGATTACTGTTCTTTTTCTTTGCAGCACCTATCGTAAATACTTGTTTCATAACCCTTTTGAATGAGACTTGGTGTTGAAGTGAAATGCTAAAAAATGGTTTACTCATAAAAAATGTACGAAGAGATTTACTAGGTTATTTAAAGCATAACTTAAGGCGTATGGTGATATATTTCGCGAGAAACTTTGTTCAATGCATGTGCATACTCTCTATTTCATCAAATGTACTTGCCAGCGTTGTACGATTTTTCAGTACTTTTTTAGTATTCAAAACTTTTGCAACTGAAACATTTAACTATGTACTATTCTTTAAACATTGGAGATACTTTTTCATACCAACTGCGTATTATCTTAAAATTTTATTTGAATACTATTCGCAAACGCATTTAAACTTTTTTCAAGCAATTTTGGAAAAAATCGGGCTTAGGACCTCCTCTCAAAAATTAATAAAAATTATCCCATCCGATACAAATTTTAAAAAAATTTAATACAAAAATTGGCGGCGAGTCCCAGCCTCTGAGTCATGAGCATCCAAAGTTTCAGCATAAAATTTTTATTTTATGATATATTTTCCATCCAATGTAGTCAGTAGCGGTATTAATTAAAAGCTTTTAAGAATTTATTGAAATTTTAAAAATTTTCATTTTGTCCATAATAGTATTTCTCAACACAGTGCTGGCCTTAAAAGTTTTCTTTACCATATTTTTTCCCCGACAGCGCCGATTATTAAAGGTTCTTTGTATAGCCTGCCTTTGGTCGGGCTTAAGGATTTTCTCCACCATGGTGTTTCCCAAAAACCGCTGCTTACTAACCCAATTATGCAAAAACGTTAAAGCATGTGTTAAAACCGGTTTTGCCATACAAAATTCGTTTGTTAAACCAACTTTAAGTTTAACAATCGTTTTTGCATACGCGGGTAAATCTTTAGTTTATAACAATATTGGCCCGTTGCGTTTAGAAATACAATGCAGACACAGTTAAAAAATGTGGATTTGTCATTGAAAAACTTGATTTTTATTGTAGATGTTTAAAAAAGAAACCGGTTTGTTTTCATTTTTCTTGTTTTTAAGATGCCCCTTAGTAATCCCCTGTCAGTGACACTATTTTTTTTAAGAAATCCATTTTTTCTGCCGCTTCTTGAAATTTCTCAACGGCAACACTGCGTGTAGAACGCAAGTTAACAAGGAATAAGAGAAATTTTTTTCTGTGTACGATGTGTAACTGTAATTAATGCTACTACTTGCTTACTTATTCTCTTCTTCTTTCATTTGTTTTTCACTTTAATGCAGATCGCGTCAGGAAAATCATTTATTACTTTGCAATAGTTTAGAACAGTTGAAATAATAGTTGAAAATATAATTACATATAAATTTTGTTGTAAAAACTTGGCAAAGCAACGAAATTTCATTGAACTTAATAAAATTGTAATCGCGGAAAAGAATTTTGAAAATTTATTTTAATCAAGAATAAAATCTTGGAAAAATATCGCTCCCGTTGTATTTGTTCCGCCGGTTTGCTTCGTGTTGTGTTACTCGGTGTTAATTGCAATCGTCGCGTCGGTTCGAAATTAATGTGTGTGTGTGTAAAAAGTGTTTTAGTGAAATAAAAGAAAGGCTTTCCATTAAAGCCTTATTTCAAAGCAGAGTATTTAATAGTATAAAGGCGATCATTCATATCTAAATATAATTCATATTGGCCTTATGTCAATTATTAAAAGTGTTCAAGTGAAATAAAAGAAAGGCTTTTCATTGAAGTCTCATTTCAAAGCAGAGTATATAAATAAAAGCATAAAGCCCTATCCTAATATTGGCCTTGTTATGTCAATTGTTGAAAGTGTAAATGTGGTCAAGTGAAATAAAAGAATGCATTTTAATTAAAGCCTCATTTCAAAGCAGAGTATATATTTAATAGCATAAAGGTTAAAGGCGTAATAGTGGTCAAGTGAAATAAAAGAAAGGCTTTTCATTGAAGTCTCATTTCAAAGCAGATTATATAAGTAAAAGCATAAATCCCTATCCTAATATTGGCCTTGTTATGCCAATTGTTTAAAGTGTAGAAGAGGTCAAGTGAAATAAAAGAATGCATTTTAATTAAAGCCTCATTTCAAAGCAGAGTATATATTTAAAAGCAAAAAGGTTAAAGGCGTAATAGTGGTCAAGTGAAATAAAAGAAAGGCTCTTTATTAATGCCTCATTTCAAAGCAGAGTATATAAGTAAAAGCATAAAAGTTAAAGGGGTAAAAGTGGTCAAGTGAAAGAAAAAAAGAAATATATAAGCATAAAGGCGTTCCTTCATTTTCAAATATAATAAATATAATCAAAAGAAAGAATAAGCAAATATGCCCTAAAATAAAATATGAAATGTGTGTGTGTGTATTCAATAACAATACCTATAAATTAAAAAAAAATTCAACTAAAAAATTCGTTTTAATCTGCAAAAAATACTATGTAATATTCGTTTAACAAATAAACAAGAGGTATGTTTCATAAAATACATATATAATAGGTATTAATGTAGATGCAATCTACCTGTTCTTTGATTTTTTGTATTATTTTGGAAAAGGATACGAAAAGTTTCGACAACTTGTATTGAAAACATCAACAGAATAAGAAAACTTGTTTTTGTTTTCAATGTAAGTAATCGATCTGTCGACATGGTGGCACAGGCCGTAAATAAATTTCGAATAATAAAACGAAATTGTTTCTTAATTAAAATATTTGCTATAGAACAGATTTTTTTCTGCAAATATAAATTGTAAGTTTGGAGATTATTTATTTATTTAAAAAATTCGTTAAACGCTATTTCTAAATCTATTTTACATGAACAACACAATAAGGGTATTCACGTAACAAAATTTTCTTCTTGCAAGACTGCATAGTCTTATGCTTCTGAAGTAAGTGTTATATAGAAATATACAGAAAACTCGATTTCAAAAAAATAATGAATTAAAGCTTTTCTATGTTAAGGTAACGATATGCTTGTAGGTAGAATTTCATTAAAATCGAAGATATTAAAAATTTAAATTACATGCGTTTGAAATATTTTAATATTATTAATGGGTTGGCTAGACATTTTATACATGTACCTTTCAACAAGGTGACTTATTTTATGTAGAAAAGAAAACACCACTAGAAAAAATTACGTCAATTACGTCAAAGTCCAATATGAATTTTAAGGACAAAAGTATTCCTTAAAATGCATACTGAACTTTTTTTCCATTTATACTTTATTTGCTTTAATCCTGTCCTTTTTAAAAGCAGACCCAGCTGCTCACATTTTCTTTCAATTAATATATCTGTTGAATTATCTATTTTATAAGAATTAGCTTGTATATATTTAATTTTATAATCTAAAAATGGAAATTTAAAGTGAAGGCCAGTCAAGTCTTTTCGTTCATAGATTTATGTATATTGAAACATACCATCTTAAAAACTTTAAGCATGGAAATATCGAAAACAATAATGCCATTCTAATGAAATCAAATAATTATGAACATTAAAAAAATTTGTAAAACGAATAACGATAAACGCAGTCAATATAACAAAAATAATAAATGTATAAATATCGATATAAGTGAAAATTACATCAACAGAAATCTACATACCTCCACATCTGAAGTCAATGCATCATCCATCCATCAATCACATTTCAAATATTAAGGTAAGTTTATTTCAACTTTTTTGTATATACAAACATACATATATTCCCAATAATTTCTATAAAAAATTACAAATCCAAATTTTAGCTCAATTAAATCGAATAGAAATTAAAAAGTAACACAAATTTATATACAAAATTGCATGTTTATTTTATTTGCATTGGAGCATGATATCATCTACATATAATTCTATAAATACTTACTGACATGAAGAAAAAGATTTAAAAAGTGGCAGTATAATAATACAAATTTTATCATCAAAGTTATTTTGTATTAATTTTTAGTAAGGTTTTATTAAAAATCGCATTAAAAAACATACACAATAATTTACTAAATAAAACATAAATCATGTTATTGTTCTCCTTCTCGCCAATAACACTACATTTTCTAATGTAACTTCTTTGGGAACATAATAATACAGCTTAGCATCATAACCGTTATGTTGCAAATATTCCAAACGAGCATAGTCCAACAATCTTTTGCACATGAAACCAATAGTTTCACGTTCAGCCAAAGACAAACGTTGATTATCATTGATTTCTTCTATATCTTGCGCTGTAAGCTCTTGTTCTTCTAAAGCTTTTCGTCTTTCTCTACTCATGCCGGTGCCACAAACTGCCCAACCTACCATTTTTGTAATAATAACAAATTCGCGATCAGAAATTTGTTGCTTCTTTAAAAATGCTTTGCCTACAAAAGAACGCCAATCGCAACGATGATGACAGCATAAGGCAATCAATATAAAATCTGTTAAATTCTCTTTTGCTTGTGCAATGCAACGTAAGGCTAAGTCTGTAGCTCCACCACATAAATGTTTAGAAACTGCCACGCAATGTTTGAAATTTTTTAAGGTGTCAAATTTGTCTATACAAAAATCTGCTATATCTGCTTTTATACGTTGTACTAGCAAGCGGTCTACAATTTTATTATCCTTTTTATGACGCAAGGACATACGATCGACTAAAATAACTTGTGAATTTTGTTTTGTTTCCAACAACTGAGCCAAATGAACCGCAAACTGGCCTTTGCCGGCTCCAAATTCTACAAAACTGGTGGAATTTTCTATTTTCCCTTCATTTTCCAAAATTCCCAACAAAGCCGCCAATTGCATTAAATGCTTGCGCTGCTCTTTGCCATATTCATCTTTGGCCAACATCTCATCCATGCATTTATGATGACAATCTAGTTTTTCTATGTCATTTGCTAAATATTTTTTATACAACTCCTTAACTTTATCTATTACTTGATAGAATTCTTTGTCTTCCAAGTCTTTCAATATTATATTTTTTAAATCTTCTTGGGCTGGCTCGTCCTTATCATCGCCTACATTTATGTTCTTTTGTATATATTCCGGTTGATCAGTTTCTGCGATGCGAGCATTGCAAATTTTTAAATGTTTATTTAAATTTTTTTCATAAACTGTGTGCCTACCATCCAATGGGCAAGGAATGCGATCTGAGGCAGTTTCTAAACTTACACTGTGCTCGGCACAATAGTCTTTACCCTTGACCACCAACAATTTGCAATAACGTTTTTTGCGTTTGACCCAGTGGGCACATATTTTCACATCTTTAGCTGTTGAATCTTCTTGCTGAAATATTGTTGATTCTGTCATTTTAGATTTCTTTGCCGGTTGCTCTTCGTCAGACATTAAAAGGTTTTTGGTCATATCTTTATTGAAAAATTTTTATAAATAAAAACAATATGCAACTTTCTTTTTACTAAATCCTCAAACAATAAAAACAGAGGTAATATAACGTGAGTTTTAAACAGAGCTGGCGCTGGCCGTCAATTAATTGCTGTCGCCGGCAAGTAGATGAATTGCAATATTATATTGGCATAAAATTAATTTTTGGCTATATTGATCAGGATTATATAAATACTCGAGATATACATATATGTTACGATTTAGTATATGATCATATAAGATGTATTTTGTAAATATTGATGTAATATGTATATGTTTGAATTATTTACTGAATTGATACACCTTCAGCCGTCAACGGTTGTATCGACATCGACTCCGTGCTCTCAATAAAAAAAAATGTACAGCTGACGACCATCCGTGATATTGCCAGATGTTAATTTGTAATGTCCTTATCAAGGCAACTCAATGAGGTATCATTATCATCCCAGCTGGTTAATGTCCACAAGAAAGAAAAATTACAAATTTTGCATAAATTGAGTGTAAGTGGTTTTGTGATTATGCATAAAGTGTATGTCAGAGTGTGTTTCGTAGAAAGCACATACAATTTTTGACACTATTTTATTTATTTTTTCTACCCACTAAATGCGTGTTTCTTTAATTTTGCTGTAAATCGGTGGTACTCTATTTACCTGCCTTGGTTCGTATACAATTCGTGAAATTCATATTAAACTGAAAATGTGAAATCCAATTTGAAAATTTTATTAACGTTCAAAAAAAAATTAGAAATAGAATTTGTTTAACAAAATAAAATTAAAAATCATTAACATAACTAAGAAATTTTGTAACGTTCAGAACTCAAAATTGTTTAATATTTATTCATTATTTTAATTTTTTTTTTCAAAGAATTTTATTAATAAAATATTTTTTATGTTGAAATGTTTAAATTTTTTAAATTAATTTTTTTCTATTATGGTGAGTATACACGATACTACAAATCGTACGATAAATCGTACAAGTATGAAATTAGTAACGTGTATCATGCTGTCATACTTATGAAGTATACTTTGTAGTACGAAATTCAAAAATTTTTGATTTTGGTGGGCGGAGCTTCGATAAGTACGATAATAAGTATTGTGTATCATGATGTTGTACAGCAAAATTAGTTTTATGAGGAAATCATTTAGAAAACGCAGTGTTTCTGCGACTCAATTTTAAAATTAGGTTTATGTAGAGGATATTTTAATTAAAAAAAAGAAAATGAAATATTATTTTAATCATTCTCTACAACATGCCCCTTTTATATTTGCATTATTTTCTTAATTATTTTCCACTGCAGCTCACGTTTAATTAATAAATCCACCACATTATTCATTTATCCGCTTGGGTATTGCCTTAAAAATTTTCTTTTTAAATAAATTAGTATGATTTGTAGTAACGTGTATCTTAAAAAGCGTACTACAACTCATACTACGCCAAGTACGAAATTAAGTATCGTGTATTACATATTGCTCATTTACTCAAAGAACGTAATAAATCAAAAAATAGAATTTTTGAGTTTGTGATGCAGCATTTTCCATTAAGTTGTGTGTAAATTAAAAACTTCAAACGTCTTTTCTGGAAAACTGTTTTTTTGGTGTTATGAAATTTTTTGAGTAAATGAGAAATATGTACCTGCTGAAGGTACCTTGGTTAACATTTGGTTTTTCGTACAAAATTTGTGTTATATACCTTTTATAAAGTAAAATTATTTCTTATGAATAAGGCAGATAATTGTGTTTAACAACTATAATATTTATACATGTGTAAAAAAAAAATAATTTTAAACTATTTTATGAATACAACAAAATGTAAAAGATTATTGGAATTTCAAATCTATTTAGCTACAAAGATTTCCTTTTTCAGGGTTCCGTATACCAAAGGTGAAAAGGAACCCTATTGCTTTCGCTACGCTGTCCGTCTGTCCGTCTGTCCGTCTGTCCGTCACACGGTATTTTCTCAGGAACCGTATGAGCTACGGACCTAAAATTTGGACACAGTATGTAGAACCTTGGCCGCTATAACAACAAATAGTTACATGAGAACTAAAAATTAAAGGGTGTTCCAAACCGAGCAGCGAAAAATGTTAAAATCCCATGAAATATATATACAATTTTATATTGAAACTTGAAATTTGTAAAATTAGTGTATTTTTATACCGACTACAACAATTAACACTAAAATTTAAAAAAATTAAAATTAAAGGGTGGTCGATGGACCACCATTAATGCCATTTTGACTATGTAATTTTGACAATTTGCTATATCTTGGAAACCGTAAGGGGCAAACACTTGAAATTTTCAAAAACGGTAAAACTAAAAAAATCGAAAATTATAAAATCGCCAAACCAAAAAAAAATCGCCAAAAATTAAAAAAAAAATCGCCAAAACGAAAAAAATCGCCAAAATTAAAAAAAAATTTCTAACACTAAAACAAATCGACAAATTCTAAAAAATCGCCAAAACTAAAAAAAAAATTTAAATAAAAAAATCGCAAAAATGAAAAAAATCGCAAAAAATAAAAAAAAAATCGCCAAAATGAAAAAACGCCAAAAACCGAAAAAAATCGCCAGAACAAGAAAATAAAGTGTCAAAATTAAAAAAGAGCCAAAACTTGGAAAAATCGCCAAAACCGATAAAACGCAAAAACCGCCAAAACAAAAAAACCGAAAAGACCCCAAAGACGAAAAAATGCTAAGACTATATATTATATAGGATGAAGTTTGTATTAAATTACATATCTAGTGTTCGTACGGAACCCTTCGTGCGCTTTTGAAGTTGCTACCAAAAATTCCTTGCATTCATAATTTGTTTTTTTTTTGGACGTCTAATTTTACTTCTCTTCACTCATATAGCATATAAGCTAGAAGAGTAACAATAAAAAATAGCAATAAGATAGAAGAGTAACATTGAAACGTAACAACAATAACAACAAGAGCAATGTAAAGAGAAATATGAAAAAACCATGGAAAACAGAAATCGAGTCATTTTTTCTACCCCTCTTCTCTACCCCGTTCGCTAACAAACAAAAAGTGACGTCGAAAAATAGACTTCATAAAAGTCTTCGTGTGAATTAGGTGTAACAACTCTAATATTTATACATGTGTAAAAAAAATTATTTTAAACTATTTTATGAATACAACAAAACGTAAAAGATTATTGGAGTTAAAATCGATTTAGCTACAAAGATTTCCTTCCTATTATTTCGAATCAATCAAATTCCAAGTAGAACATCTCATGAAGGTAATTGATATAATATTTTTTTATGTTCGAGCTTATTCTCTTAAAAACGATACATAAAAACAAAAAAATTACTTTGAAAATATACCGTGCTTCCCTGATACTGTACTACCACTTCAATTGCTTAAAATTCTCGATTTTATGTGTCTCGATTATCTCTAGAAAAATTCGTTTTTCGCAATACAAGTTTTTAGACAGAGTTTGCAAGCAAAGCAAATAAATTGAAGTTTTGTTTCTGTGTATCTTACAGTGTGTTTATCTTATCACGATCTGGCAACTTAGTTTGAAGAATAGAAAAACTGCGGCGAACAAGTGTGAAAGAGAATTACAAAAATCACAAAAATCTGCAAGAACAGTACAATTTTTTATACGTTTACAAAAAATCTAAAGATATTTATACTTTTTGATAAAATATAATTTCAATTCACAGCATTGATATCAAAGAAGCAATATGTAAGTATATTTAAAAATAATTTAGATAATTTTCATAGAAGAAGAAAAAACTAACCTAACATTTTGTGTGTTGTTCTTCAGGGCTCTTGTGAAACCCAAGTCTGAACTCACTCCTGAAGAGTTGGCAAGACAGGAAGAGGAAGAATTCAATACTGGTCCCTTATCTGTGCTAACGCAATCAGTCAAGAATAACACTCAGGTGCTTATCAACTGCCGTAACAATAAGAAACTGTTGGGTAGAGTTAAAGCTTTTGACCGCCACTGCAATATGGTATTGGAAAATGTGAAAGAAATGTGGACGGAAATACCTCGTACGGGTAAAGGTAAAAAGAAAGTTAAACCAGTTAACAAGGATCGTTTTATATCAAAAATGTTCTTGCGGGGCGACTCTGTTATATTAGTATTGCGAAATCCTTTAGCTACAGCTGCCGGCAAATGAAATGAATTTTAAGACAACAATTTTAGTTTTAAGAGGCACACGCGGGAAGAAAACTATTTTTTCAATTGTTTTTAGCTTGCTGTGTAAAAATATTAATAAATTTTTATTTAACATAAATTTACAATGTATTCTAATTATCCTGGCTTAACTGTTGATGTACGATGGGCACATAATTATCATATTGAGCTTGATAGAAATTACCAGCCAGAGGAGCACCTAAATTGTATTTTTCAGCAAATTTGGCTGCCTTGAAGTTGGCTCTATTGCGGCGTGAATTTTTACCAACATGGGGCTCATCGATTGCTATCTTTCCTGGTTGTTTGTACAATAAAAATATATAGCGATGCAGGCCAGTGCCCTTTGGTGGTCCCGAACCCACATAAGCAGCTACAACCTCGCCTTGATCAGTGTTATTACCTGGAATATTGGCTACCAACCAGTGACAGAATTCTCTGAATTTCGGCTCAGCACGGCTTGGTGCATCAGGATCAGTCATTATCAACGTATAGTATTCATCATCATTATTAGCACACCATTCTACATTGGGTTGCGATTTGACTTCAGTTGGTGTTAGTTCGTTGCCTTTGTCAACCTCCAATCCATTGCCATATGATACCTGCCAATTGGTGGAATATTAGAACAGAAAATTAGTTCCCAGTAAATAGTTTTTTCATTTACAATAGAAAGCACAACCACTAAATAGTAATTAATTATAGTTTAATTAATTTAATTATGTAGATATTATCAATTGTTTACTATTGTATTCAATTGAAAAATTTAATTTCGCTTATTAACCTTTAAAAACTGCTGGGGAGATTGTTCTAAAACATCAGGTATAATTTCATTGTCCTTAAACGCATGTTCCACTACTTGTCCAGCATTTATATTTTGTGGCAATTGGAAATAGGCCAACACGAAGAAAATTACAGCCAACTGTTTTGCCATGAGGTCTATTAATAAAATTTTCTTTTTGTTGTTTCCAGAATACACAGTTTTATTTAACTAAATAAAAACATTTAAACAAAACCTGTTTATATATACATGAGTAGTTTTGTTTATAAATCAAAAAAGATTAAATGAAACCAGCTTATACTGTGTGTATGCAGACATACATTCATAAATTTCAGTTAATACACTTTTACCTGCATACATAGACAATTACGTATTATTCAGTTGCCAGATAAATTTTATAAAATATAAAAGCCCATGAATTTTATTTTATCTTCCTATGGGACCGCGCCCATCGCAAAATGAAAAATTACGCTGCTAGTCAACAAATTGAACTCAAATTGTACTACTTTAGAAATCAAATTGTTTTTGGTCAAGTTTTTTTTTTCTTGGAACAGCGCTGAATTATCATTTACGTTGCTCTTCACTAAAAATATTTTTTTTTGACGTAGTGGTTAAACTACTCTCGAGATAAATTTGAATTGAAGTGGGCTGAAAATAAAAAAATTAAATTAGTTACTGTTTGTTTTTTAAATACATATATTATTTATACCAGGGAGTCAAAATAACTTTTTTAACTTGCCGCTACAGAAAGTTGCTGATTTTACACCCCATTTTCGAAGG
Source organism: Tachina grossa (assembly GCA_949987645.1). NCBI lineage: Eukaryota > Metazoa > Arthropoda > Insecta > Diptera > Tachinidae > Tachina > Tachina grossa. Next base: position 183,488,819 of record OX465274.1, read on the forward strand.
ATCTACTTCGTAATTCGAAACGAAAGAAATGCTTTCGAATTTACATATTATTAAAATGCAAATTCAAAAGCATTTTCTTTCGTTTCGTATTACAGAGTACACCCCCTCAAGTTTTCATCATATTTTGACATTTGATTTCACAGAAAACTCATTTTCCAATTTAAGGAAAATTATTTGAATTAAATACATACATACATACATATTAATTTTAATAATGTGTAAATTCAAATGAAATTTTTTTAATATTTTGTTTGAAAAAAAAAACTGATTTTTTAAATTAATAAACTGTTTGATTTAACAACATTTTTACTGAAACTGGGTACAAGATTTTGAGGTTTTAAAACGAAAGTTTTTTTGTAAACCATTTTAACTTTATCTTTACCTGCGTTCGTCTTTTTTTTACATACATTTTGAGAAAATTAAAAACGACAAAAAATTACCAAATTTAACTTCAAAATGGAAACGCGTTTACAGACAATAAATAAACTAAATTTATAATATTAGCGTTCCTTTTCACAACGTATGGTTAAGAGTTAACTTGAACTTTAACTACAAGTTCTTCATACAAAACTTGCCGTTAAAGTCCCTGTTATCTTTTAACCAAACATTGTGAAAAGGTACGTAGTAAGGATTATTCATAAAAAATTTTCTTAAAATGAATTTGAAAAACATTTTGGGCCTTATTTTGTAAAACGCAACGTTTAGCGTTGACAAATTTTGTATGTGTTTTGGTTTTTGTAATTTAAAATTTTTCCAAAATTAGGCCCTTCAATTTTTTATGAATATGATTAAAAAAAAAATATTTCCCTGAAATCAAACTTTTATTAATTTTTGCTAAATTTATTTTTTTTGTGCATATTAGTAAACATTTTTAAATATTTTGTGAATATATTTTTTTAATCAAAATTTAGTTAAAAACTTTTATTAGTTTGAGGGCCAATTTCACCAACTCTATTTAAATATCAATTCATATTTAAATGTCGATTTTGATTAATTTTTGTATGGAAAAATTATTTTTAAATATGAATTGATGTTTCAATAAGTTGGTGAAATTGGCCCTGAGTGTACAAAAAATTATACGACATACTGTTAGTACTTGCCTGCCTTTGTACTATACTGTACGTGCAATTAAAACACTTTCACTAAATTTACTATTTCTAATAAATTAAAAAATAAGATAAACATTTTATCGTTTATTTTTGTCCCCTTTATCATTAGTCTAAATAAATAATTGCTTAATTCACAAAACCTCTTGTATCTCTGTATCGATTGTATTATCATATTAAATACAAGAGTGTAACATTTGTTGTATGAAATTTTCATATAAAAATGAAATACACTATTACACTTTTATTTCATATGTTTTTAAAATGTTGTATTCAAAGAGCGGCTCTCTGAGAGAATTTGTATGTAGCTTGTTCTTCTTTTTTCATTAAAAATACGAAATACATTAATACACAACACAGAGTGTGTTCACAATTAAAAAACCAAAAGTGTATTTGATACAGAAATACACGATAAAGATTGTTGTGAATTAAGCAAATCTTTTTATGATATACAAGATATAAGAATTAATAGTTTTGTAGCTTTTTATTTCTTACCATACACAGCGAATCACTTAAATAAAAAAAATTAATTTTGTAAATTTTGACTGAATATATGTGATTAACAGGGACAAGGACCTCATGCATTTAAAAAAGGTGTTTTAGGCGCCTAAAATATGACATTAAAAACGCAAAATATGCACTAAAAACAATAAAATATGCACATATTTTAAAAAAGTTTTGTTCAAAAAAAAAAGTTTTAAATTTACATAAACTAATTAGAGATATAAAAATATTTTATTTTCTGAAGAGGTGCGAATACAAGCCTTTTATATTAAATTTGTACACAAGATTTAATATGACAACGATTTTTTCTGCATTATTTACTCCAAATAGGCATTTTTCGAGATATTTTTATATTGCAGTAAAGGAGCGATACGTAAATTGAAAAAAAGTGTTATTTATTTATTTTTATTTAAAATTTTTCGAACGTGAAGTTCTATCAACTTGTTTTTAGAAAAAAATCCTTATAACGTCTATAGATGTAATCAGATCAAATTTAAATAATTATTTTTATATAGAATGTTACTACTTTCGGCTTTAATAGAAGAAAATATCATCTTGAAATCACCAAATGACAATATTTATTAAATTTGGTACGTGTGTATGCTTGTACAGTAATTCTACAACAATGCTAGCGAATTAATTTGTCAAAAAACAGTCTTGCATTACTAATTTTTCATTAATAATATATTTTGAAATTTGAATTTTTGACTAAATATGACACAAAACTTTTAATTATACCAAAATATGAGACAAAAATATCCATTTATGACCAAATTATGCAAAAATATGAATTTTCAGCAAAATATGCAAAAATATGCACTTACAAATCGATGCCATTTTCACTCAAATTCAATGTTTCGTAAAGATATTTCGTTCTTGCCATTATCAGGTTTAAGGGAAAAAATATGCATTTGCATGAAACCCCTGTCCCTGGTGATTAACATCGAAGAACCAGAAGAAGAACTTTTGCCAGTACACAAGAAATGAAGAAATATTTTTGCAACGATGACACGGAAGGGAAGGTAGGGTCTCCCGTATCCTACTATCTCGCTTTGCTATCTGAAACGGAAAATGTCAGTATTTCGTTTTAAAAAAAATATTACAAATATTACATTGATATCCAATAAAATTTTGAGACAAAAAAAAATTAATTAATACATTTTATACAAATTTGTGTCTTGCAGTCGTGTAAAAAAAAGGTTTAAAAAGAAGTTTAGTCATGATGGTGCTGGTCTTGGCTAACAACGAATTTTTCATACAACAAAAAGATAAGGATGCCACTTAGTCTGTATAGCACTGAACAAAGTTTGTGTTATTAAAGACACCAATGAGCAACACTACTACCGACGTGGTAAAAGAGTTTAACTAAAACGACACGGTGTTGCCATTTTAGAATTTTCACTGGTAGATCTGGCATATTCTTTCGTAAATGTTAAAAAGCATTCAAGTTGTTCAATTTGTTTCTTATTTATTAATTGTTTATTTACATTTTGTTAAATAATTAGTTTATTTTTCAATTAATTTAAGTTCTGTATGGGTAGTAAATCTGTTGGGTTGTAAATCTAGTCTCAATTTTATGAAAAATTTTGATTTCATAAAAATCTTTAAACATATTTTAACAGAAAAATTTTAATATTTGAAAATTTAAGCAATTATAAAACCTCAGAAAATAATGAAAAATTAACTACTAATTATTTTAATAAATAAAAGAAAAACCTGCTTTTTTCTTCGAGTTAATTCATACGTATAAACATTATGCCCATGAAATTACATTTTTTCTTTTAGCATATGTGTATCTGTTTACCCCATTAATATTAAATTATTATATTGCAACACGTTAATGGTTTGTTTTTTTTTTTAATTTAAATTAGGGGTTTTATATTTTAACTAGGCCAATTTTCCGTTTTTTTCTCTTGTAAATAAAAACATTTAAATTTTTAAGTAAAACTTCAATAAAATAAACCCCAAAAGAACCTATAACATGAATTTCATACATGCTTACACACGTATGTAAGTATAAGCTGCAGCGACAATCAAATAAAGCAAATTTTATAAGGGAAGTTTATTCAACATAAAATTAGCAGAGTCACTTCCGCTCAATGAGATACTTTTATCCAGTATTTAGAGGTTTCCACGCAATAAATAAAGAATATTTTGCGGTTTGTAACCGCAATTACATTCATAATTTTTAAATTAGTGCTTGGTGAACGAATATAAATGTTTTGCTTTGAAATTACAATTTGCGTCATAAGCAAAATTATACAGTCGAATTTCTCTATAGTGAACTTTGTGATAGCTAATGAAGCTCTACCTATTAGGAATTGATTTAAATAAATTCAGTGAAGTGCGACTTTGACCCGCGAGCGAAGGATTTCGTACGGTTATTAGATATGTAATTCAATACGAATTTTAGTTTTTAAACAATTTTAGTTCTTTTTCGTTTTTGGGTTTTTTTTTTCGGTTTTGAGCGTTGTTTTTTAGTTTTTTGCATTTTTTCGGCCTTTGGCGCTTTTTTTAGTTTTGGCATTTGTTTTCCCTTAATGTTGATTTTTTCGATTTTTGGCGTTTTTTCTTTTATGCGATTTTTTTTTCATTTTGGCGATTTTTTTTTTCATTTTGGCCCTTTTTTATTTTTGGCGATTTTTTCAATTTGGCGCTTTTTTTCATTTTGGCGCTTTTTTCATTTTGGCGATTTTTTTTTTCATTTGACCGATTTTTTAGTTTTGGCGCAGCTTTCGCATTTTGGCGATTTTTTTCCGGTTTTTGGCGTTTTTTTTTCATTTTGTCGATTTTTTCGGTTTTGCCTTTTAAGTTGGTGCTTTTTTTCGTTTAAGGGATTTTTTTTTGGTTTTTGGCGATTTTTTTGGTTTGGCGATTTTATAATTGTCGGATTTTTTAGTTTTACCGTTTTTGAAAATTTCAAGAGTTTGCCTCTTACGGCCTCCAAGATACAGCAAGTTGTCAAAATCACGAAGTAAAAATTGCATTAACTAATGGAACACCCTTTAATTTAAACTTTTTAAATTTAGTGTTAATTGTTGTAGTCTGTATAAAAATACACTAACTTTACAAATTCCAAGTGTATATATGTACATACAATTGTATGTATATTACATGGGATTTTAACATTTTTCGTTGCTCGTTTTAGAACACCCTTTAATTTTTAATTCTCATGTATTTTTTGTTGTAGCGGCCAAGGTTCTACATACTGTGTCCAAATTTCAGGTCCGTAGCTCTTGCGGTTCCTGAGGAAATAGCGTGTGACGGACAGACGGACAGCGTAGCGAAAACAATACAAAATACAGCTTTTTACCCGACTGCCCGACGCAAAGAAGAATATTGTGTTTATCAGCCTATGTATGAATGAATGTACATATGTATGTATGTGTGTTCCTTTCCGGCACTATATAAACTGAAAGCGTGTAGGGATTTTGATGATTCATCAATCGTTTTGCCTTAATCCTGGGAGTGTCACTAAAGATATGACAGTAGTCAAAACTCAATATGGCGGCCAGCAGCCATTTTGTAAAGACGAAAAAAATAAAAAGTCGACGAACTATATCAAAATGGGTATCATTCGACAGGTATTTTAAAATCATCTTTAGGTTTCTCTTATGATTTTTCATTTGGAATGACCATTTAGGATAGATATTTAACGGTTTAAATTTGTTCGCTGTCAGGTTTTTTGATATTTTCTAATTACTAATTTTTTAGTTATAATTATACAGCCTTATCTATAAAACTTATTAAGGCTTTATAAAGCGTTCTTAAGAAAAATTTTCCTAAAAAATTTTTCTCAAAAAGCTTCTACAAAGCCTTGATGAGTTTTATAAATAAGGCTGTTAGTGTATGTATTTTGATTTCCTTATCAGACGTTTTTTTGTCTTCATATAATTAAATATTTTAAACAAATCTCTGCTACACATACTAACATAGGAAATAAAATATAATCAGCGGTTTCTCAAGAGATGCAAATAAGACCCTGATCTAAACTCTCGAAACGCCGAAATATGTACTTATGCATATCTCCGTTGGGTCTTCTCTTACAGATCAATCGCTAGAAAAAATTAGGATTTTGTTTGACAGTGTAATTAAATTTCATCTTCTACTGCCTATAACGATTTTACGCTCAATGAGACATGAAATATGGTACTGAATAGCAAAGTAGATAAATTGTCATTATATTTAATATATCGACACGATTAGATCAGATACTGATATATATACTTGCAATAAAAGTGAATGTGTTTAAATATAAGGAATATACACATATCGTAATCTTAATATAGAAAGGCCCTAACTCATTATTTTTTTTTTTTTTTGAAATCGAGTTTTATGTAGATTTCGATAGAAGAACATCTAACGTATCGAAAGATTCAAAAATCTCCATTTTATTGGGTGTTTTTTATTGAGGTATAGAACTTTAAGTTGGCATCACTTTTTTAACTGGCGGCCATTTTGTCAGCTGTCAAGTGATTAATATTTAGTTTGGTTTGCCATTTCATCATGAACAGGTTGACAAAAGAACAACGCTTGCAAATCGTGCAAATTTATTTCGAAAATAATGGTTCAGTTCGCGAAGTTTACCGCAAGCTCCGTCCATTTTATGGTCGACATAATCGTCCATCAGAGCAATTAATTCGGTTAACCATGGATCGTTTTCGCACTACGTTTACTCTATGTGATAATACGCATCCGCAGAGACGTCGAACAGTGCGCACCGAAGAAACAATTGCCGCTGTAGAGCAAAGTGTTGAAGAGGACCCGAATGAATCGATTCGCCACCGTGCACAGCAATTGGAGCTTTGTCCATCAACTTTATGGAAGATTTTGCGCAAAGATCTTGGCTTGCGACCTTACAAGATCCAGCTTGTGCAAGAATTAAAGCCGCGAGACCATGCAATGCGTCGTGATTTTGGTGTATGGGCCGAAAATGAGATTGATCTCGATGCTGATTTTCATCGCAAAATTTTGTTCAGTGATGAGGCTCATTTTTGGTTGAATGGCTACGTCAACAAGCAAAATTGCCGCATTTGGAGTGAAGAGAATCCACATGAGACCCTTGAGACGCCATTACATCCACAAAAACTGACTGTTTGGTGTGCTCTATGGGCTGGTGGAGTCATTGGGCCATACTTCTTCCGAAATAATGCTGGAGAGTCAGTTACCGTTAATGGAGACCGGTATAGAGCCATGATAACCGACTATTTTGTTCCCGAATTGGATAGTATGAATGTGGATGAGTTGTGGTTCCAACAATACGGCGCTACATGCCACACAGCGCACGTCACAATCGATTTATTGAAGGAAACATTCGATGAGCACATAATTTCGCGGAATGGACCTGTCAATTGGCCACCAAGATCGTGTGATTTGACACCATTGGATTATTTTCTTTGGGGATATGTGAAGTCGCTCGTCTACGCCAACAAACCAGAAACGTTAGGGGACTTGGAAGCCAACATTCGTGGCGTTATTGCCAACATACGGCCCCATATGCTCGAAAAAGTGGTTGAAAATTGGACCTGTAGAATTGGCTTTATTCGAGCCAGCCGCGGCGACCACATGCACGAAATCATATTTAAACATTAATGGCATAAAATTATCCTTCCAATAAAGCCAAATTGATGGACATTAAAACGATTTTCTTGTGTTTTATTTCAATTCGAAGTTATATACCTCTAAAAAAACACCCTTTACAAAAAATAATAAATTAGGGCCTTTTCTATATTAAGGCAACGGTATGTATTTATGCCTACTTTCCTTAAAAAAATATGTTACATAACCAAAATTTTCTTACAATTCAAAGCCCAATCTCGCTAATAATATATCCGAAAACTCATCATATTGTGCTACATAAAAATTCCCGGCCACAGGAATGCCCAAGCCATATTTTTCCGCAAAAATTTTAGTAGAAAATTTAGCTCTGCCCTCAATACTGTTGGCAGCAGAATACTTTTCATCGAATGTCAGCTTGCCTGGCTGTTTAAAGAGTAAAAATACATAACGATGAAATCCGGAATCCTTAGCAGGACCAGAACCTTGATAATCAGACAATAAATCTCCATTGTCAATATTATCTTCTGGTATATTTACAATAACCCAATGGCGCCATTCTTTCAATGAAGTATCTTCACGTGATGGTGCATCTATTTCGGTAAAAAGAAGTGTGTAAAATGTATCCTTTTCAGCCTGCCATGCTACCAACGGAGCGTTTTGCACTTGGGTGGGTGTTAGTTCCGCTCCCATATTAGCTGAAACACCGCTGTCGAAGGAAATCTTGATGTTGTGCATAGAAGTTTTACTAAAATGTTTTATTACATATTGTTATTATTAAAACCTTTAGAATTTCCCGAGGTCCTTCATCTAAGAGATCTGGTATGACTTCATGCCTTTTCATCGCATTTATTATTTCAAAATCCTCCCCTAAGACGCCATTAACCAGCAGAAAAATTTTTATGAAGAAACCGATTTTCATTGTTCTCAAGTTGTGTTTGTACGTTATAAAACATTGAATGATTTTGAACGTTTTTAAACTTTGCTTTAAATACTTAAAAGCTGCTGTTGTCAAGTTTTATGTTTAAACAATCTTTAGGCAGATAAAAGCTGTTTAGCTTGTAAGATGAATGCTAAACATGTGCGTACTTAGGTGTGTATATACAAATTGGAGATGGCAGCATGAATACGTTGTTCTGCATGTACCAAAACAATAACTCATAATTTTTTCGGAAATTTCAATACAAAGTTTATTTGAGAGCGGAAGCAATGTTACTTCCAGAATGGGTTTTCTTTGTCTAGAATTCCAAATATGTATGGCATTTTCTTTTGAGCTTCAAAACTTCTGAATTTTCGAAATTGTACTTCAAAATTTTACTTCTTAAGAATGCCTCTACATCACCTGAATAAAAGAACACGCTTGTAAGATTTGAAATAATGGAAAAATTACTGCCGCAAAAGAACATTCTGGTAGCACTTAGCAACTTGTAAAGGAAAATTGCATTGCTATGCTATTGATGTTGATGTTGAGGGTTCACCTCTGGCTCATACTCGAACCTTCTTCTGGGTGGTAAATAAAAGTTACTAAAAACTAATCGGAGGAAAGTCATATGATATTAACTGATACACATAAACCAAGAGAACTCTTTAACGGCTTACCAACAGAGAATGACAAAAGTATAAATTTAACTACTCTTTGAGTGTTGGGCGTCAAACAACTATGAATGCGTATAATAATACAAAATAGGCTCATATGCAAACACACGCATTAATTTTAAACCAAATACGTATAATTATAAATATGCAAGTTTTTAAACTACGCAGCACAAGCAATCGTAACTAAAATTTAAAGACTGTATGAGCTACAATCATACGCATAAGTATAAAAATACTCTGAGTACTAATCCGCTACACATGCGTATATACAGGGCTATTTTATTTGCACACACGTAAAATATGTTTTCAAACAGCCACAGCCACATATGTATGTTTATGGTGTGCGAATAATGAATAAAACTCCCGAGTATCATGAATATTTTTTTTATCCGATTAAATATCCATAGCCTGAGTATAAACATTCTCATATCATTAGTATTTTTTTTATCCGATTAAATATCCATAGCCTGAATATAAACATTCTCATATAAACATGACATAACCATAGCCATAGAGAGCAAAGTAATGGGCAACACTGTATTCGATTATACGTGACTCGCCATAACGCCATAACTCTCACCATAGAAACCAATTGAATTTTGGTTTGGTTATGGTTATGGCATTATGGCTATTTCACGTCTAATTTAAGCTATAGAGTCAATGCGGTTGATACGCATGTGCCTTTTTATTTTGAGTTGTAGCAATTATTTAATTTTTCGAATAACGAAGTAGAGATGCTGTTGTATGTTGAAATCGTCTATAATCATAGTTGCTTCAGAAAAAATATGTAAGCGTACTAATTGTTTGCGCTACAATTATGATTATACCCAGTTACTAAAATTAAGAATATTTACTTATACTGGTGGTAATATCGAAAAAAGCGCTATGAATACAATAAATTCAGTAAAATGCGACTTTGACTCGCGTACGAAGGGTTCCGTACGGAAACTAGATGGGTAATACTATACGAACTTTAGCCTATAGTTATAATATATAGTTTTAACATGTTTTTCGTTCTTGTGATTTTTATCGGTTTTGAGCGTTTTTTTAATTTGACGTATTGTTTTAGTTTTGGCGTTTTTTCGGATTTGTCGCTTTTTCCCCGTTTTGGTGATTTTACTCGGTTTTTGGGCTTCTTTTTGGCGATTTTTTTATATTGGCGATTTTTTTTAATGTTATCGTTATTTTTCGGTTTTTGACGATTTATTTTAGTTTAAGATTTTTTTAATCTGGCTCTTTTGTCGTTTTGGCGATTTTTTTCGGTTTTTGGCGATTTTTTTTGGCTTGGCGATTTTCTAATTTTGGGATATTTTAATTTTAGCGTTTTTGAAAATTTAAAAAGTTTGCCTCTTTCGGTTGTCAATTGTCAAAATTACATTAATTGATAGAAGACCCTTTAATTTTAATTTTTTTAAATTTTATGGTTAATTGTTGTAGTCTGTATAAATATATACTAACTGCAAATTTCATGGGATTTTAGATTTCAGGTCCAAATTTCAGGTTCTTGGGAAAATAGTCTGTGACGGACATACAGACAGACAGTCTTAAGTGCTAAGAGCAAAGTAGTGAACATCAAAGTCAATCCTGTGAATTAAACATCATGGTATTTTATCAGAAAATACTTTAATTTTCTGAGTAGAGGCAGTTGCCAGTGGGAAAAGGCAATGAATAGTAGAGCTGTGCCAAATCGTTCTTTTCAGTGACCGGTCATTTTCGTTCAATTAGCAAAAAATTTACCCGTTCGTTCAATCGTTCACTTTTGAACGACAGTATGAAACAATGCTATTTTGTAAGAATAATAAAATCGGTTGTAGTTATATACGAATATGTAAATAATGCGAATGAATTAATTGAAGAATTTATTAAAAAAAGTTGAATTATTTATTTAAAAAATTATATTTAAATTCATTTTATAAATAATTTCTTGTTTTTTCGACTAGAATATTGTACATCTTATTTTGGCTTAATATTTAGTTTAATATTAAGACTAAGAAAGGCACTTTTGTTTGGTTTTGCTAGTTTTTTTTCTTCAGATAATTAATAAAAGCATTGTAACTCTTTTATCGTTATTTATATATCAAAAGCGCATCAATGTTTGAATGTTACTTCTCAAAGTTTAAGTTAAAATTTTGTCCTCAAAAATATTTAAAAAAAATATCTCAAGCACTACAAATTCATTTTAGACTGAGGTAATGAAATGTATGTATAAATATATGTATGTATATACAGTTAAGTTCTAACATCTTTACTTTGTAAAAAAGCTTTATAAAAAACACTAGTAAAAATACTTCTTGTGAAAAGACTATTAAATCAAATTATAAAAAGAATGATGGCAGTGCCACAGCGATGCCAAATTGAATTTAGTATACACCTACCTAAACCTTTTAAAACACAAAAACTCAACTCAAACAGAAAGACATAACATAAATAGGAAACATGAACGTAAGCAAATTTGACTTAAAAGACTTGGAACACAAACTGAATGAACGAAACATCGAGCGGTACACTACTGATCCAAAAGCGTTCAGTAAAATCACCGGATCAGTTCGTTCAATTTAACCCGTTCGTTCATGAGCTACACAGCTCTAATGAATAGTAAAGGTGAACGTAATGCAAATCATGTATAATTTTTCATTTTAAGGCTGGTACTCTGTTCAAAGTTGTGAAAAATTTTCAGCACCATTGGTTATTTCGCGTAAAAAATTTGACATGTACTAACTCGCGGTTTTTTTTATAAATTTCTCGCATTGTCAAATTTCTGTGCGAAAAAAGCACTGCTCATGTTGTTTCGCAGATAAACTAAAATGATGCCAGACTAATTTTGCATGGAAAGACGTGATTTTACGTGTTTTTCACAACAAGAGCAGAGTACTACTTTTGCGAATTTATTTCGCAAATATTTCATACCAAATACTTTTATATGTAGTTTGACAGCATTTCGCACGAAATTGTGAACAGAGCACCACCAGGCTTTAAATAGGCCGTAAAATGAGTTTCAGATATAAACTTTTAAAACGCCGATACTTGTATATCGTTTTTCAAGTCCCCTCTACAACAAACAGTTGGAAGAACATTTTTGTGTATTGGACAGTGTTATTGGATTCTTATGTAAAGTAATAATTATTAAAAATTATTCGAATGTTCGACCAGAATTTTTTTCATAATTTTTTAGTCTAAAATTTGAAATTTTGCTGTATGAATGGGTTATCGGCAGATAAAGATTTTGCTTCTTTAAACATTAAAAATTAATTTTCAAACAAAAAATTTAACAATATTATTTACCAAAAATAAATTACAATTTTCCTGATCATTGAAGTTGAACGAAAATTTGTGTAATTGAAATATTTCATGTGTGTTATAAATTGATAACATTTAACGTCTTAAGTATGAATTTTATTTTAAGCACTATTGTTAAACAATATTTGCAATGATAATGAAGTCATTTGATGGTCATTTAAATTGTAATCGCAAAAAACGAATAGCAGAGTTGTGCAAACTATTTGACGTATTTATAATATATAAAAAAATAAATAAATATTATATAATGTACTTATAACTTAGTGTCTTTTTCAATTTCCCGCCTCTTGATTGAAATGGTAATACTGTTGCTGTCAAGAGGCAAATGCCAGTTGACGGCCAATTAAGGTCAGTATACCCGAAAATTTTGAAAAAATCGACTATATGGTGTTGGCCGATCGAAGAGCAAAAGTGCGTGAGATTGTTGATGCCATAGGCATTGCATATGACAGGGTGGTTTCGATTTTAAATGATCAGCTGGATTTAAGAAAGTTGTCTGCAAGATGAGTGGCCCGTTTGCTCTCAATTGACCATAAACGTAAACGTGCGACAACTTCAAAGGATTGTTTTGAGTTGTTTTCTTTTTTACTCCTATACCTGAAACAAATGTTTTGCAAACAGTGTTGTTTAGCGTTTATTTTAGAAGATTTTAAAAGATTTAGTAAAACATTTGAAAAATCCCTCATGTATTAAAAGTTCTTGTAAGTGGTCTTGTGCAGGGGTCTAATGCATACATATCGTTCCATTATTGCAAGAAAGGCATAACTCAAAAAAGCTAGTTTTGACGAAAATAAGTTTTAAGTTTTCAATTTACATACAACTCAATGAAGATATATTAAAATATTTTTCTTTTCTCAAGATGTGAGTGTCTTTTGTATTTATTAAATATTTTACACAAGATTAAATAAAATATAATTATAATTATTTTGAATTAGGACTATGTGCCATTAAAGGAGCGATATGTATTTATGTAGATATGTATTTTATTTCTCTACTAATAATTGTTTATGTTCAATTTGCACTTGCTAGTTAGCAACACGCAATGAAATAATAATTTGCAAGCACGCATGCTAATAAATTGATTGCAATATTTAACAGTTAGCAAAGCGACAGAAAATCAGCAATTTCAGCTGAACTTGCCGTTCTGGTTTGGATACATATTTATGTATTTTATATGAAGCTTTCAGTTTTAGGAACTTAAATTTTTGACGTTTTAAAATGACCTTGACCACCAAAATAAATAATACATGCAGACCACCTAAATGTCGACCCATTTTAGTTTCATCTCTTACTTGTCTAAAAAAAATAAAAAACATTAAGAAACATTTTATGCTTTTTTTAATTGGCAAAAAAAAAAACATTTCTAAAATTATCATATGCAAAGTTTTTTGATTTTATAAATTGTATACATTTTATTTTAGCACAACTTAAACTTGTTGGCATTTATTTGGTGGTTTTGTTAATCAAAAGATTTATTAACATTACAATAATTTAAATCTACCGGTTGGTTGGTTGATTGGTGGCTTTAAGTGCAGAAATGGTGATAAAATTAAGAAAAAAAAAAATTATGTAGATATAAGAAACTAGTTTAATTTATGAATACTAATAATAATAAATACATAAATTGCGAAAAGCATGTTTTCAAAACTAAAACAAAAAAATTAATGAATTAAAACCCCAATTGCTTATACAATTCCAAGACAGAGTCATCGTATTGAGACTGAAAGAAGTTACCAGCTAGGGGTGGTGCTTCCAAATTATATTTCTTCATAAATTCCTTAGTAGAGAACTTTTCACGACCCGCTGCTTGGTTTTTGCCAATATGTTTCTCCTCAAATTCCAATTTCTTGGGTTGTTTGAACAAAAGAAATGTATAACGATGGAAACCAGAGTCCTTTGGTGCTCCAGAGCCCACATACTCAGTTAGAACTTCACCTTTAGCCAAATTATCCCCAGGAATATTAACCACTAGCCAATGATGCCATTCACGCATTGTAGGCTCTTTGCGTGAGGGAGCATCAGGATCAGTCATGATCAGAGTATAATACGTGCCCGCCTCTGCTTGCCATTCAATTATGGGTTGATTTTTAACTTGAGTGGGAGTTAGTTCAACACCTTTATCAGCTTGTATGCCATTATCATAAGTGACCTAGAGGAAATGGTAATTTATTGCAATTAATAACACATCTTGGTTAATCCTTTAATTCTTCAATTGTAAAACCTTTAAAAAATGTTTTGGTCCTTCATCAATAATATCGGGTATGACTTCCAAATGCTTCATAAACTTGGTGATTTCGGAATCTTGTGCCTTAATGTTCATAGCGTTCAAGCCAAGTAGACAGCATGCAAATATCACTTTAAAGGTCATTTTTTGTTTGTTTGATGCCGCCTGCCGGTACTAGTTTTTTTTTATATTGATATTTATATTTTCTTTTTTAAAATTTATTTTTATGAGATCTTTGTAGTTTAAATGTTAAATATCGACTGAAATCTTAATTAATAAAAATCTCAGTTTTAATAAATGTATAAATGTATAAACGTTTTTATCTGTCAGATTTATCTAAAGCTTAAATCAAAAGCTTTTTATTTTATAAATGTTGTTAAAGCAGCTTCCAAGCAACTAAAACTTTTATAATTAAACAGTATCCGTTGTTCAATTTTATTGTTTTTTTTTTTGTATTCTTCTTGGAAATAAAAATTTGTTTAGCATCACAACAAATAAATTCAGTAAAGTGCGACGACTTTGACTCTCACACGAGGGGTTCCGTACTGTGTAAGAATTTTTAGTTTTTGCGCTTGTATATTTTTGGCGATTTTTTGGTTTTTGCGCTTCTTTTTCATGTTGACGGGGTTTTTGATGTGTAAACATCTATACGCTAGGGGGTTAAAATCTTTTGACTTTGATTTCTTTGCTGAGATGCACACAGCATTGTCAAATCGGTGTGAGCTATGTATGAGTGTATTAGTGTTTGAAAGAAGCAATACCAGGCAGAGAAACAAGTCGACCGGCTCGAAGCCGACGGTGCGCCGCCGCCGGTTATTTTTCTGTATATTTCCGTACACCAAAGGTGAAAATGAACCGTAAGAGCATGAGAGTTATAAACTAAAGGGTGTTCCAAAACGAGCAACGAAAAATGTTAAAATCCCATGTAATATACATACAATTGTATGTACATATATACACTTAAAATTTTAAAAGTTAGTGTATTTTTATACAAACTACTACACTAAATTTAAAAAATTTAAATAAATGGGTGTTCCATCAGTTAATGCAATGTTGACTTTGTAATTTTGACAACGTGCTGTATTTTGGAAACCGTAAGAGCAAAACTCTTGAAATTTTCAAAAACGGTAAAACTAAAAAATCAAAAAAATATAAAATCGCCAAATATAAAAAAATCGCCAAAATCAAAACAAAAATCGCCAAAACGAAAAAAGCACCAAATTAAAAAAAATCTCTAGGACTAAAATAAATCGCCAAAAATCGGAAAAGTCGCCAGAATGAAAAAAATCCTTAAACAAAAGAATCGACAATATGAAAAAATCGCCTAAATAAAAAAACCCCAAGAACAGAAAAAAATCGCCAAAATGAAAAAATCGCCAAAAAGAAAAAAATTGCGAAAATTAAAAAACCCAAAAAAAGGAAAAACGCCAAAACGAGAAAAAAGCGATAAAACTCGCACTTTACTGAATTTATTTTAATTGCAATGCGTACACAACAACAAGAACAGCAACAACTAAACGATGAACAACAGGAATTAAAAATTAAAAAGTAAAAGTAAAGGCATTTACCATAGATGAGCACTACAGTACCACTAAAGTTTCAGTAAAAACAATAAAAAATGTTTAACAAGTAAATTTTTATTGATTACTAAAATTTTGTTTCTACAATTTTTATAAATTGCTTAAATGATTTGTTATATGATGAGGTGCATTGAATTTTCAGTAATCAGTAATGCCCGTATTCATAATGAAATTCTACCAAGTGGCTAAATGTTTTTCATACAAAAGTTTCAAAATTTGAATGAAAAAACTTTGCCACTTGCTACAATTTTATTATGATTACGGCCCTACGATTTTACTAGTAATGCAAATTAAATTTCATTAGCAGTAAAAATTTACTGAATTTTTTTTAGTAATCAGTAAATTTACTGCTTACTGCAATTTTGAATGCAGTACATATAATTACAAATACTGCAGTGTGCCCATTTACTAACCAAATAAGTTTAATAAAACAAACAAAAACCAACAAATTCATATGTATTTACAATATTGAAAGTTTTGATACTTTTAATTAATTAATTTAAAAAAAGATACTAAAAGCATAAGTACTTCCAACTTAAAAAAAATTTCATTACTAGATGTTTATACATCTCCTCTGTGATCGGACTCACATTGATTTTTTTTTGTTTTTGTCGTTTTGGCGATTCTTTTAGCGTTGACGGTTTTTTTTGTTTTTGGCGTTTCGGCGATTTTTAAGGGTTTTGGCGATTTTTTTAGAACTGACTCGTTTTTATTTTTGGCGATTTTTCAGTTTCTTGGCGTTTTTTTGTAGTAGTGATTTTTTTCAGTTTTTGGTATTTTTTTAGTATTGATGCTTATTTTATTTTTGACTTTTTTAGTTTTTGCGCTTCTTTTTCATGTTGACGTTTTTTTGTTTTTGACGTTTCGGCGATTTTTTTCGGTTTATGGCCATTTCTTTTTCGGTTTACTGCCGCTCTTTTATTTTTGGCTTTTTTTTCGTTTTGGCGATTTTTTTTTTGTTATTTTAGAATACGTATTTTTATTTTATAATTTCAGTTTTGGCGTTCCTTTTTAATTTAGCCGGTTTTTTTTAGTTAGACGTTTATTTATTTTTGATGTTGTAGCGATTTCTTTTAGTTTTTGGTATTTTTTTTAATACTGATGCTTTTTTTATTTGGCGGTTCTGGCGATTTTTTTTCGTTTTTTGGCAATTTTTAATTTTTTGGGGGTTTTTTCGTTTCTGTGTTGTTTTAGGGTTTTTGGAAATTTTTTAGTACTGACGCTTTTTTAGCTTATCTGTTCTTTCGTTTTAATGATTTTTGGCAATTTTTTTGTTTTTTAAGAATATGTGTTATTATTTTTTTTTTTTTTTAGCAATTTTCTAAGTTTTGGAGCTTCTTTTTCATTTAGGCATTTTTTCGATTTTTGTAGATTTTTATGGTTTTTTGCAAATATGTATTTTTAATTGTAGTGATTTTTTGTTTTGGCGCTTTTTTTAATTTTTTAAAGTTTTCGCGATTTTTTTGGTGTTTTGGCTTTTTTAGTATTGACGTTTTTTTTTTTTTTTTTGATTTTGGTATTTTTTCGTTTTGGCGTTTTTCGGCTTTTGGCTATTTTTGTTTGTTTTTTACAATACATAATATTTAGCGATTTTGTTTAGTTTTGGCGCTTTTTTCATTTTGTCGATTTGTTTAGTTGCTTGCCGACTTTTAATTTATGCTGTTTTTTTTTAATTTTACCGATTTTATTAATTTCTGGGGCCAAATTACGGCACTCGTTTTCGAACTAAAATTACGAAATATTTCAACAGAGTTTATATGGCAATATTTTTAAATTTCGAATCGTATCGAATGCCGTAATTTGCCACCTGGTGATGTTTTTTATCAAAGCGCTTTTTTATTTTGGCAATTTTCCGTTTCGACATTTTTTAATTTTAGGATTTTTTAATTTTAGCGTTTTCGGAAATTTCAACAGTTTTACCCTTACGTTGTCCAAGTTACAGAAAGTTGCCAAATTACATTAACTGATAGAATACCCTTTAATTTGGACTTTTGTTAATAGGTGTGTTGTAGTCTGCATAAAAATACACTTTGAAAATTTCAAGTGTCTACACATGTATAATTATCTGTATATTACAACAGGATTTCAACATGTTTCGTTGCTCACTTAGAATACCCTTTAAATTTCAACTATCCTATCGTGCCATAACCGCCAAAAAAGCATAAGCAACATTATTTTGCATCACTATTTTTTTTTGGCGACAATCGAATTTTTACCATGCAAGTACATTGATTATCGCCAAAAAATAAAGTTTGAAAATTATGTCGCTTAAGTTTTTTTTGGTGTTTATGGCACGATATATTTGTTGTTGTAGCGGCCCAAGTTTTATATATTCTGTAAAAATTTCAGATCTGTAGCTCTTACGGTTCTCAAGAAAACAGTCTGTGGCAGACAGATGGACAGAGAGATAGACGAACAGATGGAAATTTAAAATTTAAAAGCCAAACTAATTTTAAAAATATTTCGTGTTTATTACATATTTTTTTTTAATTTTCTTTAATTGCATTTTAAATAAATTAAATAAATATTAACTTAAATTTGTTGTTGCTTGTTTTTTTTTTTGGTTTTTGGGGGTGACATTTGGTCGCAATGAAATATAACTAGAAAAGATATCGTTAAGCATAAAAGACAGTCTTAGAAATAGAAAGAGATGGAAAGAGATAGAAAGTGGAAGGATTTTTTGCTAGAGGTTTAGACTAGAATAACGGGAAATAATGACTTGTATGGGTTCTCCTTGTCAAAGAGATTTTTGAGGTGCACTTTTTTTAAAATAAATTAATAACTTGTTTTTTCTTACTTTCTTTAAAACTAAGGAAAAAAATAAAATAAATTAACACTTAAATGTAATTAATATTTTCTCTGAATTTTGCATTTTTTTTTCATTTAGGTTTTGGATTTGCTTAGCGCGCTTTTGTTTCTAGAATTGCCCTGGTTAAACTGACGAAATGACACAAAGTGTTTTTTTTCTTTTCAACCACTTAGTGATTACACTAAAAGAAAAGAAAGCTGAGTAAGCCTTTGCTTTCGCACTTGGGATGATGGTGGTTTATAGTTTTAATAGAGTTACTTAAGAAGAACTGCTGTAGCTGCTGGAAGAGCCAGTGTTGCTGGAGCCAGAGTACGAGGAGCTGCTGCTGGGATGATAAGAATTGTAAGCCATGTAGTGGGCATCAGAACGGGCGTAGGGGCCACCACTCATAGGCTCCCAGCTGCTGGGGTCATACGAAGAGGCTGTTGAACTGGGTACACCATATTCGGTAAGGGGCATGGGTGGCATGGGCACCATGTTCATTTTCATACCGCCCAATTTTTGTATCAAATTGTAGATGAGGAAACCCAAAACCAATTTAATGGCGATTTTAGACAAGATCAAAGCCTTGAAAGCTTTAAGTCCAATCAAAGACATTAGGATGGGCATGACAACCTTCAGCTTGAGTTTCATGAGCAACAACAAGGGCAAGAAAAGTTTGTCTTTGTTCTTCTTATCATTGCGAGCTGAAATAATATAAAATAAAATAAAAGAAATGAACAAAAATTATAAAAACGCAAAAAACAAACATTTTTGCATTAGAACCCACCTTCACTTTGGGGAATTTCCAAATCGAAACCACGATCAACACGGTAGGACAATACAGAGTTGGCAAATACAGTTTGGGGTAATTGCACACGCACTTCATTGGTGCTCAAGATGCGAGCAACACGATCGACAATAACCTTATCAATGACATCGTCATCAAAAGCTCGGCCGCTAACATCTTCTTCAATACCAGTAACCGTATCCAAATAGGTCAGCACTTTCTCTTTCAAACAAGACATAGCATTGCTGTTGAAACAATTATCCACAATATTCGAGATTAGTTCTTCGGAGCTGTGAATGCGTGGCTCGCCCACAGCATTATCGATGGCCGCAGCATTAAATGGAACGATGGCGGCCAGCAACAAACAGCCAACGGCCAAAAAGGATGTAAAACGAAAAGCCATTTGTAATTTTAATTAATCAAAACCAGTTTTATTCCTTTGACTGTATTGTGCTACTGGTCTTCACAATGGAATTGATATGAAAACAATGATATCAATTTCAACAAATACTGATGATTTTATACTGCCGCTCCCCCATACAATAAAACGCCACCACATACCCCATGCACACAACAAGCGGACAGAAGCGACACTAACAATAACACTAACACAAACAAACAGCAACTGTACACATTGTTCAAGAGCGCCAAAATCAAATGACCATATGGGAAATTACAACAAAATTATATAAATATATATGTGTGTACATACGTGTTTTTGTTGCTTTGCAATTGACCCAAGTCCCCAATATAATGGATTAAGCTGTTGGTTACTATTCTTTAGTATTTTAAAATATTTCGTCCATATAGGGAATGTTGCGTTGAAACATACATAATTTTAAAGAATATCTAAAATAATTAATAATAATTTTTGGTAATGGCCTAAACTTTTTTTTTTAGCTTTCTTTCGCACCTTAACTAAATTGTATGCTAAATATTGAAAACACATTATCAAGCAACAACTTACCGACCAATAATTGATTTCGTCATAACGATGGATAGTATTTTACAATGCCTTCCCTAGCAGTTGCATTTCAATTAAAAAAAAAAAAAAAAAAAAAATTAATTGTATAAACACTCTCACGCATGTGCCGAATAGCGACTTTTTCCACTATGAACCGCCGTAAACATTCAACTCGCTCGCTCTTGGCGTTGTTGTCGTCTTGTACCTTCTGCTTACTTTTGATTTTACAATGTTGAGGTTTTTGTTTTTACCTTAATATTGAAATAATTAGTATTCAAAACTTAATACGCTTACGATATTCAATTACAAGTGACAATAATAAATACAATAAACTAAAATATAAATATATAAGTTAAATAAAGAAATACACTACACACATATAATTAAAGACAGACAGACAGAGAGACAAACCAACAAAATTAATTACACCCTGCCAAACTGCACAGCGTACTACGCGAGTAAGTTAGAAAAAGCAACAATTTCATATTTGAACGTTCAAAAATTTCATTTAATTTGTTTTTGTTAAAGGTGCCAATAGAAACAAATAAACATTTCACTTTGCCTCCCTGCTTACCAATCAATTTGATTGGCAATCACAAAAATTATTTGAAAAATAATTTAACAATCAATTTATGTACAAATGATATTCGATTTTCAAATTTCAATTTCCGTTTTATAATAATTGAAATTTTCATCATTCAGTCAGTGCACTGAAAAGCAAATACGGCATACGATCAAATTTCATATTGACTAATCTTTGCAAATGCAACAACAAACAATTATAAATTTCCTCCTCCTCGACCAATACACTTAGGGCTAATAAATCAGTGCAAGTTAAACTCCATTTTTGGTTTAAAATGTGTTTAAACTAGCAAACCTATAAATCAATACAGTATTTAAACTAGTTATCTGTAAACGCATAAAATTTGGCGTTTAAACTACCAATACAGGCCATATGGTTTTGTTACTTACAGACCATATGTTTTGCATTGAAAGAGCTTTCAACTTTTTTTCCAAGCCTCCAATTTATCTTCAGATCTTGTTCGACCTGTTTTCTTACACTCTAGTATTCTTTTATACTATTCTACTTCGCCAAGCATATACATAATTCCTTTCTTGGTACAATTTGGTGACATATAATTGAAATCTTCTTAACTTTTTTGTCTTTTGATTGTGCAAAGAATTGATAGCCTGCTGCAAAACAGCTGTTTTTTGACATTTGTTCTAGTGCTACCACAATATTATTTTTTTAACTACACATAACGTATGGTTCACTGATTTTTTCCTGTTTAGTTTAAACTACAAATAAATTTGAGTTTAGTTTAACTAAACCATAGTTTAAACTTTGACTGATTTATTAGGCCTTACACACAAACACACACACATACCACTCTTCAATACACAAAAACACTTTAATTTACATCCATACATATTGGATTAAAATTCATTCATTCTGATTTACCATATATGTTATACAACTTTCATTGCTTTACGTAGTTAAAATATTTCACGCATTTAAACATTTTTCGCTTTTACAAATTCCTAACCGTGTTCAGACTCACACGTACGCACACACATACACACACACATAAGTATTTATGTATGCATGTACATATACACCAAAAGCACGCGTAGAACTAACTGACCAATGGCACCCTACAGCCGCCATTGTGTGTTAAATAAAGTAGGTGCCTTTACCAATACAATCTTTTATTTCAATCAGTTGAAAGATTTCAAAATATAAAGTAATTTGTTTAAGAACTTTTGGATTTGATTTGAAAAAAAAACACATAAAATTTAGATAAATGTATAAAATCTTTATTTGAGTCGGTAGAACGATCCATATACATAAATCAATGTTTAAAGATGATTTCATGTAAATTTTGGCCGCGGATATGTCTGAAATGGTGCATTAGCTGGGTGCTGTCCATCATATCACCGGTATCTCACGAATAAATTCTTCTATATTGTCATCCAGTGCGTCAACCGGGTTTGTCCCTATATACATGAACCTTAACATAGCCCCACAAAAAATAGTCTAAATGCGTTAAATCGAACGATCTAGGTGGCCACTTAACCGGCCTCAAACGTGAAATAAACTATTCACAGAACCCGCCTGTCAATGGGGCCATTATTTCGCATGATGTGTGGCATGTGGCACCGTCTGGCTGAAAGCATATGTCAGCCAAGTTCAACTCTTCCATTTTGGGCAAAAAAAGTAACATATGCCCAATTACTGCGAATGGCACCAAATCGATAATTCACGGTCATCAACAACACTGGCTGAGCGATATTGTCATTTGTCTGCACTCTACGTATGTACGTGTGTTGGTGGTTTAATACTCAATAATGCAAGTTTGGTGCGAAATTTAATCACAAGATTCAGCCTCAAAAGAAGGGTGACCGATGACATTTTTCAAAAAGTGGCACCAAATAAGGGATTTATACAAAAAAGTCGCAACATTAAAAATAGAAAAAAAACGAGACAATTACACTAAACTTTTAATTTTTAATGTATTATTATATAACTCACTCTAAAATAAGTGGGACAAAAATTGGCAAGGCAGTCAAAAAAGTGGCAAGGCAGTCAAAAAGTGGCAAGGCAGTCAAAAAAGTGGCAATTTGCCACTTTAGTCGGTCAAACGGTCTCGCTGCACATTGGGATGAATGGTCGAGAAAGTGGCAATTAATTCATAGAAGTCGTAATTTTAAAGTGTTGTTATTTTTTATTGATGAATATTAATAAGTACATAAAAACCAGCATATAAAAAAAAATTTTTGAAAAAAATTTTTAAACCTTTTATGAGCTTTTTTGTATTTTGAGCAAATGGTCTTATTTGACTATTTTTGCTGCAACTTTGTAATGAAAAAAGATAAATTAGTAAGTTAAATTGTAAATTAGAGCATACTTTATGTGATTTTTTTTTTGCTTAAATAAAAAAAAAATAAATATTTAATTTTTAATCAGAAATAATTTTTAGTCAGGCTAAAGTTCAGTAATTTCAATTCTTTTTATTGAATGAAATATTTGATTAATTAATGTGAGTTTCTAAAGAAGAGAATACAAATTAAATTAGACTTTTTTAAGCTGGGGAAAATACCGATATTTTTCTGTGCAGCAACGCACTTCATCAGCACCCTAGATTTTTAATTGAACTATAGTGAATTTTTAATAATTTTAAAAATCTAAAATTGTCTCAATTCATCATGGGCACGTGACAAAAATATGTTCACTTGGCAATCACTGTTCACTTGGCAATCACTAATGTTCGAAAACCAAATAAACGGGAGAATGCAACAACAAAGTAACATAATATCCACTACTATAATACTTATATGTATGTACCGACGGTACATCGAATAAGTAAAAATAATTAATGTGATGATCGTAAAAGATAAGCAAGAATAGTTAAACATACGTAGGTAGAGTAATATAACTTCGTGCTAACCTAAATAGAAAAATGAAAAAATTGAAAAACAGGGGAAATAAATAGTGATACTTACATATGTATTTACCAAAGGTAAATCAATAATTGTACACAACAATCATTTCTCATATTCCGTTTCATTAGAATTTACGTTAAACAGCTGATGTTAATTACAATCTCTATCCAAGTAGATAGACTAGGGTGCTGATGAAGTGCGTTGCTGCCCAGAAAAATATCGGTATTTCCCCCAGCTTAAAAAAGTCTAATTTAATTGTTCTTCTCTTCTTTAGAAACTCACATTAATTAATAAAATATTTCATTCAATAAAAAGAATTGAAATTACTGAACTTAAGCCTGACTAAAAATTATTTCTGATTAAAAATTCACTATAGTTCAATTAAAAATCTAAAAATGTATAAATATTTAATATGTATTTTTCACATTGATTTTTAGCAACTGGAATTCTCTCATAACTCAAAAATCGGACAAATGCGCAAATACGTATTCTGGGTTTTATTAGCTAAAATCTTATATTTTAAGAGCATAAAAGCATTTTTCCCTGCACTCATCCGGAAGGTTGTTGAAACTCAATGTATATATCAAAAATACCACATTTTTAGAGCAATTTAATTTAATTTAATTTTTTTAAATATTTCTAAAACATTTACCCAAACAAAAAATTATTTTCAGTTCCATTATAAAACTTTCAATTATAGAAGTCTTAACAAAAACTATAATCACTTGAAATATAAAAATTTTCTCTTTTAATCAATGCGCGCAAAAATAACTAAAATTATTGAACTTTGAACAAACACACTGAAAATAAAGTAAACTACCAAGGACTTTTATTTTTGCAGTTACTGATGTAGAATTTTATCTACTTTCATATGGTACCAAATACGGTAGTGAAAGTTAAAGTTCATCTTTTGAATTAATCGCCACTTGTGAATGCTTTCACGCCACAGTGCGCTGCTCAGAAGGTCGCCTAAACTGAGCATAAAATGGAAGAAGTGCACGGATGCACTTTCTTAACAGAGCATGAATTTTGATAATAAAATTTAATGCTCTGCAAGCTTTGTTCATTTGTAGGTCGATTCATGGTTAAACTGTAGACCAAACTGAACATGTTTAACAGTAACATGATACACGAAAACAGCTGAGTTGCCAAAAACAGTGTTGCCAAAAAGAAAGTTGCTAAAAAAAAGTCACCATTTAATTGCAAAGTAGGTCCCGGTTCACACACTTCAACTTTTGTTGATCAACTCGTAATTCAGCTGTATGAAAAAAGAGATATTTGTATTTCCGTGTCTGTTAGCACGCTAACAGTGCTCTGTTAAAGCACAAGGTTTATATACATATTTTAAATTTAACTTCACACACATGAGTTCTATTGGCGTATAGCGAAATTCGATAAAAGAAAACTTCTACTTCATTGCAATTCAATATGTAGCATACAATTCCTATTCTCTATTACCTATCAGTTTATTTTATTAAGAGTAACAAACTGTGTATGTCACTTCCATAATAGTGAATATGAAATGTCTAGAATACGGGTAAATAGGTTATCGTTAACATAATTCGAACATTTAATTGAAATTGTTTTAAGACTTGAAAGTGAAATTGTTCGAATAAAAC
The DNA here is from genome assembly GCA_949987645.1 of Tachina grossa. Classification (NCBI taxonomy): domain Eukaryota; kingdom Metazoa; phylum Arthropoda; class Insecta; order Diptera; family Tachinidae; genus Tachina; species Tachina grossa. The sequence continues at coordinate 183,514,287 of OX465274.1, forward strand.
GTCGCAGGTGCAATAAAAGAAGTAAAATTGAATATGACATACATACTTATAATACATACCTACATACATATCGTTACTTTAATATAAAGGGTGTTTTTTATTGAGGTATAGAACTTTAAGTTGGCATCACTTTTTTAACTGGCGGCCATTTTGTCAGCTGTTAAGTGATTAATATTTAGTTTGGTTTGCCATTTCATCATGAACAGGTTGACAAAAGAACAACGCTTGCAAATCGTGCAAATTTATTTCGAAAATAATGGTTCAGTTCGCGAAGTTTACCGCAAGCTCCGTCCGTTTATTGAAGGAAACATTCGATGAGCGCATAATTTCGCGGAATGGACCTGTCAATTGGCCACCAAGATCGTGTGATTTGACACCATTGGATTATTTTCTTTGGGGATATGTGAAGTCGCTCGTCTACGCCAACAAACCAGAAACGTTAGGGGACTTGGAAGCCAACATTCGTGGCGTTATTGCCAACATACGGCCCCATATGCTCGAAAAAGTGGTTGAAAATTGGACCTGTAGAATTGGCTTTATTGGAGCCAGCCGCGGCGTCCACATGCCCGAAATCATATTTAAACATTAATGGCATAAAATTATCCTTCCAATAAAGCCAAATTGATGGACATTACAACGATTTTCTTGTGTTTTATTTCAATTCGAAGTTCTATACCTCTAAAAAAACACCCTATAGAAAGGTCCTAACTCATTATTTTTTTGAAATCGAGTTTTTTGCACATTTCGATAGAAGAACATCAATATTACAATATTGTTCACCATGCTTTTCCGATTTAGTTTTTCTACTAATACGCTTTGAATAAAAACAGGAAATTACTAGTAATATATTGTTCAAATTATTTCTTTCCGTTAAGGATATTTCATCATCATTATAATTTCAAGCTGAGTGAATTGTAAATTTTAAAAAATTTTAAAAAAATATAACAGCAGTGTGTGTTTTTTAATCAAATCTTAAACTACTAAGCTTATCAAGTTCAAAATCTAACTAGCTTGGGCTAAGAACCTCAAAGAGAAACATCGATTGCTGACAATCTGACTAAAATCGGGCGAGAGATATAGTTGACGAAAAATTTCGAAAAAATGTTTTTTCTCACTAGTAACTACAAATCGATTTAAGATATCTACTGTTAGGAAATCTTTTGGGTGCTGCCAATTCGATCACAATCTGTTAAATGGTTGAAGTGGTATCGGTATCGAAAATTTGTGAAAAAAGTGTTTGTATTTTATTACATGGGAATTTATTGGTAAGTCGATTGTCCAAAATTTTTTCTACTTGCGAGAAGTTTTAGGCATGACCTGTAGGGTCAAGCGGTTCCCAAGTTTATATATTGAATTTAAAACGAGGCTCATCAGTCGGTATTGTGTAAAAGAATCATCGGCGAAGTAAAATAACCAATCAAATTGCTACTCAACACATCTTCAACATTTTAATACGCCTCATTGACACCAGAGGCGCTGCAACGCTGCATTATTAAAAACGTGCAAAAAAGCAGAGTTGTAAAACAATGAAGTTTCTTTTATCTCTTCTCCCTTCACCACCTGTCTTCTCTATCACTATCTCTTTCTTTAATAAAAGAAGGTAAAACCAAGTAATAGTAGTTAGTACACATTCATTGCCTTACCAAAAAAAAAAGAGAAAAAAACACACATTAGAAGACCATTCAATCATATCATTGAAAAAGCTTTAAAATCGATTGTATAAAAACTTGGAAAAAGTAATTGAGAATTACTTAATATAATTATAAACAAGAAAAAGTGAAGAGCTTCAATAAAAATCATAACATCTTTCATTGCAATTATTTTTAAAACTCGTGGAATGATTGACTCAATTAATATTTTAATATAAGCTCAAAATTAAGTACAAAGTTCTGTGAAGAAAAAATTTGTATCCTTTTACTTATTTAAAATAACTATTAAATTAATTCATAACCTAAAAAACAATACAATTTTGATTTAAGTTTTGAACAGCAAAACTTCTTACTAAAAAAATTTATTCTAAAATATAAATATTTGTTTATCTCAAAATTTACATGCATCTGTTTACCAGTAAATATTTTTATGTATTGCTTTTTTCGTTTAAAACTGAATTTATATATAAAGCAAACAAGTCTTAAATTTATATATTCACACTTTATATCCGTCAACAAATGAACGACTTTTGTTTTATGTAAATATTTAGACTATTATCGCAATTGCTAGGAAATGTTAGACGTGATTTTCAATTGTTTGAATTGTAATACCAAAACCTTTGTTGCTTTATATATTTCTTCTTGCGTTGTCTTAAATAAATTTTGAAATTTATTTTTGTTTCGACTTTTTCGTTTAAATTTCATACAAAGTCTTGTTATGCAATTTTATCAATAAACGGATATCAGTTAAAAATGAAGACGAAAACAAGACAAATTTATATGCATGCATAATATTTTTGATTGTTTTTGTTTATTTATTTTTTAAATTGTTTAATATTGCTATAAAGTTAAAATTTTTTTAAACTAAAAAACAAATCAAAACTTAGAGTTTCAAGCGAAATTTAAAATTTTTTACACGGAAAACACGAATACATAAATCTTTTTTTAAAATATTTGATACATATATATGGGTATTTCCACAAAAAAATGCACTTCCATTAAATATCAGAAATTGATTTTTTAAATTTACCTTTTCATGGAAATACCTTTATTGTACAATAAAAAGCTTTTAGCTTTTCCTAACAGTTTCAAATCTTTGAAAAATATATATATATTTTTCAAATATGAAATGACATTTTTTAATATATTACCAGGATTTCGGCAATATTTTTTATAATTTTATCTGGCAGCCCTAGTTGCAGCTAAGCATGTTTCATATGTTTGTCAACTAAACAGGTTAAATTTTTGCATCGACTGCTTGATGGTGTTCACTATGATAAACTTTGATTGATATATATTTAGCTCAATGCGAAATATTCCTCGGGAAATAATTCTCAGGGAATTAATTATTTCCCAGAATGAAAGTATGCCATTCTAAACAGAATATAACAAAAATAAAGAGAAAGAGAGAACATTTCCAATATTGGAAGCAGTGCTGCCAGAAAAATTTTGACTCTTGTTCCCAATTCAAAACGTCATGTCCCCAAAAATCCCCATTTCAACAGAAAAATCCTAACTTTTGTCCCCAAAAATATATCATTCATAAAAAACTATTATTAAGTCCTATGCGCATTATTATTATTAAGGATACGAAATAAGATTTTCACAAAGTTACAAGAAAAATTGTACTTTTTTCAGTACGATTGACCAAATTCTTTATTTTTATTTTTTTTAAATGTTTTTATTAACTTAAAACGTACATAAAATTACATATGTATGTGTGTAAAAACTTAACAATTAACAAAGAGGCACTTTCAAGTTTATTTATTACGATATTATTAATTAATACTATCAATTAATATTAATGTTTAATTTTAGAAGGTACATAAAAGAGTATTAGTTTTTGAGATCAGAATATAAAACTAAGATTTGGGATTTACTTTTCCATCCATTGTTTTGATTCGATTGGAGTCAGTCGAAGTAAATAATCTGAAGTAGATAATAGCAAAAAAAAAAAAAAATAATCACCCCTATCGTGAAGAGTTTTTCCCTCGAAATATTTTCCCTGTTCCCCAAATTTCAATCGTGAATAATTTTTCCCCTGAAATGTGTTCCCTTTCTTGATTCCCCTTATCGTGAATAATATTTTTCATATAAATTTTTTTACTTCGTTTTGTTCACTTTATTTTTGCAGGCGAACTGAATTAATACACTGCGTAATTTCAATGCTATACTTGCAATTATATATTAAAACTTATAAATAATAATTTTCAGGGCAAGATCAATAAGTAATGTCCACGATTAATAACAATAATACCTTGGAACAACTTTTTTCATTGAACATGAATCTCTTTGGTTTACAAATCGTAAATTTTATGGCTGTGGTATACTACAAAAATTTTTGCGCGGCGCCTAAAACAATTAAAAACACAACTTTACACTATATAACTTTTCACTCGAAACCCAAAATATGTGTATCTCTTATTATTAAACTTAATTTGTTTGATTTTCAATTAATTTTGAAGCTTTACAAGTCTTCTTCCCGTTTTTTTTACATTCACTACGCATTGATAGCGGGAACAAACATTCCCATCAAATTGAAGATTGCAAATTTCCCTTCATGGGGAATGAAAATTTCATGGGAACAAAAATTTCACATTTTATTCACGATAGGGGTGAATACGAATTTATGAAGATATTACATACATACATACTCGTACATTCTTGCAATCGAAATATTCTAAATAATTTCCCAATCCAAAACTTCATAGACATCAAGTTCGTCTCCGTCCTCTACAACTCGCTTGTACATACATATTTTCCGATTTAAACTTTTTTATCATTTCTTCATGAAGGAAAATCAAATTTATGACAGCAGATCTTATAAATATTTAAATGTGATTTTATTCTTATCAAAGATTCTAACATTTCATATTGCAGATTAATTTGGTTTTAGTAGTCTTCATACATGAAAATATTCTCTGCACAAACTCATTACTTATTGACACTATCAACAGGTTGAACACAGCAGCTTTAATTTCACGAAAGAAGTAATTTCCGACATTATCTTCGTACTGATAGACTATTGCCCAAAAGCCAAATATGTCTTTAGGAAAACTTTGTTTTATTTGTTTCCGCCAGTCGATGTAAGCAATATTATTCCATTGGTTTACATATACGCTCAATGACACTTTGGGTCTATAATATTTTTAAAAATTCCATACACCGAATCAAATCTATGTTTTGTAATGTGCTTAAATTGCAAATTTTTAAAAAGTTCAAAGTTTTTCATATTTTCTGGGAATCACACACACATAGTTTTTTTACGCGTGACACAATAACTAAGGTAGAAAGAACCGTGCGTAGAACAATTGCACAATCAAAACTTTCTACAGCCATTTTTCTTTTTCAAAAGAAAAAAAATGTTAATTGACTGCAGGCCAGGGCACAATGAATCCGGCATACGTTAAACTTCGCCTTTTTCAACTGACATTAACGCAACGACTGAGAAGGTTGGCACAATGACTACTTTATTGACGGAAGCATTTGAACAGCTTCAATAGGTCGATTCTCCGTTTTATTCATTAAATTCAACTTTTTGTATTTATTTCGTTTATTTCTATGTTTTAATTTTATGTTTTCTACAACAAAACACAAAAATCTACAATCTACTCAACGTACACAAAAAGTTAAAAGTTGACGAAATTTTGCACTTTGCGTTGACGGACACGTTCTGAATGTAACATACCTCATAAGAAACCACGTATTTCAACTTAGATGTCAGATGAAAAAAGGCGAAGTTTAATGCATGACGGATTCCCGGCCTAAAGAGCTAGTTCTGCAGCTGCGAGCACGGTTTTGCCTATGTACATACATATAGTTATATGTTCGCGGTATTACCATGATGGTAATAGGTGCGTTTGAGTACTTTTCCAGTAAAATCCAGTAACTGAGTAAATACTGAGTAATTTAAAGAAATTACTCTCAATAAAAAAGTTTGCAGCTAAAAGTACGCGAACGGAAAAATTGTAAAATCCAGTAAAAAATACATAACAGCTGATAGACAATTTGGCGCTAAAAAAATTATACATAAGTATGTACATATGTATATGCAAAAAACCTGAATATAATATTGTGCTACGTGGTTCAATCGAGATGAAACAGACTAGTTACATTATGGTTAATGTAATGCAGTCATGGATCATGTCGTTTTCACACAAGCATTCAATGCAATATGAAGTATTTTTGGGGTTAGGCCGATGTAATGCAAATTTGGACCATTTAGTCCAACCCTAGGACATAAACCTCCTTTTTTCACATATTTGGAGTTTTGGCGTATTCATACTCCTCTTTGGAGTATTTACATACATGTATGGAATAGTCGCATTATCTGCAAACAATATACAAAACTATACATACATAAGTATACATTATTGCTTCAGTGAAGCACTTTGGTAAGGCAAAAAATTATGGCTTTTTGGAAGCTGAATAAATTGCTTCTAGCTGGCTCATCTCGCAGAAAAAAAATCTCCTTATTCATGCGCAACACCAAGTGATTCTCTAACATCATCTCCCTTACTCGCGGGCTCCACCTGACATAAAATAGCTAACTTTAACATTAACTTCTAAGAATTGTTAAGTGGTGAGTATCAATATACTATACAATCTTGTGCAAGATTGTGAATTGGGCTATAGTTTTTATGTACTCAGATGCAAAAGTTACTAGCTTGCAAATTTTTTTTTTACTTTTTCCTCTATTTTGTTAGAGATCCTGCCTTATGTTAGTGCTTTTCAGAAGCAGTTTTCGAAGCTTTTGTGATCAAGTAAACAGTACATTGCTTCCCTCAGTTGTTAGTGCTTCCAAATCAGATTTTTTTTTGCTGGGTAGTTACTGGCTAGCCGCATGGAAAAATTATATGGTCTTGAGAAAATCGATGAAGAATGTTGTTTTCATTTGTTTTATAAAAATACACCATAGTATATTTTCTTTAATAATAAAAGTAATAGATACATATGTTTTTATTTGAACTTACGGGCCTGGCCCACGATGTCGACAAGAAACTTTCTATAGCTTACTTGCCGACATCGCGCGTCAGGCCGTTAAAGTTTCTAAACTTTTTACCCTCGACGTGAATAATTAGGATGTACAGAAAAAGACAAAAATGTTTGTTGCCGCTTATACCAATCATCACAACAATATTGTTCACTTCCTTTCAAGTACCAAAGGTTTCAAAAAGAAACCAAGGGTTGTAAAAGTTTAATAACTTTTTTGTTTATTAACTTTTTTTTATTTTTTCTTTCAGATTATATAATATACAAAATGGAAATTTTTTTACACTAAGTATGAAAAATGATGTCTCTTAAATGACCACCGTTTTCAGCTTCGCACTGATGGGCTCTTTTTAGAGCATTTTCCATAACATCTTTCAAAACTTGTGGCTGTAGCGTTCGAATTTCTGCAACAATGTTTGCCTTGAGTTCAAGGATTGTCTCTGGCTTGTTCACATATACTCGCTCCTTCAAAAAACCCCTAAGAAAATAGTCGGGTGCTGTCAAATCTGGCGATCGCGCTGGCCAAATAATTTCCGAATTTCGAGAAATTATTCGCTCTCCAAAAATTTGATTTAAAAGTGCCATTGTGTCTCGGGCAGTATGGGCAGTGGCTCCGTCCTGCTGAAACCACATACCAGGTCTGTTTTCAAGAGCAGGACGTAAAAAATTTTCTATCATAAACCGATACCGCTCTCCATTTACGGTTACAGCACTTCCATCTTCATTCTCGAAGAAGTAGGGCCCAATGACATTTTCAGATGTGATCCCACACCATACTGTACACCTGATGGGGTGCAATTGGCGTTGATGAATGGCTCTTGGATTTTGAGAACCCCAGAATCTACAGTTCTGCTTATTAACAAAGCCATTCAAATGAAAATGAGCTTCATCACTCATAATCAAATTTTCAATAAAGTTGATTTCTGGTTTAAATAATAAAATTCTATTGTTCTGGTTCTCTGTTCAGTTGTGAACCTCTCCATTATAAATTCTCCAAGTGTTGTCTATATAATCTGAAAGAAAAAATAATAAAAAATTAATAAACAAAAAAGTTATTAAACTTTTACACCCCTTGGTTTCTTTTGGCCCACCCTGTAGTTCCACTGAGTGCATTTATTAAGAGAAATATACAATGGGAAAAGAACTTTATATATCCTAATATATTCAAGATATCGGAAAATTGAAAACAAATTTAAGAAATGTACACATTAATCATAATTAATCGATCAATAACTAAAGTTTTTGAATATTCCATACGGGGAACCAGTAACCGTCCGACTATATGTGGAAACAAAAATTTACCTATACAAATCTATTAACTTTATTCACGTTTAAAAACAATCGGTTATGTTCTGCATTTCACGTGAAATTACATCGTTGGGAAATTGTTGTTATAAATACATATTTCCAACAATTCTATGAAAATTCCACACGTTTTAATTTCCCGTGGAATACATAAAACATACCCTTATATTTTTCTGGCATCAAACTTAAATAAATGCAATATTGTTCATAACTTAATAATGGGTGTTTTTTTATTGAGGTATAGAACTTTAAGTTAGCATCACTTTTTTAACTGGCGGCCATTTTGTCAGCTGTCAAGTGATTAATATTTAGTTTGGTTTGCCATTTCCTCATGAACAGGTTGACAAAAGAACAACGCTTGCAAATCGTGCAAATTTATTTCGAAAATAATGGTTCAGTTCGCGAAGTTTACCGCAAGCTCCGTCCATTTTATGGTCGACATAATCGTCCATCAGAGCAATTAATTCGGTTAACCATGGATCGTTTTCGCACTACGTTTACTCTATGTGATAATACGCATCCGCAGAGACGTCGAACAGTGCGCACCGAAGAAACAATTGCCGCTGTAGAGCAAAGTGTTGAAGAGGACCCGAATGAATCGATTCGCCACCGTGCACAGCAATTGGAGCTTTGTCCATCAACTTTATGGAAGATTTTGCGCAAAGATCTTGGCTTGCGACCTTACAAGATCCAGCTTGTGCAAGAATTAAAGCCGCGAGACCATGCAATGCGTCGTGATTTTGGTGTATGGGCCGAAAATGAGATTGATCTCGATGCTGATTTTCATTGCAAAATTTTGTTCAGTGATGAGGCTCATTTTTGGTTGAATGGCTACGTCAACAAGCAAAATTGCCGCATTTTGAGTGAAGAGAATCCACATGAGACCCTTGAGACGCCATTACATCCACAAAAACTGACTGTTTGGTGTGCTCTATGGGCTGGTGGAGTCATTGGGCCATACTTCTTCCGAAATAATGCTGGAGAGTCAGTTACCGTTAATGGAGACCGGTATAGAGCCATGATAACCGACTATTTTGTTCCCGAATTGGATGGCATGAATGTGGATGAGTTGTGGTTCCAACAAGACGGCGCTACATGCCACACAGCGCACGTCACAATCGATTTATTGAAGGAAACATTCGATGAGCGCATAATTTCGCGGAATGGACCTGTCAATTGGCCACCAAGATCGTGTGATTTGACACCATTGGATTATTTTCTTTGGGGATATGTGAAGTCGCTCGTCTACGCCAACAAACCAGAAACGTTAGGGGACTTGGAAGCCAACATTCGTGGCGTTATTGCCAACATACGGCCCCATATGCTCGAAAAAGTGGTTGAAAATTGGACCTGTAGAAAATTGGCTTTATTCGAGCCAGCCGCGGCGGCTACATGCCCGAAATCATATTTAAACATTAATGGCATAAAATTATCCTTTCAATAAAGCCAAATTGATGGACATTAAAACGATTTTCTTGTGCTTTATTTCAATTCGAAGTTCTATATGTCTAAAAAAACACCCGTTACATTTGTTTTTTGTTATTTTTAAAATTTCATCAAAAACCAAAAATTGTTGTTTCCCTTTGCCATTGTTTGTTTATATTTAAAAACATATGGTTTCATTTTACTGGATTTTACTGGCAAAAATTTGTCCAGTAAAAACTTGCATTTACTCAGTAAAAGAACTGTAATTTTTCTCTCTCAATTCGCCCTCTCATTTACTGGATTTTATGTACGCGAACGCAATCCAGTAAAAAATAGTAAAAATTTTTAAAAATTTTTGAGTTCTCGAACGCACTTAATATCATCTTCATTATAAAGTATGATTGCCACACTACTCTTTTAAAACTGAAATGTTACCAGTACTAAAATATAATGTCAACATCCGCGATTATTTTCCTGACACATGCAAATTGTTAGAGCTCAAAATGAAAAGTCCCCAAATCCATCCCCACGAAATTCTGTCCCCAAATTAGAGGCGAAATCCCCATTTTGGGGACAAATCCCCTAATCTGGTGGGACTGATTGGAAGTCAAAAGTAGAAATAAAATCGCCAAAAGTTATTTCTTGTAAATTTTTCTCATGCCAATTCAAAATGCAATTGTTTCAATTCGATGCATGCATTCGAGTTTTAGCAGGATTTATTTTTATAGCTACTCCTTCAACAAACTAGTTTTCCTGATTTACAAAAAATTTGAAATTCAATTTTGTTAAAAAAAAAATATCCACACAAATCCTTATGTCGCCAAATCAAGTTGAAAAATGCCAAATCAAGTTGAAAAATGCCATGTTTGGGTGGAATTCGCCATATCTGATATGATATTATATGAATATTTCAAAACGTTTCCATTTAGTTTTCCATTATTTTCTTTTCTAGCTGCGTACGATTAAATTAATCAGGGCTATCATGAATAAAGTTCCTCGAAAAATTTCTCCCTTTTCCAATTATAATTTTTTTGTTTTCCCTATTACTTTTATTGTTTGAAACTGTTCCTCTGGAAAAAATTCTCGCGGAATTTTATTCATGATTGCCCTCAATGTATTGTTTGTATGTACTCATTTTTGTAAAAATCTGCTTTTAAGTTCAAAGAAAAAAAAAAAAAAAATAAATTTATAACAGTAACAGTATCGATTATTTTTCTTACGAAAATCACGTCCTAACTCCTGTGTCTTAGCTTAGCTTAGCTCTAAAACTTACTCAATTTTAATATCCTGGTTCGAAGCGATTTTTCTCAATATTGTCTAGTAACCCTATAAATAAGCGAAAATCAGCTGTTTAACAGGAAAATAACAACACAGTTTTCTTATATAGGGCGTGATTTTTTAAGAATTTTTTATTTTCAATATTCATAAAAGGTATTTGCATTAAATTTTTTGCACCATGTGAATATATGATATGATGATTAGATCTGCATTATTAACTCAAAACACGCATTTTTAGAGATATTACGTTGTGAAAGAAATCAGGCTATATGTAGCAGCTTATACTCTATCATTTCAAGCAAATACTTGTGAATACTTTATTTTGATGTGTCATGATCTAAAATATAAATATTATAATAATTTCTTGATTTATAATTTTACAGTAAATTACTTCTACCGCATAAGTAGTAATAGGTAGTAGGTTTGACAATTTACTTAATATTTTTTATATAAATTTATAAGGACTTATTAATAAAAAATATTTGATTTCCATAAAAAAATTTGTTTTATAAAGCCTTTATTAAACAGAACTATTTGTATGAATAAGAGAGTTAATATATCAAATTTATTTATATTCCTTACTTTATTTTTTATGGCAATTTTACTTGTTTATGTGATTTTAAGATAATTTTTGTTTATTTTTTTTTTAACGAATCAATTTCTTTTTCATACATAATGGACAAAGTTTTTCTATTACAAACTTTTAAAAAATTTTTCTATTTTTATACGTGTGTAGTTATTTTCTCTGTAAACGTTTTAACAAGTATAAATTTTTTATAATCATCAAATAGATAATTGTGCTTATAATTAATTTGTATTGCAGACAACTACTTAAATTAGAAATTTGCAAATAGACAGTGTGAATGAAATGTTTGCTAACAAATTTGGACCTTTGAATAGATCGATTGTCAAAATTTCTGTTAACACACCGAGTAAGAGAATCTAGACATGTAAAAAACAATTTTTGTAGATTGCTCTAACTAACTGAAATTGTCAATATTAAAATTAATATGAGGTATTGTTAAAACTACAATGAACCCAGCATTGTTTGGTTAATATAACCAATTTTGTATTTGCTGTATTATTTTTAATTAAAATATTTGTAGTTATTATAATATAAAAATTAGTTTTCTGGTTGGAATAGACTAATTGTCAAAATTGCTGTTACCACACCGAGTAAGAGAATCTAGACATATATAAAGAACAACTTTTGTAGGTTACTCTAACTAATTGAAATTGTCAATATTACATTTAATATGAGGTATTGTTAAAACTACAATGAACCCAGCATTTGTTTGGCTAATATAACCAATTTTTACATAATGTATTATTTTTCCTTAACATTTTTGTCGCAATCAAAATGAACAAAATAGTTTTCTGGTTGAAATAACCAATTTGAAATAGTTACTGAATTTATGGCCTGGCTGACGATGTGGACAAAAAATGTTCGTATGACAATTTGTATTAACAACAGTTTCAGTTCTTAATTTTACTTAAAAAATAAGTTTCGGTTGAATAAATATTTTTATTGGTTGATCTGATTATTTTGAGTTGTTACTATTGAAATAACCAACTTAAATTGTTAACAAACCATCTTATTGATTAAAATTTCACTTTCCTTTACGTTGGCTTAATGTTCTTGAAATCTCTTTTTCATTGCCACATCAGATAAGACATAAAAAAATTGGGAAGTCTTTGTTGAACTCATAGATAAGTTAAGCCTCAAAACAATTAAGAAATTAATAATATGAAAAATAGTAAAATATCAGGTTTTTTGCCGGGTTGGAGACTAATAAACTATAGGAGCTCACCTGGGTTGTGTGATACCAACAAGGTGACGCAGAAACTTTAATTAAAAAAATTCTTCTATGGGCTTTGCTTGGATTGGAAAGGATTAGATGGCAATTTTGTGAGTGTACTAAGATGAATAATGTATACTGTTTTTTAAACTATGTTATCTATATTGGTTGTAGCAGCAATTTTCATTGATTTACGTTTAATTTTTTTGTTATTTTTTTAACTGCTTCATATTGGTTAATTTAACGAATTTCGTTAATTGCTGCAATTTTAAAAGTTGAATTTTTTTCGATTTACTTATAATTTTTTATGTTTAATTTATAGAGTACTAGTTCTTTATTATGATAAATTTTTAAAAACTGTTTAATACTTGTAGTCATAAAGTACATTTGTTTATTTATTTCAGATATTTTGTGTCTTTCAGTTTTGCTCGCGACTGTATTGGTGAAAATAATCACTGTGGCACGCCTCTAACACGTACTTACATGAAGAAATGTATAAGTATGCCTTTATTTTATTTGATGCAAGAAGCGTGTAGTATTTTACTGATCATCATTAAATCGATTACAAATTGTGACTTTGAACATTTTCTTTCTCTCTGTGCTATAAGGGATGGTTTGTTAGTAGCTACAAAGCTAGCCCCGAATTTGCAGCATTAAAATTTCAACAACCAACGAAATTGGTTAACCTAACTAACATTTGCCTAAAAAATTTGTTGTAAAGCAAATTCTTTTTCATTTAGTTTTTAATACTAATAAACTTTGTGGACATGCGTGGCAGAGAATGACAATGAGCACTCAAAAAAAAAAAAAAAAAAAAATTTGCATGTCTTAATTTAAATGGCTGCGTATAATCATAGTTGTAACGCTTACATATTTTCTCTCAAGCAACTTTGACTATAGCTGATTCCAACATACAACAGGATTTCTACTTCTTTTATGCGAAAAACTAAAATAAGCTACAATTGTAAATAAAATGGCACATGTGTAGCAAGCGCATTGACACTCTCTTTCATACTTATAATCTGAGTGTGCTTATACTCAGGCTATGGATATTTAATCAAACACATAAAATATACGCATGATACTCGGCATATTTATTCATCATTCGCCACCGTGTATGTACATACATTTGTGTATACAAAATGGAATGGAAAATGTGTCTGGGTGTATGTGTGTGGCTGTCTAAGAACATGCTTTATATGTGTGTGCAAATAAAATATCACTGTATATACGCATGTGTGTACGACTAATAAGCAGAATATTTTTATACTCTTGAGTATGATTGTAGTTTACATTGTCTATAAATTTTAGTTTTATTTTTTTTTAGCATAACTTAAGAAATTTGTATGAACATAGTTGTTGGATGTTTGTAGCTAAACGTATTCGGTTTAACATTGATACGGGTGTTTGCATATGAAAGTGTTCTTTTTTATTTATAGCTGTACCCCTACCCTAAATGTCCTTAAGAGAGATATTTGGGGGTGGGAAATTAAAGAACCATAAAACCCTATTACTCAAATTAGGAACTGACAGCCTTATTTATAAAAATTAAAAAGGCTTTATAAAGAATTTTTAAGAAAAATTTTGTATGAATATTTGTTTTGGAAATTGGAAAAAATCCAATTACACTAAAAAGGAATGAATTTGGTGAATTTCATAATTTTTCATCGATATCCATTTTTTATTATTTTTAAACCATTAAAAAACACGACTGCACGCTAAAAAGTAAACATAAACAATGTTTTCGGCGCTGAAAAACGCTTTGAAACTGTTTTCTCGCACTCATCGGCTTTGCTCTCTGCTCTTGCCGGCGTTCACTGTGTTATACACAAGCTTATTTGTATTGACTTGTATGTAATCAGTTTTATCGCACTGACAATCTCGGCTCGGCTTTCAGCGCTCACTCTGTTCGCACCCTTACTCTTTTTTTTTAACGATAATCGCATCGTTAAAATAATTATAGCGAAAATTTATCGAATTTGCTATTCAGTAACATTTTTAACGATATGCGCTGTAGGTTAACGTCAGCTGTGTCTTTATATAAGCCACAATAATTTATGTGCTGTTAATTTTATTGACAAAATTAAACAGAAAATATCAGCTGCTTACTATCGTTAAAAAGAAGTTACGGAATCACACAATCGTTATTACAAGCGACAAAATGTATAAAAAAATTACAATTGTCGGGTCGTTAAAAGTTACTGAATCGCACTACTGATATATTTTCCAGATGAAAGATTGGCATTCTAATTTAACAGATTGATAAACAGTGACACACGTAGTGCTTGCAAGTTTCATTATCCTGCTGGCAATCTCTATATGTCGTATCGTCACAACATCCATGCGAGCCAGGCTAACTAAACTCCGAAGTGTTGGCTTTGGTCTTATCACAATATTTTTTTTTGAAGAGAAGTAACACCCAAGCAATGAATGCCTAATACCATTACTGGGTGTTACCGTCTTTGGAACACGGGTAGTGATAGATAAGAGAGTTGGTGAAGGGAGAGATAGAAGAAAATTTCATTCTTTTACAACTCTACTTTTTTGCAGTTTTTTTTTTTAAATAATGCAGTGTTGCAGCGCCTCTCTCAGGTGTCAGTGAGGCGTATTAAAATTTTAAAGCTGTACTTGTCAGTCATTTGACTTATTATTTTACTTCGCCGATGGTTCTACTGACGAAGGATGCAAGCTCTGATTTTACATTACGACTAGCATCTGCTGAAGTCAGGTATAATTCAGTGAACAGTGACTATGCCTTCATCATTTGAACTTTCCTACAACATCTGATATAATGGTGGTAATATAGTGGTGTTGTTATTTAATGATTGTCAAAGACCGGGCTCGAATCCAGTACCTACGGTTTTGTATTCAATGTGCTAACTACTTCAGGCAACGCCACCCTCACAAAGCATTTCGGTCACTCTTTCAACAGTAGAGTTATGCCAATCTCTGGTTTGTTGTTCTCTTTTTTTTTAATTTGTTTGAAAAGGTTTGTCGTTTTCTAGTGTTATGTTATTCGGTAATGATCCCATTCTTGCAAGCCTATCCGCTTTCTCTACAATACCTTTATGAGTTTATCTCATTTTTGCATTGAAAGACGCTTCTGGATTGAAATTTATGATAATTTAACTTGATTTACTTCGTCTTATGTCGTTGCGATCAACGTGGTTGTTTTCCGAAACGAATTGCTGCACATATCTGGGGATTACTGTATTATATATTTTGGTTTTCCTTGTTGTTTTTCATGAGAATCACAGATTGAAGTAATACTACTAATTATTTTTAACTGCTTCTAATATTTTACTTTTTT
Organism: Tachina grossa; assembly: GCA_949987645.1. Taxonomy (NCBI): domain Eukaryota; kingdom Metazoa; phylum Arthropoda; class Insecta; order Diptera; family Tachinidae; genus Tachina; species Tachina grossa. Next base: position 183,530,045 of record OX465274.1, read on the forward strand.
CATAAACATCAAATTTTATTTGTGTTTGATTTTTTATGCGTCTTTGTTTTGTTTCTTGCTTTACAATAAATAAATAATTAAAATTACAAAATAAATAAATACATAAATTAAAACTCAACTAAGTGTAAACAGAAATTTTCTAATGAAAAAATCTCATATTTTCTATAAATAAAAATTATAAAAAAATAATTATTTTCTTTGGAGTGGACAAGGATTAAAGGTGTGGGTGTTGCACAGCTATGAGCAACGCAATTGTGAACGACATCATCATTAGCTTTAATTTTCCATTTGTAAGTTTCCAAAAATGAATGAACGAGAATGAAATATGTATGTGTGTCATTTGTTAATGGGCTTTTTTCTTTCACTTATTTCAATAATTCCTTGCTGGTCAGTAACTTTTGTGTTTCAACCTTTTTTATTGTTGTTGCTCAAAGAAGAAAGCGTTTAGATTTTTTTTGTGTTGTTGAAAATTTCTTGCAAAAGGACGATTTAAATGCAGGGGAGTGGGAGGTGTACTAAGGCTGGTTTTTGGTATAGTTTTTGTTAAACTTAATTGTTGTAAGCATTGTATGCCAAGTCTTGGGCAGAGGGATTTGTTTTGAATTGTTCTACGCTGACAATAGAACTTACAGAACGACCATCCCAGGGTCCATGGGCGCTGATGTGGGCAGAGTGGTGGTGTTCAGTTGCAATCTGGAATTGTTAAGTAAGTTTTTTTTTAAAAAAAATCAAAAAAACCGAAAGCGGAGGTAATATAAATATATTTAAACGAAAAGGAGCAGAGGTTTTAGGTGATGATGAAACAAGAGCAGGAGTGGACAAATGAGCGTCAAAACATTTGGGAGAGACATTAATTTTGATGTAACTAACCTCTTATTCTATAACTATTTGTCGACGCTACGGCAGTATAATAATAACCATTGTCGAAAGCAACTGAATGCTATTGACAGGCTCCTGCTATTTCCTAAATCCTAGAGAATACGAATAGTCTGCCAATAACATAAAATTGCTCTCCAAAGCGATTATTGTATTGTCGTGACATCAATATATTGAGCCATAACCGACAAAAAAGCTTAAGTGACATTATTTTTGAAATAAATTTTTTTTACCAAAATCTATAATTTGTGATCGTAAATAATAGATTTTCATTAAAAAACGAGGTGCGACAAATATGTCGGTTAAGCTTTTTTAACGCTTATGGCTCGATATAGTTACAGAATAAGAATGATAAATTTTCAGGCTAATAATTTAAATGGGATTAGGAGTTAAGCAAACAAATCTTACCCTTGTCGTATGCTTAAGTCTTTGGTATGTTTTAAATTACAAAAAATCTCACTTATATGTTTTAACGCTAATTCGCCGTTTTTTTTTCTAACATCCCACCGCAGCCTAGAAGTAAATATCGTTTTTTTGTTTGTTAAGTTGAAATCACACTTACCTTCTTGCACAATTGGAAAATGGCCAAACCCACCGAAACAATAAACGAAAAGAAACCCAAACCTAAAGCATTCAACGCTTTAATCTTCAAGATACCAATAGCCATGGGTATAATGGTGATGGCCTTCAACAAGATCAATACCATAATGGGCATGGCCACCTTGCGCAAACGATTTTTCTTGCCTTTAAAATGAAGTGAAATGATAAAGAATATGACAGAAGAATGAGGAATGGACGAGAACAAAAATACAAGGATTTGTTATTAATTGTGTTAGTTTATTAAGTGCAGCATGCAACACACCCTTCTTGAAAAAGTTTCCCTTCTTACCCTTGCCCTCGACCACAGCGTCATCCGCAAATTTGAACTTAAGATTTAATTCATCATTGTTCAAATTGCGGGATGAGACAGTGACTTTGGCATCAGCCATAGGCAAGTCCATGATAGCATCGTGACCTTGCAGGTAATTTTCAATAGCATCAAAGAAGTCACTATTAGTGGATCTACTTTCTGTCAATGTAGGAGCTTGATAACCATTTGATTTCACTTCAACATTGGAGATCTGCATTCATACAATTAATTTATAATTATTTATTATATTATTTATTTTTATTGTCCCATCGCTCACCTTAAAATCTTCTTTAGTCATAATTGTATCCAAAAATCTCATAGCCCTGACTTTCACACAGGCCATGGTGTCGCTGCCACTTTCACACTTGGCATTTTCCTCATCAATCATGCTCTCCATGTTGATGGCATGACAGATGGCTGTTGAGAGGCCCAATAGGGCAACGAGGACTAAGTGTTTGGAGGAAACCATTGTCACTGTATGAATAATCCCTATGGCTTACTTTGTTTGCTCTACTCTGGCCGCTGCGCTTGTCGTCTGTGTGAATTAACAATTGCAAATAATAATTAAATTTCTATTGTACACGTTTTTTATACTAAGCATTAACCAAAAAACTATTGTATATGCATAAAACTAAAAAAAAAATATAAAAAAAAGTTAAAATTGAAACATAACAACAATCAATCGATTCCAATAGCAACAAATTATACGAAAAGTTAATATTTTCAACTGTGTGGATGTGTAGTTAAAGCGCAGTGGCATTTATGTGTGGCCGGCCAATTGAAATGACAGACATGGCCCTGTAACATAAACATGCAACAACAACAGCAACAATAATATAAACAACAGCGGCTACACCTGCACAATCTTTAACATTTTAAATCAGTAAAACTCAGTTTAATTCAATTGCTCTAATAGCCAGCCATTTTTGCCTTTGTCCAAAGAGTTTTTTTTTGCTCACGAAATTGTCTTAAAAAGCAGAAGAGAGCCAGTTGTTTTTAATTTAAAAACTATATACATATGTATGTAATTCTATCAGTTTTGTTTAATTTTTGTTATGTCTCTTTGTATGTATGTATTTCTTTGCATCATATCATTTTGATTCCTGACACGTTTTGTACTCGTATTTGTTTTTATTGCCGTGTATAAAAACGTATTTTTTTCTTCAATTACAACTGAAACTGTTGTAATGAGTTGAATCTAATATAGGAAGGATAATTATTTAAAATATTTTATATAATCGGCATATTTTTTATTATTGATTTCGTTCTTTTAATTAAAATAAAAATTTTAATAATAAAACAGTAATTTCTGCTCATTTAAATCTAAAAAGAAAGCGAGTGCAAAAGCCCGATCTCAATCTTTGGCCAGGCATATAGTCCTATCCATATCATATATATATATATATTTGTGCTAGTTGAGGTCTTTAGCGCCAAAGTGATATAGCCCACAGTTTTTTGGTTGATGTTCTGGTGATAAATAAATTCTTTACATTACCAACTATCAAAAAAAAAAAAAAAAAAAAAGATGGAGCTGAAAAATCGTTTTGGTATAGAACATAATATAGCAAAGTAATAGAGCAATCAAATAATTACATAGTTTGGGGTTACACCACTTTTTAGCTGATAAGCAGCGTTGCCATAATATTTTTTTGGAAAACTGAAAATTTAGAATAAAAAAACTGATTTCCATGTAAAAAACTGCTCATAAAAAATTCTTTTGTATTTTGTATATTTTGAGAGAGGTGTGGGGCGTTAACCGTACGTCTATACCATATATATTTTTATATCATGACTTGATAATGTTTGTCAAGCCTCATCGGTGTCAGTTAAGAAAATATACCTCTAAAAATTTATAAAGTTTTTAATTAATTGAAATGGGAGTGTTTTAGTTGCACTATGGGATATTTCGCATTAAATTACACAGGGAAATTCTTTTTTTCGAATCAACCTAAATAAGTAAGTGGATCCAAAATTCAATAAATAAGGTAACTAAAATGTTTGCTTTTGTTTTTTTTTAGATTTTTTTTATTTGAAGTGCACAATGATGTATTTATTTAATACACTTGTTTATCCGAAATAAAATGTTGTTTTTTTCTGTGAAATACTGAAATTTTGCTAAAAGAGTTCTGAAAAAATGTGTATGGCTTCAAATTCTATGGGGTCTATCCTTTAATTTGGTATATATTTCGTCGTATTTTATCTCATTATATAAGTGATCGAATTATTTCAATGAAGAAACTTGTTTTTTTTTCAATAAGGCAAGGCGAATTAATATTAATAAAGGAAGTGCTACGTCCGTATGAACCCAACTTGCAAACAATAACACCAAATTCCATAAAGAAAAATGCAACTTTCGTGTGAATTCTCTCTTGCTGTTTGAAAAAGTACTAATAAACCTTCACTATTATATTCAGCAAAATGGGTAAAACTATGGCTTCAGATATCGGAACTAAAATAATAAACTTGAGATAAAGTAAAAATTAAAAACTGCGCAATTTATAGAAAAACTTATTTTTTGAGCAAAAAAACTGCTCTATGCTAAAAAACTGCTAAAATCAGTTAAAACTGCACATTTGAGAACGCTGATGTGAAGATAAATTTAAATTTAACTAGCACAGACAAACACCCAAAAAAGTTTACAGATCCCATTTTGCAGTTAACAGCACTTAACGGTACTAGTAAAATAAAAGAATATTATTTCGGTTGCGAAATCCAGGAACGGGGACTGATACTATACCCAACATATGCAACAGATATGTATATCAATAATACAGAAACTTAATTAAAAAAAAGGTCCCATTTTGGAAGGAAAAGTGGTCATTGTGGGAAATAGAAGAATTCTACATACATATATCCCATTATATAGAAATGGTGCTCCTGGTTTCGAAAATGTGACTTCATTTGCCCGCTAAAGAACCATCAGAACCAAAGAGCACCATTTCTACAGGGTGGGCCAAAAGAAACCAAGGGTTGTAAAAGTTTAATAACTTTTTTGTTTATTAACTTTTTTTTACTTTTTATTTCAGATTATATAATATACAAAATGGAAATTTTTTTACACTAAGTATGAAAAATGATGTCTCTTAAATGACCACCGATTTCAGCTTCGCACTGATGGGCTCTTTTTAGAGCATTTTCCATAACATCTTTCAAAACTTGTGGCTGTAGCGTTCGAATTTCTGCAACAATGTTTGCCTTGAGTTCAAGGATTGTCTCTGGCTTGTTCACATACACTCGCTCCTTCAAAAAACCCCAAAGAAAATAGTCGGGTGCTGTCAAATCTGGCCATCGCGCTGGCCAAATAATTTCCGAATTTCGAGAAATTATTCGCTCTCCAAAAATTTGACTTAAAAGTGCCATTGTGTCTCGGGCAGTATAGGCAGTGGCTCCGTCCTGCTGAAACCACATACCAGGTCTGTTTTCAAGAGCAGGACGTAAAAAATTTTCTATCATAAACCGATACCGCTCTCCATTTACGGTTACAGCACTTCCATCTTCATTCTCGAAGAAGTAGGGCCCATTGACAATTTTCAGATGTGATCCCACACCATACTGTACACCTGATGGTGTACACAAGTGAGAGATTTTTTCTTATTTCACAGTGTCTGAGCGAGATATATGCAAAGTAACACAGGGATGCTAAAAACGAAGTTAACTGACGGAGCCAGTGTTGCCACATTTTTTTTTCTCAAAAACTTCAAGTAGAACAAAAAATTTTTTTTTCTCATTTAAAATCTTTTTTTTGTGTGATTTTACTCAAAATATATTAACAAGCATTAATTTTACTGAATTCAAATTTAGGAAAAATTTATTTTGTTTCAAACGAACTAACAAACGTAATGGTAAATAACAAGAAAATATTCACTGAATAGAACATGTATAAGATAAATATAGGTATGCACATAATTCATACTTTTGATGAAGGAAAGAAGAGAATATGTCAGTACTTTCATCAAAAGGACCTTAAATAATATACGAAAAGTACCAAATATCATATTCTTGAAAATCTTATTTTTAACAAAGAAATCTTTTAGTCTTGTTAACATCCCGAAAAACTTCGAAAATATGATAAATCTTCACATATGGTAACCCTGGACGGAGCTAACTTCACACACATTCAGCGTTGCCGTTTTGGTTACTTGTAACCAAAATTGGTTACTTATTTTCCAATGTGTACTTGTGTACTTTTTTTCCATTTTGGTTACTTTTTTTCAACACAAAAATAACCATTTTTTATGCATATGTATACATATGTGGTATGTTATTATTTGCATATAACTAATTATCTTGATAAAAGATCACAATTTAAGCGTTTTTACTACGTTGTAAAGACAACACTGGATAATCAACATAGTGTTTAAAAAAATACATGTCTGTCTCTGAACATATCAAGCCTGGGGGCCAACTCTGTAATTCGAACCGAAAGAAAATGCTTTCGAATTTACATGTTATAAGCACACAAATTCGAAAGCATTTTTTTTCGTTTCGAACTAGAGAGTAGACCCCCTGGTTTGAAAAATCAGATGCATTCATGGTTGCAAAATCTTTAAACGTCAAACACTATGTGAAAAGCTAAAAGCGAATTTTTTTTATTTAAGTTTGAGAGCATAATGGTAGGTACAGACTTAGCAACGTGTTTATGCAACCAGGCAGATTGCATTGTCGGTCGCATATTGTGTAGTCTTGTTTATGGTTGCATTCGAAGTTACTTTCGAAGTTTCGAAAATATCAAAATGTTTTGATGTTTATGGGTTGCATTGGCGGTTGCATTGTAGGTTGCATAGTCTGTATCAAAATATGCAACATGAAATATAAACGTGTTGCGTAAACACATTACAACGTGTGTACCCACTATAACAAGCAGGGAACGAAGCCGATCGGCTGTGAGTCGGCTAACAGTCGCCGCTGGCAAATTTTCTAAATTAGAAGTAAGTGCTGATATAGTCATAGTTGAATTTTGGGACGCGGTTTCAAAACATACAAATGGATTGAACGAAAAATGTTTTTATGATTTAATTAATTTAATGTAAAATTTAATGTCACTGCCACACAGCTGTTGAAAGGATATTTTCGCAGCCAAGTCTAGTTAAAACTAAATATAGGAATAAGCTCGATTTTAAGACTGTAAACTCAATAATGCAATCTAAAGAATTGTGCATCAATCGAAACAATTCTCATTATGTTTGGTCTGCCAAAGATTTGTTTTAATATTAACAAACTTAACTTTATATATACAGTCTTGTGTTTTGATAACGAATGTAATTAAATTACATATTATTTGTTGTTACTAAAAACATTTTTGGTTTGGAATTTCTAATAAATAAAATAGATGCACAGTTGAATAAAGATGCTTGTTTTGTAAAGGTTTTTGTTTGAGGTTTTCAAACTTATTATTAGTATTAAGAGTCTTTCTATAAACATACGGAGTTTGTTAACTAAATTCAAAAATTTTTTGGGTTGAAGTCTACTGACGAGTTCCACAAGCGGGAACGAAATGAATATAGAAAATTGCTTAACCATAAAAACAAGCCAATTTTTGAAATTTCTAATAATTTACCTGAAGTATTTTTTTTTTACAAAATTGATTTTATTGATTGTTAATTATAATAAGATATACTTTTAAAACTGAAATACAAATTTATATTATGTGATTTTATATATTAACATATGTATGTATTACTACGTTTATACACGCACTATTTGCAAATAAAAATATTCGCAAATAAATTAACTCACTGTTTATATGTAATAGCAAAAGTACACAAACTTGGTAGCACTTCTATAGAAAATTTACTTTTTTGACAAAAAAAATAGTGTAAATGTGCAAAATACCAAATAATTATTTGTTTTAATTGTCATTATTTGCTTCTGTTAATTTTTTTTGTGCAATATTAATCCATTTATTATTTTTTGTTATCAAACATTTGTAAGCGTGGCAACCTCAAGCATTTTATTTGCAAATAGTGCGTTAAACGTGAATAGTTTTCTGAATTAGTAAGTCGCAATAAAAACAATAATATGGCAACAATTTACAGTTTTATTTGCAAATAAGACCTGCGTGTAAACGTAGTATATGTATATTTTTCAACTGAAGTACAAATAAAACAGTATTTTAAATACATAAAAATTTTGGTTACTTTTTTTTTGCATTTGGTTACTTTTTTTTTGTATTGTGGTTACAAAATTTTTTTGGTCGTGGCAACGCTGCACACATTCAGTAGAACATACTCTCTCCAACACATAAAGAGAATAATTTTGACTCCATACTTTCAAACAAAAGGTCTTCACGCAATCCTGAAAAAAATGTGGTCTTAGCAAATAAACACTATGCACGTGCTGAACCTAAATTTCATTAAAAAAATAACAAAACGAAAATCTAAATATTTTTTCAATGTAAATTATTCCAGTCTTAGGAAATGTTTCATCATTACATCGCTAATATTCAGAGACCCCAAAAGGGATTGCAAAATCTGATTATATATCCATCTACGAAATATACAGTTACATCCAATTTAATTGAATTTTAATTACGTAAACTTATGTATGTAAATGCTTCTACATACAAAAATACAAACATAAATATTAAGTAGCAACAAATTACATAATTGTCAACCGCATTTAAAATAACCTAAAAGCATATTATGTAACTTATTAAAATAAAATATTAAAATATTCATAAAGTACAAGCAGTGCAATGTTATTGTATTACTTTTTTCCTTGTATCTTTGCATACGAGCATGAAAATAATGTTTTTGCTACTGCTCTCAATATGGGTGGCAGTTATCGATTCAAAAAAAGCAATCACGTTTGCACGCACTATTGGGCCAAAACTAAACACTAAAATAGCAACATATTGCAACTGTTGTTAGCGCTATGAAACAGCTACAATTCGTTTATCAAAATTTTTTTTTTATCAAAAGTCCCTATAATTGGAAGACCAAAAAAAAGTACATAGTATATGCATGATACAAGAAATTAACGAAAGTTAAGAAAAAATTTATATTCATAAAACGCAAAAATTTTATAGTGTAATCGTTTGCTCACATGGAGTAAAAATGTTCGATTGCAAAGTGCCCCAAAGAGTTTGAGTAACAGGCGTAGTTAAGTTTTTTTTGTTGGTTTTCAACAAAATACTCAATTGAAATTATGATGTTTTTTAACTTAAGCCTGATTCTTTTATTTTTTTCTTAACAAATTAATTTTGTTGGCCAATTCATTTATTTAAAGAAATTTCACTGATTGCTCAAGCATTTCAGTTAGTTGTGCCTTTTTTCACGTTTAATTTTTCATTACAAATTCCACGTGCATTTTTGTGTGACTTTGTTGCTACTTGTATTTGGCTATTTACTCGGTAAACACAATGTTCCCTCGCTTGACAGCCTTAACTAAAATTTATGTATAATTTCGAGTTAATGTTTATAATCAAAATCACATTTTCAAATAATTATTGGATATTATATCGAAGAACATGTCCCTTCAAATGGTCAAACACTCGGCGGAATTAAAAATTAAAATAAGGAAACTTTCCTTCAGTCAATTGCGCTGATTTACACGGGCATAATTGTGTTGGCATAACATGCCAGTTTGTAGGTGAGATAGGCTAAGAGAGTGGTTTTGGGGATGGCATAACTTTTCAACCAGCTTCAACCCCGCATTAGCAGCATAAAACCAATACACACACAACTTAAAAAACAGCAAATGTTAAATGAATACTAAAAACACTAACACACACACAGCTGTGTATACGAATACATTTTGTGCCCGATGAATTAGACTCGTGTAATTTGGAAAAGAACAAAATTGTGCGGCTTAAAAATTGTTCTCGTCTAAACTACCTCATTGAATAATTTACCAGCAAAAAAATAACACATTACCATCAGAACTACTTGCCATATAATGACTCACTTTTCTGATTGACAAATTTCATTATTCGCTTATAAATCATATTTCATAAAACTTAAAAAAATGCTGTACAAGTTGATAAATGATTCTTTTGAATTTAATAAATTACGCGAACATGTTGCCAAATAAAAAAAGTAAGTACTTCTCAAGAATCGATTATTTTAGTCTCATGCCTTGCTAAAATCTTAAATCTTAAATACCAAACTCGACTAACTTTTTTGAAATTTTTTGCTGGGTTGTTTCGTTTTTTTTTGTCTCCTATGTATTCTGGTGACGTTTCGATGCTGGCTTTTCTCAATACAGCTCAAGACAAATGGTGCAATGAGCCCACCTAAGTTATAGCGAGAACCCTTTGGCCTCGCCTAAACTTCCACAAAACTAAAAACCACATGCACTTCACCAGGAAGCAGTATAGGAATCTCTGGGCCTCACTGACTGAGCACTGAACTTTGGAAACGCATGCTAAACGCACATTACTACTGCTCCAGTTGTAATGATGGAGAAGAGGAGGTCTTCCAAAGCTTCTGTCCCGCTTTGGAGGAACTCCGTCTGCACTTGGTTGGTAGACTTTCCTGCAGTAGCCCATCCGAGTTATCGGAAATAGGACTCAATAATCTGATTCTATATATTAGAAGCAGCGTCTGGTATGGCCGTTAACCGCCTTCTGTGGCATCTGTACAGACTCGAACCTTTCCTGACCCACTCTCTTTTCTTCTCTATTAACTATTCATCTATTCATCTATATCTTCCCGTTTATCCCTATGCTCCTTGTTTCTACTAATTCCAACTTGCACGTAGCACAAAAAGGATAATCGTATTGGACCTAAGTAAGCTGGGCACCTAGGACTGATCTTTCACCAGCAGCCTGCTATACAGTATAAAAAGTGTGATATATGATACGCCAAATGGTGAGCTGCAATAATAATTCGCGTTGTTTTGTCATTGTTGCAGCGCTTACTGCTCTTTACTAAAATTCTTCCTAAAGTCCAAGGAGTTTAATGAAAAGTGATGCCGGTTCTCCTCTTCATGGATTTAATAATGTGTTGGCCTAAACTCAATCTATAACCCCAATGAAACGTTATTATGTCACTGTGTATACCAGTGATTTGCAATGAATCATATTTTCGCTATTCATACTGACTCATAAAGTTTTAAATATAAGTGAGTAGACATCATTTAAAATCAACTACTCTGATTTACGCTCACTCACAATAATATTGATTTATAAGTCTACATAATACTCATACCGCACTCACACACTCATAAATTACCTCAGTTTGATTTATAATTTCAGAAAATTACTTATACTACTTGCATTGATTCAGCTCATTCAACTCATCCATATAGTACAACTACAACTACAACAGCATAAAGTGTATAAAAAACCCATTTGTAACCTCATAATGAGCAAACACATAACCTCATAATGAGTAATTTAATGTTCGTATACGAAGTTGGCTTTGCCATACAATACTTATTTTGCATCGTCTATAAACATTGAGTTCAGGTTTCATTACTCATTGCGCTTCTCTGGTGTATACATTAGAGCTGGGTCCAACTCATTCAATCGTTAATTTTTGCCACAAACCTATGATCAAACCTATTTAAATTACATGGGTTTGATAATGGGTTTGTGGCAAAAATGAACGATTGAACGAATTGGACACAGCTCTAGTAGACATTCCGCAGTGCTTCCACAAGTTTGCCGCAGTTCAAAGAGTTGAAAGCAGAACGCATTAGTGGTTCGAATAACTTTTCCTGTTTATTAATTGACTTTCTACAAGGTCTATAATATCTACAGCATATATTAACTTTCTAAGCTCGAATTGCTATTCAGAAAGCTCGTTTATAGATTTCACTTCACTCGAGACTCTTTTCCAAGGGTATCTACCAAATATATTGATCGGATGGTTCATCTTTGTGGGAACCTTATGAACTTACTTTAATTTCATTTAACTAAGCTTAAATTAACCTAGTCAAACTTGGCCTAACATACGAGTTATCTAACCTAACTAGGGATTGGTAAATCGATTTCGATTCCAATCGAAAACCGATTTTATGTTAAAAAACAACCCGATTTTTTGTAATCGATCTTATGTCTGCTATTTTATACTGAAATCAATTATTGCGCTATAACAATCGATGTTTTATTATTATAAAAATGTTGGCAATTTTTTAAATATTACTGAGTGGAGAATATTGGTTTGATAACTAGTATTATTCATCTTTATCCCGTAACTTTTTATCGACATCAATAGCAAGACAATATCGAAAAAAGGACACTTACTTTCTCAATTACTGAGAAAAAATAGTACTTAAGTGCCCTATTTTGACATTGCATGATGTTGATGTTAACAAGAACAAGTAAAGGTGATTAGTTTAAATCATTTAGGGCCATTATTACAACTTAAAGATAGTTAAAAGTAGGGTTTTATCGGACGTATAAAAACTTTATCATTTGCAAAATTTTACTTTAACCTACATGAGCGATAAATTATAGGCAAGTTTATCCTACATGGTAATTTAAATCCAATTTGCAATAATGGAAAGCTTTTTATACGTCCAATAAAATCCTACTTTTAACTATCCTTAGAAGTAATTTCTGAAATTTATTTTATGTAATATAAAAAATTGCTAAACTATAGCATGTTTACGTATAATTTTAATTTAAAAATTCAGCATTAATATCTAATATGCATATACATCACAGCTGGCCAGAGAAGCGCCAGAGAGCCGAACATCAATCGGCTTTTTGTACAAATGAATGCACATACGTTTATACATTTCTCTCGGTTTTCTCTCTGTGGGTAGCATTGATATACATACATATGTATGTATGTACCTTATAGGCTTTTTACATTGACACACATTTCAGTGAAACGCATGGAAGATGTAAAAAATGTGAAACATGCATTTACATTGACAACATCTAACATCTACCATCATCCCACTTGTCAAAAAGACAACACGTTCTGCATGTGTTTTGTTAAGGAAATTATAAGAAATAGATTTTGATGTAAAATTAATAATTGGAGTAGTTGTTGCTTTGCATGAACAAACCCAATTAAAGTGCAGTACATGGAAATTATAAAAGATTTGCAAGAATAAGATGAATATTTTTTAAAAGGTAGTATGTGTACTATGTATATACGTATGTCGTTTTTTCTTAGTTTTTGACCAGCGTTGCCACTAGTGAAAAAAAAAATTACAAAGCCGCAAGTCTAAAATAATGCAAAACCGAACAAAATAGTGCAAAAAAAATCTAAGAAAAAATTTTTATTTTCTTAGTACATTGAAATTTAATACGAGCTAATTTTTTTATATATAAAAAACGTACAATTGAAAATATAAAAAAAATCACTAATTCGTAAATATTTACTTCAACGAAGAATAATTTACCACTTTCCTCTTAACATTTTGTCTAAATTTAATAATACTAGATATACCAAACGGACGACACACTCGTCCGTATTCCAGAATCAAAATGCAAATAATTTAAGATTCAAAGAAAATGTATCTAAACGTCATAAAAAAATACATTAAAACACAGCCACACACAAACTTACATACATATGCAAGCATAATTAAATAATAATAATAAACAAAATCCCTTTAACCAAGCTAATTCATTTTATTCAATTCTCTTCCTTTAAGTATTATGGATTTGATACAACAACAAATAAGAGAAAAACAATTGTAAGGTCGAGAGAAATACTACAAACACACACACACACTCATGTTTTGGTTCTGTTTTACTTGTAAGCTAATAAATGCGTGTGTAATATGTTTGCATGTAGTAGTAGCAACTTTAAACGCTTATAGCTACCAAAATACTCAACCGATTTCAATAAAATATAGATTCTGCACATCTGTATAAAAAATCCTTTAAAACCATATAAATCTTTTTAAAATCGGTGCGGTGGTACCAGCGTAAAAGGGATTACAAAAAACATGTTCGCCTATTAATTATATAGATATTTTTTGAACTAGTCGTTTGAAAAGAGGGTTATCAACCTTTTATTTTCTTAATTTAAACTCATTTAACTAGACGTGCTGAGCGATACTTACACATTCTTTGGTTCTTTAAGCATATGTACATATTTACACTAAACTATTTTTTCCAATTTCTTTTCATAATTTTAAGCTAAAAATTTGCACCACAATTTTAAAATTGACGCTATGTGTTAGCTGATAACTCATTCTTGGGGTATCGGTTTTAATTAAGACCAGTTTACTTAAAAAAAAACTCTTTCAACAGAAGCGTTTAAGAATGGTAATATCACAACTTATAAATTTGGAAAGAAAATATCGCCAGCACAGTTTTAACTTTGAGAAATTTTAGACCAATAAATTTCAAAACATCGAATTTATCCTTAAAAGTGCATATTCACGATACTCATTAGCCCAATTCACAATCTTGTGCAAATGGTCTTGCATCATTGCATGTGCAAAGTGGTATAGTATATTGATACTCACCACTAAGAATTGTTAAGTGGTGAATATCAATATGCTATACTATTTTGCACATGCAACGATGCAAGACCATTTGCACAAGATTGTTAATTGGGCTATTGTCTAATTTTTGATAATCTAGCTTAACAAATGGAAATCGATTTTTATTTCAATGATTGTGCAAATTCTGATTATACTACATCAATAAAAATTATAAAGGTCATCATGAAAGTTGATTTTTTTTTTATTTGTGTTGTGCCTTGGAATAGTACTTTAAGCAGCTAAATTAATATAAATTCCACTTTTGCTAACAAGTTTCTCGTTTTTATCGGTAAACTAAAAATTAAAAAAATAAGGCTTTAGTAATTAGAAAAAAAATTGGCACATCTTTGATTACTTCAGCTTTTAATTTGTATAAAAGCAGGGATTAGCTCCAAGAGAATATGAAGGAAACTGCAAATAATATTTTGTAGATGTTTCATCTAAAGCAGAAAGAATTGATTCAGTTATTTTTTAATGATCTTTAAAAACTTGCAATCTTCAATAAGGCATGAAGTTTCGTCTGTAGAATGTTGTAGTACATAAGTATAACTCGATTTTGTCTTTAGTCAACTAATGCTGTTATCGCTTTATAACATATAAATATAAATGCCATTAAAGTCAAATAGTGCAAAATTATACAAAAAATTTATGGTGCAAAAATACTGCGAAAATATATAAATAGTACAGATTTTGCACTATTACACAGAAAGTGGCAACGTTGTTTTTGACACAACAATGTAATTTTGCTAGTGATGGCACTAAAATTAACGAAAGATGTTAGATGAAACAAAATGAGATAGGAACATCTTCTAAAGATGTAGAAAGATATTGGTTTTTAGTACTGTGTATTTCTTATGGGAAGATGTTAACATTTTCGCAAATTGATGGTAGATGTTAGATGTGCGTCAGTGTAAAAAGCCTATTACTGAGTTTAAAGTGTTTCGCTAAATTAACTTTGTGTGTGTTTTTTATGTACATAAATATGTATGTTAACTTTTGTTTTTGTTTGTTATTTGAATTTTTACAAATAAAGATTATTTTGTTTATAAACTAGCCAATTTGTCTTAAACGATTTTAAAATCGATTTAGAGATCGATTTTCACGTACGATTAATCGATTTCAAACATCGAAATCAAAAAAAGTTGATCGAAAAATCGAAAATCGATTTTTGAAGATATTTACCAATCCCTAAACCTAACCTAATCTAACTTAACCTTACCAAATATTACCTAACCAAATTTAACCTAACAAGACCTAATTTAAAAACAGCAAGCTCTCAATAAGAATAGATAGAATAAAGGAAAGATCTGGTCAAAAAAAAAGACCGGTACTGCGATACCTAATGCATCTTTTGTGCCATAGATCTGTAAATTAAATCAAGCTATGTGTGACTCTCGTTATGAAACTCAACACAGAGATTGGAGAAGCCCGTCTAATATCAGCTAAACACAGAAACCAGAATTAAAACACGTCTTCTACTGCTACGTAAGATGATAATTTCGCATATAATATGTGCCGTTGTCTCATCATCTTCTAATAATAATCGACATAAGGTTGAACGAACTTGGTGAGGTAAGTCAGTCCAAACTTTGGACTCCAAAGTGACCAGAGAGAAAACCCGTAAAAAGCCGTAAATCGCGTTCCTTTGAGGTTTTAACTCATTACAAATGTTGTTAAGAAATGGGTTTTGTATTTACTGGAAAGCAAAAACCAAAATATAAAAAATTTGTTCTTCTCTTTCCTACAAATTTTAGAATATACATACATATGAAAAGTTTTTATGAAATTTTTTAATGTCGCGGTGTTTTGTACAATTAGTCCTTATTATATTTCGTACACCTAGACATTGGTGTCTTCAAAAGAAACTTAAATTTCTTTTACTAAAACTTGTGTATACATATTTGTTTCTTCTTTCTTTCTTATCTCATACCTTGTGGTATTTACGAACATCCCTTGAATATATAATTTCAAGGTGCGTAAAAATCAAATTTGTGTTGTACAAAAAAAAATATGTAAGCTTTCAATATGCAATTATATTTAATTGTGTTTTGGTAGACATGCATAATCATGTCGTGTCAAATGACTACATTAGCAAAAAAAAAAAATCAAAATTTATTGCACGCACTTCTATTTGCAGCATGAATAGACATATTTAGAAAGAAAAGAATAAGATACGAATGCAAATGAGAACTTGTGATACATATTTTTATTAAATATCATATTATTTTGCAACAGACTGTTTGATAATGTGTAAAAATAGACAGTTTTAATGTTAAATATAAGTAATTATTTGTTATCTACTTGGTTGTTTGGTTGTATCATGAAAATTGGCTAGGAGCTAATAAAGATATACATACATATGCTCATAATTATATTTGTCTTTGTCAAGCATATTATAAACAATAATGTTCTTAATTATTTCTTATATTTGACGTTTGATTTCTAAAAAAAAAAATATTGATTGAAATATGCACATACATATGTGTACATACATATGTACTTATGTAGTATGAAATTCAATTGACAACACTCTTTGCTTTTTGTTGTTGTTGGATTTGAATTTCATTACTAATGATATCCATTGCCAAGTACGAACTGCAAGAGTGACACTATATTTGGCTGAATTTTATATGATTTGATTTTTTTATTTTTTTGGTAAAAACTTTCACTTAAATCGATTTTCATTAAAACTTGTGTGAAACTTTATACACTGTAAAATTATGGTTTCCGGTCTATTGTGTCTCTACAAGAAGCATTATAATTTTAGTAAAAATCATATGAAGTAAATAAAATTTAAACTGAAAAAGTTACAGCAGCATTAGTAAACCTCAATAAAGCTGCCCGTTCACACACGTACGATTTGTACTTCTAATTTGAAGCCTCTCGATGTCCTGTTACAAGTTAATGGGGTTGCGCACGAACAAGTCACATATATTTGAAAAACTTGAAATACTTGTGCTTTGTAGGAGAGAGAGAATATTAGAAATTTATGTTTTACTTACATACGTATTCCGGACCTCTTTCTACCTTGCAGTGTAGAGGTTTTTGCAATGACTTCTCCGTTTCTGACTATCTTGCGCTGCCCAGGGCAGTCAAAAGTCGCCAGCAAAAAATTACACATTACCATCGGAACTACTTGACATAGAATTTCTTATTACCAAATTTCATTACTCTCTTACAAATCGTATTACCAAAAATTTAAAAAATTATGTACAAGTTGCTTAATGAGGAGAATGATTCTTTTACATAAAATAGATTACGTGAACAAGTAGCCGAATAAAAATAAATTCAGTAAAGTGCGACTCTGAGTCGCGCACGAAGGGTTCCGTACGAACACTAGATATGTAATTTAATACAAACTTCATCCTATATAATATATAGTTTTGGCATTTTTTTCGTTTTTGGGGTCTTTTCGGATTTTTTTTTGTTTTGGCGTTTTTGCGTTTTTTTCGGTTTTTTTAAGTTTTGGCTCTTTGTATAGTTTTGACACTTTATTTTCTTGTTTTGGCGATTTTTTCGGTTTTTGGCGTTTTTTAATTTGGGGATTTTTTTTTTATTTTTGGCGATTTTGTTAATTTTTGCGATTTTTTTTTATACAATTTTTTTTTTTAGTTTTGGCGACATTTTCGCGTTTTGGCGATTTTGTTCGATTTTTGGCGTTTTTTTTTAATTGTGGCGATTTTTTTCATTTTGGCGATTTTTTTTTTAATTTTTGGCGATTTTTTTTTGGTTTGGCGATTTTATAATTTTAGTTTTTTTTAGTTTTACTGTTTTTGAAAATTGCCTCTTACGGTTTCCAAGATATAGCAAATTGTCAAAATTATATAGTCAAAATTGCATTAACTGATGGACCACCCTTTAATTAAAATTTTTTTAAATTTTAGTGTTAATTGTTGTAGTCTGTATAAAAATACACTAACTGTACAAATTTCTAGAGCATATATATGTACATACAATTGTATGTATATTACATGGGATTTTAACATTTTTCGTTGCTCGTTTTGGAACACCATTTAATTTTTAATTCTCATGTATTTGTTGTTGTTGCGGCCAAGGTTGTACATACTCTGTCTAAATTTCAGGTCTGTACCTCTTACGGTTCCTGAGAAAATACCATGTGACGGACAGACGGACAGCGTAGCGAAAACAATAGGGTTCCTTTTTCACCTTTGGTGTACGGAACCCTAAAAAGGAAGTGCTTCTCAAGAATCGAGTATTTTAGTCTCACGCCTTGTTAAAATCATTGAGTTGGTAATCCAGTAGTGAAGAACTTTCACCAAAAATGCTTAATTCCAAACTCGATTACCTTTTTTGAAATTTTTTGCTGGATCCTACGCTCGATTCTTTTTTCAGTTAGAATTTTGTTGATTGTGTCTTGCGAAGTTACTCTCTTTCGTCCTCTGGTCCTGGTACCGATCGGTCTTGATTCTACTACTCATCACCGCAGGCGGTACTCTGGCATTCTGGCAACATGGCCAAACCATCTTAGCTTTTGCCGCTCTGTCATTTTATTCAATGGTTCTGTCATAGACTTGCTCATATTGTGTCGTTTCGTATTCTGTACTGCCTTGCTTTACCTGCCACATGTCATTTTTAAATGTATGCGGCCATGATTCACATCCATATGTGTAGGTTGGTACGTACGTCGAGTTGCATATTGCGAGTTTTGTTCCCTTTGAGATGTCTCTTTTAACAATAAAATTTTTGTTTAAGGCCCAATATAGATTGGCAGTTGTGGCTTTTCTGCGATTCAAATCCCTATAGGCCTTTCCGTCTTCGCTAATTGTGACACCCAAGTAGCCGAACTGTTCGACTTGCTTTAGGATTTCCGAACCAATGTGTATTTGATTTATGATTTTTTTTTTGCGACCTACTTATTATAATTGTCTCTGCCTTTTTTGTGTTAATACACAGGCCTCTTCTAGTCATTTTATCAGTGAACATATTCAAGTTGTGTTGAAGAGATTCAATTGAATTTGACACTACAGTCTAACATTGAAACTTTCACTGGTTGCATGTACCAATTTCCAATTGTCATAGAAATGAATTATTCCTTGCACCTTTTGATTACATCGTTCATCGGTATTATAAAAAGATATGCACGCAATATATCGCGGCTGGCATTGCCAGTACCAAGCCTGGATGCGAAAGGAGAAAGGATTAATACAAAACTTCCACGCAAATAACATTGTGGAATTATGCGAAATGTTCAGCCTGGAAAACCTCATATGGGAGCAGCTCTCTAAACCAGGATTGGGGACATTGGGCCAATCACTCACTTCTCTGAACACTAACCGAACGATTAAACCAAGAATGCAAAGAAATGAAAACGAAAATGGTTGAAAAACTAGAGTACCGACTTGGCGACGAAACAGGACTATCGATTATGGAACATTGAACGTAATAAGTTTAGCCTATATAACAGAATATAAATATGTAAATGAAGATTTTTTCGGTTTTTGGCGGTTTGTCTTAGCTTTAGCGATTTTCTTAGTGTTGGCGTTTTTTTCCTTTCGACAATTTGTTTCGGTTATTTTTAGTTTTGGCGATTTTTTTCGGTGCTCCCAATTTTTTTTTGTTTCTTTGCAATACATGTTTTTAGTTGTAGAGTTTTTTTTAGGTTTTTGGCGCTCTTTTCCTTTTGGCGTTTTTTTCGGTTTTTGGCGATTTTTTAGTTCTTTGGCGACCTTTTTAACTTAGTATTTTTTCACATTTTAGCAATTTATTTTATTTTTTAAAATAAATTTCATTTCAGCGCCTTTTTCATTTTTAAGATTCTTCGTTTGGGAATTGTTTTATTTTTGGGATTTTTAAGTTTTAGCGTTTTTTGAAAATTTCAAGAGTTTGTTTCTTACGGTTTGCAAAATTACATTAACTGATAGAATACTCTTTAATTTAAATATTTTAAATTTCAGCGTTGATTGGTATAGTCTACATAAAAATACAATGACCTTGAAAACTGTGTCATCATATTTCATAAATGTTTCGTTGCTCGCTTTAGAAAACCCTTTGATTTTTAGCTGTTAAAAATTTGTTGTTTTAGCGGCCACAGTTTTACAAATTTTGGGAAAATTTTGGGTGCGTAACTCCAGCGGTTCTCAAGAAAACAGCTTACAGTGTACGGGACTATAAAAAAGCATTTGCATCATCCGCTTGGCAACTCATGTTTTGTTGTATACGTTTAAGTTTGAAGTGATTTGTGCGACGTATGTGGAAGAATTCTACTCACACAAGTGTATGGTCGGCGAAAAATTCTAAATAAATATGGCCCTAATAAATAATAATTTCAAGTCAATAGGCCGTTATAATGAAAGCCTATTACGTTAGGCTAGGAGTTCAATAAATGGAGGCAAATGACAGCATATGTAAGTGAGGCGAGTCTATATTAAATTTAAAAATCTTAAAGACTAGCCCCCATATGCAAAAAAAAAACATGATGTGCCTGAAGTGTACGTTAAAACAAAATTTCCATGCAAATCCCACTCTTAACATACACTTGAAGCACACGTTATTTTTGTTTGCATATAGCGTAGATTTGAAGTTTGTTTGTAGTTATTTGTGGTTTTGAATATTAAAAAATCTAAAATAATGCGGAACGTGAGTATATCATTAATATTAGTCAAAAGTTGTCATGCGTGAGCGTAAGTAATAAAAATATTTTCTTCGTGAGATTAAGTGATAAAAACTTTAAGGACGTTGAGAGGAGGCTTCCGAAGTAGGAGTGTTTAAAAATTGTCACGCATGAGAATGCGTGAGCTTGAGTGAAAAGTTTTTTCCATGTTTGAAAAATTGTATTGATAGAAGAAAATCGTAAATTCGAATTAATAGAATCTTAGCGATAGAGATTTAGTTTTAGCGACTTAGGGAACAAGAATATCTTAAAAGAACTTTTAAGACATGAGTGATTTTTCCAATGCTTTACTGCAGCGAAATCTTCTAAAACAAACGTTAACAACACTGTTTGCAAGAAATTTATTTCAGTATTGTAGGTATAGGAGTAAAGAAGAAAATACTTCGTGACAAGAGACTTTGTGATGCTTGCTTCTTTTTACGCATGAGCACGTGTACAAGCGTCATGCATGTATGTTTGTATGATCTTTTATTTCTCTACGCACATGCAAACGCACACACATGCATTAACATTAGTTGTATGCGGTTAATCACATAATAGCTTATCCATGATACAATTATACAGGTAACCGCGAAGAGCCAGATGTTTTGCTTGTTTCGTGATTTGATCTGCCAAATAGTGTTTATGTTTTACCAATACACGCGCACAGTGCCTATTAAAACTGTACTAATACAAACATGCTTTGCAAAGCCAAGATAAAACGCAAATACATGTATATTGTTTTCTCTTGGTTGTCTCTCTTGTCAATCACAAAACAGCAATAAAAATCACTGTTGTTTTATTTGTTGTACATTTGTTGTAGATTCGCGGCTACCTGTATTATTGTATCATGAGCTTACCATCATAGATACACACACACTCTCAAACGTACAGTATGCAAAATAACAAGCCTACACAAATCAACAGTACTTCTTTTGAGTGTTTGTTACAAACAAGCAGTCTTGGCGACATCGCTTGTTAACACTGATATACACGTACACCAATACATCCATCGTGCTTCGCTTATAGTATGACAGTATTTATTATTGGTTTAGTATAATACATGCGACGTGAATACATATAAAAAACATTACGTATTTACATTTCAAGACTGTTTACGCATGTCTCTAGTATGTATGAAAGTCGAATGTAATATCATTGAAATAAATCACTGAGGAAACGTAAATAGTAACTTTTATTTAAAATTTGAGGTCTTTTATTACTAGTTATAATAAAATTTATTACATAAGTGCAAAAAAAAAATTATAAAAAAACTCCGAAATTTGTTTACAGGTTTGCCCCAAATATAAATAGAAACATTTGGAAGATGAATAAAACAATTTTTCTTTTGCAACTCAATACTCCAGGCTTTTTAAATGCTTATTTTTAATTTTTAAATAAGATTCTTTAATTAACAACTAAGTTTAACGTTCTAATATTTTATTCGAACTTAATTTCGAATGTTATCAAATCGAATCATTTGTAGAGCAGTCGTTTTTGAAAAATTCCCGTTTTTAAAAACAATGTGTAATTAACAGAGCCTAATATCTCTCATTTCTTACCTGCCTCCTTCAATTTTTTTTCTTCAAATTGGTTTTTTTTACAACTCACTCATTCAATCCATCTTCTTAAGAAAACTCTTATTGGGTGAAATCAACATTATTTTTCACATTATTTTTATTCTTTTAGCAACGTTTCTTTTTTTTTTTTTGTAAATTTACTTTCAGTTACAATTAAAATAAATAAATAAATAAGTATTTACAATAAATTAAATATCAACCATAGCGATCGTATTTGTACAACTTAAATATATTAACAACACATTGTGTTTAAGCCAATTGTAATTTGCTTGCTGTACGTGCGTGCAATAAAGGCTTGGCAACAAAACATTGTGTGTTCTCGTTTCTTTTAAACAAATCTTTGGAAATTTGCTCTGTCTTAAAATTAAAATAATTGCTGAGTAGTATTCGTATCAAACATAGAGTGATAGAGTGAAAGTATAAGCGTAAAATCGTTTAACGTCTATTTTGGCCGGCGAAAGCCATATCTTGAGCATCGGCATGATTTTCTTGCGAGGAAGAACGAGCCCAGCCATGGGGATCCCAAGCTGGGGCAGGATGCTCCAAATGCTCAATATGTTCAACATGATGAGGAATATCTAAATGATGATCCAGGTGATGATCAACATGGTGATCGACATGATGATCGAAATGATGGGGCACAATGTGGTCGATGTGATGAGGAACAATGTGTTCGACATGATGAGGTACAATGTGATCGATGTGCTCGTGATGAGGATAGTGAACAACTTCATAGTTGACGATCTAAGGAAAGAGGTTGTTACATATATAAAATATTTAAAAATTTATTTTATCACTGGCAACCGTACCTTTGGTTTGGCAATTTTAAACACTACCAAAGCACCAGATAAAACCAATGAAAGTAGGCCCAAGGTCATGGCCTTCCAAGTCTTTAAGGCAATCAAGGCAAGAGCAAGTGGCACCAAAACAGCTGTCTTCAATTTAAGACCAATCAAGAAGGGTAGCACTGCCTTGCGCATAAAACCACGACCTACACAAAAACATACCATTCGTTTAATAATAAAAATTAAAATTCAATTTTAATTTGCATCACCTTGTTCACGTTCAGCCAGTGGCACAACAGCACCTTTGGTCAAAGCATTGCTTAGCAAAAAGTCAGGAATCATTGAACGGGCCTCCGCTGAATCAAAATATTCGGGGGCCTTAATGCGTAAAGCATGAGTGGCCAAGAAATTGTCGATGTCTTGGAACATTCTTTCTTGAGAATCCAGGGCACGTTCTTGTGCCACTTCAGCAATTTTGCCAGTGCGTACAATCGATAATTTATCTGTTATAAAAATTTCATTTTGTCTTAGGGCCTCGTTAAACCATTTCATGGCTTTAGGTTGGACACAGCTGGTGCTGAAATCCTTCAGACACGAATGGTACATGTCAAAAGCCAAATCGGTTGCAGATTGTTGTGGCGCTTGCGTAAAAGCTCCAGTAGCTGTTATAGCCACCACAAATAGAACAGCAAAGCTTTTCATCCTTCTTTTAAAATCCTCTTTCTTTCTTTTTTTTTTAAATTTAGTTTATGTGATGACGGACGGTATGGTTGGTGTACACACGTACTGGCCGGCCAATTGAATATGTAAATATTTATTGTGGTAACTGTGGTTTTTATACGACCATTTCTTTATCAATAATAATCAAATTGTTTCTTTTCTATCTTTACTCACAATTGCGATTGTGTTTGTTTAATGCATGCGACGGGCGATTTGAATGAAATCAATTTTTGATTTGCATTGTCTTCTTGTCTTCACTTGACTTTAACCGACTTTTTGTTTTTGGCTTGGTTGGACATTGAAATTTGGCTTTGATTTTTGCTTTTTTTTTCTTTCTTTGCTTTAATCAATAAATTCTCTCTCACACTTTGTTAGCGTGTCTTCCGTTTTGTCTCTATGTTTTTAACATTATTTCTGGTAGTTGTTTCAGTACCGTTATACAATAATTTCACTTGATCGTGTTTGGCCTAAGAATTACTTCATTGTAGTGCTCGTATTTGTGGCTAAAATGTATGAGTGTTTGGTGGACACAATTATTTACCATAGAGAAAAGTAAATACTCTTCAGAAATTTAAGTTGACCTAGGTAGGAATTTTATTTACAATTTATCGCATAATTTGTTTAAAATTACAGTTTAATATGTCTAGAGGTCGTTGGAAGTTTATATAGTTTAGAGAATGACAGCCTTAGGCCCAAATTTACAGTCATTGTTAGGTAGCTAATGGCAATAGTTTAAGCAATAATATTTGATTCACAGCATTTTATTTACCATTAGTTAAACCGTCAAATGTCATTGGTTAACAAATAGTTAGACAAAAACTATATGCTATAGAGTCTGAATACAATGTAACGATAATCTATTGGGGTGCGGATTTTCATACGATTTTGAAGTAAAAAACCGCAGTGCGGAACGGCATAAAATTAAAATCTTTTTTATTTTCATTGCGGACTTTCTTATTCTCTCAATTTTTGACACTCTTTCTCTTTCTTTACGCAACACGTTTATATTTCATGTTGCATATTTTGATACAGACTATGCAACCTACAATGCAACCCATAAACATCAAAACATTTTGATATTTTCGAAATTTCGAAAGCAACTTCGAATGCAACCATAAACAAGACTGCACACTATGCGACCGACAATGCAATCTGCCTGGTTGCATAAACACGTTGCTAAGTCTGTACCTTCCATGATGTTGTCATAGTTTTTGAATAATTGGCGGTGTTCATAACATTCTTGTAAACAAAAAACATTATTTTGAAGTTCAAAGATTTTTGTCATAAAATATAAAAGTTTAAAAAATATATCATATGTATACTTATATCTGAGAATGTATAAAATGGTAATAAGTTTTTGTTTTTAACCCCCGTCTAAAAAAAGGGGTGTTATAAGTTTGTGGTGTGTGTGTGTCTGTGTATCTGTGTGTCTGTCCGTGTCCACGTACAGGCCAAACGGCTAGACCGATTTTCATTTAGTTTTTTTTGTTTGAAAGATGACTTGATCGAGAGGGTTCTTAGCTATGTTTGAAGAAAATCGGTCTAGCCGTTTAGAGGATATAACATCTTTTCTGAAAAAAGTCTGGGGTTTTTAAAATTTTTAATTTTTGTTATTAGTTACTGCCATTACAAAATATTTAACACAAAGAGTAAATTTTTTATAAAAATGAATGTACAAAAAAATTAATAAAAATTTAAGCAAACAATGACAGATATTGCTGTCGCCGTCTACCGGTTGTATTATGTTTATTTTTCTCTCCCGCAACGAGAAATCGCACCACACCGCACCGCACCGCAAACATTGTGTTTAAGGTAGAGGTCCATAGCTCGCTTTTTGCGCGTTACGCTTTTTATGCTTCTGTCAAAAAAGTAGAATCAATGTAATAGTATGTGACAAGTTACATTGCAAAAAGCGCAGAACGCGTAGGCCTACTTTCTACTTTTGTACGCGTTACAAGCACTATGAAAGAAAGTCAGCTGTTCTTGAAAGCTAAAGATGTTAAATAATACTTTATTTCTTACGTTATCGATAAATATTATTTTGCCGTGGATAATTTTTTTTCAATAAAGAAAATTTATTAGTAAAAAAAAACTTGTTTAATAAAATATGTGAATATTTTCATTAATGCGATGTATTTTAATTAACTTTTCACCACACTTTTCTCAGTAACAAATTTTGGCTACACCCTTTTTACTCACGGAAAGTTTACTATGCAAAGTCTTAAGTCAGCTGTGTGAAAGACAGTGGTAAGAATACTTTCTCTTTCTGTCTTTCTCTCAGCTGAATTAAGACTTTGCAAAGTAAACTTTCCGTGTGTAAAAGGGGTAATATTAGTTATCGATTACTTTTACGTACTGAGTGTCATCTCCGCTAAATCTGTATTATTTACTTTGTGTGCATTACATATTTTTAAACAATAAAATGGAAGAAAATTTAATTAATGCTGTAAAAAAGCACGAACAAACGCACACAGCTGATCAAAACAAAAATAAAATGGCGCATGAAAAGCAGTGCATGTAACTCAACGCGAACAAAGTAAAGAATGAAACAAGAGGATGAAACGCGTGTAAAGCATAACGCGCAAAAAGCGAGCTATGGACCTCTACCTTTAGACTCATAGCAGAGCTTCCAATACGGAAATTTAATAGTTTACTGGGGTTGACATTCCTTGTTATTATTAAGAATTTTAGTTAAACCATTTATTTTCAATATTATTATTTTACAAAAAAAAAAAAAAAAAATTGTACTAGATTGATCAAAGGTTTCGTTAGTTGTATGATAATATACGTTTCTTTATATCATGAAATCCATGACACGCTCTATTAGGGCGAGCGTATAATTATAGCTGATTTTTTTAAGGAAGGTTTTTCTTACGTAAGTACATTTAGGTTCTAACTATGTATTACATTTTGTATCCGTTTTTAAAATGTGTAAAGTGTTTATGAAACGAGTTTTTATTTTCGTTGATATAAAGCGAAATGTTGCGTACGCACGCGCTACAAAAATTATACTCTGAAACTATGATGTCAGTTTATATTTTAGATTTCTGCGAATCCACTTGAAATATAATTTTCTTATTTTTTTTACAGCTATAAGAAGCTATCTTAGATTATATAAATAGCATTACAACTTCGAAAAAATTATATATATTATAGTTTTTTAACTTTTAACATCGTCACGCACTTGCTAAGTCTGTCACGCACAATTATACGATACGTTTGTGATATGAACTCATTCGCTTCGAACAAGCTAAGACATAAATAAAATGCAATCCAAATTGATTTTTGATGTGTAAACATCTATACGCTAGGGGGTAAAAATTTTTTGGCTTTGATTCTCTGCTGAGATTTCTTTGCTGAGATGCACACAGCATTGTCAAATCGGTGTGAGCTATGTATGAGTGTATTAGTGTTTGAAAGAAGCAATACCAAGCAGAGAAACAAGTCGACCGGCTCGAAGCCGACGGTGCGCCGCCGCCGGTTATTTTTCTGTATATTTCCGTACACCAAAGGTGAAAATGAACTGTAAGAGCTACGGACTTGAAATTTGGACACAATATGTAGACATTTGGCCACTACAACAACAAATACATGAGAGTTAAAAACTAAAGGGTGTTCCAAGACGAGCAACGAAAAATGTTAAAATCCCATGTAATATACATACATACAATTGTATGTACATATATATATACACTTGAAATTTGCAAAGTTAGTGTATTTTTATACAGACTACAACAATTAACACTAAATTTAAAAAGTTTAAATTAAAGTGTGTTCCATTAGTTTTAATTTGTAATTTTGACAACTTGAAGTATCTTGGAGACCGTAAGAGCAAAACTCTTGAAATTTTCATAAACGGTAAAACTAAAAAATCAAAAAAATATAAAATCGCCAAATATAAAAAAATCGCCAAAAAAAAAATCGCCAAATCGAAAGAAGCACCAAATTAAAAAAAAAAAAAATCTCTAGGACTAAAATAAATCGCGAAAAACCGGAAAAATCGCCAAAATGAAAAAAATCCTTCAACAAAAAAATCGCCAATATGAAAAAATCGCCAAAATGAAAAAAATCCTTCAACAAAAAAATCGCCAATATGAAAAAATCGCCTAAATAAAAAAAACCCCAAAAACAGAAAAAATCGCCAAAATGAAAAAAACCCCAAAAAACAGAAAAAAATCGCCAAAATTAAAAAATCGCCAAAATGAAAAAAAATTGCGAAAACTAAAAAAACACAAAAAGAGAAAAAAAACGCCAAAACGAGAAAAAAGCGATAACACTGGAAAAAAATCGTTTAAAGTGAAAAAACTTAAAAAAGGAAGAAAGCTAAATCAAAAAAAAATTATCAAAACCGAATGTGCGCGAGTCAAAGTCGCACTTTACTGAATTTATTTTAATTGTAATGCGTACACAACAACAAGAACAGCAACAACTAAACGATGAACAACAGGAATTAAAAATTAAAAAGTAAAAGTAAAGGCATTTACCATAGATGAGCACTGCAGTACCACTAAAGTTTCAATAAAAACAAAAAAAATTTTACTGATTACTAAAATTTTGTTTCTACAATTTTTATAAATTGCCTAAATGATTTGTTATATCATGAAGTGAATTGAATTTTCAGTAATCAGTAATGCCCGTATTCATAATGAAATTCTACCAAGTGGCTAAATGTTTTTCATACAAAAGTTTCAAAATTTGAATGAAAAAACTTTGCCACTTGCTACAATTTTATTATGATTACGGCCCTACGATTTCACTGGTAATGCAAATTAAATTTCATTAGCAGTAAGAATTCAATGAATTTTTTTAGTAATCAGTAAATTTACTGCTTACTGCAATTTTGAATGCAGTACATATACATATACTGCAGTGTGCCCATTTACTAACCAAATAAGTTTAATAAAACAAGCAAAAAGCAACAAATTCATATGTATTTACAATATTGAAAGTTTTGATACTTTTAATTAATTAATTTAAAAAAAGATACTAAAACCATAAGTACTTCCAACTTAAAAAAAAAATTCATTACTAGATGTTTACACATCTCCTCTGTGATCGGACTCACATTGATTTTTTTATCTTTATTTGGACATTTATTGGAAACAAAAAGTTTTGATACTTTTAATTTATTAATTTAAAAAAAGATACTAAAAGCATAAGTACTTCCAACTTAAAAAAAAATTGCATTACTAAATGTTTACACATCTCCTCTGTGATCGGACTCACATTGCTTTTTTTATCTTTATTTGGACATTTATTGGAAACAAAAAAATTCAGTTTAATGCAAATAACACATTTTTTTAATTTTAATTTTTAGCTCTGCGGTTGACATTTCTGTGGATTTCATGATATTCACCGTCATTTTGCACTTTGACCTCAGTGTAAAAATTGAAATATATCAAAATCTAAATTATTAAAATATTTGTTTTATTGCATAATACTTTTAGGCATAAAATCTGTGGCAATAAGGAAAAAGTGCTTAAGTCATATTTTACTGTTTTGCATTAAAGCACTTTCAAGCGTTCAAGTCGATTTGCAGAAATTTGTTTATTTTACAGTTAAATTGGGAAATTTTCTGTTAACTTTTATTTTTCTAGGCAAACGCTGTTCTACGCACTATAAGTAATATATTTAAGTTGAAATACACCAAAGTATAATTAATACAAATTTAGCTATTATTCTAAATGAGATTAGAAGTTTAAAATCCCGTGTAATATACATACAATTGTATGAACATATGTATATTGAAACTTGAATTTTGTAAAATTAGTGTATTTTTATACAGACTACAACAATTAACACTAAAATTTAAAAAAAAATTAAATTAAAGGGTGGTCCAGCAGTTAATGCAATTTTGACTATGTAATTTTGACAATTTGCTATATCTTGGAAACCGTAAAGGCAAACGCTTGAAATTTTCAAAAATGGTAAAACTAAAAAAACTGAAAATTATAATATCGCCAAACCATAAAAAAACTCGCCAAAAATTAAAAAAAAAATCGCCAAAACGAAAAAAATAAATGAAAAAAACGCCAAAATGAAAAAAACGCCAAATATGGAAAAAAAATCGCCAAAACGCGAAAATGTCGCCAAAACTAAAAAAAAAATTAAATAAAAAAAATCGTAAAAGTGAAAAAAATCGCCAAAAATAAAAAAAAAAACGCCAAAATGAAAAAACGCCAAAAACCGAAAAAATCGCCAAAACAAAAAAAATAAAGTGTCAAAACTAAAAAAAGAGCCAAAAATTAAAAAAAAATCGCCAAAACCGAAGAAACGCAAAAAACGCCAAAACAAAAAAAAGCCGAAAAGACCCCAAAAACAAACAAAAAATGCCAAGACTATATATTATATAGGATGAAGTTTGTATTAAATTACATATCTAGTGTTCGTACGTAACCCTTCGTGCGCGAGTCAGAGTCGCACTTTACTGAATTTATTCTTCTTCCTCAAGGCTATTAATATTTGTATAAGTAATTGATGTGAAGTTTAAATTGCTTCTTCAGAAAATGTCACTTCACCTGATAAGTTTTATAGTCAACAAAAAAGCACACAAACATTCTCGCAATACAAAACGCTCATTCACTTCAATATTTAAACAACTCAAAAAAAAAACTAGTTTCGCAGAAAACGTGCTTAAAGTTTTAAATTGAACAGAAAACTCAAAGAAAACATAAAAAGATATTCTTCTTTCAGGAGGTTGTAATAAAAGTTATTTGTATAATTTTTTTTACAAGATAAAATAAGAAAAAAAAACAAAATTCGAGGGTTATGACACTATTGCAGTAAACGAGCGATATGTTACGCTCTTGCCAATATATATATATATATATATTTATAATTGAAATGTCTGGAATGTTGTAGTTTTCTGTTGCTTGAGCAGGAGGCACATTCAAGTTCATTTAAAAATAGCAAATTGTATTTGAAATAATGTCATTCAATTGTCTTACAAAATATAAATTTCAGCTTGATGCCAGAGCTGTCAATCGGAATTTTAGTTTAAGAAAAAAAAACAAACGGGTTCTGCTGTGTATCGTCTTCAGATAAACAGCTAAAGTATGTGATATATCATTAAGACATTAATAAAGCAAGTAAAATAAAATATTAAAGAACATTTTCTTAAATTTTAAACATTTTTGCTAAAATTGTTTAGCACTTCCATACAATTTACTCTTAATTTGACTGGTTGAAAACGATAAAATCCCTATAGAATTTTTTATTCATTGTGAAATAAACTCTCTTCCGTTTGCTCGTAATAAAAGTCTTGTAATATATGCGAGTTAATAAATAATAGCTTTCAGGTAAAATGAACAGGACTTTAAGGACCAAAACAAAATAATTTTTATTTCTTTAAAATTCCACCTTGGCTGTATTTCATTATTTTTTGTATTTCAAGTTCGTTGTAGGTCAGAGAAAGGTGTGGGAAAAATATTTTATATATTTATTAAATTTCTCTGGGCTGGAAAATGTGTGTGCCACAAATACCATAAATAGCTTCAAATGAAAATGAAACTTTAATTTCTATTATTTCCATTATATTTGCGGCTTTAGAAGTTCATTGATAAAATAAGTAAAACGAAAACTAAACAAAATAAATTGAAAGATAAGTGCATACTCACTATATTGTGCGAGTCAAATGTCTATTAAATAAGCTCATGCATATAAAAGACATATTTGGGCAAATATTTCTGTCGACACTACCTCATTTTCTCAATATGGCTGGGTGTGCTTGTTGCAATATAAATGTGTCTGTATTATCCGCTTCCATTTCGTTTGGTATTCATTCAAATACCAAATAATTTTAATGCATATTTATTTTGTTGGTATTTTGAGTGCTCATTTGTTTCTTACCTAATGTGTATATAAGTGATGAGACTGTAACTAGGTTTTCATTCACTTATGAGCCACTTTATTTTAACACAAATTTCCACATGCAGATCTGACTGGTCCTTATTTTCGTAAAGTTACAATATTATGGTTGAAGATAGATGACAAGTATGTTTAGAGTAAATCTTCGTATTGAAAAAATATTTAAGGTCGATCATACATTTGGATTCGATAGGTACGCCCTATGGACAGTTAGAGGCCTCCGAGTAAATTTTATAAAAATTTCCCCTTTGTAAGGGAGCCCTCTTAAGAAGAGGAGTTAGGCGGTCGGTGTGTTTGAAAAAGATGTGGGGCGAAGAAAATTAATGGGTGCTGATCATACATTTAACAGTTGTAGCGGTGACCCCGGGAAAGTTATATGATTTTTTGTAAATTTTTTAGCTTTTACCCTCAACTTTTAGCACCAAGAGACGACCTTTGCCCCCCATTTGACTGCCACCATTTTTTGGCTCAAATATTTTTTTCCAGCATCACAAAATGGGAGGTCCTACTATGCCATACCTAGTGCCGCATTGAAGTCAAGGTTCAATATAAATGGCTATAAATCCAAGAAAAGTCTCATGAATGCCCCTGACCCGTTCCGAGAGGGGAAAAAAGGAACACCGTCCCACACTAATTTTTGCTCCTCAACATTTGTTCAGAATATATTAACTACATAATAAAATATTGTTATAACATTTTCCTCACCGTCCTAACAAGGCCCAGTTTGTCCTTAGAAAAACCAAATATATGTATGATCGACCCACATTAATTTTTTCTCCGCTACATTTTCTTTAAACACAGCAACCCCCTATCAGGGAATGACAAAATTATAGTTTTAAGTACTCTGTGAGTATTGGCCGTCAAACAACTATGAATGCGTACAGCTTAAAATAAAATATAAGCTCATAACTCGCATTAATTTTAAACCGAATTCTATCAACATCTTACAGCTATGCTTACACACATTTTTTAAATAACGCATCACAAACGACTAACTAACAAAATTAATATTTAAAGACAGTGTGATCTACAATCACACTCAATATTATTGAAATACCCTGAGTATTAATCGGCTACACATGTTTATATGCAGTGGTATTTTATTAACATATACACATAAAGCATAATTTTAAGCAGCCAAATACACACCATATATTTTTCATTCCATTTTATATACACAAATGTATGTATACGGTGGCGAATGATGAATAAATATCCCGAGTAAATATGCATAGACTGAGTATAAAAAAACTGAAAGTATAAGAGAGAGTCAATGCCTTTGATACGCAGGTGTCATTTTACTTTTAATTGTAGCAAAGTGTCGGAACCGGTACAGTCCTAGTTGCTTGAGAGAGAATATGTGACCATACGAATTGTTTGCGCTAGAAGTAGGATTATACGCAGCTACTAAATATAAGATTATATACTTATGTGTATATTTTTTGAGTACTCATTGCCGTTCTCTGCTAAACACTTCACGAAAACTCTAAAAGATTTAACAACAATATCAAAGTTGCAGATATTATGTACATTTTACATTTGAATCTAATCTATATATGTAGGCTTCAAATGGAAGACCTTTTAAAATAACCCCTAGTATATTAATAATTTTTAAATTTCTGGCAAAATATATAAACCAACTAGCCTGTGAACCTTTAAAAATATTTTAAAACTTGCGTTATATAATTGATTTAAGCAACTTTAGTAATTTAAGCTAATTTTATATCTTCTGTGAGCTTAAAATAGAACAGAAAACACAGACAGTGTTAAAATATCAATAACAACTTTAAAAAACTTTTCAAAGTTTCTAACTCTCTTAAACTTTATTTAATCTTGCAACAAAAACACAAAAATCCAATTTAAACTTTTTAAAAAAATAGGATTTTATTTATGTATATCTACGAGTATCTAAACCAAGCAAATTCATTTTTTGTCTGTTAAAAGCTTAAACAATAATAGAAAAGCCGAAGAAGTTGAAAAAAAACAAATATTGTTAATTAATTTCCAGCCACAAAATAAATTGATTAATTACAAATTGGCCAATTGTCAATAATGCATACACATGTAAATAAAAATAAAATTTTAAATGTTGGCATTTACAACTTAATTTCAATCTCTTAGGGCCATTATTACAACTTAAAGTTAGTTAAAAGTAGGATTTTATCGGACGTATAAAAACTTTATCATTTGCAAAATTTTACTTTAACCTAAAGTGAGCGATAAATTACAGGCAAGTTTATCCTACCTGGTAAGTTAAATCCAATTTGCAATAGTGAAAAGCTTTTTACACGTCCGATAAATTCCTACTTTTAACTAACTTTAAGTTGTAATAATGGCGCTTAATAAATAAAAAAAGACATACATAAATAAATTAAACTGACTTGAATTGAATTGTAAGTTGAAAAAACCTAAGGGACATTTTCATTTTTCTAACAGCTTGTCTTGGGTACGTACAGAAATTCAAAAGAGTGTAAAACAGAAAATGGAAAAATTTCCTCTTAAAGAGCAAGCATACATGCGGAAGTAATGCCCTTATTTTCTTTGTAAATGACAGCATGTGAAATTTATGACTTACTTTCTACGACTATAAACTTCTAAATGTGTTTATATGATGACGTTTTTATTTTCTTTAACAGCCTGTTTTCGTTTTTATGTTTCGTTTATAAACGATAACGTTTAAAATTTGATTTTTATAAAACATATTCTAAAGCTTTCGTTTTGACATAAAAAGAGCTTTTTAGGTATAACGAAAAATTCACACTCACAAAATTATTACATTGCAGGAATACACAAAGATAATAGCTATTAAAAAAAATTTCTATGAAAAATTTTAAATAAAATTCATTTCAAATTAATTTTAAATTTTATGAATTAAGCAATTTAATTTTTAATTGATTTTAGCATTCAATTGGAAATCAATTTACCCATTAAAACAGGTTTTCTTCATTGCATTTCGTATTTTCCGTTGTTTGTTAGAACTATGTTTTTTTCCCTATAATCTTTACTTTATTTTGACTCAATATTTGAATTTTTTGTGATTTGTTTGACAGTTAAATTGTGGAAAATAAAGCAAAAATTATCTGTTTATACTGAATTTGGTGTTGAATCTTTTACAGAAAAATTAGAGAAGCCAGGGGAACATCTTTGCTTTGTACGGAAGTCGAAATTAGTTCTTGTGAAAGTTAAATCAATCCGCTTATAGAAAAAGCCATTAAGATTTTTTCGTTTAATTATTTTTTGGTAATTTATAGTAAAAAATAAAAGGAGACAATAGTTTTTCACTGTTTTAAGTCAGTTCACATTCTAACATTAAAAATTAAATAACGTTTTCGTTAAAGTCAAATAAAAAATATGTAAACTGATTCTTAATTAATTTTACATAAAAAAATTTATGAGTGTGGAAAACTGAAAGCTCTTTTGTTGTCATACACATTATTCCCCCTAAAGTTCCTGTAGGCCTGTTTATAATTAAATTTAAAAGTTCTGCTGGTGCGAACAATAACACTTTAAGTTTTCAAGCACGTAACAGTATGTAACAAATAAAATTTCCTCTTATCAGAAAACATTAAACTTCACACCATACACAGAGAAAACAGTGCTTAATAATTACCTCATAAAATAGAACGAAATTAATAAGAAATCTCTATGGTTTTTTTTCAATAAGGAAATCTTATTAATTTCATAGAGAAAACCTTTTTGAAAAAATCAAGAAGAAATCTTGTTGTTTTTATGAGGTTATCTTATTGATTTTTTTAATAAGGTTTTCTTCTTGATTTTATGAGGCGACCTCATAAAATAAAAATAAATTCAGTAAAGTGCGACTCTGACTCGCGCACGAAGGGTTCCGTACGAACACTAGATATGTAATTTAATACAAACTTCATCCTATATAATATATAGTTTTGGCATTTTTTTTCGTTTTTGGGGTCTTTTAGGTTTTTTTTTGTTTTTATCGTTTTTTGCGTTATTTCGGTTTTGGCGATTTTTTTCGGTTTTTGGCGTTGTTAATTTTGGCGATTTTTTTCATTTTTGAGATTTTTTTTTATCTAAAATTTTTTTTAGTTTTGGCGACATTTTCGCGTTTTGCCGATTTTTTTCGATTTTTGGCGTTTTTTTTTCATTTTGGCGTTTTTTTTTCATTTTGGCGATTTTTTCGAATTTGGCGATTTATTTTAGTGTTAGAATTTTTTTTTAATTTTGGCGATTTTTTTCGTTTTGGCGATTTTTTTTAATTTTTGACGATTTTTTTTTTGGTTTGGCGATTTTATAATTTTCGGTTTTTTTAGTTTTACCGTTTTTGAAAATTTCAAGTGTTTACCTCTCACGGCGTCCAAAATATAGCAAATTGTCAAAATTATATAGTCAAAATTGCATTAACTGATGGACCACCCTTTAATTAAAATTTTTTTAAATTTTAGTTTTAATTGTTGTAGTCTGTATAAAAATACACTAATTTTACAAATTTCAAGTTTCAATATACATATACATACCATTGTATGTATATAACATGGGATTTTAACAATTTTCGTTGCTCGTTTTGGAACACCCTTTATTTTTTTTTATTCTCATGTATTTGTTGTTGTAGCGGCCAAGGTTCTACATACTCTGTCCAAATTTCAGGTCCGTAGCTCTTACCGTTCCTGAGAAAATACCGTGTGACGGACAGACGGACAGACGGACAGCGCAGCGAAAACAATAGGGTTCATTTTCACCTTTGGTGTACGGAACCCTAAAAAATTATGTTTTTCTCTATTCTTTGTGCTTTGCTTATATATTTTCATTTAAATTCTATACCATATACTTTGAAAGGAGACAAGTATTGAACCAGCAAACTTCTGACTGATAGACAAACACTCTAACCAATATGCTAACAAGCAGTCTGAAGAACCATTAAAATAATTTTGCAAACATGCTTATACAAAAACGAAAAAGATCATGAAAAAAAAATTGTTTGTGTCTATTTATAGATATGAAATAACAAGACACCTCATAAAATCAAGAAGATTTCCTTATTAAAAAAATCAATAAGATGCTTTACACATAATCATATAGGAACTAGTGTCCTGCACAAGACTATTTATAAGACCTTTCAAAACATGAGAGGTTTTTTCCAATGCTTTACTACAGCGAAATATTCTAAAAGAATCGCTAAGCAGCACTATTGGCAAGTAATTTTTTTCGGTGGTTTGTCTTGCCAACAGTGTTGTTTAGCGATTCTTTTGGAATATTTCGCTGTAGTAAAACATTGGAAAAAATCTCTCATATTTTGAAAAGTCTTATAAATACTCTTGTGCAGGACACTAATAGGAACCTACTAAAATCAAGAAGAAAACCTTTTTAAAAAAATCAATAAGGCAACCTAATAAAATCAATAAGAAATCCATATAGTTTACAATTTATAAGAAAACCTAATAGAATCAAGAAGTTTTTCTCTATGGATTGTTTTTTTGGTGCCAAAAATAACGGAAATTGAGTAAAAAAAGTTGGGAATAATAAGATTTCTTCTTGATTTTATGTGGTTTTCTTCTTGATAAAATTAATAAGATTTACCACATAAAAACAATAAGGAATCTCTATGAAAAAATCTTCGCTTCTTTCTGCTGGGATACCCCTTAGCCTAAAAACGTTTCATAGAGAAAATTTTATTGATTCTATGAGGCAGTTTTTTCTCTGTGTATACATGCATATCGTTAACTAAATATAGAAAGGACCTAACTCATTATTATTATTTTTTTTTAATAGAGTTTTTTTATTTTATTTTTCGATACATTAGATGTTTTTCTATAGAAATATAAAAAACCCCGATTTCAAAAAAAAAATGAGTTAGGGCCTTTCTATATCAATGTAACGTCATGTAAATATGTGCGAGTGATTCCTTTTCCGTGTCTTACATTTTCCTTTCTTAAAGTGATTATTTCATAAGTGGTTTTATTGTAAAGCTTCACCAGAAGACGGTGTATGTATGTATGTAAATGTAAAACGACGGCAGGGAATCCTTTTCACGGTTATATTAGAAAAGATATGCATACATATATGTACATGTGTATGTATATTCTCGATATTTAATTGTCTTCGCTT
Source organism: Tachina grossa (assembly GCA_949987645.1). NCBI lineage: Eukaryota > Metazoa > Arthropoda > Insecta > Diptera > Tachinidae > Tachina > Tachina grossa. Next base: position 183,567,866 of record OX465274.1, read on the forward strand.
TGAGAGGGTGCTAAATTATACCTTCGGTAATAATGCGTCGTTATAAAATAACAATTATTTCTTAACAAATATCTGTTCACTTGACAGTCGCAGTTAAATATACCGAGAGTAAAACCAACTATTGAAATTAACAACAATGCAAAATAATATTTACTACAAAAATATTGACGGTAATTCAAATAAATAGAAATAATTAATGTGATGATCGTAAAAGATAAACAAGAACTTAAAAAAAAATTTAAAAATAAATTAAGTAAAGTGCGAATTTGAGTCGCACATGAAGGGACAGTCCACTACATATCGCTCATTTACTCAAACAACATCATAACGCTAAAAAAAAACTAGTTTGCCAGACAACGAATTTTGAAGTTTTAAATTTACACTAACAGTCCAACAAAAATTAGAGCATCAAGCGTTGCGTTAGCAGCAGGGTATGCATTTTTAGTACTTTTAATCGTATAAAATATTATTTGAATGTACTGAAAATTCGTGACCTGCTGCTAACGCAACGCTTGACGCTCTAATTTAGGCTGGACTCTAAAACTTAATGGAATAAAGGTAGAATTAGTAAAATCGTATCATTCTACTTTACAGCTTGCCGTATCGTTCAAATTTGTGCACAAGTTATAGAAAATGTAACAGTTTGCACAGCACATTTTTTTTGTCTGGCATTAAATGCGGCGTTTTTGACATTCGCTACAGAAAAATCTGTTTTCTGCAGATTCCTACGTCAGCAGTGCTACCACCAAATATTTTATAACTAGTAACATGCATTGTATATCGTACGGTTTTTGTCAGCTGACACGCAACATCACGATACGATTTTACTAATTCTACCTTAAGAAAAGTTTATTTTTCTCTCAAGAGTGGAGGGAACAAGACATTTGTATGACAGTTTTACACAATATGAAGAACGATATGAGAATTAATTCTGCATCATTGACTCAAAGATCTACTACTCCCCTATGCAAAATCGTTGGTTAAAGTTAAAGTACGTGTTAAAACCGGTTTTGCCATACACAATTTGTTTGTTAAACCAAACTTAAGTTTAATAATCGTTTTTGCATAAGGGGGCCAATTTTTTCGAGTTATGAAGTTTTTTTTTTGAGTAAAGGAGCGATATGTAATACTAAACGAACATTGGCCTACATTTACATATAATCGAATATTTTATTTTATTAAGAAATTTTAAAATTATTTTTGTTTTGGCGTTTTTTAGTTTTGGCGATTTTTTCGGGTTTTAGCGATTTTTCGTCGGTTTTTTAAATTTCAGCGATTTTTTAGTCTTGGCTTTTTTGGCTCCAAAAATGAAAAGGTGATTTTTTTTTGAGTTTTTGCAATTTATTTCGGCTGGTTTTTAGTCTGAGCGTTTTTTTTTCGTTTTTACGATTTTGTTTCGTTTTTTACATCATATTTTCAGTTCTAGCGATTTAATTATAGCGTTTTTTTTCAATTTTTTTGCCACCCAATTTACTTTTGGTTTTTTTTTTAATTATAACGATTTATTTTATGTTTGGTGATATTTTTCTTTTTAGTGCTCTTTTCATTTTGGCGATTTTTCGTTTCGCAATTTTTTAATTTTTTTAGTTTTGGTATTTTTTCATACTGGCGATTTTTTTAGCATCGACGGTTTTTTGTTTTTGGCGATTTCTTTCGGCTTTTGACTTTTTTACTATTGATGCCTTATGTTATTTTTGGCGATTTTTCGTTTTGGTGGTTTTTTAAATTTTTGGCGATGTTTTTTTACAATACATGTTTTAGGATTTAGTGTTTTTTTAGTTTTGGCTCTTTTTTTCTTTTCACCATTTTTTTAGATTTTGGTCCCTTTTTCGTTTTGGCGGGTTTTTTCGTTTGTTAAAAAAAAACATATATTCAGTTTTTTGTGATTTTTTCAGTTTTTGCCTACTTTTTACTCTTGGTGTTTTTTGAATTATAGCGATTTATTTTATATAATTCTTTTTAGTGCTTTTTCATTTTGGTGATTTTTTGTTTGGGAATTAATTTTTTGGAATTTTGGAATTTTTTAATTTTGGCGTTTCTTTTTCATTTTGGCGATTTTTTTAAGCATTGACGTTTTTCTGTTTTTGGCGATTTTGTTCGGTTTTTTTAGTTTTTTTTTTTAGTATTGACGCCTTTTCATTTTTAATGTTTTTTTCGTTTTGGCAACTTTTTTCGATATTTTGCGATAGTTTTTTACAACACATATTTTAAAATTTAGCGTTTTTTTTCATTTTGGCGATTTTTTTTCAGCAATTTTTTTAGATTTTAGTTCCTTTTTCGTTTTGGCGATTTTTTACGTTTATTTTTTACAAAATATAATTTAATTTGCAGCGATTTATTTAGTTTTGGCGTTTTTTTGTGACGAAGATTTTTTTTTGGTTTTGGTGTTTTTTTTTAGTTTTTGCCATCTCTTTTTCTTTTGGTGTTTTTTTGAATAATAGCGATTTATTTTATATTTGGTGACATTTTTCTTTTTGTTTTTTATTTCATATTGGCGGCTTTTCGTTTGAGAATTTTTTAGTTTTGGAGTTTCTTTTTCATGTTGCGATTTTTTTTTAGCATTGACGGTTTGTTGCTTTTTGCGTATTTTTTGTCGGTTTTTGGATTTTTTTTTTAAATTTTTGGTGTTTTTTTTCGTTTTGGCGAGTTTTTCGTTTTGACGATTTTTTAGATTTTTGGCGGTTTTTTTAATTTTTGGCAAATGTTTTACTTTGGTGATCTCTTTTTAGTTTAAGCAATTTACTTTATTATTGGTGATATTTTTCGTTTAAGCTCTTTACACATTTTGATAATTTTTCCTTTCGGCTTTTTTTTAATTTTGTTTTTTTTTAGTTTTAGCGTTTTTTGAAAATTTCAAGAACTTGCTTCTTACAGTTTCTAAGATGCAGTCAATTGTCGTAATTACATTAACTGATGAAATACCCTTTAATTTATATATTTCAAATTTCAGTATTAATGATTGTAGTCTGCATACTAACTGAAAATTTCAAGTGTCTATATCGATGGTCTCAAGTAGAAAGGCCCTAACTCGCATTTGTTACGAAATTGTGGTTTTCACTGATTCCAATATATTTCAAAAATATACACCTCGTCGCAAAAATTTATTGCAATAGTGTAAATATTAACGTTCTTACAAGCAGTTGAACAAACCAGTTCTACATGCAGTTGTAGTGTGCATTATTATGTTTTCAACTTCTCCTATAAAGTTATAATTATTTTAGTTAGGGCCTTTCTACTTGAGACCAGCGATATATTATTGTCTGTATACTCGTATTACTTTTGGATTTCAATATGTTTCGTTGTTCGCTTTTATTTGTTGTTATAGCGGCCAAAGTTTTTCGAATATATCAGGTCAGTAACGCTTACAATTCTCAAGAAAATAGCCTGTGACGGACGGACGGGCAGACGGACATCGTAGCGAAAACAATGGGGTTCCTTTTCACCTTTGGTGTACGAAACCCGGAAAAAGGAAAATGCAAATATAAATATAATAAAATACATACACAAAAGCAGAATCTTTGCAATTGCTTCTTTATGGTCCGTAATAACATATATTTTCACTGTTTACATTTAGCACAAGCACAAACGATTGATAATGTACAATTTCTATGAAATGCGACTAGTCTAGCAAGGCATAAAAGCCGACGTGTTAATTTTTGCATATGACAGCCGTATGAACTGACGATTTTCTGACTGATGATATTGTGAGATAGATTGATTGTCAAACAACCGTCTGGCAATAAATAGTAAGATTTTCTAACAAATCTTATACGACTGTGTGAACTTACAATCAACCTTGCACTGGACATTTTTTATAATCAGTACATTGAGAGACAATTTCCATATCTTACGATATTGTAAGATCTGACTAGCGTCTGTATAGAGCTTTAGAATTTTTTTTTCAGCAATTTAACTAAGGAAACTATTGTTAAAATCTCATTAAATATTTGGGGGATTCAAACGGTAGTCTTAAGTGTCATAGTGTCATAAAGTTTTAAATTATTTTAATATTGTTACGAAAATAGCCGTCAACAATGTTAAGCAGCATTACACAAAAATATTCCAACAGGGTTAATGTAAACGCTACGCGAAAATATTCCTACAGGGTCAAAGCAAAGAATAGTCTAGAATAGTAGCCAACAACTAAATAAGCATGCCTAGCTTGATTAAATGTAAACAAGCAAAAGCAACAACAACAAAAAGCGTCTGCTTATTAAGAAGATTCACATATTTACACACATACATACATGCCAATTCAAACGAAAAGCAGCAGATAAACAATCACCGTGTATTGCTTAGTTAATGATGTACACACGTATGCATATACACATGCATTTACATAGTTAAGCGGCCCATACACTACAAAAGCATGCACGCACAATCAAGCGATTGAGCATTCATGCTCGAACCACACAACATACCAGCAAGCTGGTACAATATTCATTTCTTACAAAATTTCGGGAAGGGTGGTTATGAATAGTGACACATATTTTGTTGCAATTATTATTGGTATGTTGTTAAAATTAGCAGCTATATATAACTAAAGTTCTAAAATCCTGTTTACCATTGAAACAAATTATATTTCAACAAATTATATTACTTAAATGCATGTTTGCTCCATGACAACTTTGCTCAACTGAGCTAATTTCACCATATACCACACCAGCGAGCTGGTACCATCAGCAAAATATCAAACTCTACTTGACATCGCTACAGCAAACCGTACAATCGCACAAAATGCCCATACACGACCAAACCGCTGGCACAAACACTTGATTGCGCATGCATGCTGTTGTAGTGTATGGGCCCCTTTACCACATGAACTTAATTAGGCAGCATATAAGATGATAATGATCGTCTAGACATTGCTTGAAACTTCTAGTGGAATTTGTGTGAAATATAAAAAGAGGTGACGCATCCAATGAGTTATTTAGTTGCAGTTGTGAGTCAGTTACGAACAAGTCAGTCGCGAACAAGTCAGTCATTTGCAAGTAAACAAGTCAGTTGATAATTAAGTTGTGAATTAATAATAGTCTGTCGTGGAATTGAGATTATTGTGGAGTCTATCGTGTCGACTGGAGTAAAGGGAACAGCGCAGCGAATAGACGTGTATAAGGGTGTAAGTAAAGCCAGTGAGTATTTATTGGTGTATCAACTGTGAGTGACGGCAGAGTGAGTCTCGTAAGTGACGAGCAGCAGACAAATAGGTGTCACGTGAATACTTGCGCAGCCAGCTAAGAAACGTGCGTAAACTACAGCGAGCAAGGCGTAGTGGTAACCAGTTGTGAATATTTTTGTGTAATTCAGTAGTTTAAGTTGCATTAGTGTATTTAAGCTCTTGATTAATTTAGTATAAGTGTATAAGCGTTTTTATAGAGAGAAAAACGTAACAATATAATTGTTTCTGCTTTTAGTTTTTTTTTTCAAATAAAAATTTTAAAACATTATGACACTATGACACTTAAGACTAGCGTTTGAATTCCCCCATTGTACCTATACACATTATGATAAATGAAATTAAATAAATTAAATATTTCGTACAACCTTATTACAAAAAAAAAAAATATTATATACACTTGATGTCGTTTTTTTTTTGTTACCATTTAATTTTGTCTAAATAAATAAATAAATAAATTAATACTAGTAAAAAAAATAAAAATAGAAACTAAGAATAAGTTAAAAGCACATATGTAGGTATGAAAAAAAGTAAGAAAAAATAAATAAATATCTAATTTAATGACTACAAGAGACCTCTTTGCTCGCACCATTTGAAATCCCAAAGAATTCCTTCCCGTCTGTTACAATTCATTTGAATTTCTGCTATTTATTTTTGTTGTCGCTCCAATACGTTTTAATCGGGTTTTCTACTCCGTATTTATATTGCAATTTGGATACAATATTAAGCAATCCTTTTGGTCTTGGCCATCACGTGCTGCTTGTATGAGACGGAAAAATCTAATTACAGCTTGATTTGTGTTCTTAATTGGCTGTAGTTCGTTTGTGTCTCTGCAATTAGAAAAAAATAAATAAATAAAACAGAAAAAAACAAATCTATTAGATAAATGTAGTTAGTTAAACAATGGCAAGCCAGTAGGTAAATAGCTATATTAATTAAGTAAATGAAAGAAAACAAATGCAAGTCTTAATATTTTTCTTATGCGCAGTAATTTTACTTATTTAAAACATTTATTTGTTGTTGGTTAACAACATCTAGATGTCTAAAATTTTACTTATCTAATGGGTGTTTTTTATTGAGGTATAGAACTTTAAGTTGGTTTCACTTTTTTAACTGGCGGCCATTTTGTCAGCTGTCAAGTGATTAATATTTAGTTTGGTTTGCCATTTCCTCATGAACAGGTTGACAAAAGAACAACGCTTGCAAATCGTGCAAATTTATTTCGAAAATAATGGTTCAGTTCGCGAAGTTTACCGCAAGCTCCGTCCATTTTATGGTCGACATAATCCTCCATCAGAGCAATTAATTCGGTTAACCATGGATCGTTTTCGCACTACGTTTACTCTATGTGATAATACGCATCCGCAGAGACGTCGAACAGTGCGCACCGAAGAAACAATTGCCGCTGTAGAGCAAAGTGTTGAAGAGGACCCGAATGAATCGATTCGCCACCGTGCACAGCAATTGGAGCTTTGTCCATCAACTTTATGGAAGATTTTGTGCAAAGATCTTGGCTTGCGACCTTACAAGATCCAGCTTGTGCAAGAATTAAAGCCGCGAGACCATGCAATGCGTCGTGATTTTGGTGTATGGGCCGAAAATGGGATTGATCTCGATGCTGATTTTCATCGCAAAATTTTGTTCAGTGATGAGGCTCATTTTTGGTTGAATGGCTACGTCAACAAGCAAAATTGCCGCATTTGGAGTGAAGAGAATCCACATGAGACCCTTGAGACGCCATTACATCCACAAAAACTGACTGTTTGGTGTGCTCTATGGGCTGGTGGAGTCATTGGGCCATACTTCTTCCGAAATAATGCTGGAGAGTCAGTTACCGTTAATGGAGACCGGTATAGAGCCATGATAACCGACTATTTTGTTCCCGAATTGGATGGCATGAATGTGGATGAGTTGTGGTTCCAACAAGACGGTGCTACATGCCACACAGCGCACGTCACAATCGATTTATTGAAGGAAACATTCGATGAGCGCATAATTTCGCGGAATGGACCTGTCAATTGGCCACCAAGATCGTGTGATTTGACACCATTGGATTATTTTCTTTGGGGATATGTGAAGTCGCTCGTCTACGCCAACAAACCAGAAACGTTAGGGGACTTGGAAGCCAACATTCGTGGCGTTATTGACAACATACGGCCCCATATGCCCGAAAAAGCGGTTGAAAATTGGACCTGTAGAATTGGCTTTATTCGAGCCAGCCGCGGCGGCCACATGCCCGAAATCATATTTAAACATTAATGGCATAAAATTATCCTTCCAATAAAGCAAAATTGATGGACATTAAAATGATTTTCTTGTGTTTTATTTCAACTCGAAGTTCTGTACCTCTAAAAAAAAACGCCCATTATAATAGGAAAAAGGAAAAAAGAATTTTAAATATATTTTCTATATTATTATATATTAAAATATATATTATTCATTAAAAATAATATCCCACATAGTTGAATGAAAAGTGGCATTAAGTATGATTTAAGTGATGCAAAATCAGATTTACAAATTCTTCTAATTTTCAAGACAAATTTTACTTCTTTCATTACGATTGTATTGATTTCTAAATCTTTTTAATACTATTTTTTAGTCCTTTTTTTTAATTAATTAAAAACGTACGTTTTAAGCATCATTGGCAGTGTGACCAGATTTTAAAATAAAGTTAAGCTAAATCACGTTTCAAAAAGAGCTAAAATAAGCTAAAAATTTACATTTTAAGCCATAAAATAAAGCTAAACTTTTTTCGGCTTCTTCCACGTTGCAATAGTTTTGTATTGCTAAAAGAACGTTAAATATAAACATACAAATACATATTTTTCTATTATTTGAAATAAAAATATTGCATAATTTTTAATTAAACTATTTATTTATTACAACACAAAAACTTTCCAAAAATTTAAGAACATTTATACTAAAATACGAAACCCTTTTTAAATTAATTAGTCTTATTAACAGAAAACCTATTTCCTAATTTTTGTTTTAAGTAAATTCATGCCGCTGAATACAAGTTCAACTCAACTCAAAGAAAATATTTAACGGCATGGCCCACGATGTCGACAAGAAACTATCTATCGCTTACTTATATTGAAAACAAAAACAAATTTTTATTTTGTTTTTTTTTTCAATATAACTAAGCGACAGATAATTTCTTGTCGACATCGTGGGCAGGGTTACCGTTGATCCGACTAAAGTCGCAATTTCACCCTTTTTTTAGAGGTGTGCGACTTTTGCAACTTTTTTAATTTTGTTGGAACTTTTTACCCTTTTTTATAAAGATTCTCACAGAAAACATTTAAATTGCAGTAAATTAAAAATTTCCTTATTATTTTTATCAAAAAAAAAAAAAAATCTTCAAAATTTAAAAGCAATTCACAGATTATTGTTATTTATTGCAACTTTGTCACGTGTACAATGTATTTAAGAATTTTTTTTCGCAAATTTTCAGTAGAAGTTTCAAAGAATAGTTTTAGGGAAAAAATTTTAAATAAATAAAAATTGTGGGTTTTGAAGTGCTGTGTTATGAAATATGCATTGTTTCAACTTACTTTTTTGTTGTGTTATGCTTTTTATTAATAAAAAGACGGTAAAAAAGATGTGCAACTTTTATTTTCTCAATTGACTTTTTTGTGCGACTTTATTTTTATAAAACGACCTTTTGTGCGACTTTTCATAAATTCCTAACGGTAACCCTGATCGTGGGCCATGGCGTAAAAGTCTTATAGGCAATATTAATTTAACTTTTGCCATTGTAATTCCAAAATTGCAATCAATGTCACCTATTTTTAAATTTGTCATTTCTCTTATAAATGCGCAATTTACATTTTGTATATTTAAATTATTTTTCAATGAAAAAATTTTATATTTTGGAATGTGAACAAATTATAATTTTTAACCTTCCTTCGTCCAAAAATGGGTGTTTGTAGTGTGTGTCTGTACATTTGTCCATCTGTACGAGTCCACGTACAGACCTAAGCGCTGCATTGATTTTGAATTAGTTTATTTTTTGTTCGCAAGGTGACTTGACCGAGAGTCTTCTTAGCTTTGTTTGAAGAAAATCTGTCCAGATGTTCAGAAGATATCACATCTTTTCTAGATATGTTTAGTTGAATCTGTGTGTCTTTGACGCCGTATCTCCCAAACGGCTAGACCGATTTTAATTTTGTTTTTGTCGTTTGAAAAGTGACTTGATCTCGCCTACAATTGAAGAATATCGGTTCAGCCATTTAGTCAGTACGCGTAAAATTTTTAATTTTTGTCATTATAACTTTTTTATTTTTTAAAATATTTTTTGAGAACATGCAACTTAGATTAAAAAAAGGGCTAAAAAAGCTAAATGAGTTTTTAAAAAAAGCTAAAAAATAACCTAAGAGCTAAGTGGAAATTTTGCAGCTAAATCCCAAAAGAATAAGCTAAATTTAGCTCAAAATATGGCCATGCTGATCATTGTGGTGGTCCGGTACTTTTGACATTAAAATAGTGCTTAAAAACCTTACAAGTGTAACAACTTTTTTATCCCTGGTGTTAATATAATTCTTATTTGTTCGTTGGGATATATATATTATTGTTTACATTATTATTAATTGTATTGATTTCATCAGTAAGAATAATTTTTTGTTTATAACCATACCAAGTCAATGACCATGTATGTATTGCACAAAATGTTTTATGCAAACATTACAGTTTGCATATGCAAAAGTCATTCAGGTCATTGCTAAGTTATCAGTTATTAATTTTATACAAAAAAAAAAGAAAACAAAACAATTAATCATTTATAGAACAAGCATTTCTTTTCTTTAATTTTATGTATAAAAGAAAGTAAAATAAAGTCAAAATTTTAGTGTTTAGTAGAATAACAAATCAATTGTTTTATTGAACACTGCCTCCAAGTTCAAGTGCTTGTGAGAATCCCATTAACCACAATTCTTCAAGCTACAAGTGCTTGCAAGAAAGACCTTACAATTTACATTAACATTTTTGGTGACCCCGACGTGATCCTGTAACCAGGCACAGGATTTCAACAATTGAAACAGCGCGATAACTCAATACAACATGGTATCCTTCGAAGAGCTGGTCAGCAATCAAAAGGAAATTGGAGAACGGATTGAAACGATCATCCGAAACTTCAAAAAGGAGTCCGCTGCAAGAAAAGGTTCCCTAGACTACCTTCAAGAGAGACTTCGAAGGCTGGACGTAGAATGGGCAGAATTTGAATCTAATGATAATAGAATTCGACTAATGGAAAACATTCAGCTTGACCATAAGTACTTTGCAGATGACTACTACAACGCAATTATGAAGGCCATCCTACAATACAGAGATATCTTTGAATCATCTATGTTGAAGGTGCCACATCCTTCAGCCAAACCACAAAGCCCCCTTCCACAACAAAACCAAACCGCATGTGCTAACTTGACATCAGCGGATACCGATAAGCTGTCAAAGATTATTCGTAGACAAGCAGCAATAATGGCATCTCTGGAACACCTATTAAAGACCGATTTAACAAATCAGGATGTGCCAATTGCCACAAGGTTATGGCAAAACATTGAAGACCTCCACCTCCAAATATGTGAAATTAGTGATGAGCCCGTAAATCAAGGATACAAAATGGAACAATTTATTAAATTAGAAGATGAAGTACGAAAGGCATTAAGATCTGTTAACAACCATGCAACTACTCAACCAATCTCTGGACAAAATAACAGTCAGCCCGATTCAGTTCCAAGAACAAAAATAACACTACCAAAATTTTACGGCAATTATTTAAAATCGCAAGAATTTTACGACTTATTTTCCTCACTGGTAGTAGGCGAATCAATTCCGAAGGTGCAAAAAATATGGTACTTAAAAACTCATTTAGTGGGAGAGGCGGCAAATCTAATCAAACATTTCCCTGCACTGGTGAAAATTTCGATGCGGCATGGTCATCTTTAATAGACCGCTATCATAACAAGAGGTTATTAGTTGGCAAACTAATTCAAGAACTGATAGATACACCAAACAAGACACCAACCGACAATTATAAGGGCCTACATGACAAAACAAAGGAGTGTTTATTAGCACTTCAAAATCTTGAGATCAACACATCAACATTGGATCCATTGCTCATCCATTTGCTTCTTAAACGACTGGATCAGGTCACACGACTCCGTTATGAATAGTCTCTCGCACAGCCACGAGAAGTGCCAACTATCAAAGACTTTTTAATCTTCTTGGAGAGAAACTTTCAATCAGTGGAAGCAATGTGCGAAAAGGAAAAATTTTCAAACCCAAGGGCAAGGGTATGTACTTCTATCACAATCGAAGGACGAAACAATGAACTTTGTTCAATGTGCAAATATGGAAGACACCTATTATTCGCATGCCCAGAATTTCTGAAGCTGTCACCATCAGCACGACTTCAGTTTGTTCAAAAACAAAGGTATTGTGTTAATTGTTTAAAACCGGGACATAATGCAAAAAATTGTAGCCGAAGAAGCTGTATGAAGTGTGCCAACAAACATAACACTTTGCTGCATTTAAAGGACTCAGCCACGAACAGTCAACAACCAAGTTCAAGGGTTACATCCAATCACTCAGCTGAGACTACAAATTCCACACAATTCAGCCAAGCAGCCGCATCATTAAGCGCAGAAAAACATACGATATCAAATAACTATATATACTGCTTAGCACAGCCGTGGTCCTCATAAGAGCCGGTGAAAAGGAAATTCAATGCAGAGCGCTTCTTGACTCTGGATCACAAATTAACTTCGTAAGTAAACGCCTAGTCAAACGTCTTGGAATTCCAACGAACCCAACGTCAATCGCTATAAGTGGAATTGGAACTAGCAACACCAAGGTAAATCATCGAGTAAACGTCGAGTTGAATTCCAGGTTCAACACGACTTGAGGCAGCTGTTCTTAAGCATATAATCTCTCCTCAACCATCACAAATAATTAATATCAATCACTGGAACATTCCTAATAATATCAGTTTAGCTGACCCAGGTTTCCATCATCCTGACAATATAGATATTTTATTGGGTGCGGAATTCCATCATCAATTACTGACAGATGGACAAATCAAGTTGACCAACAACTTGCCCATCTTACAAAATACCTTGCTGGGTTGGATTATCTCAGGAAAAATTGAGGAAAACCAATCTTCCACTGCAACATGTGGAATGTGCATTGAGAATGAAACAACTTTAGAGGAAGACATCGCCCAACTATGGGAGCTAGAAAAGGTGAAGGCGGTAGAGAAAACTCTGTCAGTATCAGAAAGACAGTGCGAAACTCATTTTGCGCAGACCTACAGCATTGATCACAATGGAAGATTTGTGGTAAGAATCCCGTTTTGTGACAATCCCGAAACATTAGGTGAGTCTTATGATATAGCTTTCAATCGATTCCTATCACTGGAGTGTCGACTGGCAAAGGCACCAGATGTCAAGGCACAATATATACATTTTATGAAAAAGTACGATGAGTTGGGTCACATGACACAAATTGATATAAATTCCACATGCAAACCAAACTATTTCATTCCACACCATAGTATATTACGTCCCGATAGTTTAACTATAAAATAACGAGTAGTATTCGATGCATCAACGAAAACTTCATCAGGCTTAGCCCTAAATGATCTGATGCATTCAGGTCCCACTAATCAAAGTGAGCTGTTTTCAATCCTGCTTCGCTTTCGGCTACCACGCTTTGTATTTACAACAGACATTGAGAAAATGTATCGCCAGATGCTAATACACCCAGCTGACAGAAGGTTCCAAATTGTTATATGGAGACATGACCCATCTGCACAAATCAAATATTATCAACTCAACACCATTACATACGGTACCCGATCTGCACCATATTTAGCTACAAAATGCTTGGAAAGAATTGCCAAGGATAACATGGCCCAGTATCCCTATGGAAGCCAATTTTTACTTAAAAATTTCCATGTGGATGATGGAATAGGCGGTAGTGATGACTTGAATATGACACTGACAATGCAGCAAGAACTGACACATATATTAAGGAAACATGGCCTGAATCTACAAAAATGGAATGCCAATTATCCAAAACTCCTTCGAAGCATTGAAAGGAAGGATCAAGAAGTAAATATTGACTTCAACAGCACAGAGGGTCAAACTTTAAAAATCTTGGGCTTAACCTGGATGCCAAGGGCTGACAAGTTTTGTGTGAAGGTATGTCCAGGAGATATAAAACAAATTACTAAGCGAACACTAACGTCGGATTTAGCAAGACTCTTCGATCCTTTAGGTATACTTGCACCAATTATTATAACCGCCAAAATGTTCATTCAAGAACTTTGGGAAACATTGATTGTCAAACAACCGTCTGGCAATAAATAGTAAGATTTTCTAACAAATACAGTTCTGCATATAAAACTTGCAGTTAAAGTCCCTGTTAGCTTTTAATTGTACATTGTGAAAAGGGTCGTTAATTGTATAAACTTGCTCAACAACTACGTAAAAATGAAAACACATGCATGCGTTGTTGCGAGAGCCTTGATGATATATAAAATAAACAAAGAAGTCATGATACACTCGGTCTTAACACATCTCTGTAAAAACCTTACAGTTGCAGTGCAAATAGGCCACTGAAATTACTGAACCCATGACTTGAGAATGAGTTTAAGTTATAACGATTATAAGTGTTAAGTAACGATCAGGAGGAGGGCGAGTAGGAAGAGAATACTGTTCCTTACCTTCAGTGCTAGTGCCCTAGGTTAACTAGACATTCTGACAGTTACATTGTACCAACGAAAATAAGTCTTCTTGAGAGGTGGACTGCTCTTGCAATATAAATTACCAAGTAAAAGCAATTACCTAAATGGATAACATTTTACCATTTTTCCCAGATGAAAATATTAAATTAGGAAAATTTTTCTTAAAAGCGCTTCCAATTCGGTGGCTAAACATACAAAAAGAGAACTTCTTGTAACGACAACCACAAGTAAAAATCATTAGAAATGATCAAAATTTGCTCTACTATCGGATCGCAAACTCTACAATTGCATGACTTCTTTGGAGTGTCGTTTTTTACTGGGCAAGTGTGCGACAAGTCGAACGTTGATGACATTGTGAGACAGGCCCTTGGAACCAGTTACATTAACCCTTAATATTCCAGTTGTCAATATAAAACCAAAAAACTCGCAGCTTGTCTACCTTTTGTCAAAAATAACTGACTGCTATTGACAGGCTCATACTATTTTGAAGAGCTTAGAGTACATAAATAGATTACCAATAGCACACAATTGTTCTCGAGAGCGAGTATGAAATTTTGGTACTACATTAAAGAAAAAATGCTTTAATCTATTACAAAAACATCGTAGTCGAAGTCGAAATACGCCAATCATGATAAGGGGCATTGTATTTGTTGACATCTGAAATACGAATGAGTATTATCAGCATTAACACAAGAGGAACTCCAAAATTAACATCGTGATATTCCAGCAGTGAAAATGTTAACATTATGTGTCCAGAAAGCTCTCTGAATATCACTACTGAGTAAATAAAGTCTTCTGATTTGATTTGAAGAATTGTACATGGCGTTTCGTTTAATTGCAAATATTTGCACCTGCCCTGCAACAACAAGACTTTTTAAAAGGTAAAAACTTAGCAATAGCTAAGTTCCACGTGAAGAAGTCCGATAGAGGTCAATGCGAATACATTGTTACACAGTTAGTCCCAGTTCACACTAGTCAAGAATTTGGTTTCATAAATCCAACGAAACAATTTCATTCGATTTTTTTTTCCGTTGGTGTTTAAATTTCGTAACAATATTTCATTGGATTTATGACAACAATATTTTTTAATTATTAAGAAACCCCTTCACATTTAAGAAACATTTACAGTTATTTCTTCTTGATATTACAGAGTAATTAATCTAATATAGGCTTTCAAGGTCTTTATTGTAGTTTAATGTAAATAAAAAACTATTATTACATTATTTTATCCAACATTTTGCTGGTATTTTCCAGCTTCTTCAGGGATAAGTTTTATTAATCTGGCATCGATATGTAAATATAGATATAATAAATAAATATTTGAGTTATTTCATTGTTTTAATAAAGTTATTTCATTATTTTAATGAAATTATTTCATTGTTTTAATGAAGTTATTTCATTGTTTTAATATTATTTCGTTATTTTAATAAAGTCACTTCTTTGTTTTAATGAAACTATTTCGTGGTTTTAATGAAATTATTTTGTTGTTACGGTGAAGCTGTTTAATACAATTGACGAAGTTTCCATCAAAATAATATTAACGAAACTGGTTTCACTAATCCAACAAAGCGTGACGTTGGTTGAATTTTAATGAATTTTTTCATGGGATTCATGTCGAAATTCATAGAACTTATGAAAAAAATTCTTTCAGTGTAAGGTTATCACTTTTTCCTCTTTGAACTTTCATCATTGTTCACACAATGCAAGTCTTATTTTTCAGCTCATATTTTTTATGCACAGTTTTGTGTATGCATTAAAGATGAGAAGGCAAAACGTATTGAGAGTAAATGAAGTTGAGCACTCGTTTCTTTTCTCCTCGTCCCTCTCTCTCTCTCTCTCACTCCCTGCTCCAAAATAATCAGCTTAGTAATAAGACTTGCACAATTTCAACTATGATTTATACTTACATATCTTATCAAATGATTACAGATACAAGCTTGTATAAATTTCCTCTACTTCTACTTTCAATTTAAAATCCAGCAATCATTTTGACTGTCTTCACATGCTGGTACAAAAATTCTACAACATCAACACCATTAAAGGCTTATTAGCAACTCCATAAAATCGTACGCATGCATTTATTCACTTTATTCTTAAGCTATGTACAGACGATTGTCAGATCTTACAATATTGTCAGATCTGGCAATGTGCTGACAATGTACTGGCAATCGAAAATTGCCAGCACAATATTTCTTGTCAGTTCACACGGATGTCAGAAAATCTTACAATTTATTGCTAGACGGTTGTATGACAATAAATTCATCTGACAAAATCGTCAGTAGAAAAATTGTCAGTTCACACGGTTGTCATATGCACAAATTGTTCGATCTGTTGTTATGCGTTGCCAGACTTAAACCATTTGTTGGCCATTGTTAAATATATATCGTTTGTGTTTGTGTTAAATGTAAAAAGTGAAAGTATAAATTATTATGGACCATAAAGAAGTAATTGCAATGATTTTGTCTGCATATATTTTATTATAAAATTTTTCTTTAAAATCAAGCGTGTGCAGTGTTGCCCATAGAAAGAATTATCTTACAATGACGCCATTGTCAGATGCATGAACTTCGCACATCTGACAATATTAAAATGTCTGACAAATATCTGGCAATAATTTTACAATGTGTTCACACGATTGTAAGATGTCTGACAATATGTTGTCAGTTGCTAGTCTTGCAATGGACTGACAATGCTTTTTCTGGCAACGTCGTCTGACAAAAATTGCCAGTTCACACGGTTGTAAGAAATTTTTAGCACATTTTACTGGCAATATTGTAAGATCTGACAACCGTCTGTACATAGCTTAAGTTTCTCTTCACATTGATTTTGCATTTAAAAGGAAAGTAAATTTAAAGCTGCTTATACAAATGGAATGAACCTCTTAATGCTTTTCGTTTATGTCATGCCACCATGGTACAATAATATTGCAACATAAAACTTGCGATACAACACACACACACACACACACACACACACACACATACTCATATTGGATATTTTTATATTATACGTAAATGGCACAAATGGGGATTATCTAACATTTTCTATTTAAAAAACTCACATTGCAATGCCAATAACGCAAAATGTTCTAAACATCTGTACCTACAACATTCTTTACATGAATTTTGTTTATTTTATTCAAGTGAAATTTATAAAGATTTTAGTTGAAAAGGTTATGAAAAACTTATTTTATCACATTTAAAGAGAAGGAAGACAACAAAAAGGTGGGGTAATCTTGTGCAGCAAATGAATTCATATAACAATATAATAAATATTCCATTGAATGTAACCACAAATACTTAAATGAACAAAAGAAAAAGAAAAATAAACAAAATAAATTAAACTATATATATTATTTCTTTATCTTGGTAAATTAAACCCAAATAACTTTCTTTGTAGTACAAAACTGCTTACGTATGTACATACAAAAATGTTTGCTTGATCTATGAAAATGCCACAAAAATAATTTTTTGTTTCAAAGATATCCATAAAAGCTGCTTATATTTTATTTTCATTTATTGATGTATATATCTTCTTGTATTTGTTCTCTGTTAGCACCAGCTAGCATTTTGTATCATAATCGAATCTTTTTTCGAATCTGCTTGAGTTAATTTTTCGATCATAAATGATACTCCTGTGGTGAGAAAATGGTACCCTGCAGATGAATCATCCCAAAGAATCATTTATGATACGATTTGCTGATTCATTGTTGAGCAATTTTCTGGTAGTATTTAAATCATTGGGTTTCATTTTGCAGCTTCTTTGCATTTTAATCCTCTATTTTCAAGAAATCATTATTTTATCATACAGATGAATCATAAGTGAAGGCGTTTTCAATCACTTAAGTGATAAATTAGTTTTTAATTATCAAAAGTGATCTGAGGAGAATCATTTAAGAAATTTTTGCAAAAAATTATCATCCAAATGCTAGCTGGGGTTAAGTTGGGAATCAATAAACAGCTGAGGTACCAAAAATTTATACGTTTAGCAAATGGAGAAAAGCTTAATCGACACATATGTACATATGAAGGGGTGTTAAGCAGAGCTGCCCACGGAGAGAAAACCGAGAGAAATGTATAAGCGTATTCATTTGTATAAAAAGCCAATTGATGTTCGGCACTCTGGCGCTTCTCTCGACAGCCTGGGTGTTAAGGGCTCATTTGTCTTTACTTGCTGTTAATGTTCTGTGGTGCTGTTCTGTTCTGTTGCTAAATTTGAGTAGCTACTGTAATAATTTATCAGCTCTTTCTAACAAATAAGGGAAAAGTAATAATTTTATGTTTTTAATTTCATATAAGCTGTTGAAGAAATTAAATTGTGCTAAAATCACAATCACATTAGGTGTGTTCATTTACTTTCCTAGCTGTTCATTTACTTTCCTCTCTCAGATAAACTTTAGTAAGCAAAAACTTGCAAGTATTTTTTTTATATCACAAACATGGATAAAAATCATGATACAATTGTTTTTCTTTTCTGATGAATTTTGGATATAAATTACAAAATTATTAAAAATCGAAATTCAATATGAAATACTTTAACATAATTTCATGAATTATTTTTACTTTTTTTGGAATTCCATTCTCTTAAAACATATAAAAAAATACAATTTTCCATCTCTGATCAGATGTGATAAACAGGTCTTATACAATTGCACTTCCTTGCCCATAAAATTGTATTTATGCGGCTCAAGCAAAGCAAAATAAATTAAGAGAATATGTTTTTTTACATATCGTTCATTTACTCATAGAAAGTCATAACTAAAAAAATAAGAGATTTTATTTTAAATTACAAACTTTTTAAAAATCAACATTTATTTTGGAATATATTTACAAAATTTCATGTATTATTCCTACTATTTTTAGAAATTTTAAATTTTTTTGTGGAATTCTGATAAAAAAAATACAATTTTCCATCCCTGATCAGATATGAAAAACAAGTCTTCAACGATTGTACTTCCTTCTCCATAAAATTGTATTTATGTGGCATAAGCAAAACAAAACCACAAATTTAGAAAATATGCTTTCTTTTTAGATATCGCTCATTTACTCAAAGAACGTCATAACTCACAATAAATAGAATTTTTATTTTTAATTACAAACTTTTTAAAAATCAAAATTTTTTATGGATTACATTTACATAATTTCATGTTTTATTCCTACTATTTTAAAAAATTTTTAATTTTTTTTTTTGAAATTCCATTTATTTTAAAACATATAAAAAAACCATTTTCCAACCCTGAACAGATATGAACAACAAGTCTTCAACAATTGTACTTCCTTGACCAAAAAATTGTATTTATAAAAAATAAGCAATACAAAACAATAAATTAAGAATATATGCTTTCTTATTATATATCGCTCATTTACTCAAAGAACGTCATAACTCAAAAAATAGAATTTTTAATTTTAAATTTCAAACTTTTAAAAAATCAACATTTAATATGAAATACTTTAGATATTTGCATGCATTATTTACTATTTTCATGAATTTTTCATTATATTTTTATTTCTATTTTTTAAACACATTTTTCATCCCTGATCAGATACGCTAAGGAAATCTTCAACAATTATACTTCCTTGAACACAAAATTGTATGTGGCTTATGCAGAGAAAACCAACAAATTAAGAAAATAGGCTTTCATTTTTACATATCGCTCATTTACTCAAAGAACGTCATAACTCAAAAAATTTATTTATTTTTTAATTAATGATGCAGAATTAATCCTAATATTGTTCTCCATATTGTGTAAAAACTTCAAGCAAATATCTTGTTTACTTAGCTCTTGAGAGAAAAATAAAATTTTATTTTTCCATTAAGTTGTAAGTAAATTGAAAAATTGAAAACTCGTTTTCTGGCAAACTAGTGTTTGTTTTTCGTTATGAAGTTGTTTGATATGTATATGAGAAATCCTATTTTCTTAATTTATTGATTTTCTTTGCTGGAGCCACATAAATACAATTTTATGGTCAAGGAAATACAATTGTTGAAGATTTTCAGAACAGGGATGGAAAAGGTTTTTTTTTATATGTGTTAAAGAAATATATTGAAGTAATTAATTTTAATTATTATTCGAACTCCATTTGTTTCTATATTTGTGATTTGAACGGGCTAAAGTTCGTATCGCTTTTTAAGCCAAATTACATGTGATAATTATTAATGAACAAATAACACCAAAGTTAGTTGTAAATATTCTGACAACACATAGTTGAACGGAACAGCTAGCCGTTTTCGAAGGCCACTAAAAGTTTGTCTTAAGTAGAACAAAAAATAAGCAAATCAAGTAACATGTGTATAATTAGTAAAAAGAAGCAAACGACAATGGTAAGACTGTTGTAAATATAGTGATGGTAAAATTGAGCTTACAATACAAAAAAAGCCTTCAGCAAATTGAAATACGATGAATCAAAACAATTCACATATTCCATTTGCAATAAAATGCTAAGTATGTAAAGCAGAAATCTACATCAACTGACACCACACACAGTGGACCAAACACAAAAGGACGCTGATGATGAAGGTTTAGTGGCCTTCGAAAACGGCTGGCTGTTCCGTTCAACTATGTGTTGTTAATCAGAATATTTACAACAGACTTTGGTGTTATTTGTTCATTAATAATTATCACATGTAATTTGGCTTAAAAAGCGATACGAACTTTAGCCCGTTCAAATCACAAATATTTTGAAGTAAGTTTTTTGGCAGAATTATTTATTTAGTGTAAAAGTGCTGTCATAATAAAAAATAAAATATATTTGTAAACCATTTTAAGAACATTTTGTATGAAAAATTTTAAATAAAATGCATTTCAAAATAATTTTAAATGTTTTGAATATGTGGGTTAATGTTTTAAAATAAAATAAGTTCTCTAGCAGTTAGTTTGTCCATGATGGACATTAATATTCATATAAATACTAAATTTACACTCACCGACTCAATTCGGCCGAAACGAAATTACTGTGCGGACTGTAACGTTGTGGATCCTTGTACATGCTGCAAACTAAACGTTCTTTACACAAATCATCGGTGACACCCAATTGTTCGACAATTTTATCTATTTTTAATAAAATCGGACTATAAAATGGATCATAGTTCAAAGGCATCAAAGGCTGTAAATATAAAATGGTCAAGGGAAATATATTTATGGTATCCTAATCCTTTTATATGTAATTACATTCATTCATTCATTTTCTTTCTATTCATTGCACATACATACCTCGCCATCCTGTACAAATGGCTGATTGTTTAATATTTGCTGTTGCTGTTGAACAATACGCTGTTCGGCTTGTATTCTTAAGGCCTCCTTTAATTGAGCAGAAAGTTCCGGCTGAAAAGACATAAAAAGTTATTACACAAGAAAAAAAAGTTGTTGGAGAAAAGTTTTTTAAGTGTGTCGCATTTTTCCTTAAATAGAAGTCATATGTATGTATGTATACAAATTTCTATGAAAAAATAGTTCGTTTGTTCAGCATTCTATTGTGTATGTATATACATATGTATATTAATTTAAATAGAAATCTTTATTACATCATTTTTTGTTTTTCATAAACATTTAAAGAGAAGAAGAATTTCATTAAAATAAAAAAGACATACAATACATATCATTTGTAAAACCATGAACAAAATTTTCAAATTTTTCTATGGTCTCCTTTTGAGAAATTAAAAAATACCGTAGGCGTGTGCGAATGAATTCAAATGAAATAAAAAAAAACAGATGCTCTGTATTAATTTAATGGAATTAAATTTTTCCATGTAGTAAATGAAACCTACAGTTTTATTTGAATATTCCTATTGTTATATAAGCGCAACTGGTGTTGCCGGGAGCACAAGTAAAAAAACAGCATAATTCAATGTTTGAAAAACAGGATATTAGAAGGTACGAGGGCGGTACGAGAAGTAGCAACGACTTGACATGCAGATGGCGGCAGTAGTTTGAAAAAAAAATTACTTTAAAAGAAAGAAAAGACATTGTATTTGCTCAAAAGCCTTAACCGCATAAGTCGACTTAAGACAAAATTAATATATATGTATGTAAGCTACAAAATTCTATAAACAAAGCTTCATATATACATGAAATCTCCATGTCTATAATGAAGTTTATTATAAAAATATAAACAAAATAGCATTGATCTACTATGTCTTAAAGAACCCAATAAAAATGTGTGTAATTTTTCAAGTCATGGAAATATAACCACATACGGACATCACTACGTGACAAAAGACCAAAAAAAAAGAAAACCCGTGTCTCCCAGTTTTGCCCAAGATTTTGGGCCTCGGTGTCATATTTGCATTTTCTCAGGTTCATATCTTGCAAACCGTATCTCTTGTAATAAAGAACAAAAATTGTGAACATATAAAATCAAACAACTTCATCTTCAAGAAAATGAAAAAATTAAAAAAAAATCGATTTTTTTTAAGCTTTTTCCCCTGTTCAGGTGCATAGGTAGCAAACCGTTCAAAATTCAAGGAAACATGCAACTACAAAAACGTACGTAAGATCTCAATAAACAACTTTATGGAACATATGAACTTCCCAGGAATGATTCTTAACGCCGCGCTTAGTTAGCCGTAAAAGTGAAAAATTTCCCCTTTATTTGAGTCGGTAGAACGATCTATATAATTCAGTGTTTAAAGATGATTTCATATAAATGTTGACCGCGGACTGGCTTCCAGTCAGCGATGCCAATTTAGCGCGTTTCGTGCTAGATTTAGCGCGTTTTAACTATGCCGATCGCGCGTTTAATAAAAAAGCGCTAAATTAGAGCGTTTTGAACAAAGTCAATAATATCATTTCAGTTTAATATTTTTTAACTTTTTTTGTATAAATTTAACAATTTTCTAATATCCAAAACTCTGATAAAATTTTTTCAATTACTTAATGATTCAGCTGTCGCAAACAAAATTCGTTTGACCTTGGTTAGAATTAAAAACGCATTTTAATACTGTAATGACAAATATTTTGAAATTTCACAATTAAAAATATGTACTACATACAATGACCCAAAAAACGTACATAACTTACAAAGCATCTACTATAGCTGAAGTACAAAAAGCATTTGAATCGCAAAACTATTCGACAATTTATATGTTGCTACAAAGTTTTACCAATAAATTAGAAGT
Organism: Tachina grossa; assembly: GCA_949987645.1. NCBI lineage: Eukaryota > Metazoa > Arthropoda > Insecta > Diptera > Tachinidae > Tachina > Tachina grossa. Next base: position 183,590,899 of record OX465274.1, read on the forward strand.
AAAAACTAAGGATTTCGATGATTTGGAAGGCGATTCTGATTCTGTGTTAAATGATTTTAGTTTAATAAACATAATGTCGAGGAAGCAATATTGCAAAATCCGAAAAATTAATTGTGATACTAAACATATATCGACTTTTATTGAAATTTAATTTAGCGTGTAGAACACAGCGCGTTTTTGCTATAAATATTTGACAATGCTGTAACTTAGCGCGTTTTGAGGAGGGTAGTAGCGCGTTTGGATTATAAATATATAGTTGGCATTGCTGTTTCCAGTGCGTCAACCGTGGCGGGCTTGTCTCTATAGACAAGGGCCTTAACATAGTCCCACACAAAATAGTGTAAAGGCATTAAATCGCACGATCTAGGCGGCCCCTAACGTGAAATAAACTGTTCACCGAACTCGCCTCTCACTTGGACCATTGTTTCGCGTGATGTGTGGCATGTGGCACTATCTTGCTGAAACCACATGACAGCCAGCTCTTCCACTTTGGGTAAAAAATGTAACATGCTACGAATGGCGCCGAATCGATAATTCGCGTTCATCCAAAATACTGGCGGATACAGCTGCGATATTTTCCTCTGTACGCATCCTACGTATGCGTGTTGGTGGTTTAATGTTCAATAATGTAATTTTGGTGAGAAACTTAGTCACAAATAGTCCGAATAGCAGCCTCAGAAGATCGTCAAAACTGACTATAAAATTAAAAAAGTGCACGGATGCTCTTTCTTAACTGAACATGAATTTTTATAATAAAATTTAATAATCTGCAAGCGTTGTTCATTTCTAAGTCGATTCATGGTTAAATTCTGGACCAAGTACGTGCTGTTCTGTTCTGAATCAGCTGTTTTGTTTCTGTTGAGTTGAAAATCTGTATGTGTGGTTAGTTTTTACTTTTTTTCTGTTCTTTTGCGGACAAATCTACAGAAAGTATAATTCAATGTTAACCCTCTAGTCAACCTAGAACCATATGTCTCTATGTCAATACTCTTTCTCCAGCGACAATCGCACTTGCTAAAATGTCGACAACTTTCCGTTTATGCGCGAGTAGAGATACGTTAGAGACGACAGTTCTAGTGTCTTTCTGGTGATATTGTCAATGAACGCGTCAATAGCTTGTTTTTCTTTTTTATTCAGGGCTATCATGAATAAAATTCACGTGAAATTTTTCACGGGGAATAATTCTAACTATTAGCAAGTAATAGGGAAAACAAAAAATTCTAATTGGAAAAGGGAGAAATTTCACGTGGAATTTTATTCATGATAGCCCTGATTATGTTGTGCAATAATAGTAAAGAAATATATGTAGACGAGGGTCACTAAAAAATACGAGTGAATCTTCGGTTCAATAGGTACTTGCATTGGCTGGGGTACACCTAGTTAGTAGCACTATTGACAATGTGACTAGAAAATTACTATAAGTTTACTATTGACAACGAGAGAGGATATATCGATATTGTAGACTAGAGCCCCTACTAGTGAATCTTTGGTGCCAATGTCTCCATGTGGTCCGGAAAGAACTACTAAGTCAGTAGTGATATAGTCTAGTGGTGGATTTTCAATGACAAGCTAATGTTAAATGTCAATAGACGATTACATTGGCTGGGGTACACCTGGTCAGTAGTACTACTGACAACGTCACTAGTAAATCACCACAATTTCACTATTCGCAGTTTCTGCAGGGACGTGACAGCGAAAAGTGTGTATGTATTAGTGTGTTGTGATATTTTTTGTATAAGTGTAATCAATTCTATAGGTTGCCAGCTGATTTTTTTTTTACAGACAAAGTAATTGCAAAATATTTTATACAGAAAGGAGCGGCACAGAACAGCAACAGAAAGTAAAGACTAATGAAGCCTTAACAGTAACGTGATACACGAAAACAGCTGAGTTGCTAAAAACAGTGTTGCCAAAAAAAGCTTGCTAAAAAAATCACTCTTTATAATAAGCGCCAAAAAAATACTAAAAGTACATTTTAATAAAATTTTAGATGCATGCGTTAATAGAAGAAATCTTTACCTTATGCCAAAACTATTTTGCCTTGTGCAAATCGATTTTTTCGAAAAAGAGCTCATGCATTAAAGTTTTTTTTTTGATTACGAATATATGGAACGCATGCGTGCTCTTAAGCCAATAAAAGGGAAATTCATCAGTTGAGTTAACTGTGTTATTTTGGAAGTTGTTGGAAGCTTTCGTTCATATGTTAATGGGTAGTACTTTTTTAATAAATAAGCAATTATTTACATTATTATATATGAAAGTACTTAGTTTAGTCTTTTCCTGTAATTAATGTAGTATTTAGACACAAAAGTTTTTGATCTTCAAAATTAACCTGGGAAGTAAGAAGGTTTTTACTTTAATATCTAATAAATTAAATTTGATTTTACGTTCAACTAACTATATTTTTTTTACATTTTTTTCTTCTTTTTTTAATATTTTTTTTTTAAGTTTTTGCTAGTTAATAATAAGTTTTTGATATGACGATATCACATATCCCCAGCAAAAAATTTCAAAAAAGGTAATCGAGTTTGGAATTAAGCATTTTTGGTGGAAGCTGGTCCTTACTGAATTACCAACTTAATGATTTTAACAAGGCGTGAGACTAAAATAATCGATTCTTGCGAAGTACTTACCTTTTTTATTTGGAAACTTGTTCACGCAATCTATTTAATCTAAAAAAATCATTCTCTTCATTTATAAACTTGCACATAATTTTTTTACATTTTAGGTAATGAGATTTGTCAGCGAGTAATGAAATTTGGCAATCAGAAAAGTAAGTCATTATATGGCAAGTAGTTGTGATGGTAATGTGTAATTTTTTGCTGGGTCATTAAAGAATATGCATATCATTAATCTGTTTGAAATGAAATTTCGATATAAAAACTATATAGTATATATTGTCGACCCAGAATAGTTTTTCTACACATACCATTCTTAAAAAAAATTAGTTAGGAATGGATTATACATATTTTGAATACCTTCTTTCTGAATCAAAAAAGCGTTGTACGACATTCATTATGGTTTCTGAGATATAAAGCATTCATTTTGCTTCATATTAACTATTTTTGGGTTTAATTAGTATTGTTTTTTCTATGCTCGGCTACTGTTTGGCGATTGCGTCAAATTCTTCATACAAAAAAGTATAAAGCAGAGTTAACTCTAGTTTTGTTTCATTTCGATAAGAAATGTTGAGCAAAAACATTACCACCCAGACGCAGCTGCCGATTAAATCTTTTAATATATATTTATCAAACACTAAAATAAAATAAAAGGAACCTTAATTATGCATTTAAAAATCATTTAATATCATTCTTTATTTTAAATACGCGTCAATTACTTGTTTTTCTTGTGTAAGTTTGTACGCGGATCGATAGTTAAAAATATTACGGCGGCGGCTTTTTGGTCGGCGTTAAACGATCGACTTATTTCTCTGGACAGCAAGAAAAATAAACAAAACAATAAAATTCTCAATTGACAGCTGTGAAACAGCAGTTAAATACTCGTATACGTATGGAGCACAAAAAGCTAATTTTGAAAATAAATTAAGAAAAGTGGTGTATGTGGCACAAAAGCTCTTTTTACTTTTACAATAAAGTAATATTAACTTCTAACTTCATTGATGAAAGTTCACAAAAATTACAATTTGTCTACAATACATATGTCGCAAGCAGGGGGTATATTTTGAGAAAACTTCATGTAAACCTTCTTTGTCGTTTTTCTCCACTCCTACTTTGTGGCATATGGGCTAAACCTATTCTTAGGTGACGATATGTATTTAAAAAAAAATCATTACATACATTTTTAGATACATCTTGATCTAGTTAAAATGCAGTGGTAGCGGCAACGCTGGTACAGGTGACAAAGACTGACAACCAAGGCATAGTCCAGTAAAACACATGGTAGTTAGACCATTTATTTCTGATGGGCACCAACTTGATCAAAGGGATAAGGAATTATATATTTTCACAACTAGTTGCAAGTTTTTACTGCATTCCACTTATAGTTCTTACTATTGTATTGCTTTTAAAATAATAGATACTTGGCGTAGAATTTGGTGCTTGCAATAATGCAAATTAAATATTGTAGTGTACCTCACTTACTGTAATACACTGTATCATAGTGTAATTGCAATGCAACACATTTCATTATAATAAAGGTATTCACGTCAACTTTTGCAACTGTGCAAAAATGCATAATTGCACTTTCTGACGTGAGCAACATTTTGTTTAATTGTCTATAAGCAATACAATATGTGCATAGATATATTGTACTCGTATGTTTGTTTAAATGCTGAAACGAAGTGTTGAAACTTCACTGATTAATTTTGTAATCAATTCACTAATAAAAATATCAATATTAATAATATTGGTATTATTTAACAAAATTCTAATAACTATTTGAGCCACAGGTCTTTTGAAAATAGCAAAATTATGTATGTATTTATTATCTGAAAATCGAATTTGAAGATTTCTTTATATTTTTAAATATTTTTTTAATTTTATAATTTTTTAATTAATTTATTTGTATCGAAAATATCTTCAACGACTTGTTTTTTCATTTAAAAGAAAAAAAAAACATTTAGGAATTTCTGCGTTGTAATTTGGTGTATGGTTGATTTTATAAGTACTTTTTGTTCATTTTTTTGGATTGGCAATGCCATAAAAAGTTGCACAACTTTGCAAAATTTACCCTGGGGCCTAATTCCTGCACTCGTGATCGGAATTGCATTCGAATAGAAATTAATTTCGATGGCAAGAAATTTTCCGCTGATGTCACTCGTTACCAAACGAATCGAGTTTTTGTTTCAGTGTTGGAAAAAGGCAAATATATTTATATATAAATTCATTTCACAACACTGAATAAATTGTAAACAAAAGCATATGTTTGTATATGTGTATGTGTGCAAAAACACATGTATATACGTACATACACACGTACTTATATGCAGAAAAAAGAAACGAATATACTTAAATGTTATTTTCATTTTAATTTAATTAATAACTTAATAAAAAAAAGTAGTGTAAAGTTAGAGAATAGAGCACTAGCCACATTTTAGATTCTTTTATTGGTTGACCACAAGCAGTAAATTTGTTATTCAGATGCTCCCAGAGTTGGTTGATTTTTTTATTTTCCCCAACAACTCTTAGGCAAAACATTATTTGCCAAGTCAGTGTGTTTTGTTATATTTAAAGTCAACTAGAAATTCCTTAATTTGTATTTTTTTGTACTTACATTTGTGCATTCATTCACTTATAAATAAATAAGTCAAATATTGAACATGCGTTTTCTTTTTCTTCGTTTTTTCTATGTTAAACATGATTTCGAACGCCTTTTTGCATGCGAGTAAAAACACGAACGGTTGCATTCGAATGTAAGCACGTTATCGAATGCTGTCATTAAAAATTTCGATATGTGTTATTCGAAAACGAATGCGAAAATCCCAAAAGTTAAAAAACTCGCACATTCGAGTAATAACTCGCTCGCAATCGAATGTGGGAAATAGGCCCCTGATAATCTTGCACTTGCTCAGACCCTGACAATTTTGCATCATTTGTGCAAAATAATTTTCTATGTGGTTGTTGTTATATTTTTTGAAAATTTTGCAATTTTGCATTTCTGCAACAGTGCAACTTTTGACGTGAATACCTTTAATAATTAACAGAACGCTTACTTTATAAAATTTAAATGACACGCTGTTATTTTTATTACTAATTTATTCTACTAAAGCAAAAAAAAGCGAAAATTTTAAAATGTAAAGTAGTATATAAGCAGAGCAAAATGTTCAATAAAATCAGACTTTGAATTCTTAAGCGAAATCGGCAACATCTGCCTTAGTTTTATTTTCTTGGTCTCTATTTGCACTTATCGAAAGATAAGATTGGCAAATTAATTAGCCCCAACCAGTGGCATACTCTGCCCGTTGGACACCCATAGACTGTGGAACAATCAACAATTGACCTTTTACAATTTAACTTTTTGACTCCAGAAATAATTTAAATTGTTTCATCACAAATTGAGCTAATATTTGAGCTTCAAAATCAGATTTGCATGCAGGACAATCATTTCCTTGCATTAATTTCCCTTAAATTGCTGCCTTTCTGTAAACTTGTTAAACTTTATTCTACCAAAGTCTAGGCTAAAGGATATGTATGCATCGCACATACTCTCAGTTTCATAAAATTCAATTTCAAATCAGGGCGAAAATGGAAATAAAAATTACATTTTCATCCATGTAACATAGAAAACTAAATTGAATTTCTCTTTGTTTCAACTTGGTTTCCGATTAACTGCATTTATGCATTTCCAGTACTAGTAGCAGGCATTCTCTTTAATATAAAATAATGAAAGGCAAAGACATACTTGTATAATCAAAGCTACAAAGCTTTATTGAAAACAACTTTATTGAAAACAGCTGCTAAGGTAACGCCACAAATAAAACGTAATATTTACTATTTATTAATCGAGGTATACAATTTAATTTGAATTAAGGAAACATTTTATTTTCATGTGCGGTCGACAATTTGTAAAGAAAATGTTCATGGGAGCAACAAGAACTGATTAAATTTAATTCTGGTTTTCAACAGAATACTTTTCGAGGAGAAATCGAAAGTGAGTGTGAGTGCAGTTTCCTAGTAAATATGTGAAATTCGATATGAGTTTTCATTTAACAAGTGCGTATCATCTTTTCTACTTCGTTTTTCTTTAATCCTAAAAGTTTTTCCACTAATTTGCTTTGATAAAGTGTAGTAATAATGATGGTTTTTACATTTAGAACTTTGTCGCTGCAACAATAATTACATTTTCTTTTGAAGTCTCTTCTTAAATCCTAATAGATTTACACTCGAGAGTGTTTTGTAGCACAAACTTTTTGATATTCGAAATCGGCTACTACTTCCTACTCATGCATTCAACGCAGTGTAGCCGTAAGTGAAACAGTCTACAAGTTGCCAAATCTGATAAAAAATTAAAAAGAATTGGCAATACCGCTTATGCAAAATATGAGAAAATTACTAACTCTACAGCCACACGTTCCATAAATGGCATTCAATTTCATTACACATATTGTGTGTCAAAATTCCTTGAAATTGATAGCTATAACACAAATTGATAGTCAATTTCATTTTATTAATGCCACCTACGAAGAAACAACTCAAATTTGTAGCTTCAATCAATGTGTGCTGGGATCAGCTGTTAAGATTGAAAATTAAATTGCCATATAAATGCATAGGTGAATTTGAAAGTAATCTAGTTTTCAATTTAAAAAGTTTAATTGTGTTAGTAAAAAAAGTGTGAGTGTATTGCAAATCGAATGGAATTGAAAGGCAGAAATTGAACGTGTGACTTTCCAAGTAATACGCCTTTTACTCATGTTTTAGACTCGGCAGTTTTTCTTGCAGCAAGTCTGAGTTTATGGGAGAGAGAGGAAAGAAGAAAGAAGAGTGGTACTGACTTGCTTGTTCAGAAAAGTTACTTCAATTCTCTTTTGTTATATCATTCGCAGCATTAAAGCAATAGGAAAATTGAAGAAGAAACCGTCGTAGTGTAAACAAACGAACCATTTTAGAAAAGAATTGAAGATAATTGCTTCAAGAAAAACTGCCAAGTCTAAAACATGACTTAGACACGGAAAGTTTACTTTGCAAAGTCTTAATTCAGCTGGGAGAAAGACAGAAAGAGATACTATTCCTTCCTCTGTCTTTCACACAGCTGAATTAAGACTTTGCAAAGTAACTTTGCGTGTCTAAAAGGGGTATAAGGAGCAGGAAATGTAAACGAGTGAATGCCCATTTATAACAGTTTTTTCATACGTGCTACAAAGTTTACTCTGCAGTATCTCTTGACTCACATAGCAGGGACAAAACCATTAATGTAAGTGATTTCAAAAGAAAATAAAGCAATTGCATATGATACGTTACTGTAATTTTTTTTCTTAGAAACTTTTCTATTGCAAGAAACATTCTGTAATTTTTTTTTTAAACCCACAATATTTCAGTGCAGTTGTTGTAATTTGCATGAAGTAGAGTCACGTATTATTCAATGTCCTCAATACTTATTGCTATGGAAACGGAAAATATTAAACCATGACAAAAAAATAATAAAATAAAATGGCAAAATACACAAAACAATTAATTTATTTAAGATTGAAATTTTTTTCCAATGTATTTTTAATAAAAAAATATTTTACTATAGGCTGAGTTTACATCTGGCATTTCTTGTGTGCCATTTGCCCAAACTAGCGTAACCAACTAACTACTAATGAAAAACTGTTTGATTCAGACATGTATTTATTGATTTAAACAGTTTGCAATCATGATGGATTCTATAAAATTGTCTATTAGTTATGTATGAAACTATTTAACTTAATAAATACATGTCTGAATCTAAAAGTTTTTCATTAGTAATTAGTGGTTACGCTTTTTTTACGCTTGTATGGCACATGGCACACAGATGGGAACCCGGCCATACTCTTACGACTACAATTTGAAAATTAAAAAATTCAGCCAATGGTAAAGTAAGAAAATACAAAACATGTTGATTATTGAGTTCTTGTTTCAACTTTGTTATTTGTTGTTGAGCTTCTCATTTGTTTAAATGAAAGTTTATAACATAATAACTCTGGTTGTTCTGAGAAACTTTGGGCAAAGCTTCGCTGATGATCTGCATTAGCAACAGTGAAATGCTCATAGGATCCAGCAAAAACCCTCAATAATAAATTTTAATGTATTTTAGATAAAAAAATATTTTACTTAATAAGTAAAATATTAATTTTGGGATTATTAGTGCGTTTAAAAAATTTTAAACTTAAATTTTAACAATTCCCATAAAAAATCACTAATTATTGAATTGACTGCAACAGGTCAAAAAATACTTGTGTGGCAACACTCTATTATTAAATAACTAGCTTTTGTTGTTATTTACATTTATTTTCTTTTTACATACTCTTACAACTAAAGGGTGTTTTTTTATTGAGATATAGAACTTTAAGTTGGCATCACTTTTTTAACTGGCGGCCATTTTGTCAGCTGTCAAGTGATTAATATTTAGTTTGGTTTGCCATTTCATCGTGAACAGGTTGACAAAAGAACAACGCTTGCAAATCGTGCAAATTTATTTCGAAAATAATGGTTCAGTTCGCGAAGTTTACCGCAAGCTCCGTCCATTTTATGGTCGACATAATCGTCCATCAGATCAATTAATTCGGTTAACCATGGATCGTTTTCGCACTACGTTTACTCTATGTGATAATACGCATCCGCAGAGACGTCGAACAGTGCGCACCGAAGAAACAATTGCCGCTGTAGAGCAAAGTGTTGAAGAGGACCCGAATGAATCGATTCGCCACCGTGCGCAGCAATTGGAGCTTTGTCCATCAACTTTATGGAAGATTTTGCGCAAAGATCTTGGCTTGCGACCTTACAAGATCCAGCTTGTGCAAGAATTAAAGCCGCGAGACCATGCAATGCGTCGTGATTTTGGTGTATGGGCCGAAAATGAGATTGATCTCGATGCTGATTTTCATCGCAAAATTTTGTTCAGTGATGAGGCTCATTTTTGGTTGAATGGCTACGTCAACAAGCAAAATTGCCGCATTTGGAGTGAAGAGAATCCACATGAGACCCTTGAGACGCCATTACATCCACAAAAACTGACTGTTTGGTGTGCTCTATAGGCTGGTGGAGTCATTGGGCCATACTTCTTCCGAAATAATGCTGGAGAGTCAGTTACCGTTAATGGAGACCGGTATAGAGCCATGATAACCGACTATTTTGTTCCCGAATTGGATGGCATGAATGTGGATGAGTTGTGGTTCCAACAAGACGGCGCTACATGCCACACAGCGCACGTCACAATCGATTTATTGAAGGAAACATTCGATGAGCGCATAATTTCGCGGAATGGACCTGTCAATTGGCCACCAAGATCGTGTGATTTGACACCATTGGATTATTTTCTTTGGGGATATGTGAAGTCGCTCGTCTACGCCAACAAACCAGAAACGTTAGGGGACTTGGAAGCCAACATTCGTGGCGTTATTGCCAACATACGGCCCCATATGCTCGAAAAAGTGGTTGAAAATTGGACCTGTAGAATTGGCTTTATTCGAGCCAGCCGCGGCAGCCACATGCACCAAATCATATTTAAGCATTAATTGCATAAAATTATCCTTCTAATAAATCCAAATTGATGGACATTAAAACGATTTTCTTGTGTTTTATTTCAATTCGAAGTTCTATACCTTTAAAAAAAACACCCGTTACAATTTGAAGCTGAAAAAAGTCAGCCAATGTAGTAATGGTAAAGAAAATACAAAACATGTTGATTATTGAGTTCTTGTTTCAACTTTGTTATTTGTTTCTATATTTATGATTTTAACAGGCTAAAGTTCGTATCGCTTTTTAAGCCAAATTACATGTGATAATTAATAATGAACAAATAACACCAAAGATAGTTGTAAATATTCTGACAACACATAGTTGAACGGAACAGCCAGTCGTTTTCGTGCACTTTCACGCACGAATGATATTGAAAATTTTTACGATCACGCACGTTCACGAACAAAATATTATTAATCACGCACAAGTGGCTTACAACTTATCACGATCATGCACGCTCACGAAAAAGTATGAAATCCAATTTGCATTTATTTTTTGGTTGAAAAATCGTAATCGTAATCGGATATTTGAAAATTAAATTTGTAATTTGTAAATTCAAAAAAATTTTTTTTCTCTATTTGTAACACCATGTAGATATACATGTATTTATTTTAATACAATTTACTGGAAACTTCTATAAAGCCAGTCTCCCCTGCCAGAATCAGTTTCACAGGACCTTGTCGTTTGTTTCTTTGTTCTGTACAATACTTTTTTAAGAAAATAGCAATGAAAATGCCATTCACCGCCAATGTTGTACCACTAATTCAAACATTTTTAAGAAAATTACCAATTACCAAAACATACAAGTGCCACAATATATACTCTTAGATTGTAAATTGAACAAATACTTCTTTGATATATTTATTGTTCAAGCTGTTCGTGTATATTGATTTTTATTCGTTATTTTTTACTGCTCAACAATTTCAAAGTTTAATAACCGCTTACCTATAAGAAATTTGTAAAAGGATTAAAAAGTAAATCATAAGCCTCTTAAGTACTTTGGGCGTGTGCCAAACGGTAGAAAAGTACTGTGGTAAAAAAATATTTGCCTGTGGGGAAAAAATTTCATTTTTCTGCTGTGCCAAATGATATCTTTTTTGACAATGTAAAATTTTGACAAATTCGCTGGAGCATAGAAAGACGCTGATGAAACAATTGCTGCGGCGGCGGTTTTGCTTCGCATGACTACAAGCCGCCGACTACCAACAAATTTTTAAGGGGACATTTTTATATCAAAAAATTTTTTTGGTGCAAAAAATTATATAATATTATACATATATATGATGCAACATTTTTCGCAAACTAAAATAAACAATGATTTTTTCACAGTCTAATTAAACTTAAAAGACGTAAAAATCTTTGTATTGTGCGACGGCTCGAAGCGACGGCGGTGGATTTAAATTTTATGATACCATGCTTTTTATTGCAGCTTGTCAAAAATTTACCTGTTGTGTCAAAATTTCTACTAGCCCCCAGGGCTAGTGAAATTTTATTCACCTCAGAAGTGTAAAAAATTTACTTACACTAGTACTTTGCTACCGTTTGGCACAGGCCCTTTGTAGGAAACTCAGACATCAAAGCAAATAACTTGCTCTCATATATATGTATGTACATTCAAACATATTTTTAAATTCACTTTCACTCTAATCATTGAAAAGTGTTTGAACTTTTATAGGAATAGAGATATATAAGCCATATGCTGACAGATATTAAATTTTGGCGAAAGTACTTTCCAACTTTTTCAATATACACACCAATGTCAATAAAAAAAAATCTTTACAAAATGTTTCGCGCCTTCAACTTTAAGTGCGCCCTTTGTATTGGCTTGGTTTCTCTTTTATTGATAATTTAATTTTTCCCCCGTGGTTGACTACATTGAATGTTCTTTACTTAAAGAACCTGTTGTATTTTTCGTGAGTAATTTAAAAATTTATTTGACACTGTTTGTTGAAAATGTAAAAATATCAATATGCAAATTGGTATTGTACATATATTTACTTAAATCTTGAATTACAAGTACAATTTAGTATTCATGACGACAGAAATAAGAAGCACAAATAAAACATCTGTACATTCAATATACTTTTTATTTATTGTTTAAAAATAAATTAAGGACACAATCTGAACAGAAATTTATTCAAGAATTGAAATTTGTAATTGTATATGTATATTTTACATTTTAAACATTCATAGCAAATTTTTGTAAGTCTCGTGTAAAGCATTTTATGTTTCTTTTAAATAAAATTAAAGTTGTTAGAGACTTAAAAGATTGTTTTGGATACACTAATTTATTTTCTGATATAATCATTTATATGTAAATATTAATTTAATCTTTATAAGTAATTGTTTTCAAAGTAAATATTGAGTATTCTGTCATACAATTTACGTTTATCTTAGTATTAAATTTGTGTTGAGTTTGTAGTTGAAAAAAATAATAATTTTGAAATAAGGCGTAATTTAAAAATTTAATCAATTGCACGTTCACGTGCCTTGATGTTGCACAAGCCGGCTTATCACTTCAGATGAAGTTGTCAAATTTAATTTTTAAAACGAGGAAACAAAATGTTTTGAATAATGAAATTATAGTAAAATAAATGCAGTAGAGTGCGAGTTTGATTCGCACACTAAGGGCACTATATAAATAATACTATACGAACTTTAGCCTATCAAGTATCTTACCTGATGTAGACATTTGTTGAATTTTGTTTTGGCATTTTTTCGAGTTTTGGCGATTTTTTTCGGATCTTCTTAAGTTTTTTTTTTAGTTTCAGCGACAATTATTTTAGCTTTTTTACAATGCATATTTTTAGTTTTAGCGATATTTTAGTTTTGGCGCTCTCCTTCGGATTTTGGCAAATTTTTTTGTTTATTTTAGTTTAAGCGTTTTTTTTAGTTTTGCATTTTTTTGTTTTGGCGATTTTTTTTCGGTTTTTTGGCGATTTTTTAAGTTTTTGGTAATCTCTTTACTTATGGTAGTTGTTTTTTGCATTCTAGCGATTTATTTTATTTTTGCGGATATTTTTTTGACCAATTTTTTATTTTGGCGATTTTCCCTATCGGCATTTTTAATTTTGAGATTTTCTAGTTCTAGCGTTTTTGGCAGTAGTCAAAATTACATTAATTGATAGAATACATTTTAATTATTATTATTTTTTATTTCAGTGTTAATGGGTGTATTCTGAATAAAAATACACGAACTTTGAAAATTTCAAGTGTTCATATATAATTTTTTGCTTTCGAACACCCACTAATTTTTAACTCTGAAATTTTTGTTTTTGTAGCGGCCAAAGCTTTAAAAATATTCCAATGCAGACAGACAGAAGTACATCGTAGCGAAAACAATAGGGCTTCTTTTCACATTTGGAGAACGGAACCCTCAAAAAATGGTCTAACGACTAGTTCTGACAGAATAGGACAAAAAATAAATATGTAAATAAATTTGTTAGTCCCGCTAGAACTCAAAAATAGCTGGATAGATTTAATATGGGATGGGTTTTAAAAAAATTATAGGCAGTAAAATTCCCCATTCCCACAAAACATTTATTATCGTTTTTACCAAGATGTGTGTGAGCAAACGTTTTTCGGGTTCCATACTAAAAAGAAAAGCAGAACCTTATTAACGTGATTGTCCTACAGTCCGTCTGCCTTCCAGTCTGTCTGTTCACCCACCCGTCGCTGGTCCGTTGCTTGTCCGAACGATAAACTAACTTTACATGATTTTTATGAAATTCAAAACATAGTCAGATCTGCCTCTAAGCGTACACACACGTTTTATAAATTTTTAAAACTGGCACCAAGATGGAAGCCGGGTAAGTTTCTGCATCGCTGTCGCCCCTTATAACATGATGTTTAATTCACGATTTTAATTTAAGATTTTTTTTTCGTTTGAAGTCTACTAATGATTTTCTTAAAAAGGAGCAAAATGAATACTAATGCTTAACCAACAAAAAATTGTTCTTGTAAAAACGTTACAAATTAAATCAATTTCCAGTAAAGAAAAAATTTAATATATAATATCGTGAAACACACAACACCAGCATATTTGTTGATATTGTATGGGCCTCTGATGCTTAAAGTTATGTTTGTTAACCGATAGCATCAGCTGTGGTGGCAGATAGTGTCAGATGGCAGTGCCGACTCGGTGCCATATTTTGAAAAGCGACTCTTGATAAAAAGCAATTTAATTTTCTGATCTTCAATACCATATCGTGTTGACCAAATTTTTCGCGTGCGTGTTTCGTACGCCTTGAGCGTCTTGGTATTCATGTTCGTGTCGCATCGTGTTGGAAAAATGCGACACGCGCCCATCTCTAATATACATATCGCTTATTTACTCAAACAACGTTATAACTAGAATAACAAAAACGAGTTTAAGGTTTTCAATTTACACGCAACTTAATGGAAAATTTAAATTTTATTTTGCTTTTAAGCATTGACTAAACAAGATAATTATTTGGATGAACTGCTTACACAATATGAAGAGTGATATAAAGACTAAATCTGCATCATTTACTCAAAAAAGTAATTTTTTGAGTTAAGGCATTGTTGGAGTAAACGCCCGATATGTTTATACTTTGTTATTGTTTACTACATGCAATTAGAAAATGAAAAACTACTCACCGTCAGTTGTGTTTGGGGTTGTAGAGTATGACCAGCTGTTTGCTGCTGATGATTTCTCGTTGGATCATATTGGGCAGCGATTTGTGCGGCCTGCGTCAAGACCCCTGGCGCTTGCGGCTTTAATTGATTTTGTAGAGGAGGCTGTGGTGGCTGTCTGGCTGGTGTATAGACAGGACTAGGTGCCGAGTGTGCTGCTGCCATATTCTTTCGGTATTTACTATTGAAAAAGCTGAAAGAATAAAAGTTAATTTAAATATAATTTAAATTTGGCCACTAATTTAAATCAAAAGTTTAGTTATAAGTTTCAATAATAATTTCATTTTGAGGAAAGTGCATTTGTCTGGAGTTATAGTTTGTTCTGTCTTTTCTTTTTTACTCGTATACCTTTGCTTTTCACCGGGCTGTATGAAGGGATTAAATGTATGACTAGTGGCTTGAGGTTTTTGGTAATTTAGTGGTTGTTGTGCTTGATTAAGGGGTGGTTTTTGTATTTGATTGGGATTCTGTTGATGTTGTTGTTGTTGTTGTTGCTGCCCACGTTTGTTGTTTTGTGCTAAATTGTTTAGTGGGGTAGTACCCAAACCCCAGCCATGCAATTCATTGGCATCATTATTAGAGTGAGGTTGAAATGAATTTGTATTTTCATCGACATGTGCAACGCGATTTATATCACTAATGAATCTGTGTAGTTCAAATAAAAAGAAATTATAGTGAGATTTAAGGCGAAAGCGAGAGTGTAGATAGAATTATGCCTGCAAATTGACTTACTCTGACCCTAGACCAGGTCCCGAATTAGCCCAACCCGTTTCAAAATGTTCATGCGAATGTGGCCCATAGTTTTCGTGTATAGGAGCTCCATGCAAATACGCCGAGATGTGACCTTTTGGTGGATGTGTGTAAATAATTTCCGGTATGTGTGCGGTTTCCGCATTATGCCATGAGGGAACAACCTGTATTAGAGTATAGGTGAAAATTTATTGTTAGCACACATAAATCAATAGTGTTTGTTATTTTAATAAAGGATTTGCCTTATTCTTCCTACATAAATTTCTATAACGTTTTTCTTTGCTGATGAAATTAATTTACTATTGTATCCTTATGAGTTTGCTTGTTAAATGAATTTGTTTGGTAAACCAATTTGTATTTATTCGGTCTCGTGTAGCTATTGCTATTTCTTTTATATGACTTTATGGCTTTAATATATGTACATATGTACATATGACTATTTTTAGAGATATTTATTTGTCTACCTGTTTGCAGGAGAGTTGTAATATCAACGCACCTACTAATTCCACTTTATTGGTGCTTTTATGTACAAAAAATTTGTTTAACAAGTTCCCCTAGAAATTACATTTCAAATCAACGAATAAATTATCATTTGTTTTAGGTTTAATAAACCGAAAAACGAATAATAACTATATTTCAATATTAACAAAGCAAACATAAAAATTGAAAACTCTAATATATCGAAAAAAAAATTTTAAATTAAAACAAAAATTCCTGATTCATAGAACCAGCTTTATGCGAATAAAAATATTTTATTTATCATCGTTTATTTTGTATAGAAAACGAAAATACATAAATTGCAGCCAAAGGAAATCTCAAATAATCGAATAATTTATATTCGAATAAAATTATTTAGATTTTTTTGGAAATTTTATTAGCAAGATAAATCGATTTTTTTGGATCAAAAAATCAATTTCAAATTTAAATTTTTGTTTATTAATAAAATTAATTTTTTGTTAATATGTGAAAGTTCCATTATTATTACATTAATCGCATAAATTTTCAGTAATCTTCGATTAATAGAATGAAGAAACAGATAAATCGGAAATTTGTTTTTGGATTAATCGAATAATTGTGTTTTATTTAAAATTTAAATTTCTGTTTATTAATATATGTAATTTTTTTTTTATTCTAATATATAATATAATATTATTCTATTTAAAGAATAAATTTTCTGTTTTTCTTGGATTAATAGAATGAAGAACAAACAAAAATTTTTTTAAAAACAACCTGAAAATTCGACTAAATTTGATCCAAAACTATTTTGCTCTAAATTCTATTTATTCAGAAAAATATATGGGTTATTCGAGTAAATTTTTTGAGAATATAAAATTATTCGAATAGAATACTTCTATATGTTCTGTACCAAAAATATATTTCATTTTATTTTAAATTGTAAACTTAAATTTACTCGAAAAAAAATGGAAAATTTTATCTCGATTAATTGAATAAAAGTTTTTGAATAACTGATTTTTTATTATGGATCGTGAATTTTGTATACATACGCAAAAAAATAAATAAAAAAAAACATAAATAAAATATATCTTAATCACTCACAAGAAATCTTGTATGTATAATGGGATAATTTTTATTCGAATAAAATGATTTTTTGAATTGTTTTTTAAAGATTGGAAAATTTCTTCACAATATAAAATAAATGAGAAATTTTTTTCGAATAATCGAATAAATTCTTTTCGGATAAAAATATTTTCCAATGGTTTTAAGGCGTGGAAAATTCACAATATAAAAAAGATTGAGAAAATTTGTTCGATTAATCGAGTAAATTTTTTCAAATAAAAATTGCTAAATTTTTTTGTTTCAAAATAGAAATTTTGAATCGAATAAATTAAAAAAAAAATTGCAAATTTTTATTTTATTTCAAATTCAAATTTCTGTTCATTAAATTTTAATAGTTAAAATCAAGAATTTCTCCATTTTAAAATATTGTTCCTTAAAAAAAACAAATCTTACAATTTACTCGAGTACTATGATGTTACCAACTATGGCCCATAGGCTAGGTATACATAATGCATAAATAAATTAAATGAAAATGAAACAAAAACAATATAAAAATTCGGCTAAGGTTTGGAAAATATAATTTCTGCTTTGAAATCTATTTGGTCGTGCAAAGATATTGATTATCCGAATAAATGTTGTTCGAATGTAAAAATTTTATATTAAATTATTATTATTATATATAAAATTATTCGAGTATCCAGAAATTTTTTACTCGCAAATGTATTGCATGCTGTTCTAAATTAAAAACTTTAGTTTATTTAAATAAAAATATATAAAGTATAAAACAAAAATTCTCGATTAATCGAATAAAAATAATATTTCATTATCGATCGTAGATTTTGTAAAGAAAGAAATATACAAACGGCAATGAAAAATATTTTATGCATTCTCAAGAAATCTCAAATAATCGAATAATTTATATTCGAATAATATTTTTTTTTAATTATTTTAAAGTTAAGGTACTTTTTTTTATAAGATAAACCAAATTAGAGAATAAGTTTTGATTAATCGATTAAAGTTTGTTCTAATAACAATAAATTTTACTTGAATATTTTTGTTTATTGGGTAAAATAAGAAATTAAGTTTTTTCGTATATAAAATTATTGAAATATTTCGTTTATTTTATCGATTGAAAAATTTTATTTATTAAAAAAAACTTTCCCTTGAATCGAATAAATTTTGTGCGAATTGACTGTAATTTTTGTTTTTTTATGTTTAAAAATTTTATTTATGCAAAAAAATTTTAATTCGGGGACTGAGATTAGATCTTTTTTAGGTACACGTATATTTTTCTACTCTCCTCCCTTCTAAAATCATTTACTATCAGGACTTAAGTTATTTTTTTTATTACATATTTGTATTTTATAATTTTGAAATAAGTGTACACTATCTTTTACTAACGTTATTAAATCTTTTCTTTTCAGGTATGTTACTTTGGATTCCATTGCTTATTTTTTTAAGTGTAAGTAGTTAAATCAAATACTTTAAAAAGCAATTATATATTTAAAATAATCAATTGTATTATAAGAAGCAACCAAATCTAAGGGCCAATCCCACGATATCGACAACGTTCCACTTGTCGCACACTTACATTCAGAACAAAAACAAATTTTAATATTTTGTGCGACAAGACGAACGTTTTTGACATAGTGGGATTGGCTTTAAAACTTTGAATAAAAAAACTAGCTTTCAAGAATGGTGTATATTTGTTTGTATGTACATACGAGTATAATAAATAACATAAAGTCTAAATAAATCAACCCCAGCAAGACTCTGTAACTCCTGTTCCGTGTTCTGGCATAAAAAGATTTTTGGCAAAAACAAAACATGAAAACTCATTAGAAGTCGAGGTATGCTACAAATATCAATCAATCTATTTGTTACAATTAATTTTATGGTTAACAAATTGCTGAACGTGGCATGCATTATTTCCCATGACGCCAGTTAAGTTTCCAAATTTCCTCACAATAAATTCACTGATCAGATGAAAATTGTATCGTTAAGAAAATGTTCAAAAGATTATAGAGTCAAATGGAATGTTAAATTTTTATAGTGTTATTATTATATGACGTGTAAAGGCGTTTGTTCTAGTACAAACATTTAATTTCTACTCATAAAAAAATTTTATTTTTTTATTTAAGGTACATCTCTCTGAGTCAATTTTATTTATTAGTTTTAATGCATTAAGCGAGATAAATAAAAGTTGTTTGTATTTTTGTTTTTGTTGTTAGCTGACATATAAACGCATTTGTTATAGTACAAACATTTAATTTCTAGTTGTAAAAAATTTTACCAAGTATATCTCTGAGAACATTTTACTTATTAAATTTAATGCATTAAGCGAGCTAAATGACAGTTGTTTGTATTTTTGTTAAAGTTTGATACTTAATTTAAAAAATTGGTTTGTTGTTGATTAAGCACGTCTAGAACCATTTCATTACTGCTTAAACAAATCATCAGTAGACTTCAACTACAATTCAAAAAATTTCGCAAACCCCTAATGTTTATATACAAACTCTCAATAAATTATTGAGAATTACAAAATTACAAAACCACAGTAGGCCAAGAAACTTTTTCAAACAATAACAAACAATATTATTCAGCATGTGTTAACTATTTTGCTATGATGCAAATTTTTTCATTACGACTTCCTCTAGATATCATTGAGATCATTTAGAAGCCACAAATAAAAAACAAAATTAATGAAATATATTAAAAAGAATAAACTACCTTTTAATATTTAACAGCCTTGTTTATAAAAATTATTAAGGTTTTTATAAAAAGTTTTAAACACAAATTTTCATTAAAAATTATTCATACTAAGCCTTTATGAAGCCTTGATAGTTTTTATAAATAAGGCTGCAATAATATTACCGGCAGAAATTAGGGACTAAATTGGAAAACGAAAATTATTTAACTGCATGGGCAGGGTAACATCCACATTAGTTCAGCGTTAAGTTTTTGCATTGAAACATTTCCTCGCAAACTTTGGACACATCTTGGACTAACATTATGGTAAAATTTAGGCAAAAAGTGTTCAGGACCCATTAAACTTTAGTTTTATATAGAAGAAATTTTCTACATTGACCTTTTGTAATGACACAATATCATTATAAATTTACAAATAGGCGGGACCATGCCTATTATTCTTTATATTGGGTAGAAACCCAAGCGATTTCTATGGAACAATATTTGTAATGGAACAATATTTGTTATCGGAAAGTGGGCGGGGCCATGCCTATTAAATGCATGTACTTCTGCATAAACTATTCAATTAAATTCAAAGTAATAAAGTAATAATAATTAGAATCTCTTTTAATAAAGAACTCTTGCAGCGAAAAAGTTTGGAATTCTTAAAAGAGGGCGGAGCTATCCACATTTAATTTTATTTCTCATTATTATTATGACTTTTAATAAACTGATATGTACGAAATTTTAAACAAGCCTTATTTATTATAATTATTAAAAAATGCTCAAATATGTATGTAGTAATTTAAAATCTACCCCTACCCATGTAATGCATTCTGCTAGAACTAGTAAAATAGGCTGTGTGGAGAATTATAGAGGGAGTAGTGTCTGTGTACATTAGATTTTATCTTTTCCATATTGAATGTGACACGATTCACTTGTCAATCAACTGGGTGGTGTGCAAAAAATGCGAGTTTCAGCAATAAGTTCCCTGTTTTCATTTAAATACATTGCACTGTAGTAGCGATAGAACAAGGAAATGCACCCCACATTGCGTCGATACTCTACTGCAGCTACGACCAAAAATATTTGCATTTGAATTAAACAGCTTTGAAAGCTCTTACAATTCGTTTGTTTTTTTGCGTTGCAAAGTAAGCAGCAAGCACTTCTGTCGCCGAGATCTGATTGGCGGCTATGCTCTTATTGATGTGAAAGCACAGAGAGCACTTTTGTAAAAGCTCATTCATTGTGCATATGGTTTGGACATAGATGCTCTAATTAGAAATTTTGTGAAAAATTAAAAATAAATGCAAAATCGAATAAAAGATGCTTGTTTTGTAATAATTTTTGTTTGAGGCCTTTAAACTTGTTATGTTTGTATGTTGTGATTCTCAATTACTATACACTTGTGTATAAAAAAATTCATATGCATATGAATTTTTTTTTGTTTATTTCAAAAGTTTTTGGCCGAAGTCCACTGATGAGTTCCTTAAGCAGGAATGAAATGTATATAGACTGGTCATAAAACTAAGGCAATGTCATCTTTAAAGTTATTATATGCAACTGTTTCTTGCGAATTTTTTGCCTTTGATTGATATTGTGAACTATTTGTACTTGAGAGAGACTTAGCTTCGATTTCAATAAAAAAATTTGAAATATGAACGTGTTTTCGAGTATATACAAATGTTATATTTATTTAATTGCCTCTTGAGAACAATAATATTTTTTCTTTGTTGGCTATAAAAGGTATCAGCTTCAACTAAAATGGCAAAAAAAAAAAATAAATTCGTTTTAAAATAAATACATTAAATATTTAATAAGCAGATTAAAGCCAAATCCACATGCAGAACATTTAAGCCTATTAAAAAACAGGCAATAGATAAACTTGAAAATAATAAAACTATATTCAATAGAATTGAAGCCATAACTCCAAAAAATCTTAAGCGATCGTTAATAATCAATTTTATTAAAAAAAACGACATTCAAAAATTATGTCGCTTAAGCTTTTTTTTTGGCGCCTATGACTCGATTTCATAAATGAAAAATAATTCATTTTAACGTTTTCACTTTCAATCAATGCAAACTAAAATTTCGCTTTCATTTAAGTCTATTAGTACTGGTTTTTATTTTTTTTATTTGATTTATATTGCATTTCTATTTCTATTTGTCCAATTCCATTTCCATTTCTATTTATCCAAATCTATTAGTTTTCTTTATTATTTTTTATTTTGTTTGTCGTGCGTTAAAGCTTAAGGCTTAACATATTTTTTTTTCTTTCCTATTTGTTATTAATGACTCACCGTATGATGATGATTAATATGATGATGGTGGTGATGGTATTTGGTCGAATGATACGTTTGCTGATAGTAGGAACATAATTTAAAAAGATGCGATAGAGCAGGAAACAAAAAGAGTAAAAATTTCAATAGCAACTTCTTGGCGGCACCAACACCAATGACCAGCGGAAGCAGCCAAAACAATTTGATTTTGATGATTTTAATAATGAGAACCAGAGCCAAAAATGACAGCAGCAATTTACTTTTTAGGAATTTCTCTGATGACAAAAATTATTGATGATGATTATTAAATGCTCATTGTTACGATTGTTGTATTAAATAATTTTTTATCGTTTCTTTTTTTTACTCACGTATTTTTTTCATTAAAATTTTTCCCGCCAAACGTGCTTCTGACTGTTGTCTTGGTATCAATTCTAATTTGGCTATAACGCCATTTCCTTCTATGGCCTGGGGTGATATGCGAAATGTTGCACCATCGAACATAATTTCGGGCAGTTTCAATTCAATATCATGTGTCATTGCAAATTTTACACTTTTGCCATAGAGTGCATTTGTCACTTCCTCGATGGGTGTTTCGGCTGCTAAAGGATCATCTGTAATACAAAAATAAGAAAGAGAAAAGAACAGTTATTCGAAGCTATATTAAAATATGTAAAAGTATGAAGCAACATGCTGTCTTAATGTTACCATAATAAAATTTTATTGCGGGGGTGTGGGGATGTATTTTTTTTTAAGTTTTGACCCTTGATGTCCCCATCTAAGCAAGTACTTATATGCCCCTTTTTGTCGAAATTCACAATAAGATAAACGCAAAGCATTTATGCCAAGGGTTAAAATTTGATAAAAAGAAATGTTTTCAGTGGTGTGTAATATAAAACTACCTGTGTCCGCGGCGTTACCCGCTCTAAATTAATTTTAGAGTAAAGGTATTTAAGAGTTCAAAATACTTTTCACTGTATTTAATAAATTAGTCAATGTGCGATATGCTGAATGCACACATCTGGCATTTCTGTGTTGTCATTTTGTGGTGTCATTTTCAAAACGGTTGCAATGCCCGTCACATTATGTTTTTTATATGATAATCAATGCCACACCATGAAAAATATCGAAACTATTGCGATGTCACAAAATGCCATAATATCGAGCCATAACCGCTAAAATAGCTGAACACAGAAAAAATTATTCCCAAAAATTTTTTAAACAAATATTTGTTTGAAATCAAACTTAGTTTCAGTAAATATTCTGTACTGTTCCACTAAATTAATTTGTACCAAAACACTGTATAGAGAAGAAACAGGCCACGACGTTTGTCGGCTACTTTTCGGCATTTACATGTATACAACACGATCAATCAAAATAAACAACAACTAAACAACAACAACCGCACAACAGCACGTTGTTCCTATCAAGAAGCAAGATAAACACCAACACACTGAAATAACATTTTCTCTCAGCCGAACTGTGATTAATTAAAATTTTTACAAAATTTTTATCAGAATTTACAAAATTATTTGTAGGACCGCATTCAAATAAAATATTTACTGATTCAACGAATTTGGTTACTGAAAATGAAATTTAGTTTTTTCTGTGAGGCGACACATTTTTTGGACTTTGGTTTTTTTGACGAAAATCGACTATTTACGATCACAAATAATAAATTTTGGTCAAAAATTGAAGTTCGAAAATTATGTCGCTTAAGCTATTTTGGCGGTTATGGTGTGATATGTACTCGGCAATAGGTACTCGCGCACATAGCGCTCCATACCACTCATCAATTTCTCAAAGTTCAATTGTTCCTGCAAATCGCTTCGAAGTCGCATTAATTCATAAAAATTATCATTTATGGCAAAAAACGTCAAATTAAAAAATTGCCAAGATTTCCAAAAATTTTGAAAATTGAAAATCGAGTGGGACTTTAAACTTTTTCGTTTTAAGGGTTCCGTACACCAAAGGTTAAAAGCTAGGGACCTAAAATTTTCACAACAACAAATATATGACAGTGAAAAATTATAGGGTGTTCTAAACCAAGCCACAAACACTGTTGAAACCCTAATATACAGACAAATTATAAATAGACACTTGAAATTTTCAAAGTTAGTGAATTTTTATGCAGACTACAACTAAAATTAAAATTAAAAACAAAATCAAAATTAAAGGGTATTCTATCAGCTAATGTAATTTTGACTATGTAATTTTAACAACTTGGTGTATCTTGAAAACCGTAAGAGACAAATTCTAGAAATTTTTAAAAACGCTAACACAAAAAATTCCAAAATTAAATAAAATTGTGGAAACGAAAAATCGTCTAAGCGAAAGAACCGCTTAAATGAAAAATATCACCAAAACTAAAATAAATTACTAAAATACAAAAAAAAAAAAAAATCATCGAAGATAAAAATGTCGCCACAAAAAATAAAAAAATCCCCAAAATCCGAACAAATAGCCAAAACGAAAAAAACAAATCTCCAAGAACCAAAAAAAATTGCCAAATAAAACAACGCCACAAACCACAAAAATGCGCAAAAACGACAAAAAGCGCCAACCAAAGAAAAAATAAAATAAATCGCTACTATGCAAAAAAATCACCAAAGTTAAAATTGTCGCCAAAGGACTTAAAAATTTACAAGAACTGAAAAAATCGCCAAAAACGAAAAAAGCGCCAAAATTAAAAAAAGTTAAAATTTTTCCTAACAAATTAAAAAAAAAAATCGCCAAAAACCCAAAAAATTTCCAAAACGAAAAAAGCGTCAAAAGTAAAAAACCGCTGAAATTAAAATAAATCGCCAAAAACCGAACCAAATTTGCCAAATTAAAAAGAACGTCACGAAACTCAAAAAATCGCAGAAACGAAAAAAGCTCCAGAACTACTTTTTTGAGGATGGCGTTGGCTGAAGTAGTTATCACGTTGACTACAAAACCGAAAGTCCTGGGTTTGAGCCCGGCATCCAACAGTCATTAAAATAACAACACTACGCATTTTTCTGATGCGCATTAGTGAACCTTTGTATCAGTTGTTGTTGAAATATTCATGTGATGAAGGCATAGTCACTGGTCACTTGAACTATACCGACTTGGCCAGATACCAGTCTCAATATAACATGACAGCGCCCTCCTTCGTTGTGCAGCAGAATCATCGGCGAAGTAAAATAACAAATAAAATGGTTACTAACCACAGCCTTAAAAAATATTTAAAAAGCCTCATTTAACACCAGAGGCGCTGCAACACTGCATTATTAAAAAACGTTCCAAAAGCAGAGTTGTAAAAGAATGAAGCTTTCCTCTGGCTCTTCCTTTACCACCTGTCTTCTCTACCACTATCCCTTTCCTAACGAAAGTAACACCTTGTAATAGTAGTAGGCATTCATTGCCTGAGTGTTACTTTTCTCTAAAAAAATGTATTGTATGTGAAAATATAAATTAAATAATGTTGAATTAAAACTTTATTTATCTAAAGAATATTTAAAGTTCCACGCAATGAGTTCCGGGTTTGAATCTTGGCCGAGAAAGCCAATTTATATATAAATAAACATTTTTATGATGCTTGTCCTAATATTCACATGTAAGTTAAATAACTCATAAAATACAATTGCTACATTAAATTAAATTCATGTTGTTTTAACTTGAAATAAGTTCGATTGAACATTGTTGTATGGAATTCAAGTTCTTACAACTTTAAATAACTTTCAGTCAACATGATACTTCATTTTGATTTTTAGGGTTCCGTACAACAAAGGTGAAAAGAAACCCTATTGTTTTCGCTACGCTGTCCGTCTGTTCGTCTGTCCGTCACACGCTATTTTCTCAGGAACCGTAAGAGCTATGGACCTGAAATTTGGACAGAGTATGTAGAACCTTGGCCGCTACAACAACAAATACATGAGAATTAAAAATTAAAGGGTGCTCCAAAACGAGCAACGAAAAATGTTAAAATCGCATGTAATATATAAGGTGTTTTTTAGAGGTATAGAACTTCGAATTGAAATAAAACACAAGAAAATCGTTTTAATGTCCATCAATTTGGCTTTATTGGAAGGATAATTTTATGCCATTAATGTTTAAATATGATTTCGGGCATGTGGCCGCCGCGGCTGGCTCGAATAAAGCCAATTCTACAGGTCCAATTTTCAACCACTTTTTCGAGCATATGGGGCCGTATGTTGGCAATAACGCCACGAATGTTGGCTTCCAAGTCCCCTAACGTTTCTGGTTTGTTGGCGTAGACGAGCGACTTCACATATCCCCAAAGAAAATAATCCAATGGTGTCAAATCACACGATCTTGGTGGCCAATTGACAGGTCCATTCCGCGAAATTATGCGCTCATCGAATGTTTCCTTCAATAAATCGATTGTGACGTGCGCTGTGTGGCATGTAGCGCCGTCTTGTTGGAACCACAACTCATCCACATTCATGCCATCCAATTCGGGAACAAAATAGTCGGTTATCATGGCTCTATACCGGTCTCCATTAACGGTAACTGACTCTCCAGCATTATTTCGGAAGAAGTATGGCCCAATGACTCCACCAGCCCATAGAGCACACCAAACAGTCAGTTTTTGTGGATGTAATGGCGTCTCAAGGGTCTCATGTGGATTCTCTTCACTCCAAATGCGGCAATTTTGCTTGTTGACGTAGCCATTCAACCAAAAATGAGCCTCATCACTGAACAAAATTTTGCGATGAAAATCAGCATCGAGATCAATCTCATTTTCGGCCCATACACCAAAATCACGACGCATTGCATGGTCTCGCGGCTTTAATTCTTGCACAAGCTGGATCTTGTAAGGTCGCAAGCCAAGATCTTTGCGCAAAATCTTCCATAAAGTTGATGGACAAAGCTCCAATTGCTGTGCACGGTGGCGAATCGATTCATTCGGGTCCTCTTCAACACTTTGCTCTACAGCGGCAATTGTTTCTTCGGTGCGCGCTGTTCGACGTCTCTGCGGATGCGTATTATCACATAGAGTAAACGTAGTGCAAAAACGATCCATGGTTAACCGAATTAATTGCTCTGATGGACGATTATGTCGACCATAAAATGGACCGAGCTTGCGGTAAACTTCGCGAACTGAACCATTATTTTCGAAATAAATTTGCACGATTTGCCAGCGTTGTTCTTTTGTCAACCTGTTCATGATGAAATGGCAAACCAAACTAAATATTAATCACTTGACAGCTGACAAAATGGCCGCCAGTTAAAAATGTGATGCCAACTTAAAGTTCTATACCTCAATAAAAAATACCCATTACATACAATTGCATGAACATATTGTATTAGTGTATTTTTATACAGACTACAACAATTAACACTAAAATTAAAAAAAAAATGAAATTAAAGGGTGGTCCATCAGTTAATGCAATTTTGACTATGTAATTTTGACAATTTGCTATATCTTGGAAACCGTAAGAGGCAAACATTTGAAATTTTCAAAAACGGTAAAACTAAAAAAACCGAAAATTATAAAATCGCCAAACCAAAAAAAAAAAAAATTGCCAAAAATTAAGAAAAATCGCCAAAACGGAAAAATTGCCAAATTAAAAAAATTTTCTAACACTAATATAAATCGCTAAATTCGAAAAAATCGCCAAAATTAAATAAAACGCCAAAATGAAAAAAAAACGCCAAAAATCGAAAAAAATCGCCAAAACGCAAAAATGTCGCCAAAACTAAAAAAAAATTTTATATAAAAAAATATCGCAGAAATGAAAAAAATCGCCAAAATGAAATAAAACGCCAAAAATCAAAAAAAAAAAACGCCAAAACGCGAAAATGTCGCCAAAACTAAAAAAAAAAATATATAAAAAAATATCGCAAAAATGAAAAAAATCGCCAAGAATAAAAAAAATCGCCAAAATGAAAAAACGCCAAAAACCGAAAAAAATCGCCAAAACAAGAAAATGAAGTGTCAAAAGTAACAAAAGAGCCAAAAATTAAAAAAATCGCCAAAACCGAAAAAACGCAAAAAACTCCAAGACAAAAAGCCGAAAAGACCCCAAAAACGAAAAAAATGCCAAAACTATATTTTATATGATGATGAAGTTTGTATGAAATTACATATCTAGTGTTCGTACGGAACCCTTCGTGCGCGAGTCAGAGTCGCACTTTACTGAATTTATTAAAGTATGTAAATGTCAAATCAACTTGAAATAAAGTTATTTCAAAAGGAAAAAAAATTCTTTGTAAATTACCACAAATCATTTTAGATCAACATGAAACATATGTGAAGCAAAATCATTGCCGAAAAAGATTAGATTAAGCTGGTTTTGATTAGATTTTAAGTAGAAATTTTTCTGTGTTGACAAATCCAATGTTATTTTTTGATCTCCTTTACCAGGATCCATTGTTATAGCCCCTTAATTTTTTTTTGCGTGTTGTGTACTGTGTTATTTACAAAAATTACTTAAAAAGTAATTTAAAATGGATTCCTCATAAGTCTTCTATTTCGATGCTTTTGCAGCTGTTCTTCGCCTGCCTGTCTTGTGAACGTTTTCTGTGTATTTTTTGGTTGGAAATTCATTGTTTCCCCCCTCTTCCGACTTATTTTGCTTTTTATAGTCTTCATTTTGGACAAGTTTATGTTGCTTAACAAAATGTTTTGTTTTCATCTGTTTTGAAAGTAAAAGTCGGTTTTCTTTGTTATCGCTGTTGAAAAAAAAAACATTTTGACTTTTAAAGAATGACAAATTGTTTCGTAAAATGTTTGTACAAAATAAAAAAGAGAGAAGAAATAGACAGACGTCAACTCTGCTGTGGCACTTGTAATGGAATTTCAGTTTAATTCTTTGGATAATTGATATTGATATTTGTAATTTTTCAAAGAAATAACTTTAAATTTTAAGGGTCTTATGCAAAAAAACTTAATAAAGCTTTGCCAAGCAATGTTAAGTAAAGTTGTATTCAAAAAAAATTATTGTATCAAAATTCTAAAGTAGGCACCGACGTTTGTTAAGGCTACTTTAAGTTGATATTTCCAAAATGTGTATTTTCTACCTCAAATATTTTTACTAATATAGCACATACTGATTCATGTTACATCTGAAAATGAAGCTAGAAGTGCCTGCTCTTATCTTAAATTTATTATTTCTGTCATGTTATGGGAAACATCACTAAATTATCCAACTGATTCGAAATACATAGCAAAATCCATAAAAAAATATTAAAATAAATACAATTACACAAAAATGTTTTAGTGATGTACATACAATCAAGACAAATCGAAAAAAGCTGGATATTCAAATACTCGTTTCATTCGAATAAAACAAATTGTGATAATTTTTCACTTTTTTTTACTTTTACTTCATGGTTGTGCTTATCTGTTTTCCTATTAAGTCAGAAGCTCATTTTTTTAAATTAGGTTGCTTTACTTCAAGATAATAAAAATTTATTTAATAAAATAAAAAAAATATTTGAATACCCGAATGAAATTGTATTCAATTTTGTACATCATAAGCTGTGAAGTGGTTGTTGAACACGGTGGTGTTACCAGTATTTATTATTAAATCACAAAATATTTAAAGTTGTCTTTTGCATATGATTTTTTAATAAAGCTATGTTAGCCTTAAAGTGCTTATCAACTACTATGAACTTTAAAGCTAAAGTAAAATATTTTTTTGCATAAGGGGGTAAGTATTTTATGTGTGCTTATATACACTTTTATATATTTTAGTACTGTATTACTTTTTTTTTGTGTGTTATACTAAAGTCTTTTCTTGTTTTTAGCAGTAATTGTCAATTAAATTCCTTTATGACCCAGTTTTTTATGGAGAAAAATGCAGTTTTGTTTTATTAAAATTCCTTTCTTGAATGTGCACAGAGAAAAGTAATATGAAAAATTGTGTAATATCAATTAAAAAATTAATTAAATTTTCGCCAGTAAACAATTTAATAGCAATTCAGTTCTTTCACTAGAATTAATTATATGTATGTATATATATTTGTTCCTTTAGGTCCCTATAACAAACACAGGGCCTCAATTAAAATTAATTGAAGCACTTGAAAATTTAATTGAATGAATAAAATTCTTAATTAATTCTAAACGAATTTGCAAGCAATTTCTCCTCATTTAGTATTCTAAATGTTATTTTAAAATGTTACAGGGGGAATCCCCCATATCTGGAATAAAAGGTGAACAGTTTGTTCACGTAGGGTTTCGGCATTTTGTATGGAAAAACAAAACAAAATTTCACGTTAAGGGGATTATAATAATTTGTAATTAAAGTACTTTTTCACACGTAATGTTTATTGTTCAAAAAACATTTCATTAATTTTTTTTTAACTTAGAAACACATTAAACAAATTGAAAAGCAGCCAATTTTTTTGAAGTTGTTGATGTACATTATTTACCAAACAAATCTTTAAAATATTAAATAAAAATCTGACATTTAAACACTTAAAACATACTTTGAGTCAGTCATCTAAAGAAGATTATTACCAAACAAAACTGACAAAACGAAATGGAAATGATTTCCATATAAAGAGAGAAAGTTAAGTTTGTTTTTTAATAATACATTTGTAAATACTCATATGCATACTTACATATGAGAATATACATATAATTTGATAAGAAATATAAAAACATATGTATGTATGTAAATATTTAAATTACCAGACCAATTAAGTCGCTTTGATTGATATCAATCAAAATTTCCATCTCACGATAGTATAAACAATTTTATTTTTTTTATATAAAATTAAAGCAAATGGCTTGAAAGACGTCGGTCTCATTTGTAATAACTTTTGAATGAACTTTCCAATATAAATTTCTGGTGTTGAAAAAGATTTTAATTGTTTCTTGTAAAAACATAGACGTAAGGAGGCGTTTAAAAATATAAACGCTTCAGTTTTAATGGCTTGAAATTTATTTATTTTTGTCAATAACGTAGTGATGAGAGTTTATATGTATATATTTGCGTAAAAAAAGATTTAAATAGTTTTTTTTTTTAATTTATCTATATATATAAAAATCAATTGCTGTTCGTTAGTCTGACTAAAACTCGAGAACGGCTGAACGGATTTATCTTATCTTGGTCTTGAAATGTTCGTGAAGGTCTAGGGAAGGTTTAAAAGGTGAGAAAATTTCGAATAATTACCGGGAAAACCCTAAAAACAGTCCTTTTCTTTTTCCTATATAAACGTTTTCTAAATAAAATATAGAGTCAATTTGAACTTTATTGCTATTCAAACTTAATTTTAGCGAACTTCAGTTGTTAATCTATCAAATTATTTTGTTTTATATAGATTGATATATATTAAGTTTTGTCACAAATTAAATTTTTGAACGCAACCATAATATTTGACATTAGATTTGGCAACCAACTAATATGTCAAAACATTCCGTCGCACTTCAGAACACGGAAAAAAGTATTGCGATATTGTGTTGCAATATCTATGAGTGCGCGAGAACTTTCTTTACTTTGGTGATCCTTTGTGTAAGTGACATTCCAAGTAATGTGCTCTTTTTTTTTTGATATTTGTGATTTTCGTCAGACTCTTCAAGTTATTCCCCAATCAACTGTTGCTGATGAACTAAATGCATGCCTAAAATCATCGAATTTGTGGCAGTATGTAAAGACACTCCAATTAACAACAAACATGCGAGTATTCTTGCAACAAGATGAAACTGGAAATGTGTTTGCGCAGCATTTGTTAGACATTGGAAATAACAAAGTTGGAGTCGACACGTCATCAACGTCAACGCCAAAATGAAAAAAACGCCAAAAATCGAAAAAAAAATCGCCAAAACGCGAAAATGTCGCCAAAACTAAAAAAAAATTTAAATAAAAAAAAATCGCAAAAATGAAAAAAATCGCCAAAAATAAAAAAAATCGCCAAAACTAAAAAATGAGCCAAAACTTAAAAAAATCGCCAAAACCGAAAAAACGCAAAAACCGCCAATACAAAAAACCCGAAAAGACCCCAAAAACGAAAAAAACTATATATTATATAGGATGAAGTTTGTATTAAATTACATATCTAGTGTTCGTACGGAACCCTTCGTGCGCGAGTCAAAGTCGCACTTTACTGAATTTATATAAATTTTGGCATCGATTTTTTAGTGCATATTTTTTCCTTTACAGCATATGTCTGCATATTTCCGTCTTACACTCATATTATTAGCCTTTTTCGAATTTTTAGAGCATATTTTAATACTTTACAGATTTTTTTATTACAAATTTTTTTAAGAATATAAAAACTAAAAAGTATTCTCAGAGACGCTTTTACGTTCGAAATACTAAAAAATTATTTATAAAAAAATGTTTAAATAACACTGCAAATGCACAAAAAAAATCAATATTTATAGATTAAAATAAATGGCACCACCCATAGATACCACTGGAAAAAATAAGAAAAATGTGTATTGTAGGTGTTCCAAATTCTGACAAAAAACCCAACCAGTTAAAAAATTTTAATAAACTTAGTTGAATAAAACCAATCACTCCACAATTACCGAACTTTTTGACAACAAAAATAAAAGCACGTGACGTGACGGTGAAAGAATATAAAAAGTTTATTTAGATGCGACAGGCGATTTTTTTTTAAAGATCTCAGTCAATACAGTTCCAAAGTTTTAATTCTGATATCGTGATCTCTTTTAAAATTAAAGTTGAATTTGTGTTTCTTTATTAAATTTTTTATTGTTTCCTTGTTTTATTTATTTTAATTTTCCCTCATTTTTTAAGCAAATGTTATTGAATTGTTGAATTAAAAATATATTTTCATTTTCAAATAAGCCAATTTATGTATATTATTTTTAAGAGCATATTTTTTTAATTTTGAGTGCATATTTCAAAGTTCTTAAGTTTGGTCCCTGGTCATAAGAAATAAGCACTTTTTACAGAACATACATATGTAATTGTGATTGTCAAAACAAAAATAGGCCTGCATTCTTCTTGCTTTTAGCCAAAGCGATAGCGCCCTAAGAGCCTTCACGAATGCCTTGATTTTCTTGATTTTGGGCTGATAATTAAGAAAACTGCTGGTCAATATAAATATTCCATAACACTCTCCAACAGACAAAAAAATAGTAGTGTTATGCCAACTGATTCTTGTGGATGAAGCCGAAAAGAG
Source organism: Tachina grossa (assembly GCA_949987645.1). NCBI lineage: Eukaryota > Metazoa > Arthropoda > Insecta > Diptera > Tachinidae > Tachina > Tachina grossa. The sequence continues at coordinate 183,624,029 of OX465274.1, forward strand.
ATACGTACGAGCATACGTGTATCTAAGTTTTACAAGTTTACATCTGAAACTCTTTTTACGGCCTATTAAAAAAATAATGTTCTGCCAACTGATTCCTATAAGTTTCCAAAAAAGAGATACATGTACGTGAATTGGAGTTTTAAAAGTCTACATCTGAAACTCAATTTACGGCCTCTTTGCAACTGTACCCTTGTGTAGCAAAAAAATTTAGAAAATCGTGTATACTTAGGTTTTTGGTACATAGCGTCCTCAAAAGATTTATTCAGAACCTTACAAGCAATATTTTATTGGTACACATTAACCCTCTAACTCTTCAGCAAATGGGAATTTTTTGCAATTTTTTTTTTGAAAAATAGCTAAAATCACCTTTAAAATAGGGATGTATGTAGTTGAAATATTCTGTAAAAATATTTGTCATGAAATTCTACTTTTAAGTCTCACAACACATTTACGACGAAAATTCAACTTTAATATCAGAAATAAGCCAAAAACTGAAAAGGTTAGTTTAAGGGTTAATGTAAATAAAGTGTTGCCAGTGAAGTTTCGGAACAATTCGAATTGTTTTTGGTTATATCTGGTTTTAAACTAGAATTTTCGACTAAAGTTTGTTCAGAGACCTGCAGTAGAATTTCATGACAAATACTTTCGCAGAATATTTCAATTACATACAACCCTGTATTAAAGGTTATTTATGCTTTTTTATTAATTTCAGAAGAGTCAGTTGTATACCAACAAAATGTTGCCTGTAATATTCTGAATAAATGTTGTGAAGACAATTTTTATCAAAACCTAAGTATCACACGATTTTCCATATTTTTTTAACTACACAAGGGTGCAACTTTAAATAGGCCGTAACATGAGTTTCAGATGTAAACATGTAAAACGCCGATACACGTACATACATCTTTTTTCGGTCCCCTCTACAAGAATCAGTTGGCAGAACATTGCTATTTTTGTGTGTGTTTGGACACATGAGTCACATTATGAGTCACGCGTGATCGTGGTAGTATTTCTCTATCACAATGATTAAAAAAATAACGTGTGTGATTTTAGTTAACTTTCTTAGGCTTGTTAAAAAATCTATTTTTAGATAATTCATATTGGGACTCATTAAATCGAAGGCAATTCATCAGGAGCGTGTGTGAATAAAAAATCATGACTCTTTGCTTCTTTTTTATGCTCCGTTGATATGCATTTTGTTCCTGCTTCGGTATTTTTTGAATAAAAAAATCTCATTTATAAATTAATTAATAATTACTTTGTATAGGGGGTACCCATCTCCCTCCTCCTATACGTCCAATATTTTGGTGGAACACGCAGTCTGTTTTAAGAGTTACGCTCATCAAATTTAGTGTGCCTCAGTAGTGTAGTTTGGAAAATAATAATTACTTTGTATGCGGGGTACCCAGCCCTGCAGAAAGTGCGAATAGTGAAATTGTGGTGATTTACTATTGACGTTGTCAGTAGCACTACTGACCAGGTGTACCCCAGCCAATGGTATCATCTATTGACCTTTAATATTAGCTTGTCATTGAAAATCCACCACTAGACTATAGCACTACTGACTTAGTAGTTCTTTCGGGACCACATGGAGACATTGGCACCAAAGATTCACTAGTAAATTTTAGGGGCTCTAGTCTACAATATCGATATATCCTCTCTCGTTGTCAATAGTAAATCTATAGTGATTTATAGTGCTACTGACTAGGTGTACCCCAGCCAATGCAAGTGCCTATTGACAAATAACGTAGGCTTGTCATTCAAAATCAATCAGTAGACTTTAGCACTATTGAGAAGGTAGTTCTTTTACGACCATATGGGGATATTTGAACCGAAGATTCACTCGTAGATTTTAGTGACCCTCGTCTACATATATTTCTTTACTATTATTGCACAACATAATCAGGGCTATCATGAATAAAATCCCACGTGAAATTTATCCCTTTTCCAACTAGAATATTTTGTTTTCCCTATTACTTGCTATTAGTTAGAATTATTCCCCGTGAAAAATTTCACGTGGAATTTTATTCATGATAGCCCTGAATAAAAAAGAAAAACAAACTGTTGACGCGTTCATTGACAATATCACCAGAAATACACTAGAACTGTTGTCTCTAACGTATCTCTACTCGCGCATAAAAGGAAAGTTGTCAACATTTTAGCAAGTGCAATTGTCGCTGGAGAAAGAGTATCGACATAGAGACATATGGTTCTAGGTTGACTAGAGGGATCTTACCCCTCCTGTATCGCCAAGATTTTGTTGAAACCTGCACTTTGTTCTAAGAGCCTCCCATATAAAATTTATTGACCCTTACTAGTGTAGTTGTGGATATATGAATTGATCCGTGAAAAAGGGTTCTTTGGTCCCACTGTGCAGCGTAATAAACCCTTTACTATTATGAATTTACTTAACAACTAGTCAAATACATATAAAATAATTTATATTGTTGCTTAAAGACACTCACCTGCAAATGCACGGCCACCGGGTATTTCATTATCCCCCCCATTATTTTCATCCTCAGCTGAATTATTATCTCCCCCGTCTTTAGCCAATGACGCATGTGTAGGGGAGGATGGTGGTGGTGGTGGTGGTGGTGATGGCGTCACACTCTCAGCTTCCTCGATGTCATACCGATAAGTGTTTTCATTTTTATAAAATTTCAATCGCTGAGTTACATTAACATCTTTGGCATCCAAAACATCATTTAAATAATAATAGACATTCTTTTGAAAGCAGGAAAATGTGGGCCGTGCGTAGCAGTCTTGTATGATGCCGGACCAAAGATTGTTGTCGGCCGTAAAGCGTTTAGCGACACGTAGAAATATTGAATCTTCAGCTGCTGCCTGGTATTTCATTTTGAATTTGTTTTGTGTTCTCGCTGAAGATTTGCCAGATGTGGTGGTGGTGGTGATGATGTTGGTGGGCCTATTGGTGGTAGTGGAACTGTTGAACCATAAAGACTCATTGTTGGCCATAATTGGTGCAAATGTTGTTGATGTTTGAGTGTAACTGCTTGTGGTGCCATTTAAATTGTCATCATTAAAATGTTGTTGTTGTTGACTGTGATTAAGGTATTGTAGTGTTGTTAGTGGTAATTTTGTGGCAGCTACAATGGAATCATCATTTTCATCCGCTTTTACTAGTGACATAGAATTTTCTATAATTGCTAATAATACAATTATGGCTGTTAACAATAGCCAACTACTACAACTTCTACTATGTTGTTTATGTTGATGATGTTTTCTTTGCTGTCGTTGTCGCTGCTGGTGTTCTGGTTCATAATTCGTTTTGAATAAACTTAAATTTCTTAACCATGTCGTGGAGGCAGTTAAATTTGTTGACGTTCTACTGTCCTGATTCCTAACAATTGTATTGATTTTGTTTTTTTCTTCAAGTAACTGAATGATGAGTGACTGTGTTGAAAGTAATTGTTGTTGATGATGTTTCATTTTATTATCTTCTGATTGTTGCACATCATCCATTGTGTGTATTTTGTATGGAATTTTGCTTCTATAGCTAAAACTTGCGTTCCTTTTAGAAGTTTTTTGTCTTTTGGTTTCCATTGAATTTAAATTATGTTCAAGTCTTTGATACATTTTCTTATGTTCGTTTAGTAAGTGGTTTTATTTGAAGTTTTATAGTAATTTTTCGTTAAATTTTTGTCATTATTATTTCAATTTAAAATCTGCTAGATTTTCCATTATAATACATCCCATTATTTTTTTTATACAAAATTCTGAATTTATAAAATGTTTTAAAAATTTTTTTTTGCTATTGCTAGATTTTGGTGATAATGAATTATATATATTTTTTACAACACTGTACATTAAAATAATTTTTTCTTTCAAGCTAATGTACTGCCAATTGACTCTTGTAGAAGGGACTAAAAAAAGATAGGCGTAGATCAGCATTTTAAAAGATTACATTTGAAACCTATTTTACGGCCTATTAAAAGTTGCACTCTTCTATAGTAAAAAAATTTTTGAAAATCTTGGGATAAGGTATATGTATATTGTCGTCAGAACATTTATGTAGAACATTACAAGCAAAATTTCATTGGTATACATTAACCCTCTAACTCTTCTGGAAATGAGTCTTTTTGAGAAATTAAAAAAAAACAAAATTACCGTCAAAATACCTTCCGTATTTAATTTAAATATTCTGTGAAAATATTTTTCATGAAATCATACTATAGGTCGACTAAATTATGTTTTGAGACCTATAGTAGAATTTTATGACAAATATTTTTCCAGAATATTTCAACTACATATGACATGCCTGTTTTAAAGGTTATTTTAGTTTTTTTTTCAAAAATATTGCAAAAATACCCATTTCCAGAAGATATAGAGCAACAAAATGTTGCTTGTAATGTTCTGAAGAGAATATCACACGATTTTCTAAATTTTTTACTACACAAGGGTGCAACTTGAAATAGGCCGTAAAATGGGTTTCAGATGTAAACTTTGAAAACGCCGATACACGTAGATATAACTTTTTTAGTCCCCTCTACAGGAATCAGTCGGCAGAACATTGTTATTTATTTATATGTTGGACAGTGTAATTAATAAAAAAAGTTTTTTCCTAAACCAAATATATCTTTCATGAATAAAAAATTGGGAATTCAAATAACCAAGAAGGATGTAGACAGGTTTCGAGGTTTGAGTTTTTAAAGATTGTCGGCTGACTTTAACTTCAAATTATTGAAGCGACTTATACCGATTTATTTATATATCAAAATCACCCCTATTCTGCGTTTCGATTTGAATCGAAAGTTTCTCCGTTTGGCAACTTTGGTATTCTGCGTTCCGTTCTTCGATTTTTCCTTCGATTCTATGTATTCTGCATTTCGATCGTAACTACGTTTTTGTAAGTTGTTATTTTAGTGGCGGAGCGTTTTCAATTTTTGATTGTTTAGCTTCAAAAAGTGATTACTTAAAAAAATAATGCAAGCATTAAATGGAAAAGAAGGTTTAATTAATGAGCTATACACTTTGTTTTGTTTTTCTGTACTGAAATGCGATTTTTATTTAGTTTATTACAGGTAGAACAGTTCACATACCTATTTAATGGCAACGAAAAACGATTTTGTCTACGGATTTAATTAAATTTAAATAAATAAACTTTATTTTTGTGTTACAATTATGTGTAAAATATTAAAATATCACCTCCGTCGCGACAGGATTCTTCAGACTGGAAAAGTTTGGCCACAAATACCTCTTGCTTATCCCGTTTTTTTTAAACACTCTGTACTTAAATTTGCAAGAGTTTATTTAATGAAAATTTTCACAATATTTAATTATTATTTGTTTTAATTGTTAAATCACTGTTTTTTGCACTAAATTTAACTTTTTGCTAAAAATTTTGCAAAATTGCTTAGTTTTACTGTTCCTATTTCACCCGTTTCAAAGCAAAGCAACAGGTTTAAACATACTCTTCTCTTCTTCATTTTCTTTCGATTCAGTTTTTTGGCAGAATACCTCTTTTCGATCCGTGCGTAACTGAATGCGGGAACGTAATCGAAACGCGGAATAGGGGTGAATAATTCGAGTTATCAGGAGACTCTTGTTAGAAAGTATCGTCTGTAGACTGCAGCTTATTTATTGCTACTTGGCTTGAGCTAAACTAATTTTGAATTGACTAGTGTTTGTCATTCAAACATTAATTATTCAAATATTATTTATTTTTTTAATTTTTGTTCGAATGAATTAAAATTTTTAAATTTAGTATTAAAACTATTCGAATACTTTTTGTCGTATATTCGATTAATCGAATAATTTTCTTAACTATCGGCTGTACTGTAGTTTATTGCTTGCTACTTGGCTTGAGCTAAACTAATTATGTATTGACTAAACATTTTTTAATTTTTGTTCGAACGAATAAATTTTTTTTTAATTTTTGTTCGACTTAATAAAAATTTTTAAATTTAGTATAAAAAATTATATAGTATAATTAATTACTTGTCAATCGGGATGCAATAATGAAATATGCTTAGACACTAAAGCCCTTGATTGGCAGATAAACAGATGGTGTTGCATGCTTTTCATAAAAGAGAATAACAATGTATGTACATCACGAAGATGAAGCAATCAAATGGTTTGTGCTCACCTCTAATAAATTTTTAATTTGTTTTTAAAATAATTGTTTTTCTTGTGCAATGAATTGTTTTTTTATATCAATTAAACTCGTATCGCTTGTTGCTTAGTATTTTAAAAATTCTACCATAAAATTTTTTATTCTTTCTTATTCGAATATTCACACAAAAGTTAAAATTATTTGTCTACTCAAAAAAAAAAAAAAAAAAAAAAAAAAAAAAATTATGAAATTTTATTTGAATAAATTGAAAACACGAATAATTGACAACACTAGCACTCGTATTGATCACTTCAAAGCTTGGATAGTGTATCGATTAATTGAGTTTACTGATCTATAAGTTTAATCAAATTTAAAACTATAAAAATTAAAAAAAAAATTGGAATGTTGCTTTCAACATTTATTTACTGTTTTATAATGATTTAGATAATATTTAAATATTAACTTAGCTCAAATCTGCTTTTATGTTATGCATCTTTCACTAGAGAAGTGTAAAAGCTAAATTTCTTTTTCCGTTTTTATTGCGTTTTTATTTAGCATTTTTTTACTCTCTTAGTAGTTTTTAATACTAATTTATAGGTATATTAATTTTCTTTCATTAAATTAAATATTTATGCAAATGATTTTCTCCAAAAGTTTCATAACAATATCATTAAATATATATATATACATATATATATATATATATATATATATATTTATTTTATAATCCATTAAATATTTACACTGATATTAATGGACGATTTTTAAAGTTAAAGCATTCTATATATAAACCGGTTTTCCCATACACAATTTGTATGTTAAGCATTAAGTTTAATAATTGTTTATGAATACAACCGGCGTTATTCATTATTTAACCAACATATGCACATATAAACGCACAACAACAAAACACATATTCGCCCTTATGGGGAATAAAAGTTCACGTGAAATGTGTTCCCTTTCGGTGTGTCATTCTCGGTGGGTCTTGCCGGTGTGTTATTCTCTAATTTTGTTTACGGGAAATATTTCACTTGAAAAAAGTGTTCGCCTTTCATTTCTGATAAGGTTGATTATAAATAGGCACTGACCACATGATTTCTAGAACATGACTGTTCGCTATTACGCTCAACTACACAAGGCCAATATGTTGGTCTATCTGACCAAATAGCAGCAGTTATATTTATGACAATGTTATATAGAATAGAATATATAATTTTAAACATCAACATCATACAATTAAATATTTATGCAATTATGTAAAACACAGTGCAACACGAAAAAAATAATCATATACAGACAACCACTTTGTGATAAAAGACCAAAAAAACGGAAAATTTATAATAAAAAAACGAACAAAAAATATAGTTTAAAAATTAATTAAAATCCAAGAAATAAAATAGTATTTTATTGTTGATGATATGATCAAATCAAATTGTTATTTTAAGCCAGATTTCTGAAAATTGCTGTGGCCAGTCAACGTGTTAAACTAAAATGCCCACTATATAAAGTTAAGCAATCAGTAACAAAAATAAACAATTCTAACTAAATTTTATTCTAGACAATTGAGCCGTAGTCCTTAGGAGAGTTATTACCTTATTTTCCTGCATCGCAAATGATCTAATATCTGTTCTATTTTATTATTATTTAATAATCCGTCTCAAAGAGGATAGTGGGCTAAGCTATCAGTGCGGTGGTCTCAAGACTCTGATCTGTTTTCCAACACAGGGCGAAGGTCTTTATTAATATGCTGTTCAGAATGTAAGTATACTTGTAAAGTACATATATGCATACACAGTCAAACCGTGTTAATCCCTACACCGTTAATAAAAAAAATTCAATACATAATTCTAAATACATACATTTTGCTCCCCTAGTTAATTCGTATTTTTTGTAATTCAAAGTCTGATGAGACCCCTCTTAATTCTACACACACAAAAAATGCCAATGTAAAATCACCATGCAAAAATTTTAATTGCAAATCATATTAAATTTATTAGAAATAATATGTTGTTTAAGTGTGTTTGAAAATTTCTTGCTAGTAGGCAATGTCATGCTGGCTTAAAATTTAATTGATGATGGTTTATTTATTTAGTGTGTATTTAATGTTGTGTGGTCACAAAACATACAGAAGTGTCACCAGACGGAAGATATGAGTATTTTTCTGTTTGTCTCGTTTTCCCTAAAATTTTGTCGTCGTTTTTGTTTTGCTACGTCTTTCTAGTGCAATAAATTTTTATTAGCTGTGTTAATTGGTAAGTAGTAATACACTACAGTATCAAATACACTATGCTTTTCTCTTTTTTCCACGAATTTTAACAAAAACCTGTCACTTTCTTCACTTCTGTGTATTCTGTGGTGTGGCGATAGTTGCACCGTTGAGGGCGTTGACTAGCATATGCAATGAGTTCAAATATTGGCCGCGGAAGCCAATTGTAATACAAGCCATTAAATTAAATTCATGTTATTTTAATTTGAAATAGCTTTAATTTGACATGATTCTTCATTTTGATTTAACAGTAGGAGAATGTTAAATTAACATAAAATAAAGTTATTTTAACAGAAAAAATTTTCTTTGAAAATAACTGTAAATTATGTTGCATTAACATGAAATACATATAAAGAAAAATATTGCCGAAAAATGTTAAAATTTTCTGTGTGTGTACTTCCTCGTAAACAACATCTTAGTAATAAAACCAGTATATTGTGAAAACACACCTCATTAAATTCAAACCCATGTAAATCATTTTAGGAGTCAGGGTTCCATACACCAAAAGCGAAAAGGAACCCTATTTTATGTTGTTACGATGTCCGTCTGCCCGTCACAGGCTGTTTTTTCGGGAACCTTGAAAACAACGGACCTAAAATTTTCACAGAATATATAAAACCTTGGCCGCCACAACTACATGAAAGTTAAAAATTAAAGGGTTTTCTAAGGCTAGCAACGAAAAAGTAAAATTAAAGGGTACTGTAGGTTCTGCCATCTAACGTTTTTTTTATTCAACTAGTGCTTATCTCGTGAATGGTAACACTTAGCTCATGTTTGATTTGACAGATAATTAGTATTATCCTTCCGCTGAACGAATATGGTTGTGTATTCGCTTCGCTAAGTGGGCCTGCGATTGACTTACAGAAGATGCCGATTTTGCCAAAAAAAAAAAAAATCATCTTTTCAGATGAAGCTCATTTTGATCTTGGCGGGTATGTAAACAAGCAAAATTGTCGCATTTGGCGCACAGAAAACCCGCACGTATACATTGAAAAGCCGACGCACCCAAAACGAGTCACTGTTTGGTGCGGATTTTGTTCCAGAGGCATAATTGGGCCATTTTTTTTTTCGAAAATGAGCAAGGAGTGGTCGTTACAGTTGGCGATCGTTATCGGGCCAAGTTGAACGAATTTTTGTTCACAAAAATTGAAGAGGAGGATATTGGCAACATTTGGTTTCAACAGGACGGCGCTACGTGCCACACAGCCGAAGCTACACTCAGCTTTTTTTATAGCATTTTCAAAAAAAAAAAAAGTTATCTGGCGGACCCTTTATATCAATTAATGTAATTTTTGCTAAGTAATTATGACAACTTGCAGTATATTAGAAACCTCAAGAGGCGAAAGTTGTTGAGATTTCCCAGACGCTAAAACTAAAAAAAAATCCCAAATTAAAAAATCATCAAAAACAGAAAATAAATCGCCCAAAAGGAAAAAATCGCTCAAACTAAAGTAAATCGCCAAAAAACAAAAACGAAATCACCAAAAATTAAAAACGTCAAAACTACTTAACATAAACGGAAAAACACCAAATATAAGAAAAAAGCGCCAAAAGTAAAAAAGTCGCCAAAAAACCCAAAAAAATTGCTTAAAAACTTTCTGCATCAGGTAAGATTAGATTATATAGGCTAAAGTTTGTATATACTATTACATATGTAATGTCCTTACGGAACCCTTCGTGTGCGTGTCAAAGTCGCAGTTTACTGAATTGTTTCTGATTTTAACAACGTTAACTCGAAATCTCTTAATTTAGAAAATTTCTCTATAACAGTCGGTTCCTTCTACTACGAATTATTAGGATTTTAATGTAATATATTTATAACGAGTAATTGTATTTGTAACATAAATACGATAAGTAATCCGGCTCACGAAGAGAACATGCTCAAGTTTTTTAATTCAAGTTTCGAAAGATAACGTTACATGTTTGTCATTATTAAATAATGAAATGCAAGTCGGACTAAAAACTAGCTAGCTAGCTAGCTTTCTCTCTCTCCACCAATATCGCTCCCTCCCTTTCTCGCTCCTTCACTCTCGAAAGCTGTAGAAAATTATGTAAACTGATTATGTTAAAGATGCCACAGAAAACCAGATGCTTTTGTCGTATATGGAACAGGATCAAAAACTAAACTGCAAAAAACTCATAATTTCCAAGCTGTTCTACTAAAGAGTGAAAGTAAAAATTCCAAATAAATTTTACACATGAATAGGGAAAATTATATGAAAGATTCATTGCAATTCATTAACAAAAACACCACAAAAGTAAATGCCTCAAAAGTGAACCTGACCTGATTGCTTGCCAAAAAAAAAAAAATTACAGACCGCCCTATTTTGAGAGACTGCCTTAAATTTCACTAGATTAAACAGTTGAAATTGACTGCTGCGGGCAAACATAAATATGTAAGTTTTCTTAATTTTTTTTTTCCTTTAACCAAAATCTTTAAAAAACAAGAAAACTCATTTGGGTCAACTGGCTACAAAAAAGAACAGGCAGGCGGCGCGGCACTCTGGTTAAGTTCCAGTTTTAAAATAAAATTGAAAGTACAAGTATTCATATAGATTTTGGTATTTAAATAGTAACTTTCATTTAAAAAGTAAATATTTTGCTTCAATATTTTAACTACAACTTTTCACTTGCATTTGTTAATAATTAGCACATTTCATTTGTTAATTTGATTTGTGCGAAAGGTAAACATGACATGGGCTTCAATTTATTTTCTTATATATTTTTTTTTTATTTTTTTTAAGACAAAATCACTCGCACGCACATGCAACTTAACACTTATTTGGAGAAGCTTTAAAATACTTTCACAAAAAATATTTACATATTTTATTTAGCTTTTATTTAATTTTTCTGGATACTCAACTTGATTGAGGTTTTAAAATAAAAAAAAACTTTATTAAAATATTTAAATTTATTTGATTTTTATTTTCTCTCAAAACAAAAACTGTCGCTTGACAAACATGCGCTTAAATGCGTATCTTGATCACAACTGAACACAACAAGATCATGGCCAACCTACAAAGCTTGCAACAAATTTTTTTTGTTGTATATTGATAAAAATAAAATAAAACAATTAAAAAAACTCAAGCCACAAACCGGAATAATATAATTATGAAAAAAAAAAGAATATAAAATAAACAAAATATTGTCTACTAAAAATTTCCTTCCATGGACAAAAAGTTTTTTTTTTTTGTAAATTATTTTCTTTGTTGGTTTCTTTTCTTCCGTTTTCTTGTTTTATTTTTTTTTTTAATTTATTTCACGAAAATTTTAATCAAAACAAAATATTTCTGGAGTCGAGACTTTATTTTGCGGTGTTTCAAGCGTTAAAGTGTTGTGCTTTCTTTACAAACTGGTGACAAACTGATGCTGTTTACACACCGAACGCTGGTCTAGTGGATCTTTTGAAATGTTTAGTCATCAAACTACGTTTGTATCTACAGACAAAATCATCTTTGTTGTAACACCTCACTGCAGTTAAAGACAATGACTGCTCGCTCACTTAAAACTATCCATCCATGTGCCGAACAAAAAGAAAGTGTGTAAAATTTCCAACGTTAAGTTAATTTTTAATAAAAAAATAGTGTTTGCAAAGAACGAGAGAGAGAGAGAGAGATGGAAAGTAAAATAATAAGAGATTGATATTATTTAACAATTATTTGGCAATTTAAGTTGGCTCTTGGCTTGGCAACAAACATGTCTTAAACCATGTGGTTGAAAATTTTTAAATATGCTTCCCAATCAGAAGATTATTTATAATGAAAAAGGCTATTAACTATGACAAACAAATATTCCAAATCGTTTGCATTTTTTTTCTTCTAAAATATCGGTACTTTCAAGTGTACGGAGCTTTTTTCAAGGTGACGCGCAGTTTTAATACACACATACTTTCCAGGATATATGCAATATTCATGCTAAGCAGTTGTTTCCTTTCATCATCGATTTCTCTTTTAAGAAAGCTCTAAAATTCTCAAGAAGTTTTAGCCAACCCACTATCCCATATGCCCATTTCGTGACCAAACGGTAGGACACATTGAAACGATTATTTGAAAACAAACTTCGAAAGACTCCCTCTTCACTCCCTTTAAGTTTTTCTCACTTAATCTGTCGAAGAAAAAAATTTTCTCACTCACGCTCACGTCCTCTCACGCGTGATAACTTTTGCCTAATGTTAATAATACACTCACATTATATTGATTTTTTTAATTTTCAAAACCTATTAATTTTAATTATGAAAACCTTTACGAAACTCAATCGTTATTTGCAGTCACGTACAAAACACTTGATAAAGTGACAGAAGATCAAAATTATCTAAAACAATTCTAACGAGTTGTTTTTTTCTATTTTTTATATTAAAGCAAAAAAAAAATTCACTCACGCTCATTCACTTTCATGCGTGACAACTGTAAGAAAACCCCTACTTTGAAAGCCTCCCTGTCAACATCTATAAAGCCTTTATCACTTAATCTCTCAAAGAAAAAAATTTCTGCCAGTAACGCTCACGCTGCCTAAAGCGTGACAACGCTTGACTAATATTAACAATACACTCACTTTCAACATTATTTTAATAGTTTCTATTTTCAAAAACTAAAAGTTTTTATTATGCAAGCCTTCACTACAGTCAATCCTTATTTGAACTACATAATAAAAAAAAAATTCACTCGCGGTCACGTGTGAAAATTTTAAAACACTACTTCTTGTGAAGCCTCCTTGTTAATGTATGTATATAAAGCTTTTATCACTTAATCTAACAACAAAAATTGTATGACTCACGCCTACTTTGTCTCACGCATGACAACTTTTGACTTATATTAATTATATACTCAACTCATTTAAATTTTTATTTTTTTATGTTAAAAAACTAAATTTTTATTATGCAATCTTTATTTGAATTAACTAACAAAACAACACTTGATAAAGTGACAAAAGATAAAAATGAACGAAAAATTTTTAAACGAGTTTGTTTATTTTACATATATTTTTTATATTACAATACAAAAAAAACATTTTTCACTCACGCTCACGCGTGACAAGTTTTAAGCATTCCAACTTCGAAAGCTTCCATGTCGGAAAAAAAATTTTTGTCACCTACGCTCACTTCCTCTGACGCGTATCAAATTTTAACTAATATAATTAATTCACTCACTTTCGATATTATATTAAATTTTTTTAATTTTCAAAAACTACAATTTTTTATTATGAAAACCTTTATACACACCCAATCGGTATTTGAAGACACGCACAAACCCCATGATTTAAACAGAAAAATTGTTTTTTACTCAAGCTCACGCATTCTAATTCTTCATTTAATATACACGTCATTTGAAATTATACACAACAAACACACTTTATGAAGTGACAGAAGATTAAAGTTTGTTTCTTCTTTCTATATTATAAAAAAAATTCACTCACGCTCACACATTCTCACGCGTTAAAATTTTTAAACACTCCTACTTCGAAAGCCTGCCTCTTAACGTTATCAAAGTTTTCATCTCTTAATCTCACGTAGAAAATACTTTCTTAAGGCTCACGCTCACGTCCCCTGACGCGTGACAACCTTATAACACTTTCTTTTTTGACCTTTTAATTTAGTTTAAGCATCCATTAAAACATTTTTTATAATATATAGTAGTAGGAGGCATTCATTGCATGAGTGTTACTTCTCTTTCAAAAGAAAAATATTTCGTTTTAGTTGCCTAGAAAAAAAAACTTTAATTTGAAAAGATTGGAAACTTTTGCAGCTGGGATATTTCAAGTTCGGTGCTAACTTTTGTGTATTGTTTGACAGTGTCTGAGATGCAAAAAAAAAAAAAATTAAAATTTAGTAACAAAAAGAAAATTACGTCAATATTCTTAGCAATTATTTTGTTTAGAATCCAACAGCAATTCACTACACGCGTCGTGCTCCTGCTATTTTTGGTTTCATGAGAATTTTAAATTAAAACCCAGTTAGATATGATTATATTTTTATTTAATTTTTTAATTTCTTGAAAACATCATACTGAGAATAATCGAAATTTATTACGACAAACAAAACAATTAACTGAAAGAAGAATTTTTGGTTTATATTTCTTACGTCACAGACATAAAATCAAGCACATTTCAAAAGGTAATTCAACAAAAACAAAAAAGAAAATATTATATAATATCTTATTTATGAAGAAAATTTCAACAAGAAATATTGTGACCTTTGAGAACTCAGTTGTAGGGCTTAAATAACAAAAAAAAAAAAAAAACAAAAAAAAAAAAAAACAAATTTAAACGAGTTTCTATTGTACACCAAATGTGGCCAAAGACATTGAAGGAATAAACAAACGACTTCAAGAAATAAAATACGGCTTAATTTGTTTTCTGAAAACGTTTACAATTTTGTTTTTTATATGCAATTATTTGAATTTGTTGCCATAGAAAAAAGTTTCAGCATAAACAATATTTTTATTTTAAATATCTTTGGAATGAGACATTAAAAGGTTGGGTTAGATGTGACTTTTAAATTCCCTTGCGATACTTTAACACACAGGGTGTCCCATAAATCATTATCAAAAAAAATATTTTCGGAAATCAGTCTTATGTACATAGAATTTTTTTGGAATTTAGATATTTAAGCATCCTAGTAAGTCTTAGAGCGTAGAGCTTGGGTATAGCGAACTACCAGGGAATATGTTAGATAATTCAAAGAAAGCAATAAAACAACAAGTAAGACTGCTATATTCGGCTGTGCCGAATCTTATATACCCTTCACCAAAGTGCGTATATAAAGTACAGAGATACATTCATAAGCACATCCATACATATGCATATGTTTTGTGAAAAAATTTATAATTTTTTGCTCTAGTGCAATTTTTAGTAAGTGACCTCTCGGTACATTTCGATTAAATATTCTAAAACGACGTCACGTCATACAATATCAAAAAATAAAATAAAAAAAATAGTTTAACCTAGTAACTTTAATATCCAGAAAAAAGTTCAAAGTTTCCAGCTATGGAGCTGTAGTTTTAATTTTTTATAATTTTCTACACCAAACTTTTCTTTCCAAAACGTAAAATATATATAATTTATAAGGAAAAAGAAAAAAGTTAATTAGACGTAGTTATATGGTATATAAAATACCACAAAAAGTGTAGGTTTACCAACCCTGAAGTCATCCTTTTTGATTTTTCAGATTTCTTATACCAATCTCTTTCTTTTAATAATATAAGATATAATTAATTTATAGAGAAAAAGAAAAAATTGTTTTAGTAAGTTATTTTTGTATAAGAAAAAAAGTTAAAGTTTTCCAACCCTGGAAACGTCTTTTTAATTTTTTTTTAGTTTGAAATACCAATTTTATTCGTACTGAAGCATAAAATAAGTTTATTTATAAAAAAAAAATAATAGAAATTAGTTTTCGGAAGTTAATTTTTTATATCACAAAAAGTGTAAGTTTTCCAACCCTGAAATCATCCTTTGTGATTTTTTCTTTCTTTTAAGAATATAAAATATGTTTAATTTATAGAGAAAAAGAAAAAATATGTTTTAGTAAGTGACTTTTGTATAAGAAAAAAAAATGAAAGTTTTCCAACCCTGGTAACATTTTTTGATTTTTTAATTGTTTTTTTAATTCGAAATACCAATTTTATTCGTACTGAAGCATAAAATAAGTTAATTTATTTAAAAAAAAAATTAGTTAAGTTTTCCAACCCTGAAATCATCCTTTTTGATTTTTCTGATTTCTTACAGCAATATCTTTCTTTTAAGAATATAGGATATATTTAATTTATAGAAAAAAGGAAATATTTGTTTTAGTAAGTTAATTTTGTATAAAAAAATTTAAAGTTTTCCAACCCTGGAAACGTCTTTTTAAATTTTTTAATTTTTTTTTTGAAATACCAAATTAGTCATACCGAAGTATAAAATAAGTTTATTTAATAAAAAAATAATAAAAATTAGTTTTCGGTAGTTACTTTACTATGGCAAAATAAAGTTTGAGTTTTCCAGCTCTGAAATCGTCTGCTCGATTTTGCTGATTTGCAATACCAATCTTTTTCAGACTATTTTGTACACACCAGTCTAAGACCGTACAGACAGACGGACATCGCTTATTCGTCTTCTTTATTCATAAGGATCCAGAATATATATTTTTTATGGCTCGCTTATTAATATTGTGGAAATTACAAACGGAATGACAAACCTATATATACCCTTTTACCATTTTTTGGTAAAGGGTATAATAATAATGTATTTCAAAACATACTTAACTATGTCCTTTCATTATATACTAGCTACACCCGGTGTGCTTCGCTATCCCCATCGTGTTATGGAATGATGTAAATATTTTGTAAATAGAACCGAAAACTCGGATTTTTTAATGCAACATTTCGAAAGTTTTAAAATTTTGATATTGGATCATTATTAACATAAGTTTTTTGTAAATATCTTCAGAACTACATAACCGATTTAAGAGTTTGATATCTCGTTTTGAAAAACATGACAACAGCTTTCATCAAAAAAAAAAAAAAAATAAAAAATAGCAACAAAACAAATTAATATATACATATGACTTCACAGTGTCACCCGCCTGAATATTCTGAAGATTCCCTGAAAATTTCATCAAAATCGGCCCAGCCGTTTTGGAGTCCATACTTTACATACATACATACATACACACATCCTATTTTATATATATAGATTAAGAAATCAATTAAAAATTAATAGGTGTTTATTTAATTTTAAGCTAAGGGAACGAACAGCTGTTTAAAACACACCAGACATTAACCTGTGATTTTGTGCTCTTTATAGGCGTATAAATTTACCTTCCATTTAGATCAGAAATCTTATATAAGAATTAGTTATAAGTGGCTATTCCTTATAATAGGAGTTCGCTATAAATAAGCACTGGGTAATTTGATACAACACGTGTTCGTTGTAATCAAACTCCACTGTACCATTTCGAAGAAGCGGAACTTAATGATGACACTTGCCAAAATTTCTTATTCTATGTTTTTCAACAGCTATAGCTCCACCACAGCTCACTCGATCAATGCACCAAAACTTAAGAAAAAAAAATTTGTCTTTTACACTCGATTACATAAGCTTACACATTTCATATTTAATAAAAAAAACAACAAAGGAAGTGTATATAATGAAAGATACGAGTAAACTGACACTCCTAATACACATTATTAAATCATGAATGGAATGAATGAATGAAGAAAATGTAAATAAAGAGACAAATGAAGCTTAATTTCTTTTATGTTAGAAGTGAAAAATAAAGAATATTATGACCCAGACTTACAATATCAAGAAATATTGTGTAACTTGGGGAAAGAGTTATGTAACATAAAAAAACAGAAATGAAAGAAATAGAAGAAATATAATGAACTAGTTTTTCCAATGCTTTGCTTTTGTTACAAATTATGAAAGAGATTTTAAGAACAATTACAAATATAGTGTCAGTAAATCTTTAACTAACACGCATTTTCTTTGAAAATAAATAACATGAAACTTGAAAAAAATTATTTACCTACACCACACATACTTCAGAAATAAGCACTAAAAAGTTAAAAACAATTTAGATTCAGTTAAAAGAAACATTTTTATGTGTTACCTATAGTGCTGTGTGAAGTCGTCGTTGTCCAGCAGTTTAGCAAATTATACATTTGCAGATTTATGGCACCGATTCGGAATAGCACTATAGGTAACACATGAAAATATTTTTTACTTAACTTTGTTTCTAAATTATTTTTAAGATTTTGAAGCTTAGTTAAGAAGTCGGCTGGATTTTATTAATGTCTTATTTTTAGTTTTTAGAGCCAATATTAAATTTCAGGCTGTGCACAATGGGGCCAAATGCCCCTTTTTCACGAATCAATTCCAATCTCCACAACTACAATAGTGAGGACCGCGTAATTTTGAATGGGTGGCTCCTAGAATAAACTACATGTTTTCAAAAAATCTCGGTGGTATTGGAGAGGGGAAGCGTGTACCCCCCTTACAAAGTAATTATTATTTTTCCTATGTCTTCAGAACTACAATAGTGAGTCACACTAAACTTGATGTTAATAACTTTTAAAACAATGAGGAGAATTACTACTATTTTAGGTTTAATAGATTACGTGATTATGTTGACAAATAATAAGTGTAAGTACTTCCAAGAATCGATTATTTTAGTCTCACGCTTTGTTAAAATGATTAAGTTGGTAATCCAGTAGGGAATTGCTTCCACTAATAATGCTTACTTAATTCCTAACTCGATTACCTTTTTTGCAATTTTTTGCTGGGAAAGTGCATATTCTACCAAAATCTTGAAGGTATAGGAGTGGGAAACCGGATACCCCCAAAAAAGTAGTTACACTGTTACAGTAATTACACTCGTATTCGAAACTTATTTTGTAACAAGCCTTGTGGGACCTAATGGGTAAACCTAATTCAAGTACGCTGAATCCAACGGTGCTAACCGTTTTTTTAATGCGTACTCAAGAAAATTGTCCAATTTTTTTTTCAACTTTTTTGTCGTCAAAAATTTGGCATATTTTTAATTTTTTTTTTAATCGATATAAAAATTAATTAAAAAATTTTAGGTAGCTTTAACAAAGTTTTCAATCTTAATTACTTTTCAAACAAGAGCTAACTTAAAATAAATTCAGTGAAGTGCGACTTTGACCCGCGCACGAAGGGTAGTAGACTTGTAGTAGACAGTAGACTTGTAATTCAACACGAACTTTAGCCTATATAACAAATAGTTTTGGCTTTTTTTTCGTTTTTGGGTTTTTTCGGGTTTGAGCGTTTTTTAGTTTTGGCGTTTCTTGCGTTTTTTCGGTTTTTAGCGTTTTTTTAATTTTGGCAATTTTTTTCATTTTGCCAATTTTTTCATTTAGGTGATTTTTTTATGTAAGCGATTTTTTAATTTTGGCTCCTTTTTCGTGTTTTAGCGATTTTTTTTTCAGTTTTTGGCGTTTTTCATTTTGGCGATTCTTTTTCCTTTTGTGCGATTTTTTTCATATTGGCACCTTTTTCTCTTTTTGGCGATTTTTTTCGGTTTTTGGCGTTTTTTCAATTTGGCGATTTTTTTTCCATTTTGGTGGTTTTGGTTCCTTTTTGGTGATTTTTTTTTTCATTTTGGCGATTTTTTTCGGTTTTTGGCGTTTTTTCAATTTGGCAATTTTATTTTCATTTTGGCGATTTTTTTTCATTTTGGTGGTTTTGTTTCCTTTTTGGCGATTTTTTGAATTTTGGTGATTTTTTTTCATTTGGGCGATTTTTTAGTTTTGGCGCCTCTTTCGCGTTTTGACGATTTTTTTTCGGTTTTTTGTGTTTTTTTTCACTTTGGCGATTTTTTCATTTTGTCGATTTTTTCGGTTTTAGAAATTTTGTTTAATTCGGCGATTTTTTTCGTTTCGGCGATTTTTTTTTGGTTTTTGGCGATTTTCTTTTTGGTTTCGCGGTTTTATAATTTTTGGATTTCTTAGTTTTACCGTTTTTGAAAATTGCAAGAGTTTGCCTCTTACGGTTTCCAAGATACAGCAACTTGTCAAAATTTCATAGTCAAAATTGCATTAACTGATGGACCACCCTTTAATTTAAATTTTTTTGAAATTTTAGTGTTAATTGTTGTAGTCTGTATAAAACCACAATACTTTTAAAAATTTGAGGTGACAATATACAGCGTATTCGAAATAGGTTTACCCACCGCTTGTTACATTTTTGAATAATAAATAATAAACATGACTTTTTTATTTAAGAAATGCTGAAGCAGGAAGGAACAAAATGAGCATGAACAAGCTAAAATTCATGAATTTTTTATTGGCACACGCTCCTGATACGTGCGTTGCCTTTTATTGGACGAATAATTGAAGTGTTAGCAGAAGTCGTCAAACACAACGCGTGAGCCTATTACTAATTCGTACATAACTTCTGAGGCCCAACGATACGAAGCATACATTTTTCTAAAATAACTCTGCATTGTTCACCTTTTAAAATAAATAAAAACCTCGGCTTAATTGAGCGCAATTAATAACTTTATGTTCACTCAGAAAATTCACATGTTTTTTGACTTCCAATATAAACATTTAAAACACAAGCATTTCCACAAATAATTTTCATAACAAATTTCAACATAACACTTGAATAAATACCTGAACTTGATGGTTTTATAGTTAAATTTGTTACACAGAAAAAAGTATTCACCAATCAACATTTTCAGTTAAGAATTTAATTGATTCATGGCATGCGACGTGCATGCCAAGTGAATCGTTTAAATAGAAATAGAATACTAAATTTTAATGGGTATATCGGTCTCCCCTTATATTTTTGAGCACAAGAATATGTCACTCTCAGAGATCAAAGGGAACCCGCCCCCCCCCCCTCCTACACCAAAGGTGAAAAGGAACCATATTGTTTTCGCTACGCTGTCTGTTTGTCTGTCACAAGCTGTTTTCACTGAAATTTAAATAATCCAAATTAAAGGGTATTCTATGAGTTAATGTAGTTTTGACTATGTAAGTTTAACAAGTTGCTGTAGATTGGAAACCGTAATAGGCAAACTCTTGAAATATTCGAAAACCCTAAAACTAAAAGGTCCCAAAATGAAAAAAATCGCCAAAACGAAAAAATTGCCAAAAACCGAAAAAACACCAAAATAAAAAAAGCTCCAAACTAAATATATAAGTCACCAAAAACAGAAAAATCTAAAACCCAAAAAAAAATCCTAAAAACGAAAAAAGCTTCAAAAGCATAAAAAAGCGCCAAAACTAAAAAAATCGCCAAAAATCGATAAAAGTTTACCGTTTACTTAAATTTTTAAAAAAAAAATTTCAGCATCGAAAAAATCGTCAAAAACAAAAAAAAAATTCCCAAAACAAAAAAAAACGCCAAAACTAAAAAAATCACATCCTAAAATAAATCGAAAAAAGTCAAGAAATAGACAAAACGCCAAAACTAAGAAATAGTGCAAAAACTAAAAAAAACCAAAATCCGAAAAAATGTTTACCGGGTACTTAATTTTTTTTAATGTTCTGCAGTGTTTTTAGAGATGTTCAGACGACAACAAAGATTTCTTATCTAAAAATAAAATTTTTGCCAATTCTACTTTTGGTACTTTTAATATACAGGGTGGGCCAAAAGAAACCAAGGGGTGTAAAAGTTTAATAACTTTTTTGTTTATTAACTTTTTTTTATTTTTTCTTTCAGATTATATAATATACAAAATGGAAATTTTTTTACACTAAGTATGAAAAATGATGTCTCTTAAATGACCACCGATTTCAGCTTCGCTTTGATGGGCTCTTTTTAGAGCATTTTCCATAACATCTTTCAAAACTTGTGGCTGTAGCGTTCGAATTTCTGCAACAATGTTTGCCTTGAGTTCAAGGATTGTCTCTGGCTTGTTCACATACACTCGCTCCTTCAAAAAACCCCAAAGAAAATAATCGGGTGCTGTCAAATCTGGCGATCGCGCTGGCCAAATAATTTCAGAATTTCGAGAAATTATTCGCTCTCCAAAAATTTGACTTAAAAGTGCAATTGTGTCTCGGGCAGTATGGGTAGTGGCTCCGTCCTGCTGAAACCACATACCAGGTCTGTTTTCAAGAGCAGGACGTACACAATTTTCTATCATAAACCGATACCGATCTCCATTTACGGTTACAGCACTTCCATCTTCATTGATGAATGGCTCTTGGATTTTGAGAACCCCAGAACCTACAGTTCTGCTTATTAACAAAGCCATTCAAATGAAAATGAGCTTCATCACTCATAATCAAATTTTCAATAAAGTTGATTTCATTTCTGGCCAACTCTTGAAATTTAACTGCAAAATTTAGACGTTGCCGATGATCTGCGGGTTTTAATTCTTGGACCAATTGCACCTTATATGGGTATAACTGTAAATCTTTTTTTAAAATGCGCCGTAGTGACGTACGAGACATTTCTAGCTGAGCAGAACGCCTTCTGCCAGATGTTTCTGGTGCTTCGTTAACACTTTGCTGTACTCGTTCAATATTTTCCGCAGGGCGACTTAAACGTGGTCTACCGGTTCGAGGCAAATCTCTTACGCTGCCATGTTGGTGATGACGATTAACTAAGCAACGAATCATCGCTTCAGAGGGCGAAATTCTGACGTTAAAATGTCGACGATATGCTCTTTGCGTTAAAATAATTGATCTCTGGTTTAAATAATAAAATTCTATTGTTCTGGTTCTCTGTTCAGTTGTGAACCTCTCCATTATAAATTCTCCAAGTGTTGTCTATATAATCTGAAAGAAAAAATAAAAAAAAATTAATAAACAAAAAAGTTATTAAACTTTTACACCCCTTGGTTTCTTTTGGCCTACCCTGTATTATTAAGGGATTTTTTGACTAAACTAATTACAAATTTTCTGATTTGCTTCATAATGATCTTACACATATTCTATACAGTAAATATTTTGTATTATTTGGCTTTACTTTTAATAGTTCACAAGAAACAAAATAAGTTTTAACTCATTTTCATTCAATAAAATAACAAAAAAGATTTTTGGTAACAAAAAAAAAAAAGATTTTTTTTGCTTGACTTGAAGATTTTTGAAAAATAAATATGGTAACACTGTGCATCAGGTAAGCTATTCGATTATATCGGCTAAAGTGCGTAGTGTCCGCAGGGAACCCTTTGTGTGCTAGTCAAAGTCGCACTTTCCTGAATTTAATTTATAATGAGCTCATTTCCAGAGCTCAGGTTATGTATCATATGTCGCAGAAATTTGATTGGTAAAATTACATGATATCAAATGGCCTCCCTCTATTTTTAAAGTTGGCTAAAAACGCACATTTATAGCGCACTAGATGTTATGAAATTATTAAAATTTGCAATGAAATCATTACATAATATTATTAGGGCGAATTTCTTAAATGTTCCTTGAATTATCCTTGCAATGCAATGAAGCAGCAGCTTGGTTGTTAAAGGCATTCTACAAAAGAATCGCCAGACTTTAAAGTTATTGGAGGCCGAACAACACAGACCAGCCCGACTGCACTTAAAAAATAATTACGATGCGGGCTATTTAACGACATACATAAAGCTTAAATTCGACGTGACATAATGCCATAGCCAAACCAAAACTCAATTGGTTTCTATGGTGAGAGTTATTGCGTTATGGCGAGTCACCTATAATCAAATACAGTGTAGCCCATTAGTTTGGATCGAACGGCTGTTTTCTATGGCTATGGTTATGTCACGTTTGATTGAGCTTTAAGGCCGGGCCAGATAGAAACCGTCGTCGTTCAGTGAGCCGACGAAAATCGATACATTGTGCCGATAGTGGGATCTCGGTTTATTTAAGGTTTTTTAAATTTTTTTGAAATACTAACAGCCGTATTCATAAAAATTTTAAGCCGCGTTTCAAATATTGTTTAAGCAAAATTCGCTAAAATTGTATTCATAATAAAGGGTGTTTTTTATTGAGGTATAGAACTTTAATTTGGCATCACTTTTTTAACTGGCGGCCATTTTGTCAGCTGTCAAGTGATTAATATTTAGTTTGGTTTGCCATTTCATCATGAACAGGTTGACAAAAGAACAACGCTTGCAAATCGTGCAAATTTATTTCGAAAATAATGGTTCAGTTCGCGAAGTTTACCGCAAGCTCCGTCCATTTTATGGTCGACATAATCGTCCATCAGAGCAATTAATTCGGTTAACCATGGATCGTTTTCGCACTACGTTTACTCTATGTGATAATACGCATCCGCAGAGACGTCGAACAGTGCGCACCGAAGAAACAATTGCCGCTGTAGAGCAAAGTGTTGAAGAGGACCCGAATGAATCGATTCGCCACCGTGCACAGCAATTGGAGCCGACTAACCGACTATTTTGTTCCCGAATTGGATGGCATGAATGTGGATGAGTTGTGGTTCCAACAAGACGGCGCTACATGCCACACAGCGCACGTCACAATCGATTTATTGAAGGAAACATTCGATGAGCGCATAATTTCGCGGAATGGACCTGTCAATTGGCCACCAAGATCGTGTGATTTGACACCATTGCATTATTTTCTTTGAGGATATGTGAAGTCGCTCGTCTACGCCAACAAACCAGAAACGTTAGGGGACTTGGAAGCTAACATTCGTGGCGTTATTGCCAACATACGGCCCCATATGCTCGAAAAAGTGGTTGAAAATTGGACCTGTAGAATTAGCTTTATTCGAGCCAGCCGCGGCGGCCACATGCCCGAAATCATATTTAAACATTAATGGCATAAAATTATCCTTCCAATAAAGCCAAATTGATGGACATTAAAACGATTTTCTTGTGTTTTATTTCAATTCGAAGTTCTATACCCCTCAAAAAAACACCCTATAGAATTTTAGCTTAAAAAACGGTTTTTAAACCTTGCGTAAATCAGCAAATTTTAAAATTGACTGCCCCGATGTTTAAACCAATTTTAAGGTGACGTTGTTGTAATTTTGCTTCGTTTTTGTTTACATTTTGAACTTTACCTGTATGTACATATGTGTGTATGTATGTAGTTATGTATGCATGTATGTATGCATATGCCAGTGTTATTTAGAAGAAAACAATGTAATTTTTTTTTATAGAAACTATTGCCGAAATAACAAATATACTCCAAAGAATATTTAAAAGAAAAGGAGCGATCCAGTTTCCATTCCCAGTTATTGTTTTCTCATTTTATGTGTTAACAAAAACAGTATAATTGTAGAAAATTAACTAGTGATGTTTAAACACTCAAAACAAACAAAATAAAGCTCGTTATTCTAGTGCTTCTTTATCTGCAATAAAATAAATAATATAAAAAGCACTTTTAACAAAGATTTGTAGTGAACTTTTTTTTATTATTGTATTAAATACAAGTTGGAACATATCTTTTATTTTATAGAAACAATATTTCTCTGAAAACCGACAAATAAACAAAATAGACACGAGTACTTTGTGAGTTAACAATCGTTGTTTTGCAGAACTAATATGCAAGTGACAAATAAAGAATACAGTGTTGCCACGATATTTTTTAAAAATTTAGTTAATTGATTTTTAGTTAAAAAACTGATTATGAATACCAATATTTAAAAAACGTTATTTAGCCTTAAAACGTTTTTTAAATAATATGAATTTTAAACCTCAATCAACTTTTTTTTTATGAATACGGCTGTAAACCTATTTGAGTTGTTATTTCCAATTGCCCTTTATTTTAAAATCTTAAATTTTCTTGAAGAAAAGATGTTGCTTCAAGAAATAAATCTCAAGTTTTTATTTGCCGAATCATCTTTTTCACACTCATTCAATCCAATTATCTTGCTCATTTTCGCTTAATCAAACTTTAGATTAAAAAAAAAAATGTGCAGAAATCTTTCTCAAGAATAGCAACTAGTATAAGAAAAACTTTATTTATTTATTTATTTTTACTTTGTTGTTGTTGTTGCAATTTTAGTATGTGGGCCAATTTTCTGACCAAGATTCTCTTTAATACAAACATAAATTAAGTTTTTTCTTCTCCTTCTTCTTCTTGTTCTTCAACTTTACCACCACAATTGGCCAACAAACCAATAAACCTGCTGCTCCTTATACTTACTCATCACTCTAAACATGAATTTTCTAAATGACCATAACGTAGAAACTATGTGGAGCAACAGGTGATGGTAACTGAAACTTGTTTTCAAACAGTTTAACATTGACATAAAACACACACAAACACACACGCACACACACACACACACACACAGGATTACGGTTGAAAAGTCATTTAACCAGAAAAACTTAAAGAGAGAAAAACAAATTGAAATTGTTTGCAAACAAAACCGAATGGGAAAATTAAAAACAAACTTTCCGCCAACAAATGTGTGCGCACTACAAACTACGATATTAAATTCAATGTTATTTAACTTTTCGTTAGAAATGGAATCTGCGAATGGAATAGGAAGTTTTTAAAGCGTTTAGTGGTTTTATATGATGGCACTTGATGATGATGATACGTATAGCAGTTTGCTTTCATTTCAATAATTCTTTTGAAAAAGTATTTAATATTTTTTATTAAATCAACTTTCCTAGAAAATTTGTTTTATAGTGGAAAAAGATGTTTTAGAATTATTGTTTAAGCACTGGAAATTGAAAAAAAATATCAGGCTGATGTGATCAACAGAGTTGCCAGGTGCTCGAAAAAATTTATGTTAATCAGATTTATAAAAGTTCAAAAAATACCAATTCCATCTAAAGAAGCATTAAAGTGGTTCAGAGTTATATTGATATCTTTCGAAAATGAGTGTTTTGTTCTAGTTTTTAATCGACTTAAAAAAAATGTGAAATTTATAAATTCGTCTTTACCTTTTTTTGGCATTGTTACTTCAGAACTCTGTACATTTTGGACTGATTGGTAAAATGCTCTTATATTCTGACAGCACATAGCTTTCATTTGGTCCCACTGTGAAATTTTTTAAATTTGATTTTATGATATTCTACTCAATCGATTGATACGAAACTTACAGCCTGGCCCACGATATCGACAACGTTCGACTTGTCGCACACTTACATTCAAAACAAAAACAAATTTTAATATTTTGTTGTTGTTTCAAATGTAAGTGTGCGACAAGTCGAACGTTGTCGATATCGTGGGCCAGGCTGTTAATCAACACATTGCGCTCTCTTAACGACACAATCTCGAAGTTGAAAAAATGGTCGGAGCCACGTCCATTAAAACTTAATATTATATATCACGTGCTTCTGTTTGACCCATTCTTACGAAATTTGGAACACACCCATACCTCTAAAATAGATACAATCTTGTTGAAAAAAAATGGGCGGGGCCACGCCTATTAAATTTTAATATTATATTTTACGTGGTTCTACTACATCAAATTTTATGAAACTTGGCACACACTGTGAGCTCTTAAAAAGGACACATTATTTCATTTAAAAAAATGGGAGGGCCACGCCTATTTAAATTTAGTATAATATTTTACGTTCTGCTACTTTATGGAATTTTACGACGCTTGGCACCCATCTTGAGCTCTAAAAAATGCTTAATCTTTTGTTAAGAAAAGTAGGCAAGGCTACGCCTATTTAATGTTAGTATTATATAATATGTAATTATACTTATACTATTACCACAAAACTTTGGCAAATAGTTTTGGCTCTTAGTATCACATAATTGTGTGGTTAGAAAAGTGGGCGGGGCCATGTCCATGAACAATTAATACTACACTTTACATGATTCTACCTGACCCATATTTACGAAAGTTGGCACATGCCTTGAGCTCTGAAAGTGACACGACCACGCCCATAAAAATATAAATTTGGCACTAAAAATTATAAAATATAACTTCAAAAAATATTTAACCGACTTCAAATATAAAAACTAACCCCCTTATGCAAAAACGTTTGTTAAAGTTAAAGCATGTGTTAAAATCGGTTTTGCCATACAAAATTCGTTTGTTAAACCAACTTCAAGTTTAACAATCGTTTTTGCATAAGGGGGTAATACATGAAATACGGAAGTATATATATTTGATATAAAGCCTTTATTTATTTAATTTGGAAATTTTACTTGTTTTTATGGTTAAGCATTTATATATATATTTATATATATTTATATATATATTTATATATATTTATATATATTTATATATATTTATATATATTTATATATATTTATATCTATTTATATCTATTTATATATGCATTTCGTTCCCGCTTTTGGAGCTGTTCAGTAGACTTCAACGCAAAATATTTTTGAATTTAGCTAACAAATATATGCACAATCGAATAAAGAAGCTTGTTTTGTATTTTTTTTTGTTTGCGGCTTTCAAACTATTCATGTTTGTATATTGAGATTCTCAATTAAGAGTCTTACTATAAACATACGAAATTTGTTTGCTAAATCCGAAAATATTTTAGGTTGAAGTCTACTGACGAGTTCCAAAAGCGGGAACGAAATACATAAACACAATTGCTTAACCATAAAAACAAATAAAAATTTTAATTAGAACTAAAGGGTTGCATTTGTATACTCGTTTGTATAGCCAAAACAAATATACCATGGTATGTACGAAGAATGATAAACTACAAGATTACGCCAGTGAAAAAAAAAATAGTAGACGTGTGACGTCACGCACACTGCATTTCTATTGGCTGATAATTTGGTTTTTTTTTTTTTTATAAAACTCTTTAAAGCTATTTTGGCTGCAGGATTGCCAACCGCTATATAAGTACTGGTTTTGCTAAGTTCGGTGCAGAAAAGTGGACATATAATAATCCCACTTTTTTTACTTTTGCAGTTACTTACCAACAAGAATACAATATTGTTTTTGTTGTAGGTATTTACCATTTTTTTAATATTATCCGTAATTAGATCATTGATTTTTAACCGATATACAGTCTTAAAATGTTTATTTTTGTAGTTTTTTGCATATTTTCTCCCAAGACAACATATAACAAAAAATATCATCTGAAAGAGTTTTTTAAACCTCACCCAATGGTGCACTAAACTTTACCATTCATAACATCAGCAATACGTTAAAAGTTAATATTTTTTTAAGCGTTTTTATAGCAGCGTATATAGAGAATATTCTCACAAAAGTGCAACCACTTCTTAATAAAGACTTATGTACATACACACATATTTTTATAAATGTATATATACATATAAATATGTCATTCCTTTTGTAATTTGTATAATGTAATTGCTAGAAGAGGTGTTATGCCAACAAAATAATAGTACCGTTCACACTGAATTTGTTATTTGTTTACTTGGTAAAATTATGTACCATTTTTGATGTTTTAAAATTTAAAATTTTACTTTCTAATATTTTAAACAAAAATATTATTAAAAAAATATTACTAAATAAATAAATAACAAATTCAGTGTGAATTATATTAGAAAATAGCTGTTTAAAAATATATCATAGTTAGAGTCCTTAGTTTTGGTATGTTTTGATTTGGTGCTATGTATTAACACAGAAAATATTAAATAACTAATAAAATTCATAATTAATAAAACAAGTTTAGTTTCAAAAATTAAAAGAAACTCTCAATAACAAATAAGAAGCATATTTTTGTAGAGAAAATAAAATAATAGAATAGAATTTGTTTGTTGTGACTTCTTTGTTTAAATTTCTTAGTTTCCCACACTTATGCTTTAAGTCTTTCATTTGATTTTTCCCAGTCTTTATGGCAACTCTTACAATAGACGTGTGACGTCACGTCTAACGGTAAACTCTCTCATATAATTTTAGTGTGAGCGACAGAACTAGTATAAGAGTTATTTGATTGTATCGGCTCGCATCGGCTCAAAACCAGCCGAAATTTTATCTGCTCCAAAAGACAAATTTCGGAGAAAAAATTTTCAAAATCAATTTTCAGTTTCAATTTATATTTTCTCTTTAAATTTTCATATGCTTATTGGAGCCGCCGAAAATTCTCTCGGCGCGCCGCCGCTGGTCACAAAACTACTGCGCCGCCGCCGCCGATAATTTTGCCTCGACTTGTTTCTCTGGTTTCGGCATAAAACAATCGCGAACTAGAAAATGATTTATTTTTTTCACAGACAATAACAAAAACAGCTGTTAATATAATGCTGCCCTCATGCCCCTTTAATGAAAATGAGTGTTGAACATGTAGCATTTTTCTTCTTTTTAAGGGTAACATCATGGGAAAGGAACAAGTTCAATTTTTAAAATAATACTTTTACTTTTTAGAAAAGAACACAAAGAAATGTAAAAGGCAACATAAATGCAGCATATTGCTCAGAAAAGAAAACGCCATCAGAGTTCGTCACGGCGGTGTTGTGTGTTTTATTTTTTATGACAAAAGTTCACACCGAAAAATTCGTCGTTCGTCCCAGTTGTGTTCCTAGCATAAAGCCTAAAAATAATTTAGATTCAATTAAATAAAATATTTTTAATGTGTTATATATCTATAATGATATTGATATGTTACAAGTTCCGTTAACATCTACTGATTTTCAAGAATCATATAACTATTTAATAGTCTTTAAATAATTTTAGTATTATTTGCTCTTTCTATTAGGAATATCGCTGTTGCCGAAGACGCCAGAAAGGATACACAAACCTTAATGAGACGATGATGTACATAATTAGAATTAGAAAGGAATTTTGGTGAAAGATTTCACAATAATACTCCACAAAGTGGAAACTGTTCACCTATTGCTGTGTGCTGACCGTGGGGCAAAACTAATTTACTGCCACACTGAGTTAAACTTGTTACAAGAAGGTTTTAATTTCGCATCGTAAAAATCATAATGAGCGACGGGGGACTTCGTCTTCCCCCTTAATACTCGTAACATAACCATAACATTGTATTCTTAAAATTTCTTTTACACATAAAATGCATTCATATTAAACTGCTATAAGCTATACTGCAACATTTAATATCTGTAACATTTGATACTTTGGTTTGTGGTTCATTATGGTTGCCTTATCACGAGTAATTGAATTATTTATGTAAATGATATTTATTTGTTTTCAACATTTTACGTTGGTTTTATTTCAATATTTTATGTTTGGTTGGTTAATTAATTAATTGCGTTTTTTTTCTCTTCTTTTTGTGTATATTAAAAATTTTCACTTTTTATTAAGATTTTTAAAATGCAACAGCGTAATAATAATAATGTTTTGGGTTGATGGTTTATTGCTGAAGATTTTATAACTTTCGATTATTTGGTTAAAAAAAAGAAATTAATATCAAAGTTGGGCAAAACTCTTTTTATATTAGATAAATGTTTAACATGCAATCGCGTTCAAAGCTGCATTTTTACCTATTCATTCACTGATAAATTGAATTAACTTTAAGATTGTTGCTGTTATTAAACTGCACCAATGTTAAAATATATTATCACAGATTAATAGCATATTGCACTAATTACACAGTGGTAAAAAAAACAATTTTATTTTTTTTAATAATATAGCAACAAACAGACAAGAGCCAAAATGTATTAAAATAATTTAAAAAAATATTGATTTATACATAAAATATTGACAACCTCCCTCCATTCAGTTTTGTAGAATGATAACGATACGATTTTAGCTAAAAGCTTTCAAAGCTTCTGCGTACAAGATGATGTGGCGCCCTTCGAAAGCAGCATGTTGTTCCGTTCTGCTAGTATTTGTTAAAAATATTTACAATAAATTTTGGTGCGATTTCACTGAAAGGAAAATCATTCATTCAGAGAATGAAACGGTTTCATTAAATGTTCTGCATTATATTAATGAAACTTTTCATTAATACAATGAACAATTTCATTGTATGCATGAAATCTTTCCATCTCTGCTCTTCATGTGTTCTTCATAGTCCATTGTATTAACGAAAATCGTTACATTGTTTAAACGAATTTTGTTTTTGGCGAATTTGGGGCAAATATAAATAAGTTCCAAGAATTTTGTCTTCTTACTGTATAGAGTTTGTCAAACATAAATAAATCAAAAGTTATTTAGTTAAAAAATAATATCTGTTTCTTATTTTTCTAATTCCTTTTAATTTCAAAGCAGTATGGTCATCATAAATGCAATGAATTCATTTCATTTATACAATGTAATATTCTTCATTGTATAGTAGATATCTCTCTCTTTCTCTTTTTTTATCCATTCACGTCCTTCACCACTATACAAACGCAAGAAGGTTGTGCCAAACATCTTATAAAGATGCTTGTTTTGTTAAGATTTTTGTTTGATTCTTTTAAACTTATGTTTGGGTATTGTGATTCTCAATAACATATTAAGAGTTTTACTATAAACATGCAAGTTTTTCGACTTACTTAAACATTATTTGGGTTGAACTCTACTGATGAGTTCCTTAAATTTTAAATGTTTTACGTTATATATTAAGAACATATGTATTTCTATATATTAAATAAAATAAAAAATCTATATATCTTTTATTAAGTAGGTGGTTTGGAAGGGATATGATTTCATGTTTTTAATAGAAAATTTTCATTACTTACTGCTTATATTTCATTATATATATGAAATTTTCTTTATATTAATGAATAAACTTCATTTATAGTATGTAAGAACATCATTAAATCAATGAAACAACTACATTATATTCATGAAAAAGTTTCATTTAACTAATGAAATAGTTTCATTCTATTTATGACATAGCCGCCAAAAATTAACTTCATAAATAAAATGAATCATTCTTCATTGATCCAATGAAGGGCTTCATTAGCTGACTTTTAATGAAACATTTCATTAATACAATGAAGAATTTCATTGTCTGAATGAAGGTTTTCCTTTCAGTGATTGTTCTTTAAAAAGTATCACATATTATTTGGGTTACGAAACCGATTCGAACTTAAGCCCAATCGAATCATAAATAGAGAAACAAATAAAGCTATAACAATAATAATTAAATAATTTACTAAAATAAATTGTAATAAAGAATTTTAATAAACAAGTGCTAATTGTTACTAACAAATCGATAAGATTTTAACTAGAAGCTTTCAAAGCTTCTGCGTACAAGATGATGATGAAGGTGTGGCGGCCTTCGAAAACAGCATGTTGTTCCGTTCTGCTAGTGTTTGATCAGAATATTTACAATAAACTTCGATGTTATTTGTTCATTAATAATTATCACAAGTAATTTGGCTTACAGTAGCGATTCGAAATTTTAAGCGTAATCGATTCATAAATATAGAAACACTGTGTGTAATTTTTTAAGTCATGGAAACATAACCATATACGGATACCACTTGATAAAAGACAAAAAAAAAAATACCAGTGTCTTCCAGTTTTTCCCCAACTCATCTACTTTTTTTTATGGGCCCCAAGGACTCGGGGCCTCGGTGAGTTCAAAATTCCGAACGGTTTGCAATGAATGATGAATGATGAATTTGGGGCAAAACTGGGAGACACGGGTCTTATTTTTGTGTTGTTATCACGTAGTGGTGACCGCATTTGAATATTTTTTCATGTTGCACTGTGTAATTAAAAAACAAACTAAAATAAATTATAATAGAGAATTTCAATAAAATAATGCAACAGGAGAAGAAGCACCAAGGGGTCATATAGCGGAACTCGTGAGCGAACGAAATTACGAAATATTTCAATAGAGTTTATGTGGAAATATTTCATATTTTCGTTCGATAACGAGTGACGTGATTTGCCCCCCAGATATTTTCATAATAACAGCAAAAGTACTGAAAAAAAAATAAATTCAGTAAAGTGCGACTCTGACTCGCGCACGAAGGGTTCCGTACGAACACTAGATATGTAATTTAATACAAACTTCATCCTAAATAATATATAGTTTTGAATTTTTTTTAGTTTTTGGAGTTTTTTCGGATTTTTTCTGCTTTGGCGTTTTTTCGGTTTTGGAGATTTTTTTAAGTTTTGACGCTTTTTTTAGTTTTGACACTTTATTTTCTTCTTTTGGCAATTTTTTTCGGTTTTTTTTGGCGTTTTTTCATTTTGGCGATTTGTTTTATTTTTGGCGATTTTTTTCATTTTTGCGATTTTTTTATATAAATTTTTTTTTAGTTTTGGCGACGTTTTCGTGTTTTGGCGATTTTTTTAGATTTTTGGCGTTTTTTTTTTTATTTTGGCGTTTGTTTTTCATTTTGGTGATATTTTGGAAATTGGCGATTTATTTTAGTGTTAGAAATTTTTTCTTAATTTTGGCGTTTTTTTCGTTTTGGGGATTTTTTTTAATTTTTGGCGATTTTTTTTTTTTTTGGTTTGGCGATTTTATAATTTTCGGCTTTTTTAGTTTTACCGTTTTTGAAAATTTTAAGTGTTTGCCTCTTACGGTTTCCAAGATATAGCAAATTGTCAAAATTACATAGTCCAAATTGCATTAACTGCTGGACCACCCTTTAATTTAAATTTTTTTAAATTTTAGTGTTAATTGTTGTAGTCCGTATAAAAATACACTAATTTTAAAAATTTCAAGTTTCAATATACAATTGTATGTATATTACATGGAATTTTAACATTTTTCGCAGCTCGTTTTGGAACACCCTTTAATTTTTAATTGTCATGTATTTGTTGTTGTAGCGGCCAAGGTTGTACATACTCTCTCTAAATTTCAGGTCCGTAGCTCTTACGGTTCCTGAGAAAATACCGTATGACGGACAGACGGATAGCGTAGCGAAAACAATAGGGTTCCTTTTCACCTTTGGAAACCTAAAAATCAAATATTCAAAGTTTTATTATTTTAAAAATGATTTTAATTAATGTTTTTTTTCATTCCTTTTATAGAAATCAATAGACTCTCTCTGTTTATTTTATTTTTTATTAGGTAATAAAGTTTATTTTAATTTTGTTTAATCATTGCGTTTTTAATTATTGAAAGCATATTATTCAAAGCGCATTAAACAACAAATACAAAGGGACACTAATGCACATCAGAAAAATGCGTGGTGTTGTTATTTAATGACTGTTGGATATAGGTATTGAACCTAGGACCTTCGATTTTGTAGTCAATGTGCTAACTACTTTAGCCAATGCCACCCTCAT
This sequence comes from Tachina grossa, assembly GCA_949987645.1. Lineage (NCBI taxonomy): Eukaryota > Metazoa > Arthropoda > Insecta > Diptera > Tachinidae > Tachina > Tachina grossa. The sequence continues at coordinate 183,658,801 of OX465274.1, forward strand.
GATGATGAACTATTTTTTTTAACCCCCGATTAAAAAAAGGGGTGTTATAAGTTTGTAGTGTGTGTCTGTGTGTCTCTGTGTATCTGTGTATCTGTGTATCCGTGTGTCTGTCTGTGTCCACGTACAGGCCAAACGGCTGGACCGATTTTCATTTCATTTTCATTTAGTTTTTTCTGTTTGAAAGATGACTTGATCGAGAGGATTCTTAGCTATGTTTGAAAAAAATCGGTCCAGCCGTTTAGAAGATATAACATCTTTTCTGAAAAAAGTCGGGGGTTTTTAAAATTTTTAATTTTTGTTATTAGTTGATTTAAGTTTAGCCTATTAAAATCACAAATATAGAAACAAATGAAGTTCGAAAAATAATAATTAACTTAACTAAATTAATAGTCATTGACTTGCAGCAAAAATTAAATAAATATACTTAATAATAACAAAGCAAAAAAGTTTGTCTTAAGTAGAACAAAAAAATAAGCAAATTAACTAACATGTGTATAATTAGTAAAGAACAAACGACAAATGTAAGACTGTTGTAAATTTAGAGATGGTAAGGTGAGCTTTCATTACAAAGCATCTTTCAGCAAATTGAAATACGATGGATGAATCAAAACAATTCACATATTCCATTTGCAAAAAAAAAGTTTCGTATATAAAGCAGAAATCTACATCAACTGACACCACACACAGTGGACCAAACACAGAAGAACGCTGATGATGAAGGTTTAGTGGCCTTCGAAAACGGCTGGCTGTTCCGTTCAACTATGTGTTGTCAGAATATTTACAATTAACTTTGGTGTTATTTGTTCATTAATAATTATCATATGTAATTTGGCTTAAAAAGCGATACGAACTTTAGTCTATTCAAATCATAAATATTATTTTTTTTTATTAAGAATAATATCTTTATATTACTCAGTAACTGAATAATACTGTATTTTACTGGAAAAGTACTCGAACAGGCCTAATATTACGTCCTGGTACAAGCATGGTATATTGTAGAATATTTGAAGAAATGTGACACTCACTTATATTGCGGTTTGAAGTTTGATTGAGGAAATATGAGAACCACTCTTACCCTGCGCTTACACATGCAAGTGCCTTGCATGCAAGCTCTGTGTACGTATTATCAACGAAAATTTCTCACAAATACCCGACTGTCTTGCAACTTGCATGTTTGCCTTTTAGCGCAGAGTTGTCCATAACATAAAAAATTTTAATTTTAAGGGAACCAGATAGTGTTGAACTTTATTCGTATTGTTTCAATGTTATTTATGTCTAAAAAAATTAATAAACTGCTCGATTTATGAATATTTAAAAAAAAATTATTAAATTAGCTGTTAAATGTATTTAAAATTAGTAAAATCTCACTTAACACTACACTGAAATCCAGTTAATTTATGCTAAACTATTAATAGGGCAACACTGTTAGCTAACTTTCCATTTACTTGCTACAAGTTCAACAAGTCACTGTCTTGTAAAATTCCTTGGCAGTTGAGTTGGAAGTAGAATGCAAGTGCCGAAAATGTGATGTGTTAGTAAAAGAGTTTGAGTGTATTGAGTTTTTCGAACTTGCACTTGCACGTGTAAACCCTAGGTTACTACGGTTGTCATAGGGTTTTTGTTGTTTAAATAACACAATAGCCCAATTCACAACCTTGTGCAAATGGTCTTGCATCTAAGCATGTACAAAATGGTATAGTATCACAGAATACACAGAAGTGAAGAAAGTGACAGGTAAAAAAGCTCCAATCAGGTTTTGTTAAAATTCATGGAAGAAAGAGAAAAGCATAGTGTATTTGATACTGTAGTGTATTACTACTTACCAATTAACACAGCTAATAAAAATGTATTGCACTAGAAAGACGTAGCAAAACAAAACCGACGACAAAATTTGAGGGAAAACGAGACAAACTGAAAAATACCCGTATCTTCCGTCTCGTGACACTTCTGTATGTTTTGTGATAGTATATTGATACTCACAGTTCTTAGTGGTGAGTGTCAATATATTTACTATACTATATTGCACATGCTACGATGCAAGATCATTTGCACAAGACTGTGAATCGGGCTATTGTATAATAAATAGTAAATTACTGCAATGAAAAAAAAAAGTTTTTTTTTGCCATCATTACTGCATACTCGTAACAGAAAAAAATGTATTTTACTTTAAATTAAAAAAGTTCAAAGGTTCATATGCTATAATCGTAAGATTATCTGGTTTCATTCATACAAGTCTTTTAGAAAATTGTATTTAATATATTTTAGGCATTATTTATGTATACATTTTCAGTTGTTAATAAAAAAAATCTCTCATCATATGTACATATATTTGAAGTTGTAACCATGAGAAATTAAATTAAAGCTTTTATTATTTTTCAAATATGTAACATACAGATGTAACTGACTTACGTGTACGTTTGTCATACAAGTCATGACATTTTACTTCAAAAGAAATCACAAATTTAAAATAAAACATGTTAAATATATTCAGTTCAAATATCAAATTTTTAACATTTTAGCCGGCTTGAAAGAGCGCTTTACATAATAAAATATTAAGTGAAAACATTAAAAAAAAAACAGACACACGCACACTTTTTATGACAAAATAAAAATTTATTATAATTTTGCTCGAAAGCGTGTTCTGCAGATCAAAAAGTTTCAAGTGTCAGCATAAAGATAAATAACAATGTGAGTTATTTAATAATAATAAAAAAATTATTATCTCAACAAGAGAAATATGTTATTAAAATTAAAATTAAAATTAATTTGCTTTTAAATGTTTACATAATAATTGTAATGACACTATTTTGACCATTTCAATGTTTAACTCAGTCACACACACGACTTGCAGTATAATTTAATTAATATTTTATTAAAATATTTTATTTCATATGTATGTATGTATGTATGTGTCTACATATTTTTTATGTAATTTAACACACATCCATGACGACGAACATAAAAATAATCATGTAGAGATAATTAATAAGCTTGAAAATTGCATGCAGGACTTGTTGTAGCCTTTAAGCAATCATTAAACTTTTCAAGTGAAAGCAAATTATTTTTGATGATTTAAGCTTTTTAAAAACAGTTAATAGTTAATAAATATGTAAAGATTATTTTGTATAAATATGTAAAGAGCAATTCTGTGTGGGGGTGGAGGGGGTGGGTTGTTGGTTCGATTCTCACTACACAGGCTTTGTGGTGTGGTATATTGCAACCAAACTGCAGGTAATCGTTACTATGTTACATCAATTAATGACTAAATAAATACATAAATATTAAAATAAATAATTATGCAAGTGATTAAATAAACCATAGCCCAATTCACAAACTTGTGGAAATGGTCTTGCATCGTAGCATGTGCAAAATGGGTAGTATATTTATATATACTTACCACTTAACAATTATTATACTATACCATTTTGCACAAGTTTGTGAATTGGGCTCATATATATTTGCAAAACTTTATCAGTTTTTAAAACACCAAACGAAGAATAAGTTCATCACCTTCATGCAAAGTAAAAGAACATTCTGAAAAGAATGTGATACAATCGAATTTAGTAAAAATAAATTCAGATTACTGCACACGAAGAGTTCCGTACGGACAGCCCCTGTATTCTGTAAGTCGATAAAGCTAAAGCTAATAGTGTTTTCACACTGACATGGTTTTAATAAAAGTTGGCTTTAACGTTAAAGTCAAATGTTAAAACCTGGTTTTACCATACAAATTGTTTTTGTTAAAAGCAAATTAAAACCATTTTTGAATTGATTTTAAGTTGGTTTTATGAAATGCAACCTTGTTTTCGCTGTGATTTATTCAGTGCTGCCAATTTGAAATGACCGACAGCAGCTGATAAACAATAGAATAACAATAGATGGCGCTAGAAATATTTTCAACTTCAAAATGGATGCAGCAGCAACAATAATCAAAAAATTATGGGAAAAAAGATTTTTTTATTTTAAGTTGAACTGTGGAAAGTGAAAATAGACAATATGACTGACATTCATATGCCTATAAAAAAGGTTTATCTTATAATGTTTTTGTGCATTTTTATATTATTAACAATATTTCCAATTTCCACTTCTTCATTCTATATAAGAAGTTCCATAATTTAAAAAAAATTTATTTACAAAATATAAAATAATTTCCATTTTAGAGCGTATTGTGAAATATCTCAGTTTTTCATATTAACAAAAACTGTTGTTGTACAGTTTGTCCAACAAGTGTTGTTAAAAAGCAGAAAAAATGCAACAACAAATACACGCATTTCGGCAGGAGATTTATTTTATTTTGAGCAAAGATATTAGACAGCCTGTGAGTTAAAACCTGAATTTAACAAACTTGCAGTGTGAAAGCAAAATCAGCTGTTTATCTGTTTATGGTTTTAACGTTAAAACCAGGTTTTAACTTGCAGTGTGAAAACACTATAAATTCGATCGCTAAAATGCTGACCAAATAAAAATTTAAACATTTTTGGCGAAGGCATAAAACATTAAAATTTCGGCACAAGAAATTTTTGAGCCAAGGCCTGATTTAGCAATACAAGCTTGAAAGTTGCATTCGTAGCCGAAAATCGATAAATCAACTTTATAGATTTTTAGCGGAAGAGATTTAGCTTTAGCGATTTACAGAATCTGGCGGCAGGGCTGTCAGATATGGCGATTTCTCGCCAAACGTGGCGATTTTTCAACTTGTTTGGCGTCCAAATTTTTGATTTGGCGACATGACGATTTTCCTGGTGATAAATAAATTTGTTGGCGATTTTACTGGCGATAAATAAATTTGTTGGCGCTTATTATGGCTATTTATTAACAAAATTTAACTTAAAAATTTTTCTAATTCAGAAAAATTAGTTTGATGAAGGAGTACCAAAACTCGTTTGCAAGAAGTTAAAAAAAATTGATTTTGATGAGTTTTCTTATATTAATTATATGTTTTGAATTTGGATGAGAAAAATTTACAAGAAAATCAATTTGGCGAAATAGGTGGGAAAAAATCTGACAACCCTAATTGTGGTACCTAGTCGTAATCAAGAATTTATTCTTGATAGAAGAAACACTAAAACATTTCGCCATAAATAACAAATTTGTGTAATTAGCTAGTAACTGCTAACGTTCCAATTATAAGAAGGGAATAGACAAATAAAAATATACATCCCAAATTACATACATATATACTTACTTCAATGCTGCCCACAGAGAGAAAACCGAGAGAAATGTATAAGCGTGTATGTGCATTCATTTGTACAAAAAGCCGATTGATGTTCGGCACTCTGGCACTTCTCTGGCCAGCATTGACTTACTTACATATGCATGTGTGTATTAGAGATCTGCTTAAACAGTCTTGAAATGCAAGAAGCAAGCATCACAAATTCTTTTGTCACGAAGTATTTTCTTCTTTACTGCTATAGCTGCAATAACTGAAACAAATTTCTTGGAAACAGTATTTTTCAGCTTTTTTATAGTAGATTTCACTGTGGTAAAGCATTTAAAAAATCCCTCATGTCTCAAAAGTTCTTGTAAGTGGTCTTGTGCAGGGGTTTAGTGTGTATGTTTGTAAATACATATTAAGGGAACAAATTGCCACAACTTTCCCAAATAAAGACTAACTGCGTTGACGAAGTTTTGTTTATGCCAGAAACTTTCAACATACATACATATGTATATACAACTTAAGCCACTTAATCTCTTAATATACAAACATAAATCAGCATTTCCAAACAAATTAACAAACAAGTACTTCCATACCGCCAGGAATACAATGGCAAAGTATTTGTATATGTATGTACATATAATATATATTCAGCAGAAATATTCGGCGCTATAACAAAGTTGTATTTATTAATTATGTATAATCGTATTGAAGAAAACAACACTTTTGTTCCTTGTTTCCCTCCTCTTAGTGAATAGGATTTGTTGTTAGAGTTTGTTTTTATTGTCCAAATGATTGATGTTGTTGAGATAAGGATTTGTATTAATGACTGATATTAATTGTATTATATGTTGTTTTTGTTTGTTTTGCTTTCAATATCTGCTAAGAAAAGCAGTAAAATGCTCAATAAATAAGGGATTTTCTTTCTTATAATGAAGTTAGCATAAGTGACGAAATTGAACTAAGTGTTAACGAGTTCCTCCATACAATTTGACATTAAAAATAAACTAACTTCATGCTAGGTTTTGTTATGCATAAGACTGCAAGTTTTCAGCCCTTAATTTTGAAAGTTAAGCAGGCAAGGCAGTCACAAACCACTTATCTTATGCACAGACTATGAAAAACTATTTGAGTGTTCACAAATAATAATATTTTGTATAAGTTTATAATCCTACCAAAGACCTGCAGAAGAACTTTTAAGACATGAGGCATTTTCAAATGCTTTACCACAGCAAAATCTTCTAAAACAAACGTAAACAGCAATGTTTGCAAGAAATTTGTTTCAGTATTGCATTCTTAGGAGTAAAGAAGAAAATACTTCATGACAGAAGAATTTGTGATGATTGCTTCTTTCTACGTATGCCCAGCTAACATTTGGGTGATAATTTTTTGCAAAAATCTTTTTTTGATTCTCCTTAGATCATTTTTGATGATTAAAAACTGATTTATCACTTGGGTGATTGAAAAAGGATTCACTTATGATTCATCTGTATGATAAAATAATTATTTCTTGCAAATAGAGGAACAAAATGAAAAAGAAGCCGCATAAAGAAAACCAATGATTTAAAGACTACCAGAAAATTGCTCAAAAATTAATCAGCAAATCGCATCATAAATGATTCTCTGGGATGATTCATCTGTAGGGTACCATTTTCTCTCAACGGGAGTATCATTTATGATCGAAAAATGAGCTCATATGCGGTTATTTTTCCCGTAAAGCTGATTCGGAAAAGATTCGATTATGATACAAAATGCTAGCTGGGTACCATCTACATCTTACACACACTCAAACGTACAATTCCAATGGATAAAAATATTAGTTTGTGCGAATCCATTAAATTTTTGATGTGTAAACATCTATACGCTAGGGGGTAAAAATCTTTTGACTTTGATTTCTTTGCTGAGATTTCTTTGCCGAGATGCACACAGCATTGTCAAATCGGTGCGAGCTATGTATGAGTGTAGTAGTGTTTGAAAGAAGCAATACCAAGCAGAGAAACAAGTCGACCGGCTCGAAGCCGACGGTGCGCCGCCGCCGGTTATTTTTCTGTATATTTCCGTACACCAAAGATGAAAATGAACCGTAAGAGCTACGGACTTGAAATTTGGACACAATGTGTAGACATTTGGCCACTACAACAAAAAATACATGAGAGTTATAAAATAAAGGGTGTTCCAAAACGAAATTTTAAAAGTTAGTGTATTTTTATACAGACTACAACAATTAACACTAAATTTAAAAAATTTAAATCAATGGGTGTTCCATCAGTTAATGCAATTTTGACTTTGTAATTTTGACAACTTGCTGTATCTTGGAGGCCGTAAGAGCAAAACTCTTGAAATTTTCACAAACGGTAAAACTAAAAAATCAAAAAATAAAATATAAAATCGCCAAATATAAAAAAATCGCCAAAAACAAAAAAAATCGCCAAAACGAAAGAAGCACCAAATTAAAAAAAATCTCTAGGACTAAAAGAAATCGCGATCGGAAAAATCGCCAAAATGAAAAAATCCCTGAACAAAAAAATCGCCAATATGAAAAATTCGCTTAAATAAAAAAACCCCAAAAACAGAAAAAAATCTCCAAAATGAAAAGAACCCCAAAAAAACAGAAAAAAATCGCCAAAATGAAAAAAAATTGCGAAAATTAAAAAAACCCAAAAAGAGAAAAAAAACGCCAAAACGAGAAAAAAGTGATAAAACTGAAAAAAATCGTTTAAACTGAAAAAACTTTAAAAATTAAGAAAGCTAAATCAAAACAAATGATCAAAACCGAATGTGCGCGAGTCAAAGTCGCACTTTACTGAATTTATTTTAATTGCAATGCGTATACAACAACAAGAACAGCAACAACTAAACGATGAACAACAGGAATTAAAAATTAAAAAGTAAAAGTAAAGGCATTTACCATAGATGAGCACTGCAGTACCACTAAAATTTCAGTAAAAACAATAAAAAATGTTTAACAAGTAAATTTTTACTGATTACTAAAATTTTTTTCTACAATTTTTATACATTGCCTCAATGATTTGTTATATGATGAGGTGCATTGAATTTTCAGTAATCAGTAACGAAATTCTACCAAGTGGCTAAATGTTTTTCATACAAAAGTTTCAAAATTTTAATGAAAAAACTTTGTCACTTGCTACAATTTTATTATGATTACGGCCCTACGATTTTACTGGTAATGCAAATTAAATTTCATTAGCAGTAAAAATTTACTGAATTTTTTTTAGTAATCAGTAAATTTACTGCTTACTGCAATTTTGAATGCAGTACATATACATATACTGCAGTATGCCCATTTACTAACCAAATAAGTTTAATAAAACAAACAAAAAGCAACAAATTCATATGTATTTACAATATTGAAAGTTTTGATACTTTTAATTAATTAATTTAAAAAAAGATACTAAAACCATAAGTACTTCCAACTTAAAAAAAAATTCATTACTAGATGTTTACACATCTCCTCTGTGATCGGACTCACATTGATTTTTTTATAGAAAGTTGTGCTTTGCATGATTTTGAAATATTATTTACTGACGATCATTAAAATGTTGGGTAGTTTTATTAACCTTAAAGTACGCCAACAGGAGTACGAAGTTCTTTTTCATAACAATTTTTTAATATTTCATATTGCAGGCGTAAATAGAGCCCGATTTTAATGCCTATAAATTTCACATGAAATATTCGTATTCGCGAAAATTGTTTCAAATATTCGTATTCGCATTCGTATTCGCGAATATCAAAAATTGACATTCGTTACATCACTACTGACGAGTAGAAGAGAAATTGTAGACCTACTACTGGAGTTTTAGTGTTGACATAAACACATTTGGCACCAGTCTGACTGGAGGATATCTAAATCTTACACATACACACACAAACGTACAATATGCAAAATAACAAGCGCACACTCATCAACACTAACCCGTTTGATAGTTTGTTATGAACAAAAAGTCTTCCCGACATCACTTATTAACACTCATGTACACGTACACCAATACCTCCATCGTGCTTCGCTTATTATTGATTTAGTACTATAGGGTGTTTTTTTGAGGGGTATAGAACTTCGAATTGAAAGAAAACACAAGAAAATCGTTTTAATGTCCATCAATTTGGCTTTATTGGAAGGATAATTTTATGCCATTAATGTTTAAATATGATTTCGGGCATGTGGCCGCCGCGGCTGGCTCGAATAAGGCCAATTCTACAGGTCCAATTTTCAACCACTTTTTCGAGCATATGGGGCCGTATGTTGGCAATAACGCCACGAATGTTGGCTTCCAAGTCCCCTAACGTTTCTGGCTTATTGGCGTAGACGAGCGACTTCACATATCCCCAAAGAAAATAATCCAATGGTGTCAAATCACACGATCTGGGTGGCCAATTGACAGGTCCATTCCGCGAAATTATGCGCTCATCGAATGTTTCCTTCAATAAATCGATTGTGACGTGCGCTGTGTGGCATGTAGCGCCGTCTTGTTGGAACCAAAACTCATCCACATTCATGCCATCCAATTCGGGAACAAAATAGTCGGTTATCATGGCTCTATACCGGTCTCCATTAACGGTAACTGACTCTCCAGCATTATTTCGGAAGAAGTATGGCCCAATGACTCCACCAGCCCATAGAGCACACCAAACAGTCAGTTTTTGTGGATGTAATGGCGTCTCAAGGGTCTCATGTGGATTCTCTTCACTCCAAATGCGGCAATTTTGCTTGTTGACGTAGCCATTCAACCAAAAATGAGCCTCATCACTGAACAAAATTTTGCGATGAAAATCAGCATCGAGATCAATCTCATTTTCGGCCCATACACCAAAATCACGACGCATGGCATGGTCTCGCGGCTTTAATTCTTGCACAAGCTGGATCTTGTAAGGTCGCAAGCCAAGATCTTTGCGCAAAATCTTCCATAAAGTTGATGGACAAAGCTCCAATTGCTGTGCACGGTGGCGAATCGATTCATTCGGGTCCTCTTCAACACTTTGCTCTACAGCGGCAATTGTTTCTTCGGTGCGCACTGTTCGACGTCTCTGCGGATGCGTATTATCACATAGAGTAAACGTAGCGCGAAAACGATCCATGGTTAACCGAATTAATTGCTCTGATGGACGATTATGTCGACCATAAAATGGACGGAGCTTGCGGTAAACTTCGCGAACTGAACCATTATTTTCGAAATAAATTTGCACGATTTGCAAGCGTTATTCTTTTTTTAACCTGTTCATGATGAAATGGCAAACCAAACTTAATATTAATCACTTGACAGCTGACAAAATGGCCGCCAGTTAAAAAAGTGATACCAACTTAAAGTTCTATACCTCAATAAAAAACACCCATTATAATACAACAATACATTTAAAAAACAAGACATATTTACATTTAAAGACTGTTTTCGCAGGTCTCTAAAGCCTACTACGCTTATTTTTCTTTTGTGATTTTTGAAAATATTATTATTTATATTTTATAAATTATAAAATAAAATATAAATTTATATTTTATATTTTAAAAATAACAAAAGAGATGCAAGATGTTCTTATATTAATTAATTTGCACAAGTTTGTTGCATTTGCTTTAATTTTCCTTTTTGTTGTTCTTTTATTTTTACAAATCTGTGTATGAATATATATGTATGTATGTACATGTGTATGTACATACATATGTATGTATTTTATTTAATTGTTGCATTTCTGTAGTTCTTTGTTTTAATTAATCCGCGACACTTCCATCCAACACGCGTTCAAATACATTCATTCCTTCATTCGAAGTTAGATGTATGTACTTGTTTTTAATTAGTAGAGCGCATTAAAAACATAATTATAACTTATTATCAAGTAGAAAAAACAAATAATAAAACGAAATACTTATTTTAAGAAAACTGTAAAATAACTGAAAAGGGAAAACTGAACAGAATTGTTTGTAATGCAACTGATAATTGAGATACATATGTAGAAGAAGTATAAATTATTATAAAAAAATTTTTTGAAGGGAAAAATGTGTAAACGAACTAATTAATTACAAACTTTCCGATTTCATAGAAAAATATGTAAATGCAATAAAATGCGACTTTGACTCGCAAATGAAGGGGGTTCCCTACGGACACTACATACCCTGCAGGAAATTTAACTGAAACAATACTAGTCACGTGACCGGTCCCCAAGTGATAGGGACTAGTCCGAGTTCTAACACTTCCTATGAAGCGGACCAGTCACTTTTACATGGGGATGGCCTAGGATGGGGTTAATTGATACTTTTTATGCACCTTGTGACTTGTCACTGAACTATGCCATAGGCACCTATTCGGTGTAGAATAATGTAAATTATATATAAATGTCATTCCAACATTTAACTGTAACAATGAAAACTTATAATTTATTTTTTTTTATTGTTACAAATACAATTATAATTTATTTTTAAGCAGAAAATTTTTTGAGATTCGAACCGACAACCTCGCGCATTACAGGCTTGCACACTACCCACTCAACCACAGGGCCACTCATGTTTCAAAAGTATAAATACCAGTTAAGCTTAGGTTAATATCTCAGTATAGTTACTGGACTGGTTCCAAAATCACATTGAAGGGAGCAATTAACGTTATATTTACATTATTTGATAGGTCCATGTATTCAACCACATCGAACATGTTCAGTGCCGTTTACTACAATATTGCATCGAGTCCAATTTAAATTGGCTCAAGATCACGAAAATGGTGAATATGTAATCATTTACACGATATCGCTTTTTTTTCGCCATACACTTCTCCGTACTTTTGATAACACTCGCATTTTCTCAAGTCATAGAACGAGTACGTTTAGATAAATTGTCACCAAATTTTTTGCAGGGTATGGACGGACCCATTCTAAAACATGCTAAGGCAAAAAAGCTAATTTTGAGATAAACGCCTTCAAAGTTTATTGATGATATCGCGGGAATGTTATTAGATAGAAACTTGAAACTTTTTGTAATCATATAATAATAATAATTGTAAGCATATATATAATTTTTTTAATTCAATTGAACTTTATAAATTTGTCGTAGGTCGTAGTTAAAAGTGACTTAAGTAAGTCCTAAGTAAGGTTCTTTCTCACCTAAAATGGTCATCTAAGTACACTTAACATGTTTTAGTTTGGAGAAAAATTTAAATTAATTTATTTTTTGACTACTTAATTCCAAACTAAATCATGCTAAGTGTACTTAAAACATTTAAAAAGTGATATTTTTTAAAATAGACAAATTATGCTAAATACATCTTTGCTCATTCATAACTTTTGATAGAATAGTCCAATTACTATCAAAATTTTATAGAATCTAAGCTGATATACGATGAATTTAGAAATGCTATTCCCAGCATAACATGTTATGTTGACTTAGCATGTTTTGGAATAGAACCGCCGATAAGTAAATGTCTATCTATGTATGTAATCCCATACGAACTTTAGCCTATATAATCGCATATCTTACTTAATGTATACATTTTTTGAAAAATTTTAAGTACACGCCTGGTAAACTTTTTTTTTTGGTTTTGGCGGTTTTTTCTTAGTTTTGGCGCTTTTTTCGTTTCTTGGGATTTTTTCGTTTTTTAGCGTTATTTATTTTCTTTTGGCGATCTGTTACGGTTTTTGTGCGATTTATTTAAGTTTTAGCAATTTTTTTATATTTGGCGTTTTTTTTACTTTTGGCTCATTAATTAGGTTTTAGCGATTTTTTTTTGCTTTGGTGCTTTTTTCGTTTCAGCGATTTTTTGGTTTAGTTTTAGCGTTTTTGAAAATTCCAAGAGTTGCGCCTTTGACGGTTGCCAAGACACAACAAGTTGTCAAAATTACATTAACTGACAGAACACCCTTTAGTTTTCATATTTTCAATTTCAGTTTTAGTTTCTGTAGTCTGCATAAAAACACGCTAACTTTAAAAATTTCAAGTGTCATCTGTATTAGAGGGCTGCGTAAACAGTCTTGAAATGTAAATGCGTCTTGGTTTTTAAATTTATTGTTGTAGCATGTACTATACTAAACAAAGCGTTGATGCGTGTATGCTTGATATTTTGTACGTTTGAGTGTGTGTGTGTAAGGTGTAGATGGTAAGCTATTATCGGTCTAATTCATAAAAAATATTTTAGGTTTATTACAGGTTTATTTGACAAATTTCTCATAGAAATATGTCAAATAAGCGCTTAATAAACCTGAAATAAGTTTTAGGAATACGGCATTATGTGTTTAAGGGTAATTTTTTATAGAGCAAGCGCACACAACTAATGTCAATGCATGTGCGCGTTTGTATGTGCGCAGAAAAATCACTTATCATACACACATTGCGTATGAAGAAGCAAGCATCACAAATTCTTACGTCATGAAGTATTTGCTTCTTTACTCCAATACCTGCAATAACTGAAACAAATTTCTTGCAAACATTGTTGTTTAGTTTGTTTGATTTAGAAGATTTCGTTGTAGTAAAGCATTTGGAAAGTCCCTCATGTCTTAAAAGTTCTTGTAAGTGGTCTTGTGCAGGGGTCTAGTCTGTATATTACATTGCTCGCTTTAGAAAATCCATTAAGTCTTAACTGTAATATATCTGTTGTTGCAGAGGTCAAAATTGTATATATTTTGTGAAAATGAGAGGTCCGTAGCTCTTATGGTTCTCGAGAAAACAGCATGTGACAGACTGACGGATATACTGGCTACACAGAAAAAACTAAATTTCATTTTCAGTAACCAAATTCGTTGAATCAGTAAATATTTTATTTGAATGCGGTCCTACAAATAATTTTGTAAATTCTAATAAAAATTTTGTAAAAATTTTAATTAATCACAGTTCGGCTGAGAGAAAATGTTATTTCAGTGTGTTGGTGTTTATCTTGCTTGTTGATAGGAACAACGTGCTGTTGTGCGGTTGTTGTTGTTTAGTTGTTGTTTATTTTGATTGATCGTGTTGTATACATGTAAATGCCGAAAAGTAGCCGACAAACGTCGTGGCCTGTTTCTTCTCTATACAGTGTTTTGGTACAAATTAATTTAGTGGAACAGTACAGAATATTTACTGAAACTAAGTTTGATTTCAAACAAATATTTGTTTAAAATTTTTTTGGGTATAATTTTTCTGTGTAGCGGACGTCATGTCAAAAACAATAGGGCTCCATACAACAATGTTGAATTTGTTTAAAAATAAAATATGTTAAATATAACGTTGGATACAATAAAAGACAAAGACGTTTTTGGCCTAGGGGTCGTTTTACTTGCTGTTGCTTCGGCGTTTGTTTTAAAAAATGTAGTGTTCGAATGCATGGATGCCGAAGCGTTACAGAAGTTGAACAAGAATTAAAAGTTAGTGAAGAAATTGGCAAAATCTTACGATGCTTTTCTGGCTTCTGAATCTTTGATCAAACAAATTCCCCGTTTATTGGGTCCCGGTTTGAATAAGGCTGGTAAATTCCCTGGTCTTTTGTCTCACCAAGAATCAATCAGTAATTTCATTAGTGATTTCGTTTTCGTTACACGTTACAGAAATTCATCATTTTCACTTTGTTAAAAGTTCTTTTCCAAATTATTATTGTCTTCATCGGTAACGTAACGCAGCCCACATCTGGCTGTTCAAGATTTATGCATGAGTTCATATAATTTTTTTGTTTTTAGTAAAACAAGTATGAACAAGTTTTAATTAAATTTTCATTTTTGTGACAGTGGAATTTCGAATTATGAAAACTACACAGTCATCTTTTAAGTAGAAGGTACGTACGTCCGACAGTTTTCATTACTAGCTGCAGCATCCATAGAAATAAATTCTGATTTACAAATTTTTTACTGAAATTTGTTGGTTCAACGTTATGTAAACCAGAATTATTTCTCAAAGAATCAAGGTGTTAAATATAAATTCTTGTTTCCCTTAAATGAATGCATATATGCAAAGTTTGCAAGTCTTTTTAATTAACACATTTCTTATGCAAAACAAATATTTAAAAAGTTTTAGTTTTAATCTCTCTCTCTCTCTCTCTCTCTCCTTTCAAAGAAAATTTCCATTTTACTTATTTTAAATTAATACATATACTTTTGTGCTAGATATCTATTAATAAAATACCACCCCTGAAGAAGTTTGCAAAAAGCGGACAAAACGTTGGGAGAAACAAAAGATAATGTAATTTTTATTTCCTATATGGAGAAAAATACATGACCACAAATAGAAAAAATAACATAAAAATAAAAACAACAAATTGGTCAGAAAACATAACTTACTTATTTTACGTTTGCCAGGCAGAATATGCACATTACCTGTCAAAACAAAACATATGCATACATATTGTTATCTAAAATGGCAAAGGCTTCAACAAACTCATTAGACAGTTTTTGATTGATTGTAACATGACTAACGAAACTACTTTTATATACAATCTTTTATTCTATTGTGCTCAATTTATTGAAGCGAAATCGAAAGGCCACTAGTATCGGTTTCCAAATAAAAAAACAACAATGTGAGTCCGATCACAGAGGAGATGTGTAAACATCTAGGAATGAAAATTTTTTTTAAGTTGGAAGTACTTATGCTTTTAGTATCTTTTTTTAAATTAATTAATTAAAAGTATCAAAACTTTCAATATTGTAAATACATATGAATTTGTTGCTTTTTGTTTGTTTTATTAAACTTATTTGGTTAGTAAATGGGCATACTGCAGTATATATATATGTACTGCATTCAAAATTGCAGTAAGCAGTAAATTTACTGATTACTAAAAAAAATCAGTAAATTTTTACTGCTAATGAAATTTAATTTGCATTACCAGTAAAATCGTAGGGCCGTAATCATAATAAAATTGTAGCAAGTGGCAAAGTTTTTCATTCGAATTTTGAATTTTTTGTATGAAAAACATTTAGCCACTCGGTAGAATTTCATTATGAATACGGGCATTACTGATTACTGAAAATTCAATGCACCTCATCATATAACAAATCATTTAAGCAATTTATAAAAATTGTAGAAAAAAATTTTAGTAATCAGTAAAAATTTACTTGTTAAACATTTTGTATTGTTTTTACTGAAACTTTAGTGCTACTGCAGTGCTCATCTATGGTAAATGCCTGTACTTTTACTTTATAATTTTTAATTCCTGTTTTTCACCGTTTAGTTGTTGCTGTTCTTGTTGTTGTGTACGCATTGCAATTAAAATAAATTCAGTAAAGTGCGACTTTGACTCGCGCACATTCGGTTTTGAGATTTTTTTGATTTAGCTTTCTGCTTTTTTTAAGTTTTTTCAGTTTAAACGATTTTTTTTCAGTTTTATTGCTTTTTTCTCGTTTTGGTGTTTTTTTCTCTTTTTGCGTTTTATTAATTTTCGCATTTTTTGTTTCATTTTGGCGGTTTTTTCCTGTTTTTGGGGTTTTTTTATTTAGGCGATTTTTTCATATTGGCGATTTTTTTGTTTAAGGATTTTTTTGATTTTGGCGATTTTTC
The DNA here is from genome assembly GCA_949987645.1 of Tachina grossa. Taxonomy (NCBI): domain Eukaryota; kingdom Metazoa; phylum Arthropoda; class Insecta; order Diptera; family Tachinidae; genus Tachina; species Tachina grossa. The sequence continues at coordinate 183,675,402 of OX465274.1, forward strand.
CGATTTTTCGCGATTTATTTTAGTCCTAGAGATTTTTTTAAGTTGGTGCTTTTTTCGTTTAAGCGATTTTTTTTTGTTTTTGGCGATTTTTTTATATTTGGCGTTTTTATATTTTTTTGATTTTTTAATTTTACCGTTTTTGAAAATTTCAAGAGTTTTGCTCTTACGGTTTCCAAGATACAGCAAGTTGTCAAAACTACAAAGTCAAAATTGCATTAACTGATGGAACACCCATTGATTTAAATTTTTTAAATTTAGTGTTAATTGTTGTAGTCTGTATAAAAATACACTAACTTTTAAAATTTCGTTTTGGAACACCCTTTAGTTTATAACTCTCATGTATTTGTTGTTGTAGTGGCCAAATGTCTACATATTGTGTCCAAATTTCAAGTCCGTAGCTCTTACGGTTCATTTTCACCTTTGGTGTACGGAAATATACAGAAAATAACCGGCGGCGGCGCACCGTCGGCTTCGAGCCGGTCGACTTGTTTCTCTGCTTGGTATTGCTTCTTTCAAACACTAATACACTCATACATAGCTCACACCGATTTGACAATGCTGTGTGCATCTCAGCAAAGAAATCTCAGCAAAGAAATCAAATCAAAAGATTTTTACCCCCTAGCGTATAGATGTTTCACATCAAAAAAAATTATTTAATAAAAAATTGCACTTACAGCCTCATGAATTTGAGCGAACGATATGTACACACATATCTACTCTGTGTAAACAAAATAATTAAAGAAAGAATATTTTGTGGTTTATAAACCACAAATTGTGTTTTGAGAAAAATCGCTATTTGAATATAAAATCTCTTTTCTTGTTTTCATCGTCACTAATAACTAACCAGTATTGCCAGCTGTTAGAAAAAAACTAAATGGTGTAAAATAAAGCCAACAAAAGGGTGATAAAATTTATTATACAAATTACAAAATTTCTTTGTTACGTAAAAATATTCCTACAGGGTTAAAGCAAAGAACTATCTGGAAGTATTTAACTAAAGCACTAAACGTACGTCTGTCTGTGCGATTTTTTCTTTGCTTTTGACGCTTTTTTCATTTCTTGACTTTTTTATATTTTTGGCGTTTTCTTAGTTTGACTTTCTTTTTAGTTTTTGGCGATTTTTTGGGTTTCTGGCGATTTATTTTAGTTGTAGTGGTTTTTGTTTACTTTTGGCGCTTTTTTTCATTTTTGGCATTTTTTTATAGGTTTTCTTATCGGCGATTTTTTTATGTTTGGATTGCTATCGTAGCAAAAACAATAGGGTTCCTTTTCACCTTTGGTGTACGGAACCTTAAGAAAGATGATTCCAGGGTTGGAAAATTTAAACTTTTTTTTCATATATAAAACTAACGAGATCAAATAAAACATATTTTGTATATTAGAAAGAAATAGTTTGGTGCACGAAATCTGAAATATCTAAAAGGACAATTTCAGGGTTGGACAATTTAAACTTTTTTTCGTATATAAAAGTAATTGGGTCAAAACATGATACAATTATGCTAGGTACATGCATGACTACAACAAAAATACAACACCAAAAAACACATGTATTTTGTTGGTATAAACAAACGAATAATTGTCAGAAACAGATGCCTTTTGCTTTTAAAAATAACAATTACAGAGTATCTAAAGTACAATTGCTGACGCGGCATTCCTGCATGATTATAGTTATTCAGTGTTGCCAATCTGTGTGTAGTTAGACAGTGTGTAATTTCTACTCACATGTGTAGGCCGTGTAATTCTACTTTGGGTTCTATTTTTATTTATTTTTGCTTTAATTCTAACCTACACAAAAGATGTGTAGTGTAATTTTCTTCGATGTGTGATTGGAGACACAGCCATGTGAGAATTCATTGGCAACACTGTAATCATTTTATTCACACACATACACTAACATTTTTGCAGCTTGTAAACCAAGTTTGACAACTATTTGCATTGTATACATTAACAGGCTGGGCTTGTGCATGTACCTGTTATAATTGTATCATGGGTCAAAATAAACATATTTTGTATCTTAGAAAAAAAATGGATTGATATAAGAATTGAGAAAACTCTAAAAGGCTGATTCCAGGGTTGGAAAATTTTAACTTTGTTTTGTATATACAAGTAACTAGGTCAAATTAAACAGTTTTTGTATCCTAAAAAAATATATTGATATAGGAAGTCAGAAAATTCTAAAAGTGTGATTCCAGGCCTGGAAAACTTAAATTTTTTTATTATACCTATATAGCAGTAACTAGGTCAAATTAAACATGTTTTGTATCTTAGAAAGAAAAGGATTTGTATAAGAAATCAGAAAAATTTAAGTGGAAAATTCCATGGAAAATTTATTTTTTTTTTGTAAGTAAAACTAATTAAATCAATTGATATTTTCTTGTTATTTATAAATTAACTATGTTTTATGTTTTAGAAAAAAAAAAAATTTGGTATAAAAATCGAAAGTAACTAAAAATAAAACACAGCTCCAGAGCTGGAAAATTTTAATTTTTTTTTTGGTATATAAAACTTACTAAATAAAAATATTTTCTTTTCTTTGTTAATTATTTCTGATTAAAATTCATTCTAGTTCAATTTAATTAAATAGTATGTATCAATTAAACATATTTTATATATTAGAAAGCAATAAATTTGTATTAAAGATCAAAAATATCAACAAAAAAAATGATTCCAGGGTTAGAAAGTAAAAACTTTTCGTTGGTAAAGAAACTAACTAAATTAAAAGCATTTTTTTTTCAATTAAAGTTTTTTAGGAAGATATCAACTTGAGTATTTTTTTAATATCTGTTCAATTTTGATATGAAAATTTAATTTAACCAATAACATTGACAATAATTAATTTCACAAAGCTTTGTGATATGTTGCTTATTATAATCTCATCAAAATATTATGTTTCAAGTCGATGGTAATACGAGTCCTTATTAATTTTTAGTAAATAGAGGTAACATAAAATATATCGCTAAAGAAGAGGCATAATTACAATTAAAGGTCATGTTCCTTTTCATTGTTTGTGAAGCTGTTTATTTTCTGCTGAAGAAAATTTAAATTTTTTTTGGCAGTACTAATGCTTAAAGTCTATACAAATAAAGTACTCCTGTATATACTCATGTGTAGTTGAATAAATACTTGGAGTAATTTTATTGTTATGTGTGCGAATATACATAGCTGATGAAGTGCATAAAATTTACTTATAGTTTTTTGTGCTGCATAACGAAAGAAATGTGTTGTTGTTGTTTTTAGTTTTACGTATTCAATTTAAAATTGATGAACAGGTTTGCTTGTAATATGAACTCAAAAAAAAATCGTCTTTGCTTTTTGAAATTATATCACTTGGGTACTGTCAAATATTTTAGGTGAAATTGTTTAAATTTTCTCCCAAGAAAAAGAACAAAATGAGTTTGTAGTTTTTTAAGCTTATATTAACTAAACATACAAAAATAATTTTTTAATGGATTAATTATTTTTAAAGAACGTGTTTATATTATTTTGTTGTCAATAAAAGGGCTTAAACACTTTAAGTTAATACACACACGACTTGCTTTCAATTATCAATAGCTAATAAATAACGTTAGAGTTTCACTTTACCATACGCAGGGGTTTGTTTTCTACCTTAAAACTTTTTTTTTAAACTGTTAAATATTTATATTACTCTTACTACTAAATCTTTTTTTTTTTTGTAAATACAAATACTATAACTGAAGTTCAGACGTGCTTAAAATAAATAACTACTCTCCAAATATAAAACTAATTATTATTAATTTTTTTTTATAATGCAAGGCACACACATATTTTCTATTTCAACTACACTTCTTTCCACTTTATTTTTTATAAATAAAAAAAAAAAAAATGTTTAGGTATTTGAACAAAAATATATGTGTGTAAATATTAACACTTTTTGCGGTTTGGTTTGTTTGTTGTTTACGTTTTTCTTTTTGGAATTTTATGGCTTGAGATACATTTTGGTTTTTAAACCCCATTCATTCATTTACCATTCGTTAACCTTTTTTATTATTTGCCTCTCACTTATCGCTAACAATTTTTTTTAGCATATTTTCTTTTTTTTTTCTTTTCTATTCTAGTGTTTAAACATCAAGTTTTGTTTCTTTTTTATTTTGAAATATTCGCACTTTATTCTTCGTGTGATGAAGAGTTTTTTTGTGTGTGTTATTTGTTTGAGGACTGCTTTCTTTCAACTGAAAGTTTTGCTTGGGTTTCATGTTGTTTATATGAACTTGAATTTTATATTTAGTCTGCTATTTATTCTGCAAAAAAAAAAAAAATTAAAATAAAAATAAAATAAAAAAAGAATTAGCTGAAATTTGAGAGTAAATAAATATATTCTTAGCAACCTGTTTATGTTTTCTATTGGATTTCATACCAAAATTTGTGCAAGATTTAAGAGAATACATAAAAAATATACATTTTTTTAAAATAAATCAATTTATTGTCATGTAGACCAAAATGAATTGAACTTAAAGTAATCTGTCTACACTTGTATATTTGTATTGTATTGGCTAGTCTGGTTAAAGTGTACGAAGTAAATGTGTTTAGAAACGCCCTTTTGCCGTTACGAATATAAAATACTAATATACTCACTCATTTAAAGATTTTATTTATTTCGAATTTTTGCATATTTTGTCTACTTTTAGATATTAAAGTAAAATTTCGAGCATTGCTATATAAAGAGACGGGTAGTAAGATTTTACGGCTTCTACATCTGTAGAACATTTTAAAAATTTAAATAGCGGTTGAAAGCACCCTTTTGACTCCTACATAAAAAAAGTATATGTATAAGTAAATTTAAATTTCACCAATTATAGTAATTTATTAAACCAACCAATTTGAAGCAGTTTAAAAAAATTCACTCCTATAATTTGTTTTTAAACAATTTCTGTAGTAACTTTACTGCAAAACTGTGGGTAACACATTAAAAATTTTCAAAATAAACATTATAGCGCAGCATACTTTTGGGATAACTACAAATTAACTCTTTAAATCAGTCATTGTACAACCACCTCACAATCTCTTAACCCTAGACGCACTTTCTTATTTTTATACCTATAAGCACTTTCTTCGTCGAATCGATGAAGTGCATTTTTTATATGGCCCAAACGCTCCCATTTAAAAAAAAATATATAAAATTTTGGTTTTATTGGAAAAACAATTTAGTTTTTATTCGTATTAAACATAAAGTTTGCTTATTTCAATGTAACTTAAAACGAATAAACAAAAAAAATTTAACTTTAAGTTTTTTTTTACTTTTCTTTTAAATAGTAAAAAAAAAATCACAAAAGACAGTATTTTAAATAAAAAATTATTTCAAGCATTTATTGAAATCTAAAAACTGACACTTAAAACTAAAAAATAAACTTAGTTTGGTTGGAATTTTCAGTCATTTAGTGCAAGAGGCACAGAGATCAATCGTCGATTTGACGAAAACAAAAAAAAAAAAAAAATACTTACACTCATGTAACGAGACTGCACATGTGCACAATTCAGCAGCTTGGCAATGAAGAGAGTTATAAGAAAAATGAGCACACAGCAATGAGTAACAAAGAAAATAAATGAGAAAGAGTAAACGATGTTCGTCGATTCGACGAAGAAAGTGCGTCTAGGGTTAATAGCTATTCAGTCTTGTCTACGGGATCTAGAGCAGTGTCCCGCAAAATAAAATATGTTTGTATTGGTGAGAAAAATGAGAGTAAAATAAACTTGCACTTGAAGAAAACTTTTGTAATATAAAATACATTATGTGGTTATTAGTTGTTTGAATTTTTTTTTTGTACATAAGCAATTTAATAAAAACTTAAATAAAAAGTAAAAATTTAATAACCATTCAACAAATTTAGTGTATAAATTCAAAATTAAATCTATTTACAGATCTGTGGATACTATTAAAATGCCTTTTTAATCTATTTTCCCTATTATTTTTTAATGTTTCATAACATAAAATGCATTGCATATTGCGAAAAGCATTTTTCATCACGAAATATTTCTTAGCTTCCATAATTATATTATACATTTTTTGTCTGTAGAAATTTATTAAATTTTAACTTTAATTTCGTTCCGTGTGCTCAAAAAAACTAAACCAAAAACTAGGAAAAAATTAATACATGCATGCACAACTTAATTCGTCGCTTGCTCAGTGACGACTAAATGAAAGAGCATAAGCATGTATGTGATTTTCATCTGCACAATTGTGCTATGGCTTGCTGGCTACTGATCTAGAGAATAATTTTCGTATACACTGAATCCTCTCATAATGGACACCTCCCGTAACCGGACGGCTCCCTCTAATAACGGGAAAAGTTTTGTAGATCCAAAATTAAAATAAAAGAATGTTCACTGGACAAAAATACCACGACGGTGAATTATGAGAGGTTTCACTGTATTTTTTTTTTCTTAAGGTTTTTAGAAAATATCATGACCCTGATTGTAGCATTTCAGATGTTTTTGACAAAACCTAGACAAAGCCCAAATTCTTGGTATTGACGTGACGTCATTGTGGACAGCTGTACCCGGATTCTGTAATTTTTTGCCAAAATTTTTCTTTAGTCAATTAAACTTTTGTTAAAAAATCCTATTGATTAAAAGTGTGATTAAAACTTTATTGCAGTAAGTTAAACTTTTGTTTAAGAATTCAATGAATTAAAAAGTTTGATCTACATAATTAAATTTTTAATTGATTTGGTTTTTAAATGCGAGAAAATTCTGTCATATTGTAGTTTGAGGAAGCCAAATTACATTTAAAATTTTTTTTAAGAAACAAAATCTCTCTACGTTTTACACATATACTTGTGCTCTTAATTATGAAAGTAGTCAAATTCATATATATATATATTTCTTAGGTCGAGATATTTAGTACATTACATTTGAAAAAATCAAAAAATTTTTTCTATATTATGCAACATTTTAATTTAGAGTTGTCCTACTCTCTATTAATATAAATTTATTTAAATTTTTTTAAACATCTACTGACGTTTTTTAATGATTTATCTAGTATTTTGAAGCAAAAATGCATATACAGGGTGAGCCAACTTAGACTGGCTGATTTGAAATGCTTATAATTTTTGTATTTTGTATTTTTTTTTATTATTTATTTCTTGCAGATAATACAGAATTTTATAAAATTTTATAATGTCATAATACTCAGTGAAAGAACGTGTAAAAATTGTTGAATTTTATTATGTTTCCGTACGAGCAATTGTTACAACGCAAAGAAAATACCGTCAGCATTTTAATACTGCAGAGGCTCCCAGTGTAAACATGATAAGAAGCTTAATGACCCGTTTTGAGAATTTGGGTTCAGTGGGTAATGAATTACGAAGAAATATTGTTCGTCCTGTTGATCTGAAGATGTTTCCATATAAAATTCAATTGGCCCAAGAATTATTGCCGCGGGATGCACCACAAAAATTATGAGCATTTCAAATCGGTCAGTCCAAGTTGGCCCACCCTGTACATAACTAAGACCACTTTCATAATTAAAGACACATTTTTATTTTTTAGTTCGATATTCGTTAACTTCTTCAGGATATTTCCTAAATTTCTAAAATCCAAATTTAATACTCAAATTTCCTTCTTCTAGAGCCACGTAAATTGCTATTTATAAAAATTTTACTTCCTATATAGAAAATGCAGATCTATTACCTAATGTTTTTCCCACTGTGCCAGTAAATATATAGGAAACTAGATGACTAGCCATATTTGGGGTATTCACAAGGGTGTCTTAAGTGTCTTAAGTGTTATAAAGTGTTAACATTTTAACATAGTTTAAAAAAATTGTTGTTGTGGCTCAAACAAAAAGGTCATAAAGTAATAAGACTTTCTCAGCTATGTTTATTGTTTGTCATAACTACATGTAGAAATGCGTGAGAGTTTACCAAAGGAATTGAGAGAGAGAGTAAGAAATGTACAAGGTGTTAAAACCAAAATACAAATAAGTACAATATTTATAATTGTAAATTATAAGGGGTCGCTCACAGCAGTCATATATTTTCGTTTTATAACTTTAAAACGTGTTAATTTATGAGTAGCATTTGAATACCCCAATTATGTTTATTATTGCTCCCTCTAGCTACTGCTAGTTTCAGTTTAAATTCCATAATATGTTGTATATATATGTATCTGTTAAAACAACATTTCAAATATGCCTAAATGTATGCAACGAACTTTATTGATGTAACGACGTGTACATAAATACATGTTAAGGAAATGTAAACACATCACTGGAATGTTGTAATTCAATAACATTATAATTATTGAACTGAAATTAATACGTAATAAATTTCCAGTGAAATTGTTGTGCGGAAAACATTAAATTGACATTTATTCCAACATTTTACAATTTATTATAATTAACTTATTTTCTGCTTAATGCTAGGAACACAATTGGAACTAACGACGAATTTCGTCCACGTCGACGAATTCGTCGGTAAGAATTGCTGCGTAAATTCGTTGTGTGAAGCACAATAACGACCAGTGCTGCCAGATAAAATTATCGAAAAATCGTCGAAATCCCGATAAACTATAAAATAATCGTCATTTTGTACTTGAAAAATCGTCACAAAAATCGCACAAATCAAAATGAATTTTTTAACGTGTATACTACGCCGGGTCGATTAGTATGGGTAGAAAAAATTTAAAAATCGTTTAGTAAAAACGAAATCTACATATCGCTACCTTAATATAGAAATGCCCTAACGGATTATTTTTTTGAAATCGTGATTTTTACATTTTTCGATACATAAGATTTCTTCTATCGAAAAATACAAAAAACTCGATTTCAAAAAAAAAAAAAAAAAAAAAAATTCTAAGAAAATTTTGCAATGAAACCATGGGTGTAAAATCAAACCCTATACCGCGCATCTCGACATGCAAATTTATTTCCTCTTCCTGAGCTTTTTGTTTGGGGCTACTGCCTGCCTTATTTGAAGACATTTACTTTAAAGATGAAAATGGGGAACCAAATATTATGGATAAGTCTAAGGTAGCTCGCGAAAAAATTAATAGCAGGAAGTACGTGAAGAATGATTCGAATTTAGTTAGCAGCATTTATTTCAGTACATACATTTTTTTATTGAAAAAATTTTAATTTAAAAAAATTGTTTTAAAGAAGAGGAAATACATTTTCATGTCGAGAGGCGCTATATAGGTATTGATTTTAGACACGTGGTTTTTTTGAAGAATTTTCTCAAAATTTCGTGTAGATTACGTTTTTGCTATACGATTTTTGCAAAATAAAATCGACATGCCCTAGCGTATACACATGTTTTATTTTACATGTTTATTGAGAAATTGAAACCATTGTCCTTTTTTTAAACCCTTATAACTTTTTTCCACTCAGTGGTAAATTATGAAAAATATTGCTAACTTATGTCCAAGTCTTGGTGTCAGTAGTCTTGATGCCCGAAATTTTTTATCATTGATACAGAGTATCGATATAAAATAAAGAGTGTGCAAAATTACACTAAAATCTTTTAGAAATGAATTGAAATAGTCGCTTTTTTATAAAAGAACTGCAATATTTGGACTTTTAAAAAATCGTCAATTTTAAGGGGAAAATCGTCAAATCGTCATTTTGATATTTTTGGTAGAGATGTGCACGTGAGTGTTTTCTGACTCACGACACGCACGCTCACGCAGAAAAATATTTTACTCACGCACTTTCACGCACGAATGATTTTGAAAATTTTGACGATCACGCACGCTCACGAATAAAATATTTTTAATCACGCACGAGTGGTTTACAACTTATCACGATCACGCACGCTCAAGAAAAAGTATATGTATAATATAATTTTCATGTTTTTTGGGTTGAAAAATAGGTTCTTACACATCGTCACCTAAAATCCAAAAGGCCGTAACAACCAAAAAATTCAAAATAGACTTTTTGATTGATTATGATGTGATTAACCAAAATACATATTTTCCTAAAATTTTACTCACATATGTTTAAAAATACCGATTTTATTCATTATTCAATTTGGCATCTTACATACATGTAAATAGAATAAATTTATGAAGTTTTTTGCTTCTCCTGTAAAATAGTAAAAATTGTACTTACGGCCTTTTGGATTTTAGGTGACGATATACATGTCTATGCATATATTTATGCTCGTGTTTTTGTAAAATTTACAATGTAAATTAAAATAAAGCAAAGTTAATTTAATATCGTTTTAAATATTCGTATTCGCGGATATCATTTTAAATATTCGAATTCGAATTCTCGTATATCAAAAATTGACATTCCGCACATGTATGTATGTATGTATATATATATAATATAAATGTGAAGGTAAGACGTATGATCAATTAAATAAATGATAATCAAATAAACGAGAAAAGCATATTAAATGAGAAAACATACAAATTACTAAAATATTTCTGTTACGTAACATTTTCAAAGACTCCCCCCCACCACCACTATAACAAATCATAGCAAAACTCGAACCCCACCCCTCCCCCCTACAGCGTTACGTAATGTATGGACGGCCCCTAAATCAAAAAACATTTTCTGCGGTACAATTCGTCAGTAGTATTGTTGACAAAGGCACTGTTGAATCAGTAGTGTTTCTCAATTGATACTTCCTACAGGGTATCTAAGAAACATACATACATACTTACAAAGGTGTATGAACCCATCAAACAAAATGCTGCGAATTCGTAAAGAATTCGTAACGATTGGTCGACAAAATCTTCCGATTTCGGCACCGAAATATTACCGAAATCGTTAATGTTTAAAAAAAAATTTTTCAGAAATGTCTTCACGAATTCGGTACGACAAGTCTGACCTCGGAAAAAGTCGAAACATTTTATTTGGGGGTATTCATTGTGTTTATAAGCTCATACTACCATACATATTACTATACATACATATGTATATGCATTTATTATTATAAAATAATTTATTTCAAATGATTGAATACAGTTACATATGTACCTATGCAGGAATGTTATCTCTTGAGAGCGTGAGAATTCGTTCGTGATTATTAAAAAACAGCTCACGCACGATCACGCACGAATAAATTTTTTTCAGTCACTCTCACGCACTCACGCGTGACTAATTATAATATTTGATCACGAATCACGTGAATCACGCGTGACTCACGCGTGACACGATAAAATCACTAAATTTGCACATCTCTAATTTTTGGCACCAAAAATCGTCAAAATGACGATAAATCGTCAAATCTGGCAGCCGTGATAACGACGAATTTACTCAGCAAATTCAGCTCTTATAATTGATAAAGTTGGTTATTGTCAGTGTGACCATATTAGCTAATTTTGGGCTAAATTTAGCTTATCTCTTCTAGATTTAGCTTTAAAATTTTTATTAAGCTCTTAGCTTTTTGTTTTAGCTTTTTTTAAAAACGGATTTAGCTTTTTTAAGCCTTTTTTAATCCAAATTGCGTATTCTCTAAAAATATATTAAAGACATACGTGATTTAGCTTAATTTTATTTTAAAATCCGGTCACACTGTTTATTGTGTATGTAAAGAAAGTGAGAGAAAATTGTTTTTTCGTCGTTCGTGGGCCTTCAAAATAAAAATAAATCTATCTCATGCATTAAACACATTCACCACAGCAGGCTACACGAACACACGACTTCAAATGCCGCTAGCAGCATTTGTCGCCTCGTAGCCGACTACTTAATTATTTTGGAGACGGCAGCAGCACCATCTGCAGCATTTATAAAAATTAATTACTCTTTTAAAATGTACTTATTTCACGTAAAAGTACAAAAATGAATCAATTTATTCTTCACATCAATTTTCGGATATTGTTTCTGTTAAATAATATGAAATAATTGTACAAAATCATTCATTCAACATTTTGTATTGCACTGGCAATACTGAATTTTCTCATTGTAGCCAACAAAATAGAAATTAGTTTAATTGGACTACAAGGACAAAATCAGCATAGACAATAACCTGCCGCCATGTTGCCTTGCTGTCTTCAAAAGAATTATTCTCATATAAACATGTGTATTATATCCTTGACATTTGGTAGTCGGTAGCTTGCTGTGGTGAATGTGTTTAATGCTTCAGAGTTCGTCGCGCACGACGAATTTCGTTCTACGGCGGTGTTGTGTTCATTTTCATATGAACAAATCTGTTTTATTTTTTGTGACGAAAGTTCGCACCGAAAAATTCGTCATTCGTCCCAGTTGTGTTCCTAGCATAAGGTTGAGCACAGTGCTTCGATGCTTTGTAACAATGGGATACAAATAATGGGTGTTTTTTATTGAGGTATAGAACTTTAAGTTGGCATCACTTTTTTAACTGGCGGCCATTTTGTCAGCTGTCAAGTGATTAATATTTAGTTTGGTTTGCCATTTCATCATGAACAGGTTGACAAAAGAACAACGCTTGCAAATCGTGCAAATTTATTTCGAAAATAATGGTTCAGTTCGCGAAGTTTACCGCAAGCTCCGTCCATTTTATGGTCGACATAATCGTCCATCAGAGCAATTAATTCGGTTAACCATGGATCGTTTTCGCACTACGTTTACTCTATGTGATAATACGCATCCGCAGAGACGTCGAACAGTGCGCACCGAAGAAACAATTGCCGCTGTAGAGCAAAGTGTTGAAGAGGACCCGAATGAATCGATTCGCCACCGTGCACAGCAATTGGAGCTTTGTCCATCAACTTTATGGAAGATTTTGCGCAAAGATCTTGGCTTGCGACCTTACAAGATCCAGCTTGTGCAAGAATTAAAGCCGCGAGACCATGCAATGCGTCGTGATTTTGGTGTATGGGCCGAAAATGAGATTGATCAATCTCGATGCTGATTTTCATCGCAAAATTTTGTTCAGTGATGAGGCTCATTTTTGGTTGAATGGCTACGTCAACAAGCAAAATTGCCGCATTTGGAGTGGAGAGAATCCACATGAGACCCTTGAGACGCCATTACATCCACAAAAACTGACTGTTTGGTGTGCTCTATGGGCTGGTGGAGTCATTGGGCCATACTTCTTCCGAAATAATGCTGGAGAGTCAGTTACCGTTAATGGAGACCGGTATAGAGCCATGATAACCGACTATTTTGTTCCCGAATTGGATGGCATGAATGTGGATGAGTTGTGGTTCCAACAAGACGGCGCTACATGTCACACAGCGCACGTCACAATCGATTTATTGAAGGAAACATTCGATGAGCGCATAATTTCGCGGAATGGACCTGTCAATTGGCCACCAAGATCGTGTGATTTGACACCATTGGATTATTTTCTTTGGGGATATGTGAAGTCGCTCGTCTACGCCAACAAACCAGAAACGTTAGGGGACTTGGAAGCCAACATTCGTGGCGTTATTGCCAACATACGGCCCCATATGCCCGAAAAAGCGGTTGAAAATTGGACCTGTAGAATTGGCTTTATTCGAGCCAGCCGCGGCGGCCACATGCCCGAAATCATATTTAAACATTAATGGCATAAAATTATCCTTCCAATAAAGCCAAATTGATGGACATTAAAATGATTTTCTTGTGTTTTATTTCAATTCGAAGTTCTGTACCTCTAAAAACACCCTTTAGAAGCAGTTATCGCAGATATTTGAAATTTATTATAACATACTTTAGTAAGAAAGCAAAGAAGACAAAAGACACTCCTTCCTCACATGTGTATAGAAACAATTACAGATTTTATAAAATTTTCTTTTAACATTTTATATGAGGGTCTTAAAAGCAAAGGGATACAAGTGCCAAAACTAAATTTTTTTTTTCTCAAAATTTAACATGTGATTAATTTTATTGTAATATATTGATTATATTAAAAAAATTATATTAACTTAAAAACAGTTGGAAAAACATTAAATAATTTTTTTTAATGCGAGTCGAGATCAGTTGGTCAACTTAGGTCCATTTTTGCAAAACAAAAAATTGCCAACAATTGTAATAATATACTGCATATATTTCAAATCATTTGTAATAGTCGAAAACATTTTTATTCTTTTGGTTATCAAAAATGTTAAAATGATCAGCCACAAACACCTTTAAAAATTTAATTTACAGGGCTATATATTTTTTTTTTTTTTAAATCTTACAACAAAAATAAATAACTTAAGCTAGAAATAAATATATTTTCTAAAATACTTAAACATACATATAAATAATTAATTTGTTTATTTAAAATATCATTCCACTTTAATGGGTCGTCTCAGATTTTGAGGCAAATTGAAATTTAAAGTTCTGGCATAACCACCATAACCACCGTAAGCACTGCCACTGTGACCAATAACTCCACCAACACCATCATCATGACCCACTAAATGCGAATGACTGGATGTATAAATGGGTTTTGCAACAATTTCATAAGTGTGCGTTTTGCCTGCGCTGATGGCCAAACTTTTCAGACCCACCACTGTCGAAATGGTTAAGGCCATTAAAGCTGTTATCAAAGCTTTGCCGGCGACTAAACCAATAAATGCAATAGCCAGGGCAATTATGGTGCCTAAAGGGATTAAAAAAATAAATGTGTTATTTTGTTTATTTATGTTTATTTATACAATAAGAAATAATAGCAAGTTTACCCTTCATCATAATGCCAGCAGCAAACAACATTTCCAGACCAGCCTTTTTGGCAAAATGACCCTTGCGCTCCGTTTCGATTAGAGAACGAGCTTCCTCAATAGTTTTATCATCGATTAATTTAAAGCGCAGATAATAAGTTTGCAAGAAATTATGGATCTTACTGATAATGTAACCATTTAAGCGGGCATTTGGATTGTTGGGGTAACTGCGGGCAACCTCTGGAATGAGAAATTAATAAAATATTAAATAAAATTCTACTATGCTAATGCAGATAGATCATCAGGGACCTTTACCCAAAGCTTCTTAGAACAACTAGAGTTATTATATTATAAACTTTCATTTAAACAAATGAGAAGCTCAATAACAAATAACAAAGTTGAAACAAGAACTCAATAATCAACGTGTTTTTTTATTTTCTTACTTTACTATTGCTACATTGGCTGACTTTTTTTTCAGCTTCAAATTGTAGTTGTAAAAGTGTGTAAAAAGAAAATAAATGTAAATAACAACAACAGCTATTTAAGAATAGAGTGTTGCCACACAAGTATTTTTTTGACCGGGTGCAGTCAAATTAATAATTAGTGTTTTTTATGGGAATTGTTACAATTTAAGTTTAAAATTTTTAATTTAAGATCATTAGTGCGTTTAAAAAATTTTAAACTTAAATTTTAACAATTCCCATAAATAAAATCACTAAAAATTCTACTATGTTTCTGCTAATTTAAGAAAGTTGTAACTAGGGAAAAATATATATGTGACGCGCAAAATAGAAAGGGATCTAATGATAAAAACCGGTTTTGTTTAGGACAGCCATTTTAAAGATTTAAATACGTGTATCTTTGGTGTACCATCACATCATAAAACGCGCATATCTCTGGGAGGGTACACTTTTGGGGCATGGGATCGGGCTGATTCGATGCTCAGATGTTGTCCACATCAAAAAAAAAAAAAAAAAGTGAAAATTTATTTTTTTTACCCTAAGTTCCTTTTCTCTATGCGCTGTCACACATATATATATATATATATATATATAGAAAAGTATCATTAGATCTGGTATCGCCAAAATAACTCACGCTCTCTTACTAGTTCCAAATTTCCCTTCGTAGATATTTGTAACAATGAATCGTAGACATTTTAAAATGACAAATAAAATGATAAATAATGATAAAACTATAGTTTTAAGTACTCTTTGAGTATTGGCCCTCAAACAACTATAAGTACGCATAGTTAAAAATAAAAACCATACTCATACGCTAACATTCATATAAATTTTAAACTAAATAGGTTTAACTATAGACAACAACAACAACAACACATATCTTTCATTATGCAGAACCAACGACTAAAAGTAAAACTTATACTTTTAATCAGCTACAATAACACACATAAGTATAAAAATACTCTATGAGTATTTATTCGACTACACATGAGTATTTATACAGGAGTATATTAAATTTCATAGAATTGAATTGTTAATATGCTAAAATGGCAATGGTAATCAACTGATTACATGACGTGATTACAAATTGCTGTTCGATAATTCTCGACTGCGCTAAAAACGTTTCTAACTACTTTTGTTTGCAAAAATGTGCATATCCTGGATATTATATTTAAATAAAAAATCCTAGCTACTACTTCTATTCATAAAAGTTGGCTTAATTTA
Source organism: Tachina grossa (assembly GCA_949987645.1). Classification (NCBI taxonomy): domain Eukaryota; kingdom Metazoa; phylum Arthropoda; class Insecta; order Diptera; family Tachinidae; genus Tachina; species Tachina grossa. Next base: position 183,691,598 of record OX465274.1, read on the forward strand.
TATGTCTTCTATTTCAAGATAAAAAATTTTCCGGAGAATATGTAGTGGCTTTCCTAAAAGTTATTTTTTAAACATTTCTCCATCGACTTTGCATCATATTTTGACGGTTTAAGGTCCTGGCAGCCTATTCTGACTATTTCCTCAATGATGTCCGTATAGATTCGCTTGCTAATATTTTGACTACTAATCGGGTTATTCGATTTGCAAAATTTGACGAGCATCTGTAGCTTAGCGCGAATTACAGTGATGGCCTGCAATGTCAACCCATTCCATTTTTATTTTTAGAAAGGTTTAATAGAATCTTTTTTATATCAATCTTGTCTACACGCTCTCAAAAACAATTTTGTGGCAATGACAGCCTATTTTCGTTCAGTAAGGTATGGAAAATAGTATAAGCCCGTCAATAGCAATCAGTTGTTTTCAACAATGGGTAACAAACCCAAATTTGTTGGTATTGCATTGGCTTGACGTCGATGTTGACAATTGGAATAAGGATGACTTTTAAATTAAAAACTTAACTGCTGCTATAAGATATTTAATTAGTTAAATTTAATTGATTCAATTACACTGTTAATTGATTCAATTATATTTTTGAATCAGTTCAATTGTGAATTGATTTTATAGTATTTTTTGTTTGTAATTTTGACCAGGAATTATTTCTTAATCAAGCTTAAGGTGAATTTAATTTAAATGTGTATTTTTTTTAGTTTAACTAAACTTTTTTTTTATAAATTCAATCAAATTAAATTTAATTAAATAAAATAAAATTATTAATTGAATGAAAGCTTTTATTAATTCAATTATAGTTTTATTTAATAAAAATAAAACATTCGATAGGATTTTTAATTGTACCAATTAAATTTTTCATTGATTCTATTAAATTTTAAATTGATTCAATTAAATTGAATTTATTTAAATTTCTAATGGATTCGATTAAATTAAGCTGAATTAAATTTAATTAAAAATATTTTTAATCGATTCAATTAAATTTGTAATTAATTTAATTAAAGTTTGAATTGTTTCAATTTAAATTTTAATTGATTTAATCAAATTTTTTTTTTTATTAATTTTAATCAGGAATCACTTCTTAATCGGACTGAAGTTCAATTAATTTCTAATATGAAATTTTTTATTAATTTAATTACGTTTTTTTTAAATTGAATTAAAGTTTTTATGAATTCAATTAAACTTTTATTTATCAAAAATTAAAAATTTTACTAATTCGATATTATTTTTATCTCATTCAATTAAACTTAAACTTAAGCTTTTAATTGATTCAATTAAAATGAACTCAATAATTCAATAAACACATTTGATTTGTTTTGATTTTAATTGAATATTTTTGCTAAGAAATTTTTTTCCTCCACCTATCACTCACTCATACTCACCTGCCAATATTTCTGAAGATTTAAATTCCTTTGCTTGTGGATCTTTAACTATACTTATGCCTTTCATCAAATGTAATTCCTTGTGTTCGGTAAGATTTTCTAAAATTTTTATAAATTCTAATTTTAAACAAATCCAATTAAAAGAATCATTACACTCTTGCAGAGTGCGTTTCAGCTTATTTGTCCGAACACCGTCACTGGTGCTGCCATTATCCTCTAAAGATCTTTCCGTTGTTGTTAAAATATCCACAGAAGAAGTTGCCTTTGATTTCATAAAATCTATGGAAGCCGCTTCTAATAATGGGAAAATACCAAAATAGAGCAAATAATATTCCTTTGGGCACCATATCCGCATGACTCTAAAATTGTGTTGTTGCTAATGCTAATGCTGGTGATGACAATGTTTAAAGAAAATCGCCTTAAATTAAACTAAATTATTTTTTCATAACATTTGCTTTTTATACGAACAAAGAATTGAAATGGTCAAATTTGAGACATGAAAAATGTCTCTTAATTATAAGGTCCAGCCATATACAGAGTTAATTACATTTGCGGTCTAAGTTCTTCACTTGTATTTCTCCTTTTGTTTGTTTCTTCATTTACATTTATGAAATTATAAAATATCTTTTTAGCTTTTTCTCGCCACAATACAGAAAGTTTTTTGCTTAAATTCACTGAAGTATAACGATATTCAAACAAGGGCAAAATGTCACTAAGCATATTTTTCTATATCTGTAGTACAAGTTTTCATAAAGAATTCATTTAAAGTAAGTGACAAATGAAAGTAAAAATATATTTTTACTTTTATTTATTCTGCTTTTTTTCTTTCTTCTTCTCTGTAATAACTGACCCTCCCCCATTTGTCTTTTTTTTTTTGGAGGAAAAGTAGTAAAGGTCTACTGACCATTATTAAGGTTATTAATTAAAACAAATTTTTCTTTTTAATTTATGCATTTGACAATTGCCTTTAGCTGCAAAGTTCTCTGAACAGTTTCATTTTGCTGGAAGAAATATTTTAATTAATACGTAATATGATGTTGGATTTCATTAACATTTAATGTTTGTTATGTATTTTGTTATACTTTTCCTTAATATTCTCTTTTTTTATACCCTTTACCAAAAAATGGTAAAAGGGTATATATAGGTTTGTCATTCCGTTTGTAATTTCCAGAATATTAATAAGCGAGCCATAAAGTATATATATATATTCTGGATCCTTATGCATGGGGAAGACGAATAAGCGATGTCCGTCTGTCCGTCTGTCCGTCTGTCCATCTGTCCGTCTGTCTGTACGTGAAATCGGTTTTCCGAAGCTCCCAGAAAAGCTAGAGACTTCGTTCTTGAACTGGTGGGTCAGAAATGTTCGAAATAAGATTGGTATTGAAAATCAGCAAAATCGAGCATACGGTTTCAGAGCTGGGAAACTTAAACTTCATTTTGCCATACAAAATAACTACCGAAAACTAGTTTTTAATAATTTTTTATTAAATAAACTTATTTTATACTTCAGTATGAATAAAACTGGTATTTCACTTTAAAAAAAATTAAAAAAAATCAAAAAAATTAAAAGGACGTTTCCAGGTTTGGAAAACTTTGATTTTTTTTCTTATACAAAAGTAACTTATTAAACAAATTTTTCCTTTTTTCTACAAATTATACATATATTATGTTCTTAAAGTGCAGAGATTGATGTAAGAAATCAGAAAATCAAAAAAGTTGATTCCAGGGTTGGAAAACCTACAATTTTTGTGATATATAAAATTAACTACCGTAAACTAATTTTTTATTTATTTTTATTAAATAAACTTATTTTATACTTCACCACGAATAAAATTTGTATTTCAAATAAAAAACAATTTAAAAATTTAAAAAGACGTTTTCAGGGCTGGAAAACTTTATTTTTTTTATATAAAAGTAACTTATTAAAACAAATTTTTCCTTTTCTTTATAAATTAAACATATCTTACATTCTTAAAGGAAAAAGATTGGTGTAAGAAATCAGAAAAATCAAAAAGGATGCTTTCAGGGTTGGGAAACTTACACTTTTTGTGATATATTAAAGTAACTAAGTCTAATTAATTTTTATATTTTCCTTTATAAATTATACATATTTTACGTTTTGGAATAAAAAGTTTGGTTTGAAAAATTATAAAAATAAAAATCACATCTCCAGAGTTGGAAGCTTTGAACTTTTTTTCTAGATATTAAAGTAACTAAATAAAACAATTTTTTTGGAATTCCCTTTTTTTATCACTTAACACACTTTCCATATTTTTTTAAGAACTACTATATTGATAAAAGGAATGAGAAAAATCTAATTTGATGATTCTAGGGTCCGAAAATTAAATTTTTTGCACATAAAAGTAAATAGGTCAAATTACTTTATGTATGTGCTTATGTATGTATCCCTATACTACATAAACGCACTTTGGTAAAGGGTATATAAGATTCGGAACAGTCGAATATAGCTCTCTCACTTGTTGTATTTAAATATTTAATGAAAATAGCAATAACATTTCCAATGTCCTTGAATTAACTTAATGCAGGTTATTTTGTTCTCTTTATATTAAAATAATAATGAAAATTATAATAAATACCAAAGAGCAACTTCTGCAAACAATAAAAGCAGGATTATTAAATGTTTTTTTTTTCTTTTGTCAGAAACAGTTAAGCAAACTGTAGTTGATTAAAGCTAAACAACAATAATATTAACATTCTTAATTTAAACAAAAAGAAATTAAAAAGGGGGAAAACTTAATTAGGACATTAATGAAGGCGTGTTTTATTTAAAGATTAAAGATGCTAACTGCCAAAATTGACTTAGCAAATAATTGAGCTTGAAACGGCTTTAATAATCTACTAACAAAATCAAATATTTGCCTGCCAGCTTCATTTCCCTGTCTTGTTTATATGTATGTATATGGAAGACGTGCCCAGTTCCTATTTTAATTTTTTTTAGATTGATCGAATTTTCTTGTTTATATATTTTTTATTTTATTATATAATTTTTAATGAAACTAGAAATGAAATAAGTTAATTTATTTATAAGAGAAAGGAATTTGGGAGTTATTTAAAACTTTTTCGCAATTATTTTTTTTTGTTATTTTATTATTTTTATTATTTAATTTTTAGTGAAACTAAAAAACGTAAATTGGAATTTTTTTTTGTTATTTAACAGAGAAAGTATTTTGGGAGTTAATTAATATTTTTTGTTGGCAATAATTTACTTATTCTTTTATTTAAGTTTTTATGAAACTAAAAATGTTTATTCTAAGTTTAAAATTCCCATAAAAAATCACTAATTATTAAATTGACTGCACCAGGTCAAAAAATACTTGTGTGGCAACACTCTATTCTTAAATAGCTGTTGTTGTTATTTACATTTATATTCTTTTTACATACTTTTACAACTAAAATTTGAAGCTGAAAAAACGTCAGCCAATGTAGTAATGGTAAAGAAAATAAAAAACATGTTGATTATTGAGTTCTTGTTTCAACTTTGTTATTTGTTGTTGAGCTTCTCATTTGTTTAAATGAAAGTTTATAACATAATAACTCGAGTTGCTCTAAGAAACTTTGGGTAAGGGTTCCCGGATGATCTGCATTAGCAACATTGAAATGCGCATAGGATCCAGCTAAACCCCTCAATAATCAATTTCAATGTATTTTTAATTAAAAAAAAAAAATATTTTACTTTATAAGTAAAATATTAATTTGGGATTATTAGTGCGTTTAAAAAATTTTAAACTTAAATTTTAAAAATTCCCATAAAAAATCACTAATTATTATTTAATTTTTTTCTTTTTTTTTTCTGGGAATTATTTTTTTTAATTTTTTGTTAAACTAAAAGTAAAATAAGTTAAATTTTTTTTTGTATTATTTAGCAGATAAACAACTTCGGGAGTTTTTAAATTTTTTTTTGGGAATTATTTTTTATTTATTTTTTTAATTTTTTAATGAAACTAAAAAATACTATTTTTTTTTTTTTTTTTTTTTTTTGTTATCTTGCAGAGAAAGTATTCTTGCAGTTATTTAACACTCTTTTTGGGACTAATCTAATATTCTTGGCAATTATTTATATATTTTATTATGTAATTTTTTTAATGAAACTAAAAATCAAATAAGTAAAATTATTTATCAGATAAAGGATCCTGTAAGTTATTTAATTTTTTTTGGGAATTATTTTTTTTTATTATTTAATTTTTGAATGCAACTAAAAATGAGATAAGTCCAAAAAAAATTGTGCCATTTAGCAGAGAGGGTATTTTGGGAGTTATTTAATTTTGATGGGAGTTTTTTAATTTTCCTTGAAATAATTTGTTTATTTTTATAATTTAATTTTTTAATGAAACTAAAAATGAAATAAGTCCAAAAAATTTTTTTTCTGTGTTGGCAGAGAAGGGAATTTGGGATTTTTATGTTTTCTTGGCATTTATTTTATTTTCTTTATCATAATATATTTATTTTATTATTTAGTTTTTTTAATGAATTTAAAATTTAAATAAGTCCAAATTTTTTTTTATTTAGCAGAGAAAGTATTTTTTAGAGTTTAGTAGTTTTTTTTGGAATTATTTAATATTTTTTATTTAATTTTTAATGAAACTTAAAATTAAATAATCCAAAAAAAATTTTTCTGTGTTAGCAGAAAAAGGATTTTGGGAGTTTTTAATTTTTTTGAGAATTATCTAATTTTCTCTTTCAAAATATATTTATTTTATTATTTAGTTTTTTTTAATGAGACTCAAAATAAAATAAGTCCAATAAACTTTTTTCTGTGTTAGCAGAGAAAGGATTTTTGGTAGTTTTATAATTTTTTTTTGGGAATTATTATATTTTTGCTTATTTGAGTTTTCTGAGAAAGAGTTAGTTGAATATATTTTAAAGAAAATATTATCTTGGAAATTGACAATTATTTAATTTTGAGTTTGGGAATTCTTTCCTTTTTTTGTGGAACTCCTTAAAATTTTGTTAAGATTAATTTAATTTTTTTACATTTCATTTAAAATAATTGCATTAGAAGTTATTTCATTGGAAGTTATTTCATTTAGTCAGATATTTTTTTTATTAACTCCAGGTGTTCTTTAAGGCTAAATGAAATAGCGCTTCAAGAAATAAGTTTCAATATAATAAAACCCAATGCTACCAAACCTTTTTAATGGAATAAATATCAAAGAAACTAAACTACTACAAAAAAAAAAAAAAATTAGTTCTGAATTTTTTTAGGAAATGAAACAAATTATTTTTTTAATGCTTTTTTAATGAATATTTATTTTATTCAATTTGCTTGGTCTTTTTTTATATTTTCATTTCTTTTTGCTTTTATTTTATTTTATATATTTATATAAATACTTAAAATTAATGATAATAAATTATATGCGTTGTTTCTGTGTGTTATTTCCATTGAAAACAAAAATTTTCCCAAAACGGATTTTTTTTTAAATATGAAATAAAACCTGAGTTTTTCTATATACAAAACAATTAAGAATTTAAATTTAAATTTAAATATTTGAAAATGTTTTTATTTTTTGAGAAATTTTGCCTTCAATTGGAAAGCATGGAAAAAAAGTTTTATGAATGGATGATTGAATGACAAGGAGTACATAAATACATGTATATGGTAAATTAATTTTATGATAAATTATTTAATATTCTAGAGTTTTGTGGTGTTTGCTTAGATCATAGTTTGCTTATGATCCAAGAAGCTTTGTCCAAAATAGCCATTGGTCGTTTTTGTGTGGGGAGTTGTAGTGGAAGAATTTTTTTTTTTTGGTTTAAAGCAAGTTAATTAAATAAATAATTAAACTAATTAAAATAGTCTTGTTTTTGCTAAATTCTAAAACTAATCAAAATTTAGTCACAGTTTGGTGCAAGGAGAAAGAAAAGTGAGAGTCAAAGCCAAAGAAATAAATAAAAGAGGAAGTAAGATAAAGGGCAAGAGTGATAGTTTAAGGGTTTCAGGGAGCAGAAAAGAAATATTAAGAAAGTAATGAAGAAAGTTAAGAAATGAAGGAAGAAAGAGAATGAGAGAGTGCAAAAGATAGAGAGGGACAGATAGAGAATTTAGAAAGGTTGAGCCAACCCGTAGTGATTGTAGGCTAAATCGGAAGCGGCAGCTTGGCCATTACGGTTCCAGTCTGAATGAACGATTTCAGCGTTCAAAGGACTGCCGGTAATGTAAGCAGTGGTGATGTGTTCCTTCTTCTTGCCCAACAAGTCCTTGAAGAAAGTGGCACCTAAAAAATTTGTTATATTGTTTTTATAATCATTTTTTTTTTAATTTAAAATTAATTATTAAATACTTACCAGCAAAGAAAAGAGCCAAAATAGAAATGGCCAAACTCTTGAGGGAGATGAATTTAATGATTGTGAAGAGAACTTTAACGATAATGGCCTTTTTCAATTTCAAAGCCAATAGCAAAGGCACCAACATTTTCTTCATTTTCTTGCTGCGTGATTCTAAAAGAAGAGATAAAATATATAAAGCAATTATAATTTAAGCCTCAAAGTATGCTTTTACTTTTTTTAAATCCAACAGTGGTGAAAGTGGTAAATTTTAATACTTTGTGGTGATATGTGTGGGTGTGTGTGTGTTGGTTTGCCTGCACGTGTTTAAGCAAGCAAAAAACTTTTTGTTGGTTTAACAGATTTCAATTAATTTTTAAAAATTTTTTAAGGGTTTTGTTTGCAGGTTTATTGAAAGGATAAAAACAGATATTATCAGTGTCTGTATTTTGTTGCAGATTAAAGTATATTATAAAATATTGAAAGTGTTATAAAACATATTCTTGACAAAAGCTTTTCACATAAAATTCATAAGCCAGATTTATATGGGTACTTTATTTTAAGCTGCTTTTTTTTGTTAATTTTTAAACCAAAGTACATATTTTGGTTTCAGTTATTTCTATTTTTGTTTGAACAACTCGCTGGTAGAATTACGTGCCAATTTTTCCAGATTATTACAAATTGTTTTGTTCACAGAGAAAGTCTTTAAACAAAAACAAAAAAAAAATGTATGAAGCTTATTGTCAAGCATTTACAACATGTGTCGAAAGGGGGGAAAAGAGTGTTTTTTTTTCTTTTGAAAACGTACAAATATTTGTTTTCTAAAAATACGTGAGCTGATTAAAAATATGTTTTGCAGATTAAATATTGATTTAAGGAAAGTGAACTAAAATATAAGCATTGTAATAGTTTCATAGGGAAGCAAGAAAGAAGTCTTGCATATTTAAAGTGTTAAGATATTTACAAATAAATTTGATTTAAGGAAAAAGAAAAAAAAATATATGTTGCTGCTTTAGTTATACTCTATAAGTGCACTTTGTTGAAACTACTGCAAATGATCAATGACTTAGAAAAAAACTTACAAAACTAGCACATATGTTTATATGAAAATTCTTACAAAATAAATGAGAATTAGTCCTTATAAAAATATTAATAAGCTGAAAATATGAAAAAAGCTCATTTTAGATATTAACAGCATTGAAGTTGTTAAAATCTTGGGAAGCTTTTTCTATAAAAAAAATAAAATGTTTATGGAAGAGCTTTTTCTTAGTAAAAAAAAGCTTGTTAAGCTTTAGATATAATCCTTTAAGTATTAGTTTATAACTGATATTTTTGAGATAATAATGCAAAATTAATTCTCATATCGTTATTGGCATTGTGAAAAAGTTTTCTTTTTTCCTTTAAAGTGTGTGCAAATCGAAAACTTTAAGCTCGTTTTCTGTCAAATTAGTTTTTTTTTCGAGTTGTGACCTTATTAAAAATAAAAGGCAATATATTCTTACAGCCTTATTTATGAAAGTTATTAAGGTTTTGTAAAGGTTTTTTAAGAAAAATTTTTAATGGAAATTTGTGTTAAAAAACCTTTGTAAAGCCTTAATAAGTTTTATAAATAAGGCTTTTAACATTTAAGAAGTATAGAATTGTATTTTGCTAATAAGATATATGAAATCTGAAAGCTTTAAGCTTATTTTCTGTCAAACTATTTTTTTCGAGTTGTGACGTTGTTGAAATTAATGAGCAATTTGTATTTGATGATCGTTTCCTTTGCTGGAGATAAACAAATTTATGAAAAACCTTTTAGGGTATTCATGCCTTGTAGAAAAAAATTTTCTCAGACCAATTTTAACATTTACACCCATATTCATAAAATTTGAAACGAATTTGAAATGCATTTTATTAATTATTATATTATATTATATTATATAAATGCATTTTATTATTATTATTATTATTTATTAATTTTCCATACAAAATTTTATTAAAATGAATTTTAAATTCATTTTATTTTTTTATAAATATGGGGGTTAAAATTTATTTGTACATTCACTTGCGAAGATTTTTTTGTAACTAATTTTAAAAATTTGCTAAATTTCTAAAAATTTACTTTAATATTGAAAAATTTTTTTAAACAATTTTCCCAAAAAATAACTCTGTTAATTAATATATTGAATTAAACCTTCAATTGATTCCACTACAGCTGGCATTGATATTTTCCGATTAATTTTTTTAATTAAATATTTTGCCGATGCAATTAAATTTTTAATTGATTTTATTAAATTTCTAATTGCATCAATTAAATTTTTAATTGCTTTAATTAAAAGTTTTAATTGGTTTATTTAAACTATTATTATATTGAATTAAAAATGTAATGTTCAATTGATTGATTAACATTTTTAATTTGATCATAATCAAAACTTTATTTGAAAATTAAATTTTTAATTGATCAAATTAAATTTTAAATTATTAGTGTTTTTTTCTTAAATTGTTGTAATTGTTAACGCACTAATAATCCCATATAATTATTTTACTTATTCAGTAAAATATTTTTTTTTATTAAAAATAGATTTAAATTGATTATTGAGGGGTTTAGCTGGATCATATGCGCATTTTACTTTTGCCCAAAAATGTCTTAGAACAATCAGAGTGATTATGTTAAACTTTTATTTAAACAAATGAGAAGCTGAACAAATAACAAAGTTGAAACAAGAACTCAATAATCAACATGTTTTTATTTTATTATACTACTATTGCTACATTAACTGACTTTTTTATCAGCTCGAATTGTACTTAGTTGTAAGAAGTATGTAAATATAATAAATGTAAACAACAACAACAGCTATTCAAGAATACAGTGTTGCCACACAAGTTTTTTTGACGGGTACAGTCAAGTTAATACCCAGCAAAAAAAATTTGAAAAAAGGTAATCGAGTTTGTAATTAAGCATTTTTGGTGGAAGCTATTCCTTACTGGATTACCAACGTAATGATTTTAACAAGGCGTGAGAATAAAATAATTGATTCTTGAGAAGCACTTACTTTTTTTATTTGGCAACTTGTTCACGTAATCTATTTAATCTAAAAAAATCATTCTCCTCATTTAGCAACTTGTACGTAATTTTTTTAAATTTTAGGTAATGCGATTTGTAAGCGAGTAATGAAAATTGGCAATCAGAAAAGTAAGTCATTATATAGCAAGTAGTTCTAATGGTAATGTGTAACTTTTTGCTGGGTAATTAGTGTTTTTGTTAAAGAATTGTTACAATTTACAATTTTTATTTGATTCAATAATAGGTTTACTTGACTCAATAGTGTGGTGAATTGATTCAAATAATTCACGTGTAAAAACTTGACTTACTTGAAGTTACCAATTCAATTAATATTTTAATTTATGTTATAAAATATTTTATCACAACTTAAACTTTTCAATATTATAATCGCCAAAAAAAAACTTAAACGATAAATTTTTTTGAAATAGTTTTTTTTAACGAAAATCGTTTATTTACAAACTCAAATAATCGATTTTCCTCAAAAAGATTAAGTATTAAATTAACCCTTTGACACGGGAATTAATTCTGGCTATTGAAAAAGTTTATATATGGTTTTTACTGATTAAAGGCTTCAAAAAACACGTGTAAAAAATTTTGAGTAAATATTTTTATTGCAAAGTGGGTTTTGAGAATGTTTATTTTAATGTAAAATCCGCTTTTATACGTACATTTTTTCACTTTTTTTATTTTTTGGTTGGTTTTTAATTTTTTTAGTATATTTACATTTAATTTACTATATGTGCATTGAAAAATTCATTCAAAAAAATGAAGCGAACTAATTTATTATAAGATAAAATATACATAAAAAAATAGGATAGCAATAGATTTTTGTGAGTACAAGACACAAAATGTCCAAAACTGAGCTAACGTTATTTTAAAATTTTACCGCCTCTTAAGAATTTAAACAACAACAAAATAAATAAAAAAAAAATCAAATCAGTGACGGGTTGATAAAGTCAACGTACATTATAATGTACACCACGCGTCAAAGGGTTAATGTGTTTTAACCCTACGTCTACATCTGTTATATTTCTATCATAACAGAAGTCAAATTTTATATTGAAGAATAAGTTTTTTATGTTAGCTGTTTTTTTCTATATAAAATTTGACTTTTATCATGATAAAAATATATCAGGTGTACACAGAAAAAATTATACCCAAAAAATTTTTAAACAAATATTTGTTTGAAATCAAACTTAGTTTCAGTAAATATTCTGTACTGTTCCATTAAATTAATTTGTACCAAAAAACTGTGTAGAGAAGAAACAGTCCACGACGTTTGTAGGCTACTTTTCGGCATTTACATGTATACAACACGATCAATCAAAATAAACAACAACTAAACAACAACAACCGCACAACAGCACGTTGTTCCTATCAACAAGCAATATAAACACCAACACACTGAAATAACATTTTCTCTCAGCCGAACTCTGATTAATTTAAATTTTTACAAAATTTTTATTAGAATTTACAAATTATTTGTAGGACCGCATTCAAATAAAATATTTACTGATTCAACGAATTTGGTTACTGAAAATGAAATTTAGTTTTTTCTGTGTAGACGTAGGGTAAGATTTTTTCTTTGTAATATAAAATAAATTTTATATCTGAAAAAAAAATTTTTTTCTTCCTTTGGGTTTAATTTCATTCCTTAACACTTACCTTCCATGGCACGGCCGTTGAACTCATCCTCTTCCTCTTCATCGGTGTCGGGGAAGGAGAAGTTCAACTGATGGGATTGCAAGTAACGTTCAGCACGTTCTTCGAACGTTTCAATAGCTTTGTGGGAGGCACCGAACGCACGACCGGTTTCCACACGTTCAATACGTAGACCACCGAACAATGGCACCGATGGTTCCGTATCAATTTTATTGATCATATTCACTAAATCCTTTTCATTCGTATCCTGTTTGGGCAAGGCAACAGAACTGCACACAAAAGCGGCAACGAATACAGCACAAATAATTTTCGAATACATTTTTTTTTTTTTGGTTATTTAATTTAACGTTTTATTTTATTTTTTATCTTAAAGAATATTTATTAAATTTTATTTTATTGGATGGGTTGTTGGTCGTTCGTTTTTTTTTTTTAATTTTTATTTTACGATCCTTGATTGATTTGTTTTAGTTTTCTAATGAACTTTTCTTAACACTACACACCACACACAACAGTTGGCATTGAATGATGGAAACGTTTTGTGATTGATGAAGTGTCCACCATGGGTATTTATAATGCGTTGACACTTTTGATTGTGCTCAAATTGAAAATTACTAAATTATAATATAAATTTTATATCAATACAAAACTTTTTCCACATGCCCAAATATAACAGTCTGTGTCCGTATTTCTTTCTTTGGGTGTTCGGTTTTCTATATTTTAGTATAATTTTTTTTTGCTAAGCTTTTGCCATACCACGGCAGCGCTCTGCTAAATATGTACTTACATATATATCTATATTTGTTGCAGTGTGTGTTTCCAAATACCTTCCAGAATGTTAAAAAATTGAAAATTAAAAAAAAAACATAATCAATAAACAACAACAACAGCAAAAACAAGAGCTTTAATTAATGAAATTAATTCAAATATTAAATGACGACACCTATGTATGCATGTAAACATTCCGAGACAACTTCTTTGAAATAACGGCCAATACAAACGCACACACACACACACACACACACACACACACTCACACACACAAACTATAAAGCAGCAGCAACTACTGTTTACAATTGACAAGTGCTATCATATTGTAAGCAAATCGATTATAACAATTATGCATTGACCATAACTGCCTTTAGTACGGCCAAAAATTTAACTTGCAAGAAGACAGCTGAAGGACGGACACCCGCGACTTGTTGTTACCAAATATGTACAATCAACCAACCACGTTTCACAATTCAAACGAAAGGGAAGTCTTTTTCTATTTGCTTGCTACCTGTTGTTACTTTTGTTTAACTTAAATTCCAAAAAAAAAAGAAAAATTTCTTTACTTATTCAACATGTAAAAAAGACAAGCACATATTTTAAATTCACATATTTGTATGTCCTATATCACATTAAGTTGCCAAAAACAACAACAACAACCAACCAGCTAAATTTCTGTCCACGTTCACGTCTTTCTATGCAATTGTTGATTATGGAAAAAAAACTAAAGCTCAATCAATATTCTGGTCATATTAATTTATTCCACTACGAATTTTATTCAATTATATATTTATATATTTTATTTTCGTTTTTAGTTAAATGTGTGTCATATCGCTCGTTTTGTTCGTTCTTGGCCGGCCGCTACTGCTTCAAGTCTCAAATATTTTAAATATGCAATTACTGTTTTTTTTTGCTTTCTTTATTTCTTTTTTTTTTTTTTTTTTTTTTAATTTAATAAGCCATTTTTTGGTTTGTGTCAACGGTATTATTGTCTCCTTTATTACTCTGAATGGGTCATATTTTTTTTATTTATTTTTTGCTTTGTACTTCGTATTCAAATTCGCATGTACATGCATACATATTTACTAACTTTCGATTTCAGGGGTTTTTGTATTCTGTATAGAGAAGATCTATTAAATAAATAAATGAAATATTTGGGTTAGTGGCAAGCCAGCCACGGTCAGCCACATCATGTGTGAGAGAATTTTTTTTTATTTAAGGCGCAATATTTTTTTTTTATTTTTGCTGCTGCTGGTCTTAATTAAATTTTTGGCATTACTGAACGATGTCTCATCTACTTGGCACGTTTTTTTAAAAGTCTTAGAAGAAACAAGCGAGAGTGCTATATTCGCCTGTGCCGAATCTTACATACCCTTTACCAAAGTGCGTTTATGTAGTATAGGGATACATACATAAGCACATACATAAAGTAATTTGACCTAGTTACTTTTATGTGCAAAAAAAAATTAATTTTCAAACCCTAGAATCATCAAATTAGATTTTTCTCATTCCTTTTATCAATATAGTAGTTCTTAAAAAAATATGGAAAGTGTGTTAAGTGATAAAAAAGGGAATTCCAAAAAAAATGTTTTATTTAGTTACTTTAATATCTAGAAGAAAAGTTCAAAGTTTCCAACTCTGGAGATGTGATTTTTATTTTTATAATTTTTCAAACCAAACTTTTTATTCCAAAACGTAAAATATGTATAATTTATAAAGGAAAAGATAAAAATTAATTAGACTTAGTTACTTTTATATATCAAAAAAGTGTAAGTGTCCCAACCGTGAACTCATCCTTTTTGATTTTCTGATTTCTTACACCAATCTCTTTCTTTTAAGAATTTAAGAAATGTTTAACTTATAAAAAGAAGGAAAAATTTGTTTTAGTAACTTACTTTTGTACAAAAAAAAGTAAAAGTTTTCCAACCCTGGAATCATCTTTCTAATTTTTTTAATTGTTTTTTTTTTATTTGAAATACCAATTTTATTCGTTATCAAGCATAAAATAAGTTTATTTAATAAAAATAAACAAAAATTAATTTTCGGTAGTTAATTTTTTATATCATAAAGAGTGTAGGTTTCCCAACCCTGGAATCCTCCTTTTTAATTTTTTTGATTTCTAATACCAATCTTTATTTTTAAGAATATAAGATATGTTAATTTATAGTAAAAAAGGAAAAATTTGTTTAAGTATGTTACTTTTGTATAAAAAATAAGGTTTTCCAACCTTTTTTTATTTTGAAATACCAAATTCATTCGTACTGAAGTGTAAAATAAATTTATTTTATAAAAAAAAATAAATATTAGTTTTCGGTAGCTAATTTTTTATATCACTAAAAGTGTGGGTTTACCAACCCTGAAATCATGGTTTTTGATTTTTCTGATTTCTTATACAAATCTCTTTCTTTTAAGAATATAAGATATCTTTAATTTATAGAGAAAACGAAAAATTTGCTTAAGTAACTTACTTTTGTATAAAAAAAGGTAAAGGTTTCCAACCCTGGAATCGTGTTTTAAACTTTTTTAAATTGAAATACCAATTTTATATGGTACGATAGTATAAAATAAGTTTATTTATTTAAAAAAAATTAAAATTAGTTTTCGGTAGTTAATTTTTTATATCACAAAAAGAGTATGTTTCCCAACCCTGGAATTATCCTTTTTATTTTTTCTGATTTCTTACACCAATCTCTTTCTTTTAAGTATATAAGATATCTCTAATTTATAGAGAAGAAGGAAAAATTTGTTTTATTAAGTTACTTTTGTATAAAAAAAGTTTTCCAACCCTGGAAACATCTTTTTAATTTCTTGAAGTTTAATTTTTAATTTGAAATACCAAGTTTATTCATACTGAACTATAAAATAATCTTATTTAATAAAAATAAATAAAAATTAGTTTTCGGTAGTTAATTTTTTATATCACAAAAAGTTCCAGTTTCCCAACCCTGGAATCATCCTTTTTGATTTTTCTGATTTCTTACACCAATCGTTTTCTTTTAAGAATGTAAGATATTTTCAATTTATAAATTAAAGGAAAAATTTGTTTTAATAAGTTACTTTTATATAAGAAAAAAAATAAAGTTTTCCAGCCCTGGAAACGTCTTTTTAAATTTAAATTTTTTTTTTATTTGAAATACCAATTTTATTCGTGGTGAAATATAAAATAAGTTTATTTAATAAAAATAAATAAAAAAATAGTTTACGGTAGTTAATTGTATATATCACAAAAACCGTAGGTTTTCCAACCCTGGAATCATCCTTATTGTTTTTCTGATTTCTTACAACAATCTCCTTATTTTAAGAGCATTACATATGTTTAGTTTATAGAAAAAAAGGAAAAAATTTGCTTTAGTAAGCTACTTTTGCATAACAAAAAAAGTTAAGGTTTTCCAACCCTGGAAACGTATTTTTAATTTTTTTAATTTTTGTTTAATTTTTTTTCAGTTGGAAATACCAATTTTATTCATTTTGAAGTATAAAATAAGTTTATTTAATAAAAAAATAATAAAAACTACTTTTCAGTACTTATTTTGTATGGCAAAATGAAGTTTAAGTTTCCCAGCTCTGAAACAGTATGCTCGATTTTGCTGATTTTCAATACCAATCTTATTTTGACCATTTCTGACCCACCAGTCCAAGAACGAAGTCTCTAGCTTTTCTGGGAGCTTCGGAAAACCGATTTCACGTACAGACAGACGGACATCGCTTATTCGTCTTCCCTATGCATAAGGATCCAGAATATATATACTTTATGGCTAGCTTATTAATATTCTGGAAGTTACAAACGGAATGACAAATATATATATATACCCTTTTACCATTTTTTGTTAAAGGGTATAAAAAGAAATAAATAATATTTCACTAGGATCTGATGACACATAAAGCAAAGTAAACGAGAAAATTTTAAAAATATAAATAAATTCAGTAAAGTGCGATTTTTACTCATGAGGATTGCCGTACGGCGCTTGTTGCTTTTTAGCGATTGTTTCGGTTTTTGGATTTTTTTTTGGTTTTTAAATAAATTTTTTTATTTTTATTTTTTGGAGTTTTGGCATTTTTTCGTTAATTTTGGCGATTTCGTTTTCTTTTTTGAGACCTTTTTTTACTCTTGGTGATTTTTGTGAATTTTTACTTGTTTTGGCGTCTATTAGGGTTCCGTACACCAAAGGTGAAAAGTAACCCTATTGTTTTCGCTACGCTGTCCGTCTGTCCGTCATACGGTATTTTCCCAGGAACCGTAAAAGCTACGGACCTGAAATTGGGACATAGTATGTAGAACATTGGCCGCTACAATAACAAATATATGAGAATTAAAAAGTAAATGGTGTTCCAAAACGAGCAACGAAAAATGTTAAAATCCCATGTAATATACATACAATTGTATGTACATATCGCACTCAATCAACAAGAGGGTATTAAGTCAAAATTTTTTAATTTTCACTTTTTGCAAGAAATAAACCAACAACATCAATATCTATCTAGTGTAAAAATTTCAACGTATTTTGACCACTCGTTTGTTGATAATATTTGTTTTACTTTATAATTTGAATTCGAAATATGACCGTTTGTATGATTAAATTACTCAATTTTTTTCTGATTTGTGACTCTTTTCAAAACACAGATATTCCTCCCCAATAATTGCAAGCTTTTAAAACAAAAATTATATTAATATATTTTCAAATGGCATTTGCTTACCATGATGTATTTGGATTTTCAAATTCTCCTAAAATGTAAACACAAAAATAGTTTTTCGTCTCTACTGAAAATTTTAAAATTTTGAGTTAATACCCTCTTGTTGGTCAAGTGCGATATGTATTTTGAAACTTGAAATTTGTAAAATTAGTGTATTTTTATACAGACTAAAACAAATAACACTAAAACTAACAGTTAATGCAATTTTGACTATGTAATTTTGACAATTTGCTATATCTTGGAAACCGTAAGAGGCAAACACTTGAAATTTTCAAAAACGGTAAAACTAAAAAATCCGAAAATTATAAAATCGCCAAATTAAAAAAAATCGCCAAAAATTTAAAAAAATCGCCAAAATTGAAAAAAATTCTAACGCTAAAATAAATCGCCAAATTCGAAAAAATCGCCAAAATAAAAAAATCGCCAAAATGAAAAAAACTCCAAAAACCGAAAAAAATCGTCAAAACGCGAAAATGTCGCCAAAACTGAAAAAAAATTTTATATAAAAAAAATTGCAAAAATGAAAAAAAATCGCCAAAAATAGAAAAAATCGCCAAAATAAAAAAACGCAAAAAACAGAAAAAAATCGCCAAAACGAGAAAAAAAAGTGTCAAAACTAAAAAAAGAGCCAAAACTTAAGAAAATCGCCAAAACCGAAAAAACGCAAAAAAAAACAAGAAAACCGAAAAACCCCAAAAACGAAAAAAATGTCAAAACTATATATATCATATAAGCTGAAGTTTGTATCAAATTACATATCTAGTGTTCGTACGGAACCCTTCATGCGCGAGTCAGAGTCGCACTTTACTGAATTTATTTAAAGTTTTGACGTATATTTTCGTTTTGCAGTTTTTTTGCTTTTTTGCAATTTTTAATTTTTTTTTTCAACACATATTTTTATTTTAAGCAATTTTTATAGTGCTTATACTCAAACCGATCGTCTGTGTTGTGAAAACAGGGAATTATATCATGTTTTTTAAAAATTCCATAGACATATAATAATAAATAAATAAATAAATAAATAAATAAATAAATAAATAAATGAATAATATGAAAAATGAAATTTTACTCAAACAATTCTTTTATTCGAAAGAAAAATAACAAATACATAAATAGTTGAAAATTATTTCAAGCATGTGGTTACTGGGGCTTTTCACCACGTACGAAATACGCACGCGAAATATTTCCTCAACACGACACTGCACAACACGCACGAAATATTATTGGTATGGTATCTGAAAATCAGAAAATTTAATTAATTTTTTTCAAAGTCGTTTTTCAAAATATGGTACCGAGTCGGCACTGTGCCGCCACAGCTGATACTATTGGTTTACATCATGGGTGAACATCATGTAGCAAATTTTTGCAAATCGAATTCACACGTATGCTTATTCTCTTTCATTAAGTCTTATCTGAGATAAATTTTTGCTTATCTTTTTATTCATTTTTCTCAAACGCACTGCGAGAAATTTATTATGTATGCTGTTTATGTTAAAAAATGGTTTTGCCCACATACAACAAAAAATTTAATTTAATCTTCACTGAAATAGCGACGAATGTACATGCATAGCGGGTGTTATTGTTCATTATTCTTTCAAAAAATTCATCTTATTCAAAACATTATTTCATAAAAAAAAATCATATAAGAAATACTTTTATTAATTGTTTCTGGCTGTGTGTTTATCTTTTTCGCTCACTTACACAACCTTAAATTTATCTTGGCCACCCATGGTTTACATACAGAACTTTAAGCTTCAGAAGCCCATAACATATCAACAAATATTAATAAATTAATTAATTAATTATTAATTAATTAATATTAAATTTTTTCTCCATTGGAAATTCATTCATACATATTTTACATCAATAATCGTTAATACGCACGAAATCAGTTGAGATTAACACGAACAATGTTGTCCTCCTAGGCATTCATTGTTGCTGACTTATCAACATAAGCCGGCGACTTCACATGGCCCTACAGGATCGCGGAAAAAAAAGTAAAAGTAAGATTCAATTAAGAAATTTTGTAGTTTCCAACCAACTAAGAAACTTGTGGTATTAATTCAACGGTTTTAATAAAAAAATTCGTTTTATTTTTTTAATTAAAAAACATTAACTAAAAATTTAAGTGCCGTTTTCTTAAAGATTCAAATTAATCAAATAATTGAAATATGCTTATGCGTTCAATTAAGAAATTAATTCAAATATTCAAAAAAAAAATTAAATGGAACTTTTTTTTTTTTTTAAGTCAATGGTCATTCGAACAAGTATTTAAAACTGTTTTATACCAGTCTCACAACTTTTGAATGATTTTGGTGTCAATTGTTGTTTGCATATTTTGCCCCAGAAAAGCATAATATTGCATATTTTACTTTTAAAGGCATATTGTCGGCTAAAAGCATTTTTTGTTACACTTCTATAAATTTGTTTATATAATTTACAAAAGTGTTGAAAGAGTTGCATGTTCTGAACACTTCTTCTACACGTACATTAAATTTTTTAGGTTTATGTTTACATGGAAATCCCTAATAATAATATTATTGAGATTTGGACAGTTGTAATTTTTATACCTTTTACCAAAAAATGGCAAAAGGGTATATATAGGTTTGACATTCCGTTTGTAATTTCTAGAATATTAATAAGCGAGTCATAAAGTATATATATTCTGAATCCTTATGCATAGGGAAGACGAATAAGCGATGTCCGTCTGTCCGTTTGTCTGTACGTGAAATCGGTTTTCCGAAGCTCTCAGAAAAGCTAGAGACTTCGTTCTTCGACTGGTGGGTCAAAAATGGTCGAAATAAGATTGGTATTGAAAATCAGAAAATTGGAGCAGATGGTTTCAGAGCTGGGAGTCTTAAACTTTATTTTGCCATACAAAATAACTACCGAAAACTAGTTTTTAATAATTTTTTATTAAATAAACTTATTTTATACTTCAGTATGAATAAAATTAAAAATTAAAAAAAAAAAATAAAAAATAAAAAGACATTTCCAGGGTTGGAAAACCTGAACTTTTTTTGATATGCAAAAGTAACTTACTAAAACAAATTTTTCCTTTTTTTCTATAAACTAAACATATGTAATATTCTTAAAAGAAGGAGATTGATGTAAGAAATCAGAAAAACAAAAAGGATGACACCAGGGTTGGAAAACCTACGATTCTTGTGATATATACAATTACCTACCGTACACTAATTTTTTAATTATTTTTATTAAATAAACTTATTTTATACTTCACCACAAATAAAATTTGTATTTCAAACAAAAAACAGGATTGGAAAACTTTAACTTTTTTTCTTATACAAAAGTAACTTATTAAAAGAAATTTTTCCTTTTCCTTATAAAGTAAACATATCTTATATTCTTAAAAGAAAAAGATTGATGTAAGAAATCAGAAAAATCTAAAAGGATGATTCCAGGGTTGGGAAACCTACGATTTTTGTGACATATACAATTAACTACCGAAAGTTAATTTTTATTTTTTTTATTAAATGAACTTATTTTATACTTTAGTACAAATGAAATTGGTATTTCAAATTAAAAATTAACCTTCTAAAATTAAAAAGATGTTTCCAGGGTTGGAAAACCTTAACTTTTTTTATACAAAAGTAACTTACTAAAGCAAATTTTACCTTTTTTCTATAAATTAAAGATATCTTATATTCTTAAAAGAAAAAGATTGGTATACGAAAATAGAAAAATTAAAAAGGATGATTCCAGGGTTGGGAAACTTACTCTTTTTGTGATATAAAAAATTAACTACCGAAAATTTATTTTAAGTTTTTTTTTAAATAAATAAAATTATTTTATACTTCAGTACGAATGAATTTGGTATTTCAAAATACAAAAAATTAAAAAAATTAAAACGACGTTTCCAGGGTTGGAAAACCTTATTTTTTATACAAAAGTAACTTACTAAAACAAATTTTTTCTTTTTTACTATAAATTAAACATATCTTAAATTCTTAAAAAAAAAGATGGTGAAAGAAATCAAAAAAATAAAAAAGGAGGATTCCAAGGTTGGGAAACTTACACTCTTTGTGATATAAAAAATTAAATACCGAAAACTAATTTGTATCTATTTTTATAAAATAAACTTATTTTATGCTTGATAACGAATAAAATTGGTATTTCAAATAAAAAAAAAACAATTAAAAAAATCAAAAAGATGATTCCAGGGTTGGAAAACTTTTACTTTTTTTGTACAAAAGTAAGTTACTAAAACAAATTTTTCCTTCTTTTTATAAATTAGACATTTCTTAAATTCTTAAAAGAAAGAGATTGGTGTAAGAAATCAGAAAATCAAAAAGGATGAGTTCACGGTTGGGACACTTACACTTTTTTGATACATAAAAGTAACTAAGTCTAATTAATTTTTATCTTTTCCTTTATAAATTATATATATTTTACGTTTTGGAATAAAAAGTTTGGTTTGAAAAATTATAAAAATAAAAACCTCAGCTCCAGAGCTGGAAACTATGATTGTTTTTCTGGACATTAAAGTAACTAAATAAAACATTTTTTTTTAATTTTCTTTTTTTTCACTTAAAACACTTGCTATATTTTTTAAGAACTACTAGATTGGTATAAGTAATCAGAAAAATCCAAAATTATGATTCTAGGGTTTGAAAATTATTATTCTTTTCTTTGTACATAAAAGTAACTATGTGCTTATGTATGTATCTCTATATTACATAAACGCACTTTGGCAAAGGGTATATAAGATTCGGCACAGCCGAATATAGCACTCTTACTTGGTTTTGTTATTTTCAGAATAAAATATTCAACGTCGCAGAAAATTATTACTTTTCTTAGAGCATATTTTCTTAGAATTCTAATTTTAAAGTTTTCTTTTTGCCCAGCTTATTGTTGTATTTTTCCTTTTAACTATTTTACTTGTGTAAACTTTTGTTTAGATTACAATAAAATACTAATACTACCTTTCACAGGAAGAAAACACGCATTGTTTTGTTAAATCACCTGGTACGGTGGAAACTAGTTTTCTTATGTTGATTTAAACTAAGAACACAAGTCCCTTAACATGAAAAAGGTTCCAATACTCAAAGCAAGTAATTCTCTTAACATGAAAAAGGTCGCAGCGTGTTGTTTGTAGAGCAGGAGTGGACAGAGCAATTTAGGCATTTTTCTGCAGCTTATTTTTTTCTAAAAAAAAAGGAATAACACCTGACACGCGGTATGATGAAAATAAAATGAAAGTTTCAAAGTTTTTAGGACACTTGTAAGAACGTAGAAAATTGTATAGAAACATTTTTAAGCAATCATGATTTTGAAAATCAGTTTCCTCTTCAAAAAAATGGTGTCATCAGTTTTTGGTCAACAGCTAAATCAGATTTGGTGAATGCGTTCAATTTTATCGTGCCGTAACCGTCAAAATAGCTTTACTTTTTGTCGAAAATCAATTATTCGCGATCGTATGTAATCGATTTTGATTAAATAAGGAAATTAAAAAAATATATCGCTTATGCTTTTTTGCGGTTAAGACTCGATAATGTAGCTGATAGCTATTTTGATATTGCACATTTATTGCACTTTTCAAAAAAATTCGCAATAAAATGGAGGTTTTTCTGAGAGAAGAACTTAATTAGAAATTATTTATTGTCTCACCATTTCCGAGCGTAATGTTTTAATTAATTTTTTATTAAAAAAAAAATTTTTTTTGCACCTTTTCTAGAAAAGAAAACTGCATAAGATTCCAGTAAACAAATCTTATAAATTTTTTTTTCACTTGTTTCAAAATAATTTACAAGGACTCCTAATATTTTCGATATGTATTTATATACCTTTCGCTCGATTAGTAGAAAAACGTCATAACTCAAAAAATAGCTTTACAGAAAAAGATTTTAAAGTACTCGTATTCAATTTATGAGACATTTTTAGATTTTAATTGATCTATAGTGAATTTTTAATCAGACATCAGTATTCAATTCATACACAATTTAATGGAAATCGAAAATTTTATTTTTATATCAAAAATTGTGAATTATTATTCAAAAAAAAAAAGAAATTTTTAAGTAAATAAGTTATGAAATGACTTTTTTCATAAATGATTTTTTTTATCAATTTATTGTTTGTTAAAAAAAACTTAAATTATTAAATTATATACTTTTATTTTCATATAATATACTCTATTATTCGAATAAAAAAATTGTATTCGTTATTTTTCAAATGAAAAAATTGTAATCGTAATTTTTCGAATAAAAATTGTTTTACATGATTAGTCGAATAAAAAATTGTATTCGTTACTAAATCGAATAAAAATTTGTATTTGCTACTGATTCGAATAATCAAATATGTCTCGAACTACTAGATATGATTCGAATATGGTTCGAATAATTAATTCAATATGATTCGAACAATCTAAAATGATACGAATAATTAATACAATATGATTCGAATAAACGAATATTTTTCGAGTAATTGAATATACTTTGAATAATCAAACATCACTCGAATAATTCAATATAAATCGAATAATGGAATATGATTCGAATAATCGAAAATTATTAGAATAATCGCATATGATTCAAAAAATCGAATACGATTAAAATAATCGAGTATGATTCGAGTAATCGGAAACTATTTATATAATTGAATATGATTCGAATAATTGAATATGATACGAATAATCGGATAGGATTCTAATAACTGAAAATGTTTTTAATAATCGAATACCATTCGAATAATTCAATGTAAATCGTATAACCGAATGTGATTCGAATAATATAAAATGATTAGAATTACCGAATATAATTCGAATTCTTTGAAAATGTTACGTAACAGAAAAAATTACTAATTTTGTACAAAAATACGAATGTTTTTCCCATTTATTTATTTAATTGATCATACGTGTTGCCTGCACATATATATTATATATACTACATATATATATATACTACATACTACATACATCTGCCGAATGTCAATTTTTGATATTGGCGAATTCGAATTCGAATATTTAAAACGTACTTTAAAGTTTATGAAAACTATCCAAAAATTTAATAGTTGTTAAATAACATTTGAAAATTATACAAAGTTTTTGTAATAAATTAAATAAATTGTAGTCAAACTGAATTGAACTGGTTCTGAATTCTTCATCTTTCTTTATCCATTTACATTCTTAAATATTATTAGTATATGTATGTACATACAAACTTCATCTATCTATCTATATAATTAATAGGCAAACATGTTTTTTGTAATCCCTTTTACGCTGGTACCACTGCACCGATTTTAAAAAGATTTATATGGTTTTAAAGAATTTTCCGTACAGATGTGCAGAATCTATATTTTATTGAAATCGGTTTAGTATTTTGGGAGCTATAAGCATTTAAAGTTGCTACTACTACATGCACACACATTACACACGCATTCATTAGCTTTCAAGTAAAAAAGAAACAAAACATGTGTGTGTGTGTGTGTGTGTTTGTACACTGAAGGAAATGTCGATGGTGAAAATATACTGAGTCGCTTTTGACTTTGTCACCAGTACTACTCTACAATTGTTCCCCATACAATCCCTGTCGGAGAATGTGTGGTTGACTACAAAAATAGTTAACTTATATTTAACTTTTCTTAGACCGACTAAAAGCTAACTGCAAAGTCATCCAGAAAAAACCCAAAATTGATTCTTAAGTTGAGTATGTAATCGAATTTGATGAGAGCCAACAAATTCATTCTCAGCTACTTTAAAACTCATTTCAGTTTTATATTAACATTTTGCTGTTGTTATTTTAGATGGCAGCTTAGCCGAGTGTTAGCGCGTTGAGTACACAACGTGTGATGTTACATGTTCGAGCCCCAGAAAAAATTTTTTAATTTACTGACTACCAGGTGGTTTAAAAAAAATCAACTTTACGTTAGCTGAAAAGTAATGCAGAGTGAGACTATTGGCTACCGCCTAGGACATCGCAATGTTAAAATAGTCAGTTGATTACATTGAAAAGTAATCCAAGTGTCAGTCAGTACTAGTTGCGAAATATATACCTTAAAGTTAGTTTAAAGCTAACGTAATTTCTGACAGGGATACTTTGTGCTATAGACATTTAGCACGTGCTTGTCATTGAAAATCTACTAGTAACAATAAAACAATTGACTAGGTAGTGAATTCATAGTTCTTATGGGAACATGGAGACATACCAACCACACATTTACTGGTACATATCTATACCTTACGTACATACAAATTTATGTATATTGACAAGTTGTTGCAAAATCTACCAGAAATACAACACATCTGTTTTCTCTCTTTCTTTTATACTGACGAGTAGAAGAGAAATTGTAGACAATGTAACTACTACTAGAGTTTTAGTGTTGACATAGAGACACTTGGCCCCAGTCTGACTGCAGGGTAGTATTTCTCTTGACCTAACAATATTTTTCTTATTTGTTGTTGTATGAAACCCATAATACCTAAAGGAAGAGAGTTGAATAAATTGAATTAGCTTGGTTGAAGGGATTTTGTTTATGTTTTTTAGGGTTCCGTACACCAAAGGTGAAAAGGAACCCTATTGTTTTCGCAACGCTGTCCGTCTGTCCGTATGTCCGTCTGTCCGTCACACGGTATTTTCTCAGGAACCGTAAGAGCTACGGACCTGAAATTTGGACAGAGTATGTAGAGCCTGGGCCGCAACAACAGCAAATACATGAGCATTAAAAATTAAAGGGTGTTCCAACACGAGCAACGAAAAATGTTAAAATCCCTTGTAATATACATACAATTGTATGAACATATGTATATTGAAACTTGAAATTTGTAAAATTAGTGTATTTTTATACAGACTACAACAATTAACACTAAAATTTAAAAAAATTTAAATTAAAGGGTGGTCCATCAGTTAATGCAATTTTGACTATGTAATTTTGACAATTTGCTATATCTTGGAAACCGTAAGAGGCAAACACTTGAAATTTTCAAAAACGGTAAAACTAAAAAACCGAAAATTATAAAATCGCCAACCCAAAAAAAAATCGCCAAAAATTAAAAAAAAATCCCCAAAACGAAAAAAATCGCCAAAATTAAAAAAAAAATGTCTAACACTAAAATAAATCGCCAATTTCGAAAAAATCGCCAAAATGAAAAAAATCGCCAAAATGAAAAAAATGCCAAAAATCGAAAAAAATCGCCAAAACGCGAAAATGTCGCCAAAACTATAAAAAAATCGCAAAAATGAAAAAAATCGCGAAAAATAAAAAAAATCGCCAAAATGAAAAAACGCCAAAAACAGACAAAAATCGCCAAAACGAGAAAATAAAGTGTCAAAACTAAAAAATAGCCAAAACTTAAAAAAATCGTCAAAACCGAAAAAAACGCCAAAACAAAAAAGCCGAAAAGACCCCAAAAACGAAAAAAATGCCAAAACTATATATTATATAGGATGAAGTTTGTATTAAATTACATATCTAGTGTTCATACGGAATCCTTCGTGCGCGAGTCAGAGTCGCTCTTTACTGAATTTTTTTAATTTCATGTATTATTTAATTATGGTTGCATACGTCTGTATGTCTGTGTGTGTCTGTGTGGCTGTCTTGTAATGAATTTTTTATGACGTTTAGAGAAATTTTCTTTGAATCTTAATAAAATTATTTACATTTTGATTCTAGAATACGGGCGATTGTGTCGTCCGTTTGGTATATCTAGTTTTATATTAAACTGCAACATATATTAACATTAAATCCACCAAATACATAGAAGGAAATGGTATTTGCAGAAGTTTAGGAAAAGGTTTTTTGCAATTCTCATGGATAAAAAAAATCTCCTTTCAAAAAATATATTCTTCCATATATGCACATGACAATATCAAATTATTTAGTTTTAACATTTTTGTTGGTCAACTTGAGGCTACAATGTTTAAGTTTTGAGAGATGTGTTGATGGAAACTTGCATACATAGAAGTATTTTCATAAGGATATTATTTTAATTTTTTATGTAACACGTTTCACGAACATTTTAGATTGATTTGAAGATGGCCAAACGGAGTTATCTTTAAGCTCTCTGAAATATCCGACGACTAGACACTAGAAACTAGTGAAAGCGACCGCAAGGCTAATGCCAATTCTCGTCTTGATGTTTGAAATACTGCTCAGTCATCAATACGAAAAACTATAGTAGAATATTTGGCGAAAAACGCATAGCAAAAAAAAAATAAATAAATTTTTTTTAATTATTAGAAACTAATATTTGTGTGCCATTCATTTAAATTTCTTTTTGGATTTATGAATTTCTTTATATTTATATATTTTTTAAACGAATGCGAATATCTAGAAACGGCCGAATATTTTGAAATTGCAATACACATCACTAATGCATACATACAGTTTAGGAATAAGCTCTCTATAAAACCATAATTTTTGGAGTTTGAGGACACTTGGGAAGAAATTTAAAAAATATTTTCGCCAATATATTTAGTACGTTCATACGTAAGCTTATTTAATTTTTGTCTGCGCACTGTGCTAGTCTAACAAATGAATTTAAAACAATGAATTAAATTTAATTTTTTTTTAATAAAAACTTTTAACTATTTAATTTATTTTTTATCTCATTGTTACGTTATTCCTGGGGGGGATCCCAGTTTTGTTACGATCTGTAACTAGGGGGGTGGGGAGGGGTCAAGAATCGGGGAAAACAGCGTTACGTAATATATGGACAGCCCCTAAATTGATTATTTCGATACGTTTCTAAAGAATGGCCCTAAGTCATAAAATTTTTTGGAAATCGAGTTTTCTCTATATTTCGATAGAGGAACGTCTATCTAATATATCAAAAAATGCTAAAATCTAGAATTCAAAAAAAGATAATAAATTTGGGCCTTTCTATATTAATGTAACGATGTGTGCATATATATTTTTTTACTCATTAATTTTTAGTTGTTACATGAGTTTCTTCGATTATTCGATTAAAATTGCTTGCGTGTTGCCTGAATCCATTATCGAATAACATCTGATATACTCGAATAAAAATATTTCGACTTTTATTCGAATAAAAATTATTTGCGTGATAATTCACGCCAAACTTAATATGTTTTTGGGAGCAAAGAAATATGTGTCTAAAATTATTTAGTTTGTCCCAATGTGCAGGTACTGCAATTATGTATATTATTTCAAAAATTAATGCTAACTTGTTTTTGCTCATATGAAATAAAGATATTTATATAATATCTTTCGAATAACTTAAACGAATGAATCTCTTATAAATTGTAACATATATTTTTCTTTTTATTTTCTCGTTTTCATATTTCTACAAAATACAGCGTATGTGTAGTGTGTGTGCGTGTGTATAAAGTCTATTGTAGATGCTATTTAAGCCTTTTAATTAAAAAATATGTTAAGCTAATGTTAATAATGTAATTCCATGGTAAAATTAATTGCTTTAATATTATGCATTTAATGTTTGCGTTTTCTCTATTTAAAATGAGGTTAAATCGTTTCATTATGATAAAATTGAACTAGAATGTCACACATGTGTTGTATCTCTAACGTTATATTTAAATCACGTTTTTATAATAAAGTGCATACATATTTTTATAAATTTACAATTAAAAAATAAATTAGTTTATGCGCGTTTTTTTTTGTTTGTTTGTTTGTCTTTAATAAATTATTACTAGCTAAAAAGTGTTTGCATGATTTAAACAACAGGCACATTGGGTTGGGCATTAAATAAATGCTTAATAAAATCTTAATTACTTTAAAACAATAACAAAATAACAACTTTCATTGGCAATGAAAGTCACTCTCATTTTTGTTAAAACAACTATGGGAATTATTGTGCATTTACTTGACCAGCATAAGCCAATTCTTGAGCTTCATCTGTTGCCTTGATGCTGCGAGCATAAGGATAAGCTGAGGCAGCACCAGAGGACCAACCGCCATTAGGAGCAGCCGACCAACCAGTATTTGCATTATAGCCACCCCCTAGGGTGGCTTTGTTGCCAAAGCCGCCGAATATTCTCGAACCTCCAACCAGAATGGCCAGGAAGAAAGCGATCTTAGCCACAATGATAGCCTTGGTGGTTAACAAGGCCAAACCGCCCAAAAAGAGGGGCAGCAAGGCAAACAATTTAAGAGCAACAATTAAACCAATTGGACCCATCATTTTCTTCAACTTAGCACGGCCTATAAATTTAAAAAGAAAATTATTCATAAATTTAATGAAATATTGTTTTGATCAAAGATATTTTCTACCTTCTTCCAAAGCACGACCAAGTTCTTTTGTTGCTTCAGCTGGAACCTTTACTTCGAGATTATGGCTGCCCAAGAGATCGGTGGCACTTTCAACAGCCATATCAATTAATTCGCTGTTGCGTTCTTCAGCATTTGTAGGCAGTTGCGAGAGCACATCAGATTCACTTAGGGCACGACCAGCTCGTTGAACGGGACTGGCAGGATCTCTGTACAGGGCGAAAAGTCAAAGAATATAGAAAAGTGTAAGATTTGGAAATATTTTCTTGCGGTATGAATCAAAGATAGCTTTGCTATTCAACAGGTTTATAAAATAATTTTTTTGAAGAAGTTTGCTAATAAAGCGCTTTGTAAACTAATTTTTTGTTACATATCTTCAGCTGAATTGCAATATCACGTATCTGCACTTTTTTAAATTTTATAGTAGAGAAAAATTCACTAAAACAAAATTCTTCAAGTAACTGAATTAAAACTTCTTTATTTTAATTTTTAATTCCGCTGGTTGTTATCATAAAGGATTGAAAATTTTTAGGGACATGTGTTTCAATGCAAAATCGAACAATTAATTAAAAATGTGCCTAATAAATTTCTTGTCAGTTACGTGGTTTTGCATTCAATTATGTATGAAATAATAAAAAAAAAATTTAATAAATATATTTAACCCCCCTTTTTCAACAACACGGACGTAGTAGAAAATTTAAATGAACAGCACTCATTTATTTGAGTGATTTTCATAAAAATTTACTAGACGAGTCGCCTGTCTGACTGGTTTAAATATGATATAAATAATAACAGCCTTATTTATAGAACTTATTTATTAGCCTTTATAAAGGGTTTTAAAAAAAATTTCATAAAAAATTTTTATTAAAAAGCCTTAATAATGTTTATAAATAAGGCTGCAAATAAATAAAATAAATTATTTATTGAATGGATATCCTTTATCAATTGATGTTTTCAATTAAAATATTTAGTTATTATTTTCAATAAATATTTAGCGATTATAAATTAAATTGATTCAAAAAAATTGAAAGCGTTTACCAAAATACATATATAAAAATAAGTATAATAATTTATGATTTTAACAGGCTAAAGTTCGTATCGCTTTTTAAGCCAAATTACATGTGATAATTATTAATGAACAAATAACACCAAAGTCTGTTGTAAATATTCTGACTAACAACACATAATGGGTGTTTTTTATTGAGGTATAGAACTTTAAGTTGGCATCACTTTTTTAACTGGCGGCCATTTTGTCAGCTGTCAAGTGATTAATATTTAGTTTGGTTTGCCATTTTATCATGAATAGGTTGACAAAAGAACAACGCTTGCAAATCGTGCAAATTTATTTCGAAAATAATGGTTCAGTTCGCGAAGTTTACCGCAAGCTCCGTCCATTTTATGGTCGACATAATCGTCCATCAGAGCAATTAATTCGGTTAACCATGGATCGTTTTCGCACTACGTTTACTCTATGTGATAATACGCATCCGCAGAGACGTCGAACAGTGCGCACCGAAGAAAAAATTGCTGCTGTAGAGCAAAGTGTTGAAGAGGACCCGAATGAATCGATTCGCCACCGTGCACAGCAATTGGAGCTTTGTCCATCAACTTTATGGAAGATTTTGCGCAAAGATCTTGGCTTGCGACCTTACAAGATCCAGCTTGTGCAAGAATTAAAGCCGCGAGACCATGCAATGCGTCGTGATTTTGGTGTATGGGCCGAAAATGAGATTGATCTCGATGCTGATTTTCATCGCAAAATTTTGTTCAGTGATGAGGCTCATTTTTGGTTGAATGGCTACGTCAACAAGCAAAATTGCCGCATTTGGAGTGAAGAGAATCCACATGAGGCCCTTGAGACGCCATTACATCCACAAAAACTGACTGTTTGGTGTGCTCTATGGGCTGGTGGAGTCATTGGGCCATACTTCTTCCGAAATAATGCTGGAGAGTCAGTTACCGTTAATGGAGACCGGTATAGAGCCATGATAACCGACTATTTTGTTCCCGAATTGGATGGCATGAATGTGGATGAGTTGTGGTTCCAACAAGACGGTGCTACATGCCACACAGCGCACGTCACAATCGATTTATTGAAGGAAACATTCGATGAGCGCATAATTTCGCGGAATGGACCTGTCAATTGGCCACCAAGATCGTGTGATTTGACACCATTGGATTATTTTCTTTGGGGATATGTGAAGTCGCTCGTCTACGCCAACAAACCAGAAACGTTAGGGGACTTGGAAGCCAACATTCGTGGCGTTATTGCCAACATACGGCCTCATATGCCCGAAAAAGCGGTTGAAAATTGGACCTGTAGAATTGGCTTTATTCGAGCCAGCCGCGGCGACCACATGCCCGAAATTATATTTAAACATTAATGGCATAAAATTATCCTTCCAATAAAGCCAAATTGATGGACATTAAAACGATTTTCTTGTGTTTTATTTCAATTCAAAGTTCTATACCTATAAAAAAACACCCGTTAGTTGAACGGAACAGCCAGCCGTTTTCGAAGGTCACTAAACCTTCATCATCAGCGTTCTTTTGTGTTTGGTCCACTGTGTGTGGTGTCAGTTGATGTAGATTTCTGCTTTATATACTTAGCATTTTATTGCAAATGGAATATGTGAATTGTTTTGATTCATCGTATTTCAATTTGCTGAAAGCTTTTTTGTATCTATATTTACAACAGTCTTACCATTGTCGTTTTGTTCTTTTTACTAATTATACACATCTTACTTAATTTGCTTATTTTTTGTTCTACTTAAGACAAACTTTTTTGGTTTGTTACTATTAAGTATATTTTTAATTAATTTTTGCCACAGGCCCATGGCTATTAATTTTAGTTAATTTTAATTATTATTCGAACTCCATTTGTTTCTATATTTATGATTTTAACAGGCTAAAGTTCGTATCGCTTTTTTAGCCAAATTAAAATCATAAATATAGAAACAAATGGAGTTCGAATAATAATTAAAATTAACTATAAGTATAATAAATTCCATGCTATTTCACTTACTTCAACATTACGTTACAAGAATGCTAATATAATGTTAAAAGAATGCTAAAAGAATGCTAATAGAAGGTTAAAACAATGCTAATTGAATGCTAATTTTAACCCTTAAGTTTAAAAATGCTGTATACAACAATGAAAATCAAAAGAATTGTTAAAAAGCATAAGATTTCTAAGAAACGTGTTAAAGTATTACTTAGCAAAAAAAAAATAAAAAATTTAAAAACTCCCGAATACATCTAGAAAAGATAAGATATAAAATTTAACTAAGAATCCTCACGATCAAGTCACCTTTTTAACAGAAAATTCTAAATCAAAATCGGTCCAGCTGGACAGACACACAGATACACAACAGGCACACACTACAAACTTATAACACCTATTTTTTTAGTCAGGTGTTTAAAATTAAGACATATCAATAAAGTCTTTGACAATATACCGTTTAAGGGCTAAAGCTTAAAGCGCATACCCTTTCGATTTTTACTAACAAGTTTTTCAAAACAAATGCAGAAACAAGTATTCACTGGTTGATGCTTTTAGTCAATAATTTCAATTAAGAATTGAATTGCTTCAAGTGAATTTTCAAACGTTTAAAATAAATACCAAAGCCACTACTATATTTGCCTTCAAACATAAATTTAAATGTAAATATAAACTCCTTGATATATCTTTTGCTAATCGAATGCTAATAAATGCTAATTGAATGCTATTTTGCAATTTTTAGCTCAAAACTGTTATATGTAACAAAAAATTAAAAATATGTAGAATTGATGCAACCATTGTCTATACTTTAAGAAAATTGGTTAAAACATGCTTTCAAAAAATTACTTAAGAAAACAAAATATAGCTAAAGGGGAAGCTAAAATCGAATACTATTTATTATTTTCTACACAAAGACAGCTAACTGTTTTAATATAAAAAAAGAAAAAAAAAGTATTTACTTGTTATATTTCAACAATTTAAGCCAGTTTTTTGGTTTAGGCCCGAATTAACGATTTAAAAGAGCCAAAATACCTTTGATAGGGCCAAAAAAGTTTTTTAATGTATTTGACTATAATTTTTTTATTTAAATAAAACAAAAGTATGTATTAGTAAAGTACTTTTTACATGAAGACGATTTCTTGTATTATAGACTATCACGATATCGAAAAGAACTTTCTACTGAAATTTTATATTGAAAACAAAACCGAATTTTCACATCTTATTGTTGGTTTGAACATAAATTTTCAGCCGATAGCAAAGATTATTTCCACACATGCTGAGGAATGTGAAATAGACAGAGTTTCTTGAATAATTCTGTATGAATTTATACCCATGCAAAGGTTTATCTAATCAATTTTTAATGCTAAATTGTACTCAAAGATTTGAAGGAATTAGTTGAATTTCGAGTTGAAAGGGTCAAAATAGCCTAGACAGTACCACAGGGCCATCAAACATTCAAAAGTTCCACAAAAGGCCCAATTGTGCCAAATTTTGCATCACTGATTTAAGCGCTTATTAATTTATTTAAATAAATTTAAAACATAAAATATTATAGTTTATTCAATAAATATTTTCAATTCAGAATTAAATGCTTTTAAATAAAATTTCAAGGCCTTAAATTGTTGAAAAATGCGTACATATAATATATCCCCCATTCCTTTGCTTAAATACTATTTAAAGAGAGTGCTAATATAATGCTAATTAAATGCTAATAAATGCTAATTAAATGCTATTTATAGCGGTGAGCTCAAAAATTTTATATGTATGTTATAAATAATATTTAAAAAATTATTAAAAATATAGTACTTTAAAGAAATTGGGTTAAAAGCTCATTTCAAAGTATTACTTAATAAAATAAATATACATCAATTAAGTTTTTGGCAAAATACAGCGTTAAAAGCGAACGCACTTTTGAGTATTTTATACTCATAGAACAATTATTTTTCTTTCATGATTACGTAGTTTTAATTTTAGTTATAATTACTATTTTAGTAGAGTACTAAATATGTATACATATTATTTATAATAAATATGTAAAGCAATACCAAACGGACAGTAAATTTATTATTATAAATACAGCAAAAGTATTCCCTGATTAATGATATTAAGTAATATGCAGGGCAACTATGAATAAAATTCCGCTTGTGATTTCTCCCGGGGAGCAAATTCAAGTAATAGCAAGTAATAGGAAAAATAAAAAAATTCTCATTGAAAAACTGAGAAATCTCACGTGGCCCTGATAGTATTGTTAAAAAATATTTTTAATTAAATATTAATTTTGTTCAAATTAATTTTTAAGTGTTCAAATTATATAAAGTTGCTAAAAAAAACATCTTGTCTTTACTTAAGGTTTACGTAAGAATATTGCTAATAGAATGCTAATGTATTGCTAATAATTTGCTAATTGATTACTTATGTTAAGTTTTCAGCTAAAAAATGTTTTATATAATAAATTAAATGTATGGATTCGTTTAAAATAAAGTATTGTAAGGTTAATCTTATTTAAAGTATAACTTTAGAAAATAGAGACATAACAAGAAATTCCTTGGCTGATGGGAAAGCTAATATGTAAACTTTTGTTTATTTTTGAGACTTTCAGCCTGGCCCACGATATCGACAACGTTCGACTTGTCGCACACTTACATTTGAAACAACAGCAAAATATTAAAATTTGTTTTTGTTTTGAATGTAAGTGTGCGACAAGTCGAACGTTGTCTATATCGTGGGCCAGGCTGTTTATGTTTCTTTAACTTTAGTAGTAGGCCCTTGAGTTGGCCAAGAGACAAGTGGTTATTGAAGGCGAGGAACTTGAAATTATATAATTTCATTATTACTCAAGTAGAATTGCGTAAAGCTATTCAGAGGGTCTACCGTGTAATTCGAAATGAAAGAAAATGGGTTCGAATTTTTATGTTTGTAAAGTTGAAAGCATTTTCTTGCGTTTCGAATTACAGAGTAAACCCCCAGACGTGGAAAGTTCAACGTCCAAAATTTGTTTATTAATAGAACAACAGATTTTTCCATATGTGATTTTTTTTATTTTGAAAAAGGTCATAAGTAACTTTATTTATTTATTTTGAATACATATTTGCCTTGTACCGTTATAGATTTATTTTTAAATAAAAAATATTACTTGAAAATCAAAACATAAAATCATTTAATTACATCTTTTTAAAGGAGTGACTTAAGCAGCTTTCAAAATAAATAGCTCTCATATATCTGTGGTCACAAGCGATAACAACAGATAAGTCGTAAGCCATTACTTCAAGGAAAAGCACTTTTAACATATGAACGTTTTTTTAAAAAAAATTCAAAATGGGCAAATTAAAATAATTTCGTTGTAAAGTAAAGATTAATGTACTAGCGAAAGCATCTGATATTTTATAAAAATTTAGTTTTTAGTATAAATTTTATTAGACATTTTTTAAGACTTAGGTCAAAATTGTTTTGTTTATATCTTTATAATAAACTTTGTTAAAGACAAAGAGATTTCACGCAAATACACTTTGAGAAAAAAACAGCTTAAAATCAATAAAAACCATATTGAATTAATAAAATACAATTAACGAAAAATAAAAAAAAAAAATTTAAAAAAAATATTAGTTTACAGTAAGTAATTTATTAATTTTATTTATTTTTAAGTACCTCAATATACATTTCCTATTATATTGAAAATTATTGAATAAATGTGACGCATTCTTATTTTTAAGCTGCAGCTTTTCCCTGAGTGTATGAAACTTTGTTTGAAAAATTTTTAGCTTATGCAACCAGGATTGTCCGATTTATTCCAACCTTTATATTTCGCCTAATTGTTTTTAAAAATCGCCAAAAGTCGTCAAAATCAATTTTTTGTAGTTTTTCTGACTAAACATTTGACAATAAATTTGTTTTTAGATAACATTTATTTTCAACATAAATTTTTATAAAATAGGCCTTAAAAATTTTGCAGAAAATCGCCAAAAGTAGAAATAAAATCGTTAAAATATTATTTCTTGTATATTTTGCTCATCCAAATTGAAAACGCATTTTAATTTCTTACAGACAAGTTTTGGTAGGATTTATTTTTAAAACTAATTCTTCAACAAACAAATTTTCCTGAATTACAAAAATTTTGAAGTAAAATTTTGTAAAAAAAATTGCCATTAAAATCGGCAAAAAAATTTTATTTAACGCCAGAAAAATTGCCAAGTCGCCAAATCAAAAATTTAGATGTCGAATATTTGAAAAAACAACACCACGTTTGGAGAGAAATCGGCATATCCTGCAACCCTGCATTCAAATCGTTTTTTGTCTTAAGTCGACTTATGTTGCTATCGCCATTATCGCACAGATACATACGTCTTGCGTAATTTTAAATGGGTCCAATAACACTGTACAACACAAATAAATATATAACAACAATAAAATTCGCTTCTGTCTCAAGTCGACTTATGCTGTTTTTGCACAAATATGTGTTACGTAATTTTAAAAGGGTCCATTAACACTGCATCAAAAAAAAAAAAAAAAAAAAATTATAATCAAAATAAAACTCGTGACAGAGGACACCACCAAAAAAATACTTGCATCAGTATTTTGAAAGTTTTTTGTCACAGCCCCCAACCCTGCAAATCATTATATTGATCAATCTTAGAAAACCATAATATCCTTATATTTTATATATATCATGTGTTGTGCAGTTTTAAGAAAAGTTCTTGGGCCCTTTTATGTCCTTCTAAAAGCGTTGCCACCTTTTGACGTTAAAAATTTAGAGGTCTAAACCCAGCACACAAATTACTTTAAGGTTTATAGTTATCTCTCAAATTTTTTTTTCAATTTTAACTCAGTTTTTATTTTCAAGTCTGCAATTAATTCACGTTTTCTTAAATATATTTTACTTTTACAGTTTTAAGGCTCAATGTTTAATGATTTTTTAAGCAAAGTTTTTAAATTTATTAAAGTTTAATCTTTAAATTAATTAATTAATGTTCACTTGAATGTTTCAAAGTTTCTTCATTTTTTTTTAATTTATTGTACACACACACACACACCTTTTAAAAGTAACACCATTGATAAATTCGATGCTGTTGCTGCGGGCAGCACGATTAAGGGCTGCTATACCCTTAACAGCTAAACAAGTGGTCATGTCATCATTTTCGAAACATGAGCCCAAATAGCGAGCGGCACGTGTGAAGGTTGATTCACTTTCAATTTGATTATCTTGTACACTGGGAGCCGCCCAGGCAAAACTGGCAACCAGTAAACAAACTGTAGCTATGGCGTACACTTTCATCTTTATTATTTTTAATTATTAAACACGAACCGTTGATTTTTTTTTATTATGTTAATTAATCCTTATTTTGCGTTTTCGTATAATTACGGATGTTGTTGCGTGCAACACTTATGATGGCCAAGATGCTTTTGATGTCAACTTCTGCGGGGCAGCTGGTCTTATATACAAAACATTTTCAAAAATAACACAAATTTCTTAACTCAAAAAAAAAACTCCATAAATTCATACCATTCAAGTCAGTCAAACCACGAACGGTAAGAAAACATTACAAAATAATTTTTACAATACAAATATTGTTTAACTGATTTTTTTTTTATATTTTTGCTTTCTTATTGTGTGTAAAGGTAATTGCTTTCTTAAAATTGTTTAAGCAGAGAGCACACAAAAAACATTTTTTTCCTGCCTTAAATACACAATAAACAAGAACTATTTGGGCTTTTTGAATTTTTCTCAATAAAATTTAACAAAAAAAAAAAAAAAAAGTACAAAAAATGGGATTGTTTGTATGCCTCATCATCATTTTCATTGGAGGAAGTAACACTTTATTTACTCTGGTTTCGTCAACACCACCGTAATAACAAGAAACTCAAAACCGTGTTTTACAACTCAAAATGAAATAAGTGTGACTTTATGAGAAAATAAAAACTGTGTTGACTTTTTTTTTAAGTAAAAAAAAATAAATACAGTGAAGTCATAAAAATGAAGGCATTTAAGTTGAAAGAAGCCCTACAACTTTAAAAATAAACATTGGAATTAAATCTGTTTTTGATGGCACAATTCTCGTGAATGTAAAACATTGTTCAAACAACATTAAACTTTGTTTCATTCGTAAACAGTTTTAGGAAATCCTAGTTTACACTATTAGATTAATAGTTTATTTTATGCTAAATTGTTAATTGAAGCGCATTAACAATTTGCATTTTCAGTAAATTAACCATTCAAATTGGTTAGATTAGCCTTACTAGTCCTGTGCTCTTGCAAGCCATTAAAAACAATCTTGATATATCGTAAAATTTACAACTGAAATTGATTTCATATGTGGAGCGATGATTAATAAACGCTTCAAAAGTGCATAGAAATTCTTAAAATTGATTTGCAAAATATAAAGCATTTTTTTAATATCAGATTCTGTCCAAAGAGCAAAAGGCGTGACTAACAATAATATAATTTTTTTTTTTTAATAAAAGGATAATTCTTGATTGCAGAGGTGTGTATTTTTTAATGATTTAAAGGCATTTATTTATAAAACAATAAAAATATCGATTTTGAATTTTTTGTTAGTTACGCCTTTTTATACCCTTTACCAAAAAATGGTAAAAGGGTATATATAGGTTTGTCATTCCGTTTGTAACTTCCAGAATATCAATAAGCGAGCCATAAAGTATATATATTCTGGATCCTTATGCATAGGGAAGACGAATAAGCGATGTCCGTCTGTCCGTCTGTCCGTCTGTCCGTCTGTCTGTACGTGAAATCGGTTTTCCGAAGCTCCCAGAAAAGCTAGAGACTTCATTCTTGGACTGTTGGATCAAAAATTGTCGAAATAAGATTGGTATTGAAAATCAGCAAAATCGAGCAGACGATTTCAGAGCTGGGAGACTTAAACTTCATTTTGCCATACAAAATAACTACCGAAAACTAGTTTTTAATAAATTTTTATTAAATGAACTTATTTTATACTTCAGTGTGAATAAAATTGGTATTTCTAACTGAAAAAAAAATAAAAAAAAATTAAAAAAACTAAAACTACGTTTCCAGGGTTGGAAAACCTTAACTTTTTTTGTTATGCAAAAGTAACTTACTAAAACAAATTTTTCCTTTTTTCCTATAACTTAAGCATATCTAATGTTCTTAAAAGGAAGAGATTGATGTAAGAAATCAGAAAACAAAAAGGATGATTCCAGGGTTGGAAAACCTACGATTTTTGTGACATATACAATTAACTACCGTAAACTAATTTTTTAATTATTTTTATTAAATAAACTTATTTTAGACTTCACCACGAATAAAATTGGTATTTCAAATAAAAAAAAATTAAAAAATTTAAAAAGACGTTTCCAGGGTTGAAAAACTTTAACTTTTTTTATACAAAAGTAACTTACTAAAGCAAAATTTTCCTTTTTCTCTATAAATTAAAGATATCTTATATTCTTAAAAGAAATAGATTAGTATAAGAAATCATAAAAATTAAAAAGTTTGATTTCAGGGTTGGAAAATCCACACTTTTTGTGCTATAAAAAATTAGCTACCGAAAACTAATTTTTTTTTATAAAATAAACTTATTATATACTTCAGTATTTCAAAATAAAAAAAATTTTAAAAATTAAAACGACGTTTCCAGGGTTGGAAAATATTATTTTTTATACAAAAGTAACTTACTAAAACAAATTTTTTTTTTTTTACTATAAATTAAACATATCTTATATTCTTAAAAAAAAGATGGTGTAAGAAATCAAAAAAAAACCATAAAGGAGGATTCTTTGTGATATAAAAAATTAACTACCGAAAACTAATTTTTTTTATCCATTTTTATTAAATAAAATTATTTTATGCTTGATAACGAATAAAATTGGTATTTCAAATAAAAAAAAACAATTAAAAAAAATAAAAAGACGATTCCAGGGTTGGAAAACTTTAACTTTTTCTACAAAAGTAAGTTACTAAAACAAATTTTTCCTTTTTTTCTATAAATTAAAAATTTCTTAAATTCTTAAAAGAAAGAGATTGATGTAAGAAATCAGAAAAATCAAAAAAGATGAGTTCAGGGTTGGGACACTTACACTTTTTTGATATATAAAAGTAACTAAGTCTAATTAATTTTTATCTTTTCCTTTATAAATTATATATATTTTACGTTTTGGAAAGAAAAGTTTGGTACAGAAAATTATAAAAGTAAAAGCCACAGCTCCAGAGCTGGAAACTATGATATTTTTTTAGACATTAAAGTAACTAATTAAAACATTTTTTTTAATTTCCTTTTTTTCACTTAACACACTTTCTAAATTTTTTTAAGAACTACTAGATTGGTATAAGTAATCAGAAAAATCTAAAATTATGATTCTAGGGTTTGAAAATTATTATTTTTTTCTTTGTACATAAAAGTAAGTATGTGCTTGAGTATGTATCTCTATACTACATAAACGCACTTTGGTAAAGGGTATATAAGATTCGACACAGCCGAATATAGCACTCTTACTTGTTGCATTTTATTTAACAATATATTCAAATACAATATTAATCAAAAATATTGTATTTTCTAAGCAATCACTTAATTTTCTGTGTACATTTCAATATGGAATATTTATTTTTTAATTCAAAAGAAAAAAAAATCATGCATTTAGGAGTCAATTAGCAAACTAGTGAAACTCATACAGTTTACAAAACTCCATTTTTTATGATGTAGGGTACATACATAATAATAAAGTGTTTTTGTTTGTGTGCGCCTGAAGAAAGTTGTGCACACACACACACACGAGCTCATGCAAAACAACTTGCTAAAAGCAGTAAAAGAGCAAACACCACATTTCAATTTCATTTGCAGATTTAAAAGAAAAGAAAAAAAACAGAGGAGTAGTTGTAGTACTCGTGCAATAAAAATAAACAGCAAATAGCTTAAAATTATTTAAACTTGCTTATGCTCTCGAGTTGCTTTCTTAATTTTTAAACTCAAACGAAATTAACAATACAAACATCAAAAAAAAAACAATTAAAATCTTG
The DNA here is from genome assembly GCA_949987645.1 of Tachina grossa. NCBI lineage: Eukaryota > Metazoa > Arthropoda > Insecta > Diptera > Tachinidae > Tachina > Tachina grossa. The sequence continues at coordinate 183,733,621 of OX465274.1, forward strand.
CACGTTTCAATCACTCATTTATTCATTCATTAAAGTATGAATCTTTACAGTCATAAAGTTGTTTTGGGCAAAACATTTCATTGATTAAAGTTTGTGTATATGTGTGTGTGTGTGTGTGTGTGTGTGTGCACGCCTGTGTAAGAGATTAAATAATATCAAGTATACGCCCCTATTATATAATAATAATGTAAAAAGATGTGGCGGCCACATCCATACACACTAGAGAGCTGCGTAAACAGTCTTGAAATGTAAAAACGTCATGATTTTTAAATGTATTCACGTCGCATGTATGTATTATAATAAACCAATAATAAATGCTGTCTTACTATAAGCGAAGCACGATGGATGTATTGGTGTATGTGTATACCAGTGTTAACAAGCGATGACGTCAAGACAGCTTGTCTGTAACAAACACTCAAAAGAAATACTGTTGATTAGTGTATGCTTGTTATTTTTCATATTGTACGTTTGAGTGTGTGTGTAATATGTAGATGGTAAGCTATTATGTGATTAACCGCATACAACTAATGTTAATGCATGTGTGTGCCTTTGCATGTGCGCAGAAAAATAAAAGATCATACACACATACATGCTCTTTACTCTTATACCTACAATACTCAAACAAATTTCTTGCAAACAGTGTTGTTAACGTTTGTTTTATAAGATTTCGCTGTAGTAAAGCATTTTAAAAATCCCTCATGTCTTGAAAGTTCTTATAAGATGTCTTGTGCAGGAGGCTACTAATACACACATACATACATATTTATTGTTACATATACAAACAATATTTTCTCAAGCTTTTAGTAGCATTTTTTGCCTTTATGTGTCTGTCTGCTTTACTTAAAATCTTGGTATTCCTCTTCAATTTTCACAAATATATATTTACTCAAGTTATTTTTAATGTTTCTTCGTTATGGAGAATTTAAGGCACAAAACATCTTTTTTAAAATTTCGTGCCCTGCCTTAAAATTGTACACTTTTATTTATTTTTAAACGTGTGAAATTGTGGAAATATTTTTAATTTTTTTTTTCTGGATGCTTAACCCAATTGAAATTTTTTTTTTCTACAGCAGGGCAGGCATATGTATGTATGTTTATACATATTTTGTAATGGAGAAAACTACGTCCTAATTTCTTATTTATGTTAAACAGTGTTATGATATATTAAAATGTTTAAAAAAATATATATATAGCATAATGTTTCCTTAAACAGAAAATTACAACCTTAAAAATATTTTTCTCCAAATTTTTTTCTACAATAAAATTTCTTTTAAATCCTTTTTTATAAGCAAATGTAAACAAAAAGTATTAAATAAGAAAACAATGAATACATAAGTAGCACCCACAGGGGATCCTTTTTCGATAATTGAAAAAATTTCATAAATTTCCTCAAGCCTTTAGGAGCATATTTGCTGTAGTTAATCTCTGTTTTCCTCAAATTATTTTTAATATTTGTTCGTTATGTGAATGTATGCCCTACCGATTTTTGTTTGTTTATCTTGTTAAAAATTCATGCCCGAACTTAAAATATTCACATGTTTGTAGTTTGAAGCGTGTGAAATTGTGGAAACATTTTTTTTTTAATAATTCAATATTTCTTTCCAAGATTTATTGTTATATGAAGTGCTACAAAGGGCATATTTATATATTTTTTAATGGAGAAAATTACGTTTTAACTTAATATTTATGGTAACCAACAATGTTATGAATTATTTAAAATGCTTTTAAAAATATATCATCTTTTTCTTTACCAAACAAAAGATTTTAGCCTTCCAAATATTTTTTTCTAGAAATATTTTTTACAATAAAAATTATTTTAAGACCTCTTTCATTGGCAAATATAAACAAAAAGTATTAAAAAGAAAAACAATGTATATATAAGAAGTAGGGCCCAGGTCACAGGGGATCCTTTTTTGATAATTGAAAAATTTTCCAAAAACATAAAAGCAATTAACACTTTAATACACTTTACAATGACGCCAACAAAAAATTTTTAAAATATATATAATAAGACCAATGACGCACAATTTATCAACATACGGGTATGAATATCTATGGCTTAATATAAAAAGGGCCTAACTCAATTTTTTCGAAATCGCTTTTTTTATGTTTTCTGGGCGACAATGTATAATTGCATCCTCCTTGAAGATCTTAGTACGTTACAGTTCAAAATCAAGGACTTATGGCAATTTTAAAAACTATTTCTGCATTGAAATGCTTTATTTTTTTTAATTTTTTTGCTTCTGCTGTAAAATATCGAAAATTCGAGTTAGGCCTTTTTTATATTATATTTAATTTCAAAACTTTCATAAAATTACAATTGCTTAAAATTTAGCATTTTTATTTTCTAACACAATTATCTAGCAGGCGCATATTTGTACATATGCATATCGCTTCCATAGTTCTATTTTGCACGTTTTTAATAATGTTATTTTGTAGCGCCTCTGGTGTCAATGAGACGTATTACATTTTCAAAGCTGTGCTTACTAGCAATTTTATTAGTTATTTGACGTCGTCGAGGATGCTGCTACGCAATACCGACGAAGAAGGCCGCTCTGTTGTTGCATTAGAACTAGTATCTGCTGAAGAAGGACTTGTGTCTATGCTTTCATTGTTTGAATTTTCGTAAAACAACTAAGACAAAGATACACGAATCCAATGCAATAAGAAATTTTGGTTTCTAGTGTGGAAAAGAAAGTAAATTAAATATAATTATTGTTTGATTGCATTCCTTCATAAAAATGTGTCTGTAAAGTGGACTGGAAACGATCAAATAAACTCATCAATCATTTAGCTGTGTGTGTGTGTGCAGACCTCTTTTTTTTTTTTTTTTTTTTTTTTTTTTTTTGGTTAAAAGTAGACATTGTCGTTAATGATTGATGAATATCAATAAGTTTTGAGCTTTTTATTGGACAGCTGATTTTTTGATCGTCTGATTGCCAAACAAAAATTAGTTTTCTTGTGATTATAATCAATAATTATTGTTAATGACAGACTAGAGCGTAGACGAGCGCGGTGCTTGTAGTGCTTTTTTGTACGTCTCTGTTTAAGTGACAAGCCAACGATTTTCCCACATTTGCACTGATTTATTTATTTTTTGAAATCATAGTTATTGAATTGACATAAATTGAAGCAGTGTTTCACGACAACTTTGAAAAAATACAATAAAATAATTCAATACAAACATTTTAAGTCAACTAATAATTTATTATTTAAAAAAAATTACCATAACATAACTTGCAATTTACCCAGCTAATTCTCAATATTTCTCTTTCTTTTTGCAGGTAAGCGTTTTTAAACCCACTTGACTTTATTAATATCATCCTATGACAGGTAAATTATTTTTTAAACATAATCACATATCTGACTGTTTTTTCAAATTAAAATTAATGTTTAAAAAACGAGCGATTATAAACAAAAAAAAAAAAATAAGTTACTAGCATTTTTTTTTATTATAACAAGCATATGTACATACATAAATTTCGCTCAATTACTCAAGCAACGTTATAATTAACAAAAAACTACTTTTACAGAGAACAAGTTTAAAGTTTTCAATTTAAACAAAACTTAAAAAAAAATTAATTCTTTTATTATTTATATGCACAATCGGGGTAATCATTAATAAAATTCTGCGAGAAATTTCTAGCTGTTCCAATTATAATTATTTTTAATTATTATTTTTCGAACTTAATTTGTTTCTAAATTTATGATTTGATCAGGCTATATTTTCTATCGCTTTGTAAGCCGAACAACATGTGATAATTATTAATGAGAAAATAACACCAAAGTTAATTGTAAATATTCTGAGAAATACATAGTTGAACGGAACAACTAGCTGTTTTCGAAGGCCACTAAACCTTTATCATCAGCGTTCTTTTGTGTTTGGTCCAGTTTGTGTGGTATCAGTTGATGTGGATTTCTGCTTTATATATTCAGCCATTATTGCAAATGGAATATGAGAATTGTTCTGCTAAATACTGAAAGTATTTAATTTATTAATTTTATTTATTTTTAAGTACCTGAATATAAATTTTTTATTATAATTGAATTAATGTGACGCATTCTTACTTTTAAGTTGCAGCTTTTCCCTGAGTGTACTTACTACTTTAACTAGTTGTTAGCTTCTTTTATAAAAGAGAAGATAGTGATAGAAAAGACAGGTGGTGAAGGAAGAGATAAAGGAAAGCTTCATTATTTTACAACTCTGCTTTTTGCACTTTTTTTTAAGTAATGCAGAGTTGAAGCGCCTCTGGTATTAATGAGGTGTATTAATTTTTTTCGCCGACGGTTCTGCTACACAATATCGGCAAATAAATATGTTTCGGTCTTTCGGTAAAATTAAAAAAAAAATCTTCCAAATGGCTAAATATCCTGAATACTAGAAATCCTGTGTTGCTTTAAAATATAAAGCTTGTGCTTCCTTTTAGACTCATATATATCTGTCTTTTAAGTTTCATCAAAATCGGTTGGATAATTTTGAAGCGGCAGAAATTGCCCTCTATCCTCCCCTTGAACCTAATTTTAAATAAATTTAGTTAACCCGCGCACTAAGGGTTCTGTACGGACGCTAAATATGTAATTCAATACGAACTTTAGCCTATATAATAAATAGTTTTCGCTTTTTGAGGTTTTTTTAGTTTTGGCGTTTTTTGCACTTTTTCGGTTTTTAGCACTTTTTCATTTTGGCGATTTTTTTTATTGAGGCGATTTTTTAGTTTTGGCGCCTTTTTCGGGTTTTGGCGATTTTCCCCCATTTTTGGCGTTTTTTTAATTTGGCGAGTTTTTTTTCATGTTGGAGATTTTTTTCACCTTTGGTCTACGGAACCCTATAAAGTATGTATTAGCTTGGGTATGTTTAAAAATGCACATCTATATATGTTCTATATGCCTCAGTGTTACTTCTCTAAAAAAAAAACAATAATATGTCACTAGAATCAAAAATCGCCCCTCTGTGTCCCTCTTGGCCCTAGTTTTAAAAACATAAAAATATAAAGCATGTGTGTCCCTTTCAAGGCAGATGCATCTTTGTAATGGATTTCAGGGAAATTTTCCCCATCTCCACCCCCCCCCCACCGCTTGCCATATATTTTTTAAATGTATCTATATGTAATTTGTTTGCTCTTATGTTCTTCTAGACACTGATCAATCTATGTTTAAATTTCATCAGATTCGGTTGGATGGTTCGGTGACCCACAACTTACACCCCTGGACCTCTCTTGTTGCTACTTTAAATAAAAAGAGTATGTAAAGAACGTTCGCTCCTTTAGACTTAGATGTGTCCATGCTTTGAATTTCATTAAAATCGGTGGGATAGGGTCAGAGGGGCATAAGCTGTCCGCTACCTTTCTAAGTCCCATCCTTTAAAAAATATGAAGCTCGTGTCTCCTTTAAAATGCTGATGTATCAGCAATTTGAATTTTATGAAAATCGGTCGGATAGGATCAGAAAGGCATAAGCATCTGCCTGATCCTCTTAGTTCAAGTCTTTGAAAAATATACAGGGTGGCCCAGAAAGACCGAAGTGGTGTGAATTCCTTATAACTTTTTATTTAAGACATTTTTTTTTAATTTTTTGTTTTTTAAATACAGTAAATTTATAGGGAATATTCTTAGATTAGTTATTAAAAATGATATCCCGCAAGTGGTGGCCATTTTCTGCTTCGCACAAATGTGCTATTTCCAACACATTTTCCATGACCTTTCGCAAAACTTCAGGTGTTATGTTGTTAATTTCGTCTTGAATATTAGTTTTTAATTCCTCAATAGTTCTAGGCTTTTTAACATAAACTTTCCCTTTTAAATAACCCCAAAGGAAACAGTCTGGAGCGGTTAAATCCGGGGAAAGCGGAGGCCAATTAAAATTGCTTCTACGCGAAATTATTCTTTCACCAAAGATGTCGCGTAAAAGAGCCATTGTGGCCCTCGCAGTGTGCGCTGTGGCTCCATCCTGTTGGAACCATATTTGCGGATGGTTTTTAATGGCTGGCCTTACAAAATTTTCCAACATGGCCCGATATCGATCACAATTGATGGAAATGGCGACACCTCGTTCATTTTCAAAAAAATATGGGCCAATGATCCTTTCTGAAGAAACACCGCACCAAACAGTACACTTAACTGTATGTAATTGTCGTTGATGAAGTACTCTCGGGTTTTCCGTAGCCCATATCCTACAGTTTTGGAAATGGGCTTCGTCACTCATAACTAAGTTATGAATAAAATTAGGATTCTCTTGTGCTTTTTGCTGGAAATAAATTGCATAGTCAAGTCGTTGCTGGTAATCTGTCGGTTTCAATTCTTGGACAAGTTGAATTTTGTATGGAAACATTCTTATGGTATGCAAAATTCGCTGCAGCGACCCTCTTGAGAGGCCAAGTTGTGTCAAACGTCTCTTGGTTGATGTTTCGGGATCCTCCCGAATACTCTCCTGTACCACTTGAATATTGTCAAACGTGTGCACAGTTCATAGTCTGCCGGAACCAGGAAGGTTCCTTACTGCTCCTTGTTGTCGAAAATTTTGCAACCAGACGGTTTATTGTTGACTGAGAGGGTGCAACCCGCACATTAAATTGACGACGGTATGCACGCTGAGTCAACACAATGGACCGTTGATTTGAAAAGTAAATTTCAACGATTTGGGCACGTTGTTCAGTTGTGTATTGCTCCATTATAAATTGTCCAAGTCTTCTTTACAAAATACTGAAAAGAAAAGAAAAGAAAAGAAAAGAAAAAAAATTATAATAAAAAAGTTATAAGGAATTCACACCACTTCGGTCTTTCTGAGCCACCCTGTAGGTATAAGGTATGTGTTTCCTTTAAAAAGCAGATGTATCTACGATTTGAATATTATGAAAATCGTTCGGACATGGTCAGAGGGGCATATGCTTCCTCTTGCCCCTCTTAGTCCTATTTTTTGGAAAAATATGAAGCTCGTTTGCGATTTAAGACGCAGATGCATAAATTTTTTGAATTTCATGAAAATCGTTTGAATAATTTCGTTGAGACAGAAATTTCTCCCCAAACCGCCCTTCTTGGTCCTATTTATAAAAAATATGAAGTACGTATGTTATTATTCTAGGCGTATATGTATCGATGCTTTAAATATCATAAAAATCGTTTGGGGATTTTCGAGGGGCATATATTCCCCCTGCCCTATTTGGGTCGTACTGATGTGTTTTTTAAATGCAAAGCTATCCATATTTTAAATTTGATTAAAATCAGTTCAAGCCTTCAGACTTTAAAGTTACTTTCTCACGCGGATAGGGGACGGACGGGCAGACTAATGGACTGCTAAGATGATAATAAATTATGTGTGAGAGTGCTTGACGCAACACTTTTCTTTTATATACTAAGCACTTAAACTGAACAATAAATGTCCATAGCGCGGCTCCATTCTACATTGTGCTGGACGAATTTTAGAAATGATATCGGTGTCTCCGGAGATAACCTCTTACAAACATACTAACATTTTCATACACACTTTACCTCATATACCAGTTTATGCTGAAGTTTAACACATCAAATAACGCCAAAAAAAAATAAGACCAAACAAACCCGAACATGCAAACACTTTTTGGCAACAGAAACATGACATTTAAAATTAAAATAATAAAACAAAAACTGAGAAAACAAGTTTATAGTTTTATTATTTCCTTTTTCGAGCTTAAATCTACAATTAAAAACGTCACAGCTGCACTTGCACTTGCTGTCTTTCATACATAAAATCATCAACCCAGGCAATCCACCTTAAATCATATCTCAGTGTAACGAGAGCCGGTTTAATGGTGAATCTATAAAAAAACAAAAAACCAACTGACATTAAAAGCAAAAATAAATTTGTATTACGAACACTACTGCTGCGAGTATTCCAGATACATACGCGCAAAATTCCACGAAATACATTACATAACTTTCACTTTATAGTTGACCGAAAATCCACTTTAAACTAAAATATTTTTTTTTTGTTGAGTTTTGAATACACAAAAATAAATTGTGGATATGAAATGATAAAATGTTAAAGGAATGTCTGATTTTTTGGGTGGTTCCACAGATGTAACGATGAATGTGTGTGTTACGTGTTATTATGAATGAATATTATGTATGCATGCTCGTACGATATGATTCACATGATATCATTTTTACGAATATTTAAAATTTTTGCAAAAATATTTGAAATACATAATATGCAAATTATTTCATCTCTTTTCAACTTGACATTGGTTTATTTAAAAATCTTTATGTGTAATAGCTTTATTTGTGAATAAATTTATGGTTTAAAAGCGAAGATTTCAAATAATTGGAAATACATTTAGGCCTCGATTATCCGTAACGGTCGGGGCCGAGGGCATTCTGGATAATCGATTTTCCCGGTTAATGAGGCAACAGCTTTTATTGGTTTTTTCTTATTTTTTTATTCATATTTTTGTATTTATTTACATTTACACAGAGAAAAAACTGCCTCATAGAATCAATAAGATTTTCTCTATGAAACGTTTTTAGGCTAAGGGGTATCCCTGCAGAAAGAAGCGAAGATTTTTTCATAGAGATTCCTTATTGCTTTTATGTGGTAAATCTTATTAATTTTATCAAGAAGAAAACCACATAAAATCAAGAAGAAATCTTATTATTCCCAACTTTTTTTACTCAATTTCCGTTATTTTTGGCACCAAAAAAACAATCCATAGAAAAAAACTTCTTGATTCTATTAGGTTTTCTTATAAATTGTAAACTATATGGATTTCTTATTGCTTTTATTAGGTTACCTTATTGTTTTTTAAAAAAGGTTTTCTTCTTGATTTTATTAGGTTGCTATATGATTATGTGTAAAGCATCTTATTGATTTTTTTAACAAGGAAATCTTCTTGATTTTATGAGGTGTCTTGTTATTTCATATCTATAAATAGACACCGACAATTTTTTTTCATGATCTTTTTCGTTTTGGTATAAGCATGTTTGCAAAATTATTTCAATAGTTCTTCAGACTGCTTGTTAGCATATTGGTTAGAGTGTTTGTGTATCAGTCAGAAGTTTGCTGGTTCAATACTTGTCTCCTTTCAAAGTATATGGTATAGAATTTAAATGAAAATATATAAGTAAAGCACAAAGAATAAAGAAAGACATATTTTTTTTTTTATTTTATGAGGTCGCCTCATAAAATCAAGAAGAAAACCTTATTAAAAAAATCAATAAGATAACCTTATAAAAACTACAAGATTTCTTCTTGATTTTTTCAAAAAGGTTTTCTCTATGAAATTAATAAGATTTCCGTATTGAAAAAAAACCATAGAGATTTCTTATTAATTTTGTTCTATTTTATGAGGTAATTATTAGCCACTGTTTTCTCTGTGTAATAAAAGAAAAATACATGGATTTTATGCTTGTGTTTTATCGAAAAATGGCTAAATATACACTATAAGGGCAAAAATATTTTGGCTAAAAACGATTGCTTGCAATCCCGGATAATATAGATAATTATTATAATCCCGGTTGATCGATGTAAAAAAAAATTAAATAGATGGACAAAAAGAAAACAATTGCAATATTTCTTTCCGGATAATCGTTGTTGCCGGTTAATCGAATCACAGATAATCGAGGCCTTACTGTATTGCTTAAAACTCTGCAAATTCATTAGGGTTCGCTCATTCATTGCTTAAATATAAATAATAGAAATTTAGGTAGTATAAATTGGAATTTTATAAAAATTTTTTGTATGTAGATAACAACCGGCGAAGAATTCGAATTTTTCTAATATAGAATCCTGCTATTCTAAGCATACGCTGAGAAAAAAAGAAAGAAATAGTGTAAATATAAAAAAAATATGTATCGAAATATAAACAAGATTATGCTTTCGTTAAATTTAGAAACGTAATTCTAATCTGATACATTTGCATTTTGGAGCTACGAAAGCAGCTATTTTACCATCGCTCTTTATTTTATCCATTATAAGCATTTCCATGGAGTATCGCTCAGAGAATTGGCCGGAATTTTTAAAATTGTGTCAATTTTCAGAGGGAGAAAGTAAGTTGAAGAAAACGTTTGCTTTCGTTTTGTTTTGCTCTTGACAAAAGCATTATTAACGACCTCAACATTTCGTTTTGTTTTGAAACTAGTAAATTAATTTAAACTTAAGCAAATATTATAACAATTTATTCGACTTTTTTAATTATTAATTACTAGCTACATCCGGTGTGCTAAGCTATCCCCATCGTGTTATCGAATGATGTAAATATTTTGTAAATAAACCGAAAACTCGGATTTTTTAATGCAACATTTCGAAAGTTTTAAAATTTTGATATTGGATCATTATTAACATAGGTTTTTTGTAAATATCTTCGGAACTACATAGCCGATTTAAGAGTTTGATATCTCGTTTTGAAAAACATGACAACAGCTTTCAAAAAATATAAAATAAAATAAAATAAATATATATATATATATATGGCATTGGTGGTGCAATATGAAAAATGGATTTAGCAACGCCCCTCCGCCCACAGATTGAAAATAAAAAATCAGACTTCACAGTGTCACCCGCCTAAATATTTTGCAGATTCCCTCAAAATTTCATCAAAATCGGCCCAGCCGCTTTGGAGTCCATACGTTACATACATACATACATACATACATACATACACACATCCTTTGTTATATATATATATATAGATATAATTAATAAGTAAACAAGTTTGGTTTTTGTAATCTCTTTTACGCCGTTAAACTTTTGATACTGATACAGTTTTAATTTTGTTGTTTAGTATAATTAAAAAGAACTATAGTATATGTTAAATGCATATTGTTGCCAATTGTCTACATTCCACAATATCACTTTTATCAACTACAGTGAGTGAAAATTACAATAGTGATATTCTTCATCGAATGCGCTTACATAATAGCAAATAAAAATTTATTCGTTCAATAGTTTCGACCACAGTCGAATATCGAAATTTATTTGCTCAAAATATGGATCTCTTTATTTATAAATTTTCCCAATACAGGATTTTATTAGAATAAATATAGTTCGGATTATATGTAGACTTTAAGAAATAGTCCATTCTACACTGCAAATATAGTTTGCAGCACCAGCTCGTTTAATCTTTGGTGTAATAAATAGATAAATCTGTGGCAAAAAGTAAATAAATTCAGTAAAGTGCGACTCTGACTCGCGCACGAAGCGTTCCGTACGAACACTAGATATGTAATTTAATACAAACTTCATCCTATATAATATATAGTTTTGGCATTTTCTTTTTTCGTTTTTGTGGTCTTTTCGGTTATTTTGTTTTGGCGTTTTTTGCGTTTTTTTTTCAGTTTTGGCGATTTTTTAAGTTTTGGCTCTTTTTTTTATTTAGTTTTGACACTTTATTTTCTTGTTTTGGCGATTTTTTCGGTTTTTGCGTTTTTTTCATTTTGGCGATTTTTTTTTTATTTATGGCGATTTTTTTGATTTTTGCGATTTTTTTTTATTTAAATTTTTTTTTTTAGTTTTGGTGATTTATTTTAGTGTTAGAAATTTGTGTTAATTTTGGCGATTTTTTTCGTTTTGGCGATTTTTTTTTTAATTTTTGGCAATTTTTTTGGTTTGGCGATTTTATAATTTTCGGTTTTTTTAGTTTTACCGTTTTTGAAAATTTTAAGTATTTGCCTCTTAAGGTTTCAAAGATATAGCAAATTGTCAAAATTACATAGTCGAAATTGCATTAACTGATGGACCACCCTTTAATTTAAAAATTTTTTAAATTTTAGTGTTAATTGTTGTAGTCTGTATAAAAATACACTAATTTTACAAATTTCAAGTTTCAATATACAATTGTATGTATATTACATGGGATTTTAAAATTTTTCGTTGCTCGTTTTAGAACACCCTTTAATTTTTAATTCTCATATATTTGTTGTTGTAGCGGCCAAGGTTCTACATACTCTGTCCAAATTTCAGGTCAGTAGCTCTTACGGTTCCTGAGAAAATACCGTGTGACAGACAGACGGACAGTGTAGCGAAAACAATAGGGTTCCCTTTCACCTTTGGTGTACGGAACCCTAAAAATGCTTAAGTCAAGATAAGATGATTTTTTGTTAGTAATCTGTATATTAAATTGTATATGATCTGAATTATTTTGTACAAAAGCTTAAGCTACATAATATTCGAACTTAATTTTTTGGCCAAAATCCGTAAATTTTTGTAAAAAAACGAGCTCCAAAAAATGTGACGGTTAAGCTTTAACCAAAAAGATTTTGAAATTAGCTAAAAAAAAACTTCGTGTGTTTATAGTAAGACTCTTCAAACATTATTGAGAATCACAATATACAAACGTAATGAGTTGAAAGGCATCAAACAAAAATCGTGCAAATATTTTTGTAAATAGTTTTTCTTAGATGCTTTTAAATTTATTATGTTTGTATGCTGTCTTTCCCAATAACATATTAAGAGTCTTACTACAATTATAGGAATTTTTTAGCTAATTTCAAAATCTTTTAAGTTAAAGTGTACTGATGTGTATATAAGACGTTGCTTCACTCAAAAAAATAAGCAAAACTTTAACGTTATATATCAATTTTATTAAATCTTATAGTTCGTTTAAATTTAAACGGAATTTAGTACTTAACATATTTCGGGTAAAATCTATTAGATTTCGCATATAAAAGAAATTTTACTTCGTCACTAAATTTTGTCGAATTCGACTTAAAATTTGTAGAATTTAAACATGCAATTACTGTTTTTTTTTCAATTACACCAAAAAATAAACTGATGTTCTTAAAAAGGTTTTTGAATTGGCTATATTCCAGTTATTTGGTTGTAGCTTAGGAAATATTGTAGTCAGGGGTTTTTGTTTTGGCTACGAAATCTTGATTATTGTCAAAAAAAAAACTTTGTGTAAACGGTTAAGATTTTAGTAACGCTTTAAATTTATACAAGTTTTATTATTTTTGTGTATCTCCTTAATTAAATTATTTAAAATGTGTTTAAACAACTACAAAGTGAAAATTATTAGCCAAAATTTTTTTATTATTATTATTATTATTTTTTTTTTGAGAAAAACGTTTCGCAAACGTTTGCTGATGTACTTACATATGTATAAAATCCATTTTTTTTTTTTTTTGCATAAAACGTTAAAATTTTTTATTTTAATTGTCTTTGCACGAAACGTTTCTTGCCTCGTGTGAAACGTTAATGTAAAATCAGTGTTCGTTATAACTGAACTGCACTGTTGTGAGGTGCATAAATTCCAGGGTCTGAGAATTGAGCCTCAAATATGAATATGACAGATTTATTAAGAAAAATATTTTGTTCTATTAACTTAATTTTCGAGATTTCAATATAAATAAATTTTTAAGCTATTTATTATTCTTCAGGAATATTTTGCTCAAATGTGCATCTCTCTATGTGTTTGTTTATGCATAAGTGTGTGTGTGTGTGTGTGTGTGAATTTTGTTTTATTTCAATATGATGACATTTTATGGGACATGTCTGTCTTGTCATGCTTAAAATGAAAATAAAATTAAACCATTTTTCTTTAGTATATTTGTACGTATGCACACATAAATGATGTAGTTAACCCATTTACCCAATACTGAATCCATAACGTTTCACATGAAAGCAAAAAAAAAAAACAAGAACAGACAACTACGACACATTTAGTTAAAAGTTAAAACACGTTTGTCTGTACTCTGACATTTTTGTCCGGACCCATAAGCCATCATGGTTATCATCATCATTTTTGTCATTTTGTCATGGCACGCATCGTTAATTCTAAAAAAAGAAAATAAAAGCCAAACATTTTTCAGCTTGGTTTTAAATCGTTCATGACCCACCATTATGTTCCTTCATTTCCTCTGAACTTCAGTGGCAATGTTGTGATGTATCATTTCTTCTATGTTTGTTTTTTTTTACCAAAAATTTTAAAGACTGAGTGAGCTATTTATTTGCTGAAGTCTTTATTTCCCAAAAGCTTCAATTAAAGCACTTTTGGTTTTAGTTTACATACATCAAGTGCTTGTTTGTTTAATGGCCGGCCAATTTAACGAAAGTGTTTTATCAAACAATGGTTTCATTTGTTTATTTAGTTGTAAAATATTTTGTGAATTAAAAAATTAACAAAAAATTGCTTTTGTTTTTGTTAGTTTTAAAAACTCCAGCGAATCATATCACTGATTTAAAAGAAAATTTATTAAAAACAAGTAAGAGTGCTGTACCCTTCACCAAAGTTCGTATATAAAGTAGAGATGTGCAAATGTCGTGATTTTATCGTGTCACGCGTGATTCACGTGATTCGTGATAAAATATTATAACTAATCACGCGTGAGTGCGTAAGCGTGATTGAAAAAAATTTACTTGTGCGTGATCGTGCGTGAGCTTTTTTTAATAATCACGCACGAATTCTAACGCTCTCACGAGATAACATTCCTGCATAGGCACATATGTAACTGTATTCAATCATTTGAAATAAATTATTTTATAATAATAAATGCATATATGTATAGTAATATGTATGTATGGTAGTATGAGCTTACAAATATAATGAATACCCCAAAACAAAATGTTTCGACTTTTTTTTGAAGTCAGACTTGTCGTACCGAATTCGTTACACATTTCGGTAGTTTCTCTGTAAGTAAAAGTAAGTAGTAATAAGTAAAAGTCTGTGAAAATTTTTTTAAAATAAATATGTATATGTTGATAAAAAAAAGGATTATAACAAATATTAAAAAACGTGAGTATGTGCAAATTATTTCGACAATAGCAGCAACATAACGGTAAAGCAGTACTCTGCTATAAAAGCAAAAAGAAATCGTACCTACATGTCGTTACGAATTCGTACCGACTTATCGTAACGAATTCGTACCGACTTATTGTAACGAATTCGTACCGACATATCGTTACCAAGTCGTGTCAACCATTTCATACAAAAATTGTTACGATTTCGGTAATATTTCGGTGCCGAAATCGGAAGATTTTGTCGACCAATCGTTAAAAGTTCTTCACGAATTCGGAGCATTTTGTTTCATGTATACATACACTTTTGTACGTATGTATGTATGTGTCTTAGATACCCTGTAGGAAGTATCAATTGAGAAACACTACTGATTCAACAGTGCCTTTGTCAACAATACTACTGACGAATTGTACCGCAGAAAATGTTTTTTGCTTTACGGGCCGTCCATATATTACGTAACGCTGTAGGGGGAGGTGTGGAGTTCGAGTTTTGTTATGATTTGTTATAGTGGAGGGGGGAGTCTTTGATAATGTTACGTAACAGAAACATTTTAGTAATTTCTATGTTTTCTCATTTAATATGCTTTTCTCTTTTATTTAATTGATCATACGTCTTACCTTCACATTTATATTATGTATGTATACATACATACATGTGCGGAATGTCAATTTTTGATATACGACAATTCGAATTCGAATATTTAAGATGATATTAAATTAACTTTGCTTTATTTTAATTTACATTGTAAATTTTACAAAAACACGAGCATACATATATACATAGATATGTAAATATGTATATGTAAAAACCTATTTTTCAACCCAAAAAACATGAAAATTATATTATACATATACTTTTTCGTGAGCGTGCGTGATCGTGATAAGTTGTAAACCACTCGTGCGTGATTAAAAATATTTTATTCGTGAGCGTACGTGATCGTTAAAAAATGTTCAAAATCATTCGTGCGTGAGTAAGATATTTTTCTGCGTGAGCGTGCTTGTCGTGAGTCAGAAAACACCCACGTGCACATCTCTAATACAGTAGTAGTATAGAGATACATTCATAAGCACATCCATGCATACGCATATGTTTTGTGAAAAAATTTATAATTTTTTGCTTTAGAGCAGCTACGTCCAAAGCAGGGATGGGAAAGTTGGTACAATTTTACCTTTTTTTGGTACTATTCAAACTCGGAAAGTACAATAGTACACCAATGACTAATTTAGTACATTTAAGAAATCTACCCAGTTTTACTCCGCATTTCTTTTCAAACAATTGCATATGTCAATTTTCACTTTTGAGCAATGCAACTCATATTCTTCTCACTTGAAAACAGTCTTGTGAAAGCAAAACGCTGCGAGAAAATCAAAAAATGTGAACTCTTTCTTTTATAAATAATTTTTTTTTCTTTTTTTTTTAATTCGGATGTTAGAGGAGATGATATTAACTTGCTTATTTTAAATTTCAACTTAAACAGATGTCACCATGTGCTTTAACATCCCAACAAACGATTCGGTAGCCAGAATAAAGTCGATTATTTTAATAAAAACAAATAAAAATATGTTATTTTAACTAAAAAAAATCTTTTAGTACAATTAAGGTCAAAAAAGTAAAATTTTTTAAAGTTGTTGGTACAATTTTAAAATTCTCAATGCTCTCCCTGGTCCAAACACATAATCACTGATATTTGCATTTGAGCTAAAAAGCTTTGAAAGCTCTTAAATTTTTTCTTGTTTCCTTGCAAAGTAAGAGCAAATATTGCTGTCTGTTGTGTCGTTGTTGTGGATGTTGTACTCTCGTCGGTGTGAAAGCACAAAAAGTTATTTATAAAAGTTTGCACATTGTGCATATGGCTTGGACGTAGCTGCTCTAGAGCAATTTTTAGTAAGTGACCTCTTGGTATTATTTGATTAAATATTTTTTTTTTCGATATTAGCAATAAGTTGAATATTTTATTCTACACTCTGTATTTAAGAAATAGTTTACATTCACACTTATTCCAGTTGTCCAAAACGACGTCACGTCGTGCAATATAAAAAAATCAAATTAAAAAAATAGTTTTATTTAGTAACTTTAATATCCAGAGCTGTGGTTTTAATTTTTATAATTTTCTACACCAAACTTTTCTTTCCAAAACGTAAAATATGTATAATTTATAAAGAAAAAGAAAAAAATAATAATTAGACCTAGTTATATGGTATATAAAATACCACAAAAAGTGTAAGTTTTCCAACCCTGGGATCATCCTTTTTGATTTTGCTGATTTCTATCAGCAATCTTTTTCTTTTAAGAATATAAGATATATTTAATTTATAGAAAAAAAGGAAAATTTGTTTTAGGAAGTTAATTTTGTATAATTTTGTACAAAAAAAATAAGTTTTCCAACCCTGGAAACGTCTTTTTATTTTTTTTTAACTAGAAATACCAATTTTATTCATACTGAAGTAAATTTATTTAATAAAAAAAAATAATAAAAACTAGTTTTCGATAGTTACAAAATAAAGTTTGAGTTTTCCAGCTCTGAAATCGTCTACTCGATTTTGTTGATTTTCAATACCAATTTTTTTCACACTATTTTTGACACACCAGTCTAAGACCGAAGTCTCTAGCTTTTCTAGGAGCTTCGAAAAACCGATTTCACGTACAGACAGACGGACATCGCTTATTCGTCTTCCGTATGCATAAGGATCCAGAATATATATACATACTCTATGGCTCGCTTATTAATATTGTGGAATATGCAAACGGAATGACAAACCTATATGTATATAAACTTTTGCCTTTATAAAAATCTTTAGTGATTCTCTGATGGCAGCCAATGTTATAGAAATGTAATTTTCTTACAGACCAACCTAAATCGGCGCGTCAAGCGGGAGGTGGGTTTTTTGCGGAAAGAGCAATATGAAAGGGATTTGCCCTTATAAAGGGGATTCCGCTGCAGTGGTGAGAGGCTCTTCGCGCATGCTCTCCACTCAACTGTTAATTTTTATCTAAATGAAGAGATATTTACATCTGTGGCTCCCCTCACATTTTTTGCTTTTGGCTAAATTTTAGTTTAACCTTAAAAATTAAAATAACAAAATTTTTCAAAAGGTAAAATATGATTTAGAAAATTTCACAAAAATTGTCACCCTATTTGTAGGGTTTCGTACACCAAATAAACCCTATTGTGTTTCTGTCACAGGCTGTTGTGGCGAAAACCATAAGAGCTACGAACCTGAAATTTTCACAGAATATTGGCTGCTACAATCAATATTTTCGGCTGAAAGATCTCTCTTAGGTAGAAAATGATGCAATCAATACACAGAAAGTAAAAACAAATATAATTTGTTTTTTTTGGGTTTCCAGCTATCCCAAAAAAATTAGGAAATGTTTTCAAACAAAAACTATGTAAAATATACATACTCGTATTTAAGGTTATTTCAATTTGCACTGCTTCACTCACTCACTCACTCAGTCATTCTAAAGTAGTTGTGTCGTTACCATTGTGTTTTGTCATTATGACTGTCTATGAGATTATAAGTTGCTATTAAATTTAGATTTTTAAATGGTTAATAGTTTCTCTTTTAATTCCAAAATTTTTCTTTCATACATATGTATGTACATATGTATTTCTAAAGAAAGAGTTTTCTAAATCCAAAATCAAGTTACATCGATTTGGATAATGCGTAAATGATATATGACAGCTGTCAAAAATATATAATAGGCAATTGAAGCGTTGAATTTTAAGCAAAAAGAAATCATTCAGAAAAGACTTTTCAATATGAATATGCAGTACATATGTATGTATGTATGTACATATAATGTAATATCCCAACATACCACACAATAATCAAACTTCAATACAACTTGAGATTAATGAACAACACACAGAAAAAACTAAATTTCATTTTCAGTAACCAAATTCGTTGAATCAGTAAATATTTTATTTGAATGCGGTCCTACAAATAATTTTGTAAATTCTGATAAAAATTTTGTAAAAATTTTAATTAATCATAGTTCGGCTGAGAGAAAATATTATTTCAGTGTGTTGGTGTTTATCTCGCTTGTTGATAGGAACAACGTGCTGTTGTGCGGTTGTTGTTGTTAAGTTGTTGTTTATTTTGATTGATCGTGTTGGATACATGTAAATGCCGAAAAGTAGCCGACAAACGTAGTGGCCTGTTTCTTCTCTACACAGTTTTTTGGTACAATTAATTTAATGAAACAGTACAGAATATTTACTGAAAGTAAGTTTGATTTCAAACAAATATTTGTTTAAAAATTTTTTGGAAATAATTTTTTCTGTGAACAGAAAAAAATATACAAGATCTATGTTCAACGAAACCATGTTGTTGAATAAAATTTTTAATTTCAATAATATTTGGCATTATCTTAAATATTGTATTTACCAATACTGCGTATTTTAAAATATCATTTAAATTACTTTATTTGTGTTGGTGTTTATCTTGCTTGTTGATTGACTCAACGTGGTCATGTGCAGATGTTGTTGTTTATTTTGATTGTTGGTATTGTATACGTGTAAATTCCGAATAGAAGCCGGAAAACGTCGTGGCTTTTTTTTTTTTTTTTTTAATCAACAAAGTTATTTTTAGAATATATCAACGATATGCGCCATGCAGAAGAAACATAAGAAATCATGTTTTGCGTGTATTCATTATTTGCTTACCTAATAACGATTTGCTCTTTAGCTGAGTAGTAAGTACGTTAGTCTATTAGTCAAGAGGTTGCGGGTTCGACTCAACCCAAACATCTTTAAATTAAAATTTAATAAAAAACCAATTAGTAAAAAAAAATTAAACAAACAACGAAAAACAACATATTAGAATTTGAAAAACAAATTCATTAAAAATTTTTGTTTTTTGTTAACAACTCAATTGTGAATAACACAATAATTTTAATTGGAAATAATTGAGTTGATTTTGTTTTCTTATGTTACAAATGTGTGTTTGTATTTACAAAAATCGTTGTAGGTGCATTTTTAAATAATATTTTATTTGTATTCACAAATAAATTAGTTGTATTTACAATTCTTTTTTTTTCTGCGAACGTGAAATGCAACTAACAACTTGAAATTAAGAATAACGAATTACAAATCAAAAGAGAATTGCAGAGCACATGAAACTGTGTAGCCTTCCCCAATCTTCTCACCCCTCTCACTAATAAATCCAAGAATTGTTGCATGAAAAATTGCAAGTCTGGATAGGGACTTATTCTAGAATTACAAGAATAAGCTTATAGTAATCATGCATATGTAATAAAGGGTGTTTTTTTTTAAAGATGTATACAAATTTAAGTTGGCAAAACTTTTTTAACTGGCGGCCATTCTGTCAGCTGTCAAGTGGTTTGTGTTTAGATTGTTTTGGCATTTCAACATGAATAGACTGACGCCTAAACAGCGCTTCCAAATTGTGCAAATTTATTTTAAAAATTATGGTTCTTTTTGCGCAAATTTGACAGACAAGATAATCATAAATCAGAGCAATTAATTCGATTAAATATGGAACGCATCCACAGAGACGTCGTCTAGTGCTTAAAAAACTAGTCATTGCTACTGTAGAGAGTAGCGTAGACGAAGATTCGGATCAATCTATCCGCCATCGTGTACAGGAATAGGATATATATCCATCCACTTTATGGACTGCCATGACGTGCAAGAGCTGTGGTTTCAACAAGACGACGCAACATTACATACAGCTCGTGCCACAATTGATTTATTGCTTAAGCTTAGAGCTGCAAAACTATCGATAGTCGCTCCACTCGATAGTTTCGATAGTTTTATCTAAAACTATCGATACTATCGATGGTATCGAATAGTTTTATAAAAGTTGCCACATAAACTACATTTGACTCGAAAAAAAAATCCAGAGTCCGCAACATTTTCATTAGTATATAAAAATATATCAAGCCTTTTTTTTCGATTTTATCGTAAGCGGCACATTATCGAAAATATACTTTTTTATTGAACTTATAATTTTATGGGCCTACCCATGGTTTAGAATTATCAAAACGCGGAAATTGTTGATAACTTCTAAGACACTAACTGTAAAGTTTCATCGTAAGCGACAATTTTAACCTTCTTCTTAAAATTTAATTTTTATACGATTACATCGAAGATTAGGCTAGA
Organism: Tachina grossa; assembly: GCA_949987645.1. NCBI lineage: Eukaryota > Metazoa > Arthropoda > Insecta > Diptera > Tachinidae > Tachina > Tachina grossa. The sequence continues at coordinate 183,754,449 of OX465274.1, forward strand.
TATGTAGGTATGTAGGAACAATTAAAAAAAAAAATTTGTAGGGAAACACGCTAGGGTATGTCAAAATAAATCCGGCCGTCGCGATATCAGTACCACCAAAATGTATCTCTGTGTCGACGATGTTGAATTTATTAAGATACTTGTGACTAGTATTTATCGAATAACACTTGGATTTATAAATAAATTCATATACATACATATGTATGTATTTAAGTACTTATGTATACAGAAGCAGGGATGCGATGTCATATTTACAAATTGTACTAACTTTCAAAAAAAATTTTAATTTTTTCAGTACGATTGTACCTAATTCTTTATTTATATTTTTTTAATACTTGTACTTTTTAATTAACTAAAAATCAATTAACAAAACACCAGAAGGTGCACAAAGAATATTAGTTGCTGGGATCTACTACGTTTATAACCTTTTCTTATTCGATTGTTCACAGTCGATGCAAATAGTCGGCTTCTCTCCTTGGTACGAAAATAAAATTTCCACATTTGTAGATGAATTTGGAATAAATAACATTCCTCCAGCAATTCTTTAAGTACCGGAAAACATCGTTTGATTTTCTTAATTTTCTAATACCTTCGAGCTAAAGATTAACCCCCTTGTGCAAAAAAAAAAATAAGTGAACGTTAAAACCGGTTTTTCTATGGAAATTTTTTTTAATGTACACTTCAAGCACGCATTATTTTTTGCATAAGGGGGTTAATATATTTTAATGCTATTTTTGGCATGTAATATAATATAAAGAGATTCCAGTAGTGCTAAATGGGTCATTGCGGTGCTACGGTACTTTTGGCATTCAAATAGCGCTAAAATTATACAATTGTACCAACTTTTGCATCGCTGTACAAAAGCTTAAATCAACGACGGATAGTTTACTTCAGAGCTGCCGGCTACTGTTTACTGACTTCGATTATTTTTACTCTTTTAATTACTTGTTTTTTTTACCGATAGTATCGATAGTGGAAAAAGCTATCGATATTTCATTTACAACAAAACTATCGATAGTATCGATAGTGCTATCGATAGTTTTGCATGTCTACTTAAGCTTATTATAATATTTTTCTCAAGTCATTTGGTATGTTGGGATATTCTACAATACCTACATATATGCGTATTTGGTTGTTGGTTGTGCTTTAACATACCCTGTCGGAGAATGTGTGGTTGACTACAAAAATATTTAACTTATAGTTAACTTTAATTGGACTGACTAAAAGCTAACTGCAATGTCATCCAGAACAAACAGAAAATTAAGTCTTAAGTAGAGTACGCAATCGAATTTTATGAGAGCCAAAAAATTTATTCTCAGCTACTTTGAAACTCATTTCAGTTTTATATTAACATTTTGCTGTTGCTATTTTGGTATGGTACCTTAGCTGAGTGGTAGCTCGTTGAGTACTTAACGTGTGATGATGCATGTTCGAACCCCAGAAAAATTTTTTTAATTTACTGACTACCACGTGATTTAAAAGAATCAACTTTAAGTTAGCTAAAAGTAATGCAGAATGAGACAATTGGCTACCGGCTAGGACATTGCAAAGTTAAAATATTCAGTTGATTACCTTAAAAGTAATACAAGTGTCAGTCAGTACTAGTTGCGAAATAGTTAGGCTGAGTTTACATCTGGAATTTCTTGTGTGTCATTTGCCCAAAAAATCGTGACCAACTAATTACTAATGAAAAACTGTTTGATTCAGACATGTATTTATTGATTTAAACAGTTTGCAATCATGCTGAATTCTATAAAGTTGTCTATTAGTTATGTATGAAACTATTTAAATTAATAAATACGTGTCTGAATCTAAAAATTTTTCATTAGTAATTAGTGGTTACGCTTTTTTTACGCTTGTGTGGCACATGGCACACAGGTGGAAACCCGGCCATAGTTTAAAGTTAACGTAATTTCCGACAGGTTACATACATATACACAAACACTCATGCGTACATACATGTATATACACACATAGGTATGTTACATTACTTCAAATTTGTGCCTTTTATGTGTCAATTATGCTACAAAATATGCAAATAAATTTGGCCTAATTTCAACATATATATGCTATTTTATTTTAGTACAAATGCACACATTTGCTTTGTGGTATTTTATCCATTCCCAATTTGGATTTTCTTTACAATATTGTAAATATAAATGTTTAAATTGTCCAAAAAGTTTGGTGAAAGGAAAAAGAAATTTCTTCGTTTCACATAAAGCAGCTACGTCCAAGCCATATACACAATATGCAAACTTTTACAAAAGAGCTTTTGTGTATTCACAGCGACGAGAGCACAACAGCTAGGCTTGCCAGATTGAGATTAACAAAAAGTTGGACATTTGAATTTAAAAAGCGGGATTATTAAAAAAAATCTGGACATTTTGAAATAAAATTTTCACGAGAGAATAGTTACTTTTATGTTGTACAAACAATTTTTATTAAAAAATATATGTTTACATTGTTTTTTAAATTTTTTATATAATTATCTAATACACTGTTAACATAGCTAAATATAACTAAACCAAACTTTTTCAGTTCATTTATCCACAGGTATATATACAGCTAAGATCAAAATAATAGTAACACAAACTATAATGGACATCTAACTGGAAATAATTTCTTATTCGTGCTTAAGTTCAGTAATTTCAATTCTTATTGAATGAAATATTTTTTATTAATTAATGTGAGTTTCTAAAGAAGAGAAGAAAAATTAAACTAGACTTTTTAGCTGGGGGAAATACCGATATTTTTCTGTGCAGCCACGCGCTTCATCAGCACCCTAGCCTATCTAACTACTTGGGTAGTGTTTATTATTAACATCAGCTATTTAACGTAAATTTTAATGAAACGGAATATGAGAAATTATTATCTCATTTATGGGCATCTAACGTTAAAATTCAAAAAGGTTTATCTTTAAAAAGATATCGAACATTACGGAAAAATAAAAAATGTTTTGTAGATAATCTATCTACCTTTTGTTTACGTCTATCTAGAACAGATTGTGTAACGTTGCTCAGTCCTTTTAATTTTGACCTTCAACATTTTTGATAACTAATAGTTCCATTATGAGCAAATCAAGTTGATTTGAGAAAATCATGTCGAAGTGTTTCCATTATGTGTTGTAAGTGTTTCTATGTTTGAATTTTCGAAATCAATTTTACGTTTGAATTGTTTATTTATTTTTATAACCTAAAAGCAGCACAATAATTTGTTTAATAATAGTTTGGAACAGCAAAATAAATAAAACATATACATAAGAATGGAAAAGAACATTGACAATAACTTTTTTTTTAAATTACTTTTTCCTTTTTATAAGCAAATAGAATCTGCCATTTAAATTCGTACTTAAATGTCACTTTTTCGGATCTGTAAGTCACCAATAATGGATGACCCAGAGTTGCATTTGTAATAATAGCAGCAGCGCAGTGTTGCATTGACAAATTCGACTTAATTTGTAGCAAATTAAGTCATTTGAGATAATTTGCTCATATGAAAAATGTATGGCAAATCACTTCGCAAATTACTTAATTAGGGCAAATCAAATGTTTTGACCTAAATCACGTATATGGAAACGTACTATAAGGAAGTATTTTTATTGTTTATTAATTTTGTTATATCTTTATTTAGAGTAATAAAAAATAAGCAAATAAATATTTCCTTAGCTAATAAAAAATTGAAGGTCAAAAATTAAAAGGACTGAAAAACGGGCAATCAACTAGATTAGTACAAAAAATACATAATTAATTATTTAAAAAAAAGCGAGATATAAAAAAATTGACAAACCGGTATCTTAAAAATATATTAAAATAACTTGATTTTCCAGTTCGACCATCGTAGTATATTCATTAAGTGGTTCAGCGTTGTCTATATATTTCATTGTTGCTGTAACAAATCATCAGTAGACTTCAACCACACATTTTGAATAGTCACAAACCTCTTATCTTATGCACAGACTTTTTTTTTTTTTTGAACCACCAGCAAATAAATTTCAAATTAAAATAAACTTCTGACAATATGTCGAATAATAAATTCCTTAAATGTTAAATTTATATTTTATTTTTCATTTTGCCTTATAATTACTTTTATTGTTATCCAATGGATTTCTAATTGTATAAAGGTGTAGAAAAATAAAATGGATTCGGATCGAATATAAATTATTTGCTGGGTTTTTTGTATTAGTTTCAAAGCCTACTACGCTTATTCTTCTTTTGTGATTTTCAAAAATATTATTATTTATGAATTCTCAAATAGTTCTTGAAAGTCTGTGCATAAGATAAGAGGTTTGTGACTATTCAAAATGTGTGGTTGAAGTCTACTGATGATTTGTTACAGCAACAATAAAATATATAGACAACGCTGAACCACCAGCAAATAAATTTCAAATTAAAATAAACTTCTGACAATATGTCGAATAATAAATTCCTTATTTGTTAAATTTTACATTACAAATGCAACAAAGTAACAAAATAAAGATATAAAATTAAATTATATCCATCAAGACGTTTCTAAGACGTAACTATTTGGGGCCAACGGTTGCCAACAGTTTTACAACTGTTGACCTCAACAGCCCAACTTTATTTTTTCTGCCACATATATTTTGTAGTTGCGCTTAGGTATTTTGATAAAGGTTTGCAAGATTCCTCTAAGATAGTTCATATTAATATTTCCGCTCTAGTGAGATCGAAAGACAATCGATTTCTTTCTTTTTTGTACATATAAATTGCTTAACATACTAAAAACTTTTTCACAAAATGCGTTACTAGCTGGTATTGAAGGGACGAAACATACAACTTTTCGTAAATTTTCTAATTCATTGCTTTCAATTTTCATTAAAAAGTAGGACCATATTTTGTCATTTTACAAATCTTTTGGTAATTGGTCATAAACTGCGCGAAGACACCAATAGTCGATGTATAGTTTATCGTTAGAAAAGGCAATAAATATTAAGAACATTTTGTGGAAAATTGCTTTAGTTGGACAAATTTTATTTTAGCTTGAAACTGGACAGGTCAAGGCATATCAAACAGGTACACGTATCAGGCATATTGCTCATCCGCTGATTTTTTGTTTACAAGTTTATAACGAAGAATTCGTTTGACAATTACTTTTGTGCCTTGTTTGATGCATACAATTTTTTGACAATTACTTTGTTGCTACAGAGTTTTTCCTAATGCATGTACCTGTAGTAAATGTGCCTTGGGACAGGTACTTAAAAAGAGAGACAATCCAGCAAAAACAAGCCCAACTGGCAACCCTAACAACAGCTAATCAGATCTCTGCGACAGAGTATGTGTGTATGGAAGTACATACATAGCTGACGTAAAGCAATACATGAAAGTAAAAAAAAAAATATTTTTCCTACACATTTGATGGCTTAAGTGCCCAGGAGACGTACAAAAAACCCATCAATCACATAGTTGTGTGCGTGCAGTCGTTTCTTTTCGGCTACACGTACACGTTGTCGGCACTGATTGATGAGAATCAAAAAATTTTGATATTTTTATTTGACGGCTGATTATTTGTACTCTCCAAATCTGATTGACGAAAAAACGTCATTTGCTTTGTGATATTTGCTGTGTGACGACATGGAGAAGTGCGCGCATGAAAAAATTTAATTTGCACTTTATGAAAATGAACCATTATTTTTTGTAAAAAAAAAACCAAACCATCAAAAGTCTTTAAACAGTTTTATTATTATTATAAATATAATATTCTCTAATTTTATTAAGCTTAATGGGTAGTGTGAATAAAAAAAATTTTACTTGTATTTGTGTATATATGTATGTTCATATATGAATTTTGTGTTTAAAACAAATTTTTAAGTAAAATGCTATAAACACAATCAAGTCCACCGACCATCGACTACAAGATGTCAAAAATAGAATACATGCGAGCTTATAAGAATAATTCTTTTAGCCGCTACACGACTACCGACTACACGGCTACTTTTGTAGCCCGTAGCCAACTTAGGCTAATTTCTATTTTTCTTGGCTACAAAAAACAGATTAGTGCTGCCAATACAATAAATGCATGAAATGGTGGTTTTAAAAACGCAATACATTAAATATCGCTATTAAAAACGCGAAAAACTATTATAGTGGCACCCTTGAAAAATAATAATCAAGCAATAGTACTTATAAAGTTAATTAAATTTTCTTGAGACATTTGAAATTTTTTTTTCACACAAATTCAATTAAAAAAAATCAAGTTTGTTTTGTTTTGGTTAACTTTAATACATATGTCAAAACAGATGTTAATTTTTTGTAGTTAGTGGTCGGTAGTCGTTAAAAGAATTAAGTAGCTGGCGACTTGGCTATTTTTGTAGCCAGCTACTTTTGTAGTCGGTAGCCGATGGTCGGTAGCCTTTGATTGTGTTTATAGCAAAAGGCAAATACATACATACATATGTACATAATTTTTGTCATTCACACTACCCATTGTCTTGTTTTTATATTAAAAATCGTTTGTTTATATTTCGATATTTTTTCAGGAAAATATATTGGTTTTTTTTTTAAACTTTGAAGAATTAGAAAAATTGTTATTATAAATAATAATAATAATCATAAGATAGAAAAATTATTATTTAGCTCTGTATATTTGTTTAATGTGCTTTGTTATACCAAGATTTCATAAACAGCCTAACCCACGATGGCGATCGGCAACTCGATCGACTGACGACAAGTCACTCATTATAGTTCGTTTGAGCGACCCACTAACTATCGACTTGCCGGTCGTCAGGCTTTACGTTGTCAACGTAATGCATTTACTCATTTGTCAAATTAGCATATTGCCACATCAAAAATTTCACAAATAAAACGCTACTTTACAAATAAAAAGCGTTGAAATGTAAAAAGTATTCCATAAAAAATGCAACTCTATGCTACTTAAAGTTTCTACAAATAAATAATAAAAATAACAACAATGATAAACATAAGACAATACAAAACAAATTAAAAAGTTATTTTCAAAATTTTGTGTGTGAAATATAAATAAATATATAAGTTGAAATGTGCACCCAAAAAAAAGATTGGTTGGAAAACGGTTAGTCCAATAAAATATCATTTGCATTAACTATATTTCAGTTCACGCTATCAATTTTCTGTTAATCCAAAAAACAATCCATGTTCATTGCCATAAGGGCATAATTGTAACAAATATATGATTGTGTCAATACTTAAATTGATTGCATCAACCGAGCGTATGCTTTTGTCATGACTAATTAACTGATTGGTTAACCCAACCGAATAAAATATTACGAATTGGATTTTACTACCAACTTTTAGTATTAGCAACTAAAAAATTGTCGTTCTACAATAAAATTAAAACAAAAACTTTCAATCAGTTGCTGCAACTAACTAGAGGTTGAGTTTACTATCATAGTTTATAGCAGCAAATTAAAAAATTAACTTTTGTGACTTTCAAAGATATTATGATTTGTGAATTCTCAAATGGTTTTTGAAAGTCTGTGCATAAGATAACATGTTTGTGGCTTTTCAAAATGTGTGGTTGAAGAAATGTATAAAGACATGCTTCACCATTAGGAAATAAATTTCAATTAAAATAAACTTATAACAATATGTCAAATAATAAATTTCTTAAATTGTGTATTTTTATTTGCGTTTATTGTTTATTTTTATTTCATCAAGGAAGCCCAATTTTTATTTTACAGGTACCAATTATGATATTGTTTTAATTATATTAACCAAATTTTCAGTAGCAAGAATAACATTTACTTCAAATTCCATACTGTCAACCAATTTTTTCTGTTGCTGCAACTATTGGGTTAAGGGTTATAATTAAAATATAGTGGTACCACAAGAAAATTTCAGTCGCTTTAGCAAAATTCTATGATAGTTGCTGCAACCGCCAAAATTCAATTGGCAACAAATTCGGTTGCCACAACTAATCTGTTTTCTCTGTGTGTAGATACTCCTAAAATAATGCAAGCGGATTGTAATGAAGAATGGACGGGAGTAGCACCAATGGGACAAGCAATCTATTGAAGTGGAAAGAGAAATGTGCCTAATTGAGAGTGTTTTAGAAGAATTGGTTAGATAAATTGCACGTATACACATTCATACATATATATGTATGTATGTATGTATGTAATTCAAAAAGAATTATGTGACAAAAATGCATGTTTGTGAGTTAAATAAATAAAATAAACGCAAAAAAAATTAACATTTTTATTTCTGATTTTCATAAATGTAATTTTTTTTAAAAATTTGGTATTTATGTGTACTTTTTTGTTTTGTCGACAAGCACAAACTAAGTGACTGATTTTGACATTTGTTGTCGTTTGAATTTTCATTGTGGGTACCAAATTTGTATGGAAATGGTTACGTCATCGTTCGCATGCATTGTCGATCGACTTGTCGTGCTGAACAAGTGTAGTGGGTCCCAAATCAGCTGTTTGTGGTTAAAAATGATTGCGAACGACAACGTTCGATATCGTGGGTTTGGCTGAAAGTCTTAATGCCGCTAATAACAAAAAAAAATCATCCGATGAAGACATAAGTACATGCAATCGCACACATGGAATAGAGCTGCAAAACTATCGATAGTACTATCGATAGTATCGATAGTTTTGTTGTAAATGAAATATCGATAGTTTTTTCCACTATCGATACTATCGGTAAAAAAAAACAAGTAATTAAAAGAGTAAAAATAATCGAAGTCAGTAAACAGTAGCCGACAGCTTTGAAGCAAATTATCCGTAGTTGATTTATGCTTTTGTACAGAGATGGAAAAGTTGGTACAATTGTATAATTTTAGCGCTATTTGAATGCCAAAAGTACCGTAGCACCGCAATGACCCATTTAGCACTACTGGAATCTCTTTATATTATATTACATGCCAAAAATAGCATTAAAATATATTAACCCCCTTATGCAAAAAATAATGCGTGCTTGAAGTGTAAATAAAAAAAAATTTCCACAGAAAAACCGGTTTTAACGTTCACTTATTTTTTTTTTTGCACAAGGGGGTTAATCTTTAGCTCGAAGGTATTAGAAAATTAAGAAAATCAAACGATGTTTTCCGGTACTTAAAGAATTGCTGGAGGAATGTTATTTATTCCAAATTCATCTGCAAATGTGGAAATTTTATTTTCCTACCAAGGAGAGAAGCCGACTATTTGCATCGACTGTGAACAATCGAATAAAAAAAAGGTTATAAACGTAGTAGATCCCAGCAACTAATATTGTTTGTGCACCTTCTGGCGTTTTGTTAATTGATTTTTAGTTAATTAAAAAGTACAAGTATTAAAAAAATATAAATAAAGAATTAGGTACAATCGTACTGAAAAAATTAAAATTTTTTTTGAAAGTTAGTACAATTTGTAAATATGACATCGCATCCCTGCTTCTGTATACATAAGTACTTAAATACATACATATGTATGTATATGAATTTATTTATAAATCCAAGTGTTATTCGATAAATACTAGTCACAAGTATCTTAATAAATTCAACATCGTCGACACAAAGATAAATTTTGGTGGTACTGATATCGCGACGGCCGCCAATCGTCTCTTACGATAAAACTTTACAGTTAGTGTCTTAAAATTTATCAATAATTTTCGCATTTTGATAATTCTAAACCATGGGTAGGCCCATAAAATTTTAAGTTCAATAAAAAATTATATTTTCGATAATATGCCGCTTACGATAAAATCAAAAAAAAGGCTTTATATATTTTTATATACTAATGAAAATGTTGAGGACTCTGGATTTTTTTTTCGAGTCAAATGTAGTTTATTTGGCAACTTTTATAAAACTATTCGATACTATCGATAGTATCGATAGTTTTACATAAAACTATCGAAACAATCAAGTGGAGCGACTATCGATAGTTTTGCAGCTCTAACATGGAACACAAAATTAAAATGATGATTGACGATTTTATTTGTACGTCTCCGAAAAATCATCAATTAAACGGCACTAACACATTCTTACCGATTGATGGCTTTTTTTGTACGTCTCCTGGACACTTTAAGAGAGTGCATATAAACTTTGCTCTGATTTTTTCGAGGAATATAATTATTGCCCCCACCTAATACGAGTATTTAAGTACACACATTATTGGGCAATTTCGTTGTATCATCTTAAGCACTTTCTCAATAATATTTCTCAAATGTTGACATTTCATATTTGCACAAATGAAATGAAAAGCAATTTCACCTGCTGGAATTTATGCGTTTAACCCAGAAACGCACAATTTTTTATTTTCACGTGATATACATATTTCTTGTTAACAGTGTCTATGATTTCATAGTGTGTGTACACATGTGCATACGTAAATACATATTGATTTATAAAGATATACATATGTATGTATGCCTATTTGTTTTTGACTTTATCACTGGCATAGCTAGACTTTTTTTTCTGGTAGGGGACATATGTGCCCTTAATTATCAAAGTGGTCTAAGTCATGTGCATTTTTGCTTCGAAATATCAAATGAATCTTAAAATAAATTCAATAAATATTTAAAAAATATTAAATAAATTTATATTTGTCGAGACAAGAAGAACTCTAAATTAACATGTTGCTTAATATAAAAACATTAAGGGTTTTCATGAGACCTCTTAAAATTGCCATTTGTGCAATTGGGCAAATATGCAAGACTTGTTGCATGAAGCCCTTTTCAACTATTGCGCAAACAGTTAAGTCAATTTGAATGAAATGTCAAAAAAATTAATTTAATAAAAATAAAAAAATTAAATTTCAAGCAGTTTTTAATTTAAAAAACAATTAAATATATTTCTATAAAAATAAAAAAGTGTGTGTGTGCCTAAAAATCCCTAAAGGAAGCCGAAAAAATCAAGAAGTTGTTATTTACAAAATGCACAATTGCACAGGTAAAAATTGTTGGGCAAATTAAACAGGTTTGTGTAAATAAATTTCCATACAATTTTGACATTTTTTTTACGAGAGTGCAAAAATGCACAATTTCACACTTTGCGAGACTTTTGATCATTCTCATGAAAACCCTTAATGTTTCATTTGTTCAAATATAATCTACTAAATATCTCGACCAGAGAAGTATATGACTTAGACCACTTTCATAGTTAAGGGCACATATGTATATGACTGGTCATTTTTTTGAGTAATCTTGGAATATATAACTACAGGCCATTTTAAAAAATTCAAAGAGCGCGGGACAACAGCAATTCTTGGGGAGATAATGCACCCCACCCCTTCCCACCCAATTGTGTTTCTACGCACATGAACTTTATGAATACAACTTACTTTTGGGTGTTGTCCTCTACCAACACTTCAGCCGCATTTGAATATTATTTTATTTTTTAATGTGTTAAATTGATTGAATCATTTATTTTTTTTGTAAACTATCAATTTCTGTACTTCATATTTTTGTTTTCCTTATTTGTTTCTAAGTCAAACTCATTCCGACCGTTTGACGGCTTTTGGCCGTTAATTGGTGTTTTATTATTAATTTACTTTAGTAAGCCGCACTTTTTTGTTTTAAAGTTTCAAGTGAATAAAAAATAATAATAAAAAGTGAAACTATTATGTTGTGTGTAAGGCAAAGAACATTTTTGAAAATTATAATAGTTAACAAAATTTTTAGATTGGCAATAATAAAGGGTATCACAATATAAGCGAACAATTTCATTTAATAATTGAACAAGAAAGTTTTTTATGGTGTTATGATATTTTTTTTTTTTTTTTTGTATTTCAATATAGACATGTTCCACTGAAACGTATGATCTGGTTACTCACTAAAAATGCTATTTCCACAATATTTTTATGCGACCTCATACACATGCATACATATTAGACCCCTGCACCAGACCATTTACAAGAACTTTTAATACATGAGGGATTTTTAAAATGCTTTACTACAGCGAATTCTTCTAAAACAAACACTAAACAAAAATGCTTGCAAGAAATTTGTTTCAGTTATTGCAGGTGTAGAAGTAAAGAAGAAAATACTTCGTGATGAAAGAATTTGTGATGCTTGCTTCTTTCTACGAATAGGCTATTATACCAACGTTATGCATGTAAATACACACATAATAGATTACCACCCTGTCGGAGAATGTGTGGTTGACTACAAAAATAGTTAACTTATAGTTAACTTTTCTTAGACTGGCCAAATGCTAGATGCAAAGTCATCCAGAACAAACCCAAAATTAATTCTAAAGTTGATTACGTAATCGAATTTAGTGAGAGCCAACAAATTTATTCTCAGCTACTTTAAAACTCATTTCAGTTTTATATTAACATTTTGCTGTTGTTATTTTAGATGGCAGCTTAGCCGAGTGTTAGCGCGTTGAGTACACAACGTGTGATGTTACATGTTCGAGCCACAGATTTTTTTTTAAATTTACTGACTACCAAGTGATTTAAAAAAGTCAACTTTAAGTTAGCTTAAAGTAGTGCCTAGTGAGACAATTGACTACCGCCTAGGACATCGCAATGTTAAAATAGTCAGTTGATTACATTGCAAAGTAATCCAAGTGTAGTCAGTACTAGTTGCGAAATAGTTAGCTTAAAGTTAGTTTAAAGTTAGGCAAATTTCCGATAGGGCATCTACTTCTTACACACACACACACACTCAAGCGTACAGTATAAAAAATAACAAGCATACACGCATCAACACTACTTCTTTTGATTGTTTCTTACGAACAAGAAGTCTTCGCGACATTGCTTAAAAAAAACTCATATACGCGTACATCCATACATTCATAGTGATTAGCTTCCCTGCTGAAAGTGCGAATAGTGAAATTGTGGTGAGTTACTAGAGACGTTGTCAGTAGCACTAGTGACCAAGTGTACCCCAGCCAATGGTATCATCTATTGACATTTAACATTAGCTTGTCATTGAAAATCCACCACTAGACTATATCACTACTGACTTATACCTAATTTACATTAAGCATTTTTTTCATGAAATTAGTTGCATGAAAATTTTTTATTTGTCAATAGGAGGCCTGGAGGACAAACTCGTATCAAAAAATTTGTTAAAAATGTATCAGGGATTCATTTTACGCCCTTTTTGATACAAAATTCTCTTTTATAGCGCTGCAATTAGCAAATAGAAAAGGTTGCGTGCAACAAAATTCATGAAATTTCATGAAAAAATGCTTAATGTAAATCAGGTATTAGTAGTTCTTTCGGGACCACATGGAGACATTGGCACCAAATATTCATTAGTAAATTTTAGGGGCTCTAGTCTACAATATCGATATATCCTCTCTCATTATCAGTAGTAAACTTATAGTGATTTTCTAGTGACATTTTCAATAGTGGTACTGACTAGGTGTACCCCAGCCAATGCAAATGGCTATTGACAAATAACATAGGGTTGTCATTCAAATGCTATCAGTAGACTTTAGCACTATTGAGAAATTATTTCTTTTGCGACCATATGGAGATATTTGAACCGGAGATTCACTCGTAGATTTTAGTGACCCTCGTCCACATATATTTATTTAATATTATTGCACAACATAATAGCCCAATTCACAATCTTGTGCAAATGGTTTTGCATCGTAGCATGTGCGAAATGGTATAGTATATTGATTCTCACCACTTAACAATTCTTAGTGGTGAGTATTAATATACTATACCATTTTGCATATGCAACGAAGCAAGACCATTTGCACAAGATTGTGAATTGGGTTAATAAAAAAGAAAAACAAACTATTGACGCGTTCATTGACAGTACAACCAGAAATACACTAGAACTGTCGTCTCTAACGTATCTCTACTCACGCATAAAAGGAAAGTTGTCGACATTTTAGCTAGTGCAATTGTCGCTGGAGAAAGAGTATTGACATAGAGACATATGGTTCTAAGTTGACTAGAGGGTTATTAAACGACAACATTTATTATTGGTTTAGTATAATACATGCTACGACAATTCATTTAAAAAAAACAAGACGTAATTGCATTTCAAGACTGTTTACCCAGCCCTCTTATACATATATTTTGGGGTCCCATAATGAATAGGATATTCGAAGAAGCGTTGCCCATCTGCCTGTACATGAAATCGTCTCTCCGAACACCCAGAGCTAGACAAATGTATAAGAATATTTTATAAATAAATTGGTGTTAAAAATCAGCAAAATAAAAAAGACGGTTCCAGAGCTGGTAAATGTAATTTTTTTTAGGGTATATATAACTTACTAACTGAAACAAATATTGTTTTTCTTTCTTAATTAAATATTTTTTGCCTTTTTAATTGATTATTAAGTATTACTTAAAAAATTAAAATAATTTTGTTTAGGTCTTTTCCCTTCCTATAAAAATATAAAGAAGTATAGGTACGTGATTTCGCATTTTAGCTTAGAATAATTATTTGTTTATTGAAATTACCAACAATCCATGTACGACCTACGTTTCCAAAACTAAGTTGTGAATTGAGCATTTTTTTTAATTTAGAAAGAAACCGATTGGCATTGAAAATCAAAACGAAAGTTCCAGGGTTGGAAACTTAAATTCTTATCGTAACTTATTTAAAATAATTGTATATTCTCTATTAGGGAGACATATTTTTTGTTATAGAAAAAAATATATTGACATTGAACATCAGCGAAATGAAAAAGATGGCTCCAGGGCTGGAAAATAAATTGGTATAAAGCCTTCTTTATTAATCAAACATATTTTATATTTTAGAAAGACATGTGCTCAAGGGTTTTTTATTTTCATCCAATATTTTTTTTTTTATAAAAATCGATTTTAAACATGCATGGACGCCCATAAAGCAGCCCATGCATTATACAATATTATTGCCTATATTGCATGTAATTGTCGTTGGGACCTATATTATGCAATAAGTGGTACAATATTTAAAAAAAATATTGTCCAATTTTACTGTTAGTGAAAAAGTAAACAACATTGAACAATTGTCTTGATTGTATAATAAAAATCAAAAGTCTTTTTATATTTGCCAATATATTGTGCAACCTTGGAATATGACATACACATTGGCGATATTATTGCACAAGTAGGTGGGACGCTTTAAGGTAGAGGTCCATAGCTCGCTTTCTGCGCGTAATGCTTTACACGCGTTTCATTCTCTTGTTTCATTCTATACTTTGTTCGCGTTGCGTTACATGCACTGCTTTTCATGCGCCATTTTTGTGCGTTTTGTTAATAAATACTTATAAAGAAAAAATGGAGAGTGAAATCGAGTTTTTAAAAGAATTTGTGGAGTTAGTCGAGTTTGTATATTTAATTTATTAAATTTTCTTCCATTTTATTGTTTAAAAATATGTAATGCACACAAAGTAAATAATACAGATTTAGTGGAGATGACACTCAGTACGTAAAAGTAATCGATAACTAATATGTAAAATTTGTTACTGAGAAAAGTGTGGTGAGAAGTTAATTAAAATACATCGCTTTAATGAAAAAAATCTTAAATTTTGTTAAACAAATTTTTTTTTACTAAGAAATTTTTTTTATTGAAAAAAAAGAAAAAAATTATCCACGGCAAAATAATATTTATCGATAACGTAAGAAATAAAGTATTATTTAACATCTTTAGCTTTCAAGAACAGCTGACCTTATTTCATGGTGCTTGTAACGCGTACAAAAGTGAAGGTAGGCCTACGCGTTCTGCGCTTTTTGCAATGTAACTTGTCATATACTATTTCATTGATTCTACAGACAGATGCATAAAAAGCGTAACGCGCAAAAAGCGAGCTATGGACCTCTACCTTTAGTGCGACGGAAAGCATTGTGATATTGCGTTTAAATAGTGTCAAAATCCAGTTGGCCATGTCTTGCAAAACGAACGCACAACAATGTTAAGTTGTGGAGGATCTGTTGGTGACTGCTCAAACAGATCAGTGCGTATCTTTTTTTCGACAAGAGCGACACTTTCGCTTATATTTGCTTTGTCCCTTAAATTACACAAAATTTTTAAGTGAACCCTGCACGACTAGTTTGCGAACTATATATACCTACTAGTTTTATGCATGACCAGCCCCGTATTCTGTAACTCGCTAAAGCTAAATCGCTAAAAATTTACAAAGTCGATTTATCGATTTTCGGCTACGAATTCAATTTTCAAACGTGTATTGCAGTGGCTTAACAATTTAATTGGGTAACAGGGTAATTTTTTTTACCCAGTCTTTGACTACGTTTTCTGTTATATCGTCTTAAAACCAACTGTAATCGACAAATATCTCGCATCGGAAAGATCTAAAATTCCTTAAGTAGTCGTTGATGAAGTACACCTCTGCAATAAGTTAGCTAAAATGATAGTTAAGCTTTATTATTAAACATTATAGAATATTTTTGGTAACTAAAGACAGGACACTTGCTTCCCGTTAAAAAAACAAATATTCATTAAATTTATTTGTAGCAGTTCGTAAAAAGGAAACAAAAGTTAATAGCAATTTAACATTATTTTATTAATATAAAACAAAAGTAGAAATTCTATACATTCAGAAAGTATAGAATTTTCGTGGGTAGTAAATATAAGTATCCTATTGATAGCATAATATATATAAGTAGATTGTCTTTTTTTATGTCAACAATATGTCCATTATATTCCATGCATATTAATTTTACTTCTTTCTATTCAATTCTCATTATTCAAAACAGTACCCAAAGTCCAATCAATGCTGATGAATTATTGTTATGGAGTGTGGATTACAGGAAACACAATATATTCGGCACGTGTCGGCAAAATGTTATTCTTATATTTGTTTGCCTTGGTAAAAGTATCAAACTCATTAAAAAGTTTCTTTTCTTAATTAACAATACTGGTAATTGTAAATAAATAAACACAAGCCTGATTAAATGTGAAAACTTTCCATTTTCCTAAGCTTTTGTCTGTAACGTGCCTGAAAATAAAAAAATATCTATGTGTGTATGTGGTAGTGGTAGTGTTTGCTTTACATTCCCCATTTTGGTAAACATTTCAAACAATCAAACATTAATTTAACTCTAAAAGAAAAATATGTTGTTAATGAGTTAATTTTAGTTTAATCAAGTTAACACATGTTGTTGGCAATAGGCAACAATAGAGTTGGGAGGGAACAACTAAAAACAATATTAGATTCCTGGAATTATTTATAAAATTATTATATGAATAATATTCTTTAATTTTGTTTTCTTATTTTAAGCCTTAAACATATTCAGCGCAGCAAGCTACCGACTTCAATATGCCAAAAATAGCATACAGAAAACCGCAAGGCGCCAACACCGCACACAGGGGCCAAAGGCGGTGATTTCGCGGATTAATTAAAAACAAAATTCAAGTAAAATAAATTTAGTAAAGTGCGACTGTTACTCCGCACACGAAGGGCTCCGTATGCACACTAGATATGTAAAACTATGTGAACTTTATCGTATATAATATACAATTTGGAATTTTTTCGTTGTTGAGATTTTTTCGGTTTTCAGCGTTTTCTTAGTTTAGGCGTTTTTTAGGGTTCCGTACACCAAAGGTGAAAAGGAACCCTATTGTTTTCGCTGCACTGTCCGTCTGTCCATCACACGGTATTTTCTCAGGAACCGTAAGAGCTCCGGACCTGAAATTTGGACAGAGTATGTAGAACCGCTACAGAAACAAATACATAAGAATTAAAAATTAAAGGGTGTTCCAAAACGAGCAACGAAAAATGTTAAAATCTCATGTAATATACATACAATTGTATGAACATATGTATATTGAAACTTGAAATTTGTAAAATTAGTGTATTTTTATACAGACTGCAACAATTAACACTACAATTTTAAAAAAAATTTAAATTAAAGGGTGGTCCATCAGTTAATGCAATTTTGACTATGTAATTTTGACAATTTGCTATATCTTGGAAACCGTAAGAGGCAAACACTTGAAATTTTCAAAAACGGTATAACTAAAAAAACCGAAAATTATAAAATCGCCAAACCAAAAAAAAAAAAAAAAAAATCGCCAAAATATAAAAAAATCGCCAAAAAAATTTAAAAAAATTGCCAAAACGAAAAAAATCGCCAAAATTAAAAAAAATTTCTAACACTAAAATAAATCGACAAATTCGAAAAAATTGCCAAAATGAAAAAAAACGCCAAAATGCAAAAAACGAAAAAAAAACGAAAAAAAATCGCCAAAACGCGAAAATGTCGCCAAAACTAAAAAAAAATTATATAAAAAAAAATCGCAAAAATTAAAAAAATCGCCAAAAATTAAAAAAACCGCCAAAATGAAAAAACGTCAAAAACCGAAAAAACCGCCAAAACAAGAAAATAAAGTGTCAAAACTAAAAAAAGAGCCAAAACGCGAAAATGTAGTCAAAACTAAAAATAATTTTATATAAAAAAAAAATCGCAAAAATGAAAAATATCGCCATAAATTAAAAAAAATCGCCAAAATGAAAAAACACCAAAAACTGAAAAAACCGCCAAAAAATAGAAAATAAAGTGTCAAAACTAAAAAAAGAGCTAAGACTTAAAAAAATCGCCAGAACCGAAAAAACGCCAAAACAAAAAAAAAACCGAAAAGACCCCAAAAACGAACAAAAATGCCAAAACTATATATTATATAGGATGAAGTTTGTATTAAATTACATATCTAGTGTTCGTACGAAACCCTTCGTGCGCGCGTCAGAGTCGCACTTTACTAAATTTATTAAGTTTTGACGTTAATTACATTTGTGGCGTTTTTTAGGTCTTGGTGATTTTTTTCGGTTTTCGGTGTTTTTTTCATTTTGGCGATTTTTTTTCACTTTGGGGAATTTTTTTCATTTTGGCGTTTTTCTTTATTCCGACGTTTTTTTTTTCTTTTGGCGATTTATTTTAGTTTTAGAACTTTTTTTAATATTGCGCTTCTTTTCATTTTGACGATTTTTTCGGGTTTTGGCGATATTATAATTTTTTTAGTTTTACCGTTTTTGAAAATTTCAAAAGCTTGCATCTTACGGCACAGAATACATTTCCAAGATATATCAACTTTTCTAAATTACACAGTCAAAATTATATTAACTGATAGATCACCCATGGGATTTTAACATTTTTCGTTGTTCGTTTAGGAACACCCTTTAAATTTAAATCTCATATATTTGTTGTTGTAGCGGCCAAAGTTTTACATACTCTGTCCAAATTTCAGGTCCGTAGCTCTTGCGGTTCTCAAGAAAATATCCTGCGACGGACAGACAGACAGTAAGCGAAAACAATAGAGTTCCTTTTCACCTTTTGTGAACGGAACCCTAAAAAAGCTAAAAACTTTGCGTAATTAGATCCTATTTAATTCAAGTAATTTTGAAAATGTAATAAATTTTCCATTATTTGATTTAAAATATTTTTTTTTTAATTTTTATTGTATACGTGTGGTACTGGAAGAGGGTACTTGAGGTCAATGACTATGAAAGAAAATAAGGGCTCCTCAAGACAAAAACATCGATATGTCAAACTTTAAGATCCGCCTCTAAATAACAAAGATATAACAAAAAACATAAGAAGGCAACCCCTACATTCGGCAAAAAAAAAACCTAAAACATTTTTGAAAATAGTGCTGCTGGAATTATCGAATTAATTCGTTAGCAAAAGTTTTATAATTTTTTCCGATCTTTAATTTTCTGACATAAGGGTGGTAGGAACTGCGATGTAATGGATAAACACTAGAACGCTATATTTCAGGTCAGTGACTATTAAAGCAAAACATCGATATATTATACTTTAATACTGTTTTCATTTCTTTAAAAAATGCAACATTTTTTATCTCTTTGTTGGAAAAAATTCAATTTATTGTCCGTTTAAAGCAAATATTTCCGCTCATAACGGATAATACCATAATTTCTAATAAGCTCTATATTAAAAAAAAATCATTTTATTGCGAATTTGCATAGAAAAGTGCAACAAATGTACCATTTTTTCCAGAAAAGAAAACGCCATAAGATCCGACTATAAATGCCAAAGTGATTTGACATGCTTGAGCCACGCATTAGTCACGCGTGATCGTTGTTGCATTTAAATATAATAATGATTAAAAAGATAACGTGTTTTACATTAGCTAACTTTCTTAGGATTGTTAAATATTTTTTTTTTTGTATAATTCTTATACGAAGACAGTCAATGGCATCAGGAGCTTGCGTGAATGAAAATGAATTTTTGCTAGTTTTGTTGTTAAAGCACCGTTTATATACACTTCGTTGCAGCTTTGGTATTTCTAATATAAAAAACAATCATTAATTAATAATCATTTTGTATGAGAGGTACCTGACTCCCCCATTTTCTCCCCTATACCGACAAGATTTTGTTGGAGCATGTACTTTGTTCTAAGGGTGGTACACATTAAATTTAGTTCAGCTCACACTTGTTATTCGAAAGATATAGGAAAAATAATAATTACTTTATAGGGGGCGTACCCCTTTCCCACGTCCTATGCCGCCAATATTTTGTCGAAACATGTAATTTTTTTTTAATCTTTTTAAAATTTATTATCCCTTACTATTAGGGCCAATTTCACCAACTCTATTTAAATATCAATTCATATTTAAATGCCGATTTTCATTAATTTTTGTATGGAAAAATGAATTTGAAATATAAATTGATATTTAAATAAATTGGTGAAATTTGCTCTTAGAGTTGTGGACATATGAGTTAATCGGCGAAAAAAGGGGGTTTGGCCTCACTATACGGCGGCCGGTTGTTGTCTATGCTGATTTTGTCGTTGCAGTCCAGCCCAGGGCTGTCAGATATGGCGATTTCTCGCCAAACGTGGCAATTTTTCAACTTGGTTGGCGTCAAAGTTTTTGGTTTGGCGACATTGTGATTTTTCTGGCGATAAATAAATTTGTTGGCGATTTTTCTGGCGATAAATAAATTTGTTGGCGGGTAGTTGAAGGAGTAGTTTCAAAAATAAATCCTACCAAAGCTCGTCAGCAAGAAGTCACAACATTTTGATTTTGATGATTTCTCTTATATTAATTATAGTCGTTAATGCGTTTTGAATTTGGATGAGAAAAATTTATAAGAAATAATTTTTGACGTTTTTTTTTTAATTTTGGCGATTTTCTAATAAATTTTGATACGATAATTTTATAAAAATTTATATTAAAAAAGTGTCATATAAAAACAAATTTATTGTCAAATATTTACTAAAGCTACGGTCACAATTGTCAAACATTTGGAAAAAAAATGCGCAACCACTAAATGATAATGAAAAATCTTTCTTTGGTGTGAAGAAAAATTACATAAATTATATATTTGGTGACTTTTGGCGATTTAGAAAATCAATTTGGCGAAATAGGTCGAAAAAAATTGGACAACCCTGGTCCAACCGTGGTCAAAGTGGCACCAGGGTGGCGAACTTCAATCGGCTTCTTATACAAATGAATATATACTAGAGTCCTGCGTAACAGTCTTTAAATGTAAATACGTCATGATTTTTAAATGTATTCACGTCGCATGTATTATAATAAACAAATAATAAATGCAGTCGCACTATAAGCGAAGCACGATGGATGTATTGGTGTATGTGTATATCAGTTGTAACAAGCGATGTCGCAAGAGAGCTTGTCTGTAACAAACACTCAAAAGAAGTACTGTTGATTAGTGTATGCTTGTTATTTTTCATATTGTACGTTTGAGTGTGTGTGTGTAATATGTAGGTGGTAAGCTATTATGTGATTAACCACATACAACTAATGTTAATGCATGTGTGTGCCTTTGCATGTGCGCAGAAAAATAAAGGATCATACACGCATACATGCATGACGTTTGTACACGCGCTTATGCGTAGAAAGAAGCTAGTATCAAAAATTCTACCGTCACGAAGTATTTTCTTCTTTACTCTTATACCTACAATACTCAAATAAATTTCTTCCAAACAGTGTTGTTAACGTTTGTTTTATAAGATTTCGCTGTAGTAAAGCATTTGAAAAATCCCTCATGTCCTGAAAGTTCTTATAAGATATCTTGTGCAGGAGACTAATATATACTAGGTTTATACGCACGGTTTATGTGCAAATTAAACTGTGAAGTGTTGCCATATTATTGTTTTTATTGCGACTTACTACTTCAGAAAACCATTGACGGTTAACGCACTATTTACAAATAAAATGCTTGAGGTTGCCACACTTATAAATGTTTGCTAAAAAAAAACAATAAATTTATAAATATTGCACAAAAAACATTGATAAAAGAAAATAATGACAATAAGAAGAAATTATTATTTATTATTTTATACAATTAAACAATTTTTTTTTGTAAACATAAGTAAGATTTCTACAGAAGTGCTACCATGTTTTTAAAGATATACAATGCCGTGTAAACAGTGGATTAATTTATTTACAAATAGTGCGCGTATAAACATAGTAACACATACTGGCCAGCACTGTTGTAGTTGAATTTCTATATTTGTTGGCGACAATGAATAAATATAGTGTTGGCAATATAATGCAAAATAATTCATAAGGGTCTGTTCACAGACCAGAAAAAAAACGTTACGTAATATGTGAATGGCCCGTCATTTAACAGTAAGAACATCTTAAAATTCATTTAAAGAACTTAGAGAAATAAATAAATTAATTTTTATATTTTCGCGTGATTTAAGTACATTTTAAAAGAGAAATTTTATTTGCTTACAAATAAAGGTGGCATCACTGAAATATATTTTAATCACCCTTATTCTATTTGGCGTCGGCAACATCGTCGTCAATTTTAAAACAACATCAATATAACACAATATCAATGCTAGCTTTGTATTCCTTAACAGTGTTATGACGACGTTGCCTGTTTATCGATAAATACAATACACATATCCAGTATTTGAGTCAGCTGATTCATTTTGTTTACTATTTTTGGTAAAAGTGTTTTTGAATAAGCAAAAGCTTTGTAAATCAAATCAAATAAAATGTTTTTCTTTCCTATTGGGACGATGAAAATAAAAAAAATTAATAGTGAAAATAAGATTTCTCAGACAAAAGTTATGCATTCGCCAGTTACCCAAGGAAAAGTAAGTGATAAATTCCGTCATGTTTTTGGAAAATAATGAGTAATGTTCATCCTTTTAACATTTTCAAGTTATTTTCGGCTGAACAAAACATCATTTAGGCAAGTATTGGATAAAATATAGCCTAATTTTTGAAACAAAAGGGATGAGATCAACGTTTATTGGAGATTGGAGCTTCCTCCAAAGGAGCTCAGTGCTAATTGTTTATATATTCCGCCTCCAGTTGCTTCACACTCAGTACTGTTTGTAGCCTTTTTTTAATTTAAACCTCAAGTCCCCACTGTACCTTGAAGTAATTGGGAACATTACCTCTACGGAATCCTCTAGCAAAAGACGGACTTTTTTTCAACTCTTCCACAAGCTTTTCGAATTGGTTGGGGTTAGTCATTTTAATTTCGTCCATATATTTTTTTTTAAATAAATACGTACATTTTTAACCCCCGACTAAAAAAAGGGGTGTTATAAGTTTGTAGTGTGTGTCTGTGTGTCTGTCCGTGTCCACGTACAGGCGAAACGGCTGGACCGATTTTCATTTAGTTTTTTCTGTTTGATATATGACTTGATCGAGAGGGTTCCTTTTGTTAATATATCTACTTTGGTATTTCTTATATTTCACTTTTTTAACATTTAAATTATTTTTCAAATTCGTTGAGGCATGCACACTAGTCTCCTGCACAAGATATCTTATAAGAACTTTTAAGACATGAGGGCTTTTTCAAATGCTTTGCTACAGCGAAATCTTATAAAACAAACGTTAACAACACTGTTTGGAAGAAATATATTTGAGTGTTGTAGGTATAAGAGTAAAGAAGAAAACACTTCGTGACGGAAGAATTTGTGATACTAGCTTCTTTCTACGCATAAGCGCGTATACAAACGTCATGCATGTATGTGTGTATGATCTTTTATTTTTCTGCGCACATGCAAAGGCACACACATGCATTAACATTAGTTGTATGCGGTTAATCACATCCCTGTCGGAAATTACGTTAACTTTAAACTAACTTTAAGCTAACTATTTCGCAACTAGTACTGACTGACACTTGGATTACTTTTAATGTAATCAACTGACTATTTTAACATGGCGATGTCCTAGGCGGTAGTCAATAGTCTCACTCTGCATTACTTTCAGCTAACTTAAAGTTGACTATTTTAAATCAACTGGTAGTCAGTAAATTAAAAAAAATTTCTGGGGTTCGAACATGCATCATCACACGTTGTGTACTCAACACGCTACCACTCAGCTAAAGTACCATCTAAAGTAACAACAGAAAAATGTTAATATAAAACTGAAATGATTTTCAAAGTAGCTGAGAATAAATTTGTTGGCTCTCATCAAATTCGATTACGTACTCAAATTGAGAATTAATTTTGGATTTGTTTTGGATGACATTGCAGTTAGCTTTAAGCCAGTCTAAGAAAAGTTAACTATAAGTTAACTATTTTTGTAGTCAGCCACACATTCTCCGACAGGGATATTAGCTCACCATCTACATATTACATACACACTCAAACGTACAATATGAAAAATAACAAGCATACACTTCTTTTGAGTGTTTGTTACAGAAAAGCTCTCTTGCGACATCGCTTGTTACAACTGATATACACATACACCAATAAATACATCCATCGTGCTTCGCTTATAGTACGACAGCATTTATTATTGGTTTAGTATAATACATGCGACATGAATACATTTTAAAATCATGACGTTTTTACATTTCAAGACTGTTTACGCAGGCCTCTAATGCACACAACAGAACACGACATCAAAACACTGACGACAAAATAAACGGCAACATCAACATCAATTTTTCTTGCAGAATACTAAAAATTTGCTGACAGTCATCGATAAATGGCAATACTATCTACAGGAATACCGATTTGCCAAAAAACATTAAAAACGACGTCGTCTTATGTTGCCGACGCCAAATAGAATAAGGGTGAATGCTTGAACATCAGCTGATTATGATGCTGCTGACGTCTCCACAATAATTAAGTACTTGGCTTTAAGGCGACAAATGCATCTAGCGGCATTGGAAGTCGTGTGTTCCAATATTTTTCATTTGTTTGTTGTTTTTGTATTTCTAGAAGAGATATCTTAGTATACATACATATATACATACATAGATGGTAGCTTATATCAAATGAAATGATTTCAAATATTGTTACGAAACACATATCGGTCATTTACTTCAATAACGTTATAAAGCAACAAATAATTTTTTTTTTTTACCAGTAAATCCATCTATAACTTATGAGGAAGAAATTTAAAGAACTACTTCCGTTTAATTGAAATTTTGAAAGTCATCCAAATATTTTTTTTGCGAATTTCCAAAACAATTATGTCACTCTTCAAACTTAAATTAGCACTTAATTAAATGGCTGAACAATAATAGTTGCCAACAATCATAATAAAAACAGTAGCCAATCAAACAGAAATTATATGAAAACGCTACAATTAACAGCTCAAACAAAACCGTTCGTTTTGAGGTAATCGCGTTATGTGTGTGCTATGATACAATAATACAGGTAGCCGCGAATCTACAACAAATGTACAACAAATAAAACAACAGTGATTTTTATTGCTGTTTTGTGATTGACAAGAGAGACAACCAAGAGAAAACAATATACATGGATTTGCGTTTTCTCTTGGCTTTGCAGAGCATGCAGCGTTACCGTTGAAAAATTTCAAAAAGGGGCACAAAAAGGGGATTTTCAAAAAAAAAGTGGCACAAAAAAGGGATTTCTAAGCAAAAAAAGGGGCAACTTTAAAATCCAGGAAAATTAAAGAAACAAACAAAAAAACCCAGCAAATAATTTATATTCGATTTGAATATATTTTATTTTATTTTTATTTCGAATATAAATTATTTGTTGGGTTTTTGCATTAGTTTCTAAGCCTACTACGATTATTTTCCTTTTGTGATTTTCAAAAATATTATTATTTGTGAATTCTCAAATAGTTCTTGAAAGTCTGTGCATAAGATAAGAGGTGTATGACTATACAAAATTTGCTGAACCACCAGCAAATACATGTCACTTACCATTTTTTTTTAATTTTCAGAGGTTGAACCCAAACAGAACTGAACGAAACAGAAACACTAACGACTTGTATTAGATTTCTATAAACAAAAAAGAGTCAGCTGATTCGCAACAGACCAGAAAGTAAAAACTAATTCTGGCTTTAGGTTTTTTTTCTGTTCTGTTACGAATCAGCTGACTCTTTTTTGCTTTTAGAAATCTTACACAAGTCGTTGGTTTTTCTGTTTCG
Source organism: Tachina grossa (assembly GCA_949987645.1). Lineage (NCBI taxonomy): Eukaryota > Metazoa > Arthropoda > Insecta > Diptera > Tachinidae > Tachina > Tachina grossa. The sequence goes on from OX465274.1 coordinate 183,780,642, forward strand.
TTCTGTTCTGTTACGGTTCAACCTGTGAAAATTCAAAAAAAATTTAAGTAATTCTAAAGGCGGATTCAGACTATAATACAAGTATTAATACTTTTGACGAAAATGCATCCCTGATCTAATTTCTGTTTAAAAAATTCCAAAAAAAAGAGTTGTATTTTCCACAAAAGTATTAATACTTGTATTATAGTCTGAAACCGCCTTAAGTGACATCATAAATAAAATAAAAATTGTGATTATGCTTAAAAAAGTAAAAAATTTAATTTTATTAGAAAAACATTAAATTATATTGAAACATAAAAATGGACGAACTCATCACTTTAAAGGAAAACTGTGCCCGTTCCGCTCAGAAAGAGGTGATAAGTTATAACATAAAATGTAACTATTAAAATTTAGAAACAGAACGGCACAGCACAGAACATCAACAGAAAGTAAAGAATAATGAAGCATTTACTAACTCACGTGAACAATTGAGATGTATGTATACAGAAAAAGAAATTTTTAATTTTACAATTGTTTATTTGACGACTGTGAATATATTTCTTTAATACTGGCTAGTTGAGAATTTGAAAATTCAGTTTTTATTTACAAATAAGACGAGTATAAGCGTAGTAGAGATAGCCACTAAATATAAAAATAAAATAAAATAAAATAAAATCAAATAAAAAATAATATCTTAAAATCTATGATAATAATGAAACACTAGTCAAAATGTGGCATTTGATATTGATCGAAATTACAATAGAAAATAAATGGAAATTTCGTTCGATATTGAATGCCGTAATTGGCCCCAGTTCTTAAGATTTATAAAAAATTAAAAAATAGATTAATAAATTTTTTGGCATCTTTTTGGGGCATATCACTTTTTTACTTAAAAACCAGTATAATTCAAAAAATTTACTTAACCATTTAATCATGCGATTTCAAATCGATCGGTTTACAGAAAGCCTTTCAAAAATATGTACTTTAATTAAATTTGGCCTTCACAATAGATATCAAAAATACAGTTAGAATTATCAATTATGAGTGTGAAATTGTATTGGTGTATAACTATAAAAACCTTACACAAATGAAAAAATTCATACAATTCAATTTTTATATTAAGTTTGACACATAGGAAATAAAATATTGTTTAATGTGGTAGAATTTGTACGAATCTGCGTACATTTATTGTCAAAATAAAAACTAAAGTTGACTTTGAACAAAAAGGGGCACAAAATAATGCAAATGATACTAAAAGGGGAAAAGGAAAAGTAAGGGGCATAAAAAGTGGCGAGGTAGTTGAAAAAGGGGCAAAATGCGACTTTAGTCGCACAACGGTAACGCTGAAAGCATGTTTGTATTAGTACAGTTTTAATAGGCACTGTGCGCGTATGTTGGTAAGACATAAACACCACTTGGCAGATCAAATCACGAAACAAGCAAAACAGCTGGCTCTTCGCGGTTACCTGTATAATTGTATCATGGTGTGTGCATACAATTTGTACATCTCTTCAATGAAATAATAGTGATTGTTCAAATAGTGTTTGGACGTTGTTCATAAGTATAAAAAATGGAAAAGAAAACTTGTAAAAATATCTGGGATCTTTAATGCTTTATGTTAAACACATAAACTTAAATATACATTTTAACAACGCAATTTCCGCACATCTTAAGCTGGCATGATATGCCGGTATCGAGCTGCAATACTATTAGCTGCTGGCGACACACTTAATGTCAGTATTATCTATGTAATGCTGAGTACACATCTGGCATTTCTTGTGTTGTTATTTTTTGTGGTGTCATTTTCGAAATATGTGCAATGCTGTTCACATTATGTTTTTTTCAATGGAAGCAATGCCACACAACAAAGAATATTGGAAATGACAAACCAGTATACACTATTGCGATGCCACAAAATGCCATAGTGTGTACTCGGCATTAGTATGTGTCTGTCTGCATACACAACAGAAAATAATTATTTTCATAGAAACATGTGTTTTCTATCTTTGACATTTTTAAATCGGTAGCTTGCTGTGCTGAATGGATTTAATGCTTATTGTTGTTGCTTAAATAAGTAAATAGTTTTAATTTAAGGAACTGCGTATAATAATAATTGTAGCGCAAATAATTCGTACGCTCGCGTATTTTCTTTCAAGCAACTATAGTCGATTCCAACATACAAGAGCATTTCTATTTCGTTTATGGAAAAAAACTAAAATATAATACAATTAAAAACAAGTAAGAGTGCTATATTCGGCTGTGCCGAATCTTATATACCCTTTACCAAAGTGCATTTATGTAGTATAGAGATAACGGGTGTTTTTTTAAAGGTATAGAACTTCAAATTGAAATAAAACACAAGAAAATCGTTTTAATGTCCATCAATTTGGCTTTATTGGAAGGATAATTTTATGCCATTAATGTTTAAATATAATTTCGGGCATGTGGCCGCCGCGGCTGGCTCAAATAAAGCCAATTCTACAGGTCCAATTTTCAACCACTTTTTCGAGCATATGGGGCCGTATGTTGGCAATAACGCCACGAATGTTGGCTTCCAAGTCCCCTAACATTTCTGATTTGTTGGCGTAGACGAGCGACTTCACATATCCCCAAAGAAAATAATCCAATGGTGTCAAATCACACGATCTTGGTGGCCAATTGACAGGTCCATTCCGCGAAATTATGCGCTCATCGAATGTTTCCTTCAATAAATCGATTGTGACGTGCGCTGTGTGGCATGTAGCGCCGTCTTGTTGGAACCACAACTCATCCACATTCATGCCATCCAATTCGGGAACAAAATAGTCGGTTAGTCGGCTCCAATTGCTGTGCACGGTGGCGAATCGATTCATTCGGGTCCTCTTCAACACTTTGCTCTACAGCGGCAATTGTTTCTTCGGTGCGCACTGTTCGACGTCTCTGCGGATGCGTATTATCACATAGAGTAAACGTAGTGCGAAAACGATCCATGGTTAACCGAATTAATTGCTCTGATGGACGATTATGTCGACCATAAAATGGACGGAGCTTGCGGTAAACTTCGCGAACTGAACCATTATTTTCGAAATAAATTTGCACGATTTGCAAGCGTTGTTCTTTTGTCAACCTGTTCATGATGAAATGGCAAACCAAACTAAATATTAATCACTTGACAGCTGACAAAATGGCCGCCAGTTAAAGAAGTGATGCCAACTTAAAGTTCTATACCTCAATAAAAAACACCCTTTACATACTTAAGCACATAGTTACTTTTATGTACAAAGAAAAAAATTATAATATTTTTCAAACCCTAGAATCATAATTTTAGATTTTTCTGATTACTTATACCAATCTAGTAGTTCTTAAAAAATATAGAAAGTTTGTTAAGTGAAAAAAAAAAGAAATTACAAAAAAAATGTTTTATTTAGTTACTTTAATGTCCAGAAAAAAATCATAGTTTCCAGCTCTTGGACTGTGGTTTTTATTTTTATAATTATCTGTACCAAAATTTTCTTTCCAAAACGTAAAATATATATAATTTACAAAGGAAAAGATAAAAATTAATTAGACGTAGTTACTTTTATATATCAAAAAAGTGTAAGTGTCCCAACCGTGAACTCATCCTTTTTGATTTTCTGATTTCTTACACCAATCTCTTTCTTTTAAGAATTTAGGAAATGTTTAATGTATAGAAAAAAACGAAAAATTTGTTTTAGTAAGTTGCTTTTGTACAAAAAAAGTTAAAGCTTTCCAACCCTGGAATCGTCTTTTTAATTTTCTTAATAGTTTTTTTATTTGAAAAACCAGTTTTATTCGTTATCAAGCATAAAATAAGTTTATTTAATAATAATAGATAAAAATTAGTTTTCGGTAGTTAATTTTTTATATCACAAAGAGTGTAAGTTTCCCAACCCTGGAATCCTCCTTTTTTATTTTTTTTTATTTCTTACACCATATTTTTAAGAATATAAGATATGTTTAATTTATAGTAAAAAAGAAAAAAATTGTTTTAGTAAGTTACTTTTGTATAAAAAATAAGGTTTCCAACCCTGGAAACGTTATTTTAATTTTTTTAATTTTTTTTATTTTGAAATACCAAATTCATTCGTACTGAAGTATAAAATAAGTTCATTTAATAAAAAAATAAAAAGTAATTTTCGGTAGTTAATTTTTTATACCACAAAAAGTTTCAGTTTCCCAACCCTGGAATCATCCTTTTTGATTTTTCTGATTTCTAACATCAATCTCTTTCTTTTAAGAACATTAGATATGTTTAATTTATAGAAAAAAAGGAAAAATTTGTTTTAGTAAGTTACTTTTGTATAAGAAAAAAAAGTTAAAGTTTTCCAACCCTGGAAACGTCTTTTTAATTTTTTAATTTTTTTTATTTGAAATACCAATTTTATTTGTGGCGAAGTATAAAATAAGTTTATTTAATAAAAATCAGTTTACTGTAGTTAATTGTATATATCACAAAAATCGTAGGTTTTCCAACCCTGGAATCATCTTTTTTACTTCTCTGATTTTTTAAATCAATCTCCTTCTTTCAAGAATATCAGATATGCTTAATTTATAGAAAAAAAAGGAAAAATTTGTTTTAGTAAGTTACTTTTGCTTAACAAAAAAAAAAAAAAAAAAATAAGGTTTTCCAACCCTGGAAACGTCTTTTTAATTTTTTTAATTTTTTTTTAATTTTTGTTAGTTAGAAATACCAATCTTATTCATACTGAAGTATAAAATAAGTTTATTTAATAAAAAATTATTAAAAACTAGTTTTCGGTAGTTATTTTGTATGGCAAAATGAAGTTTAATTCTCCCAGCTCTGAAACCGTCTGCTCGATTTTCAATACCAGTCTTATTTCGACCATTTCTGACACACCAGAACGAAGTCTCTAGCTCTTCTGGGAGCTTCGGAAAACCGATTTCACGTACAGACAGACGGACAGACGGACATCGCTTGTTCGTCTTCCCTATGCATAAGGATCCAGAATATATATACTTTATAGTTCGCTTATTAATGTTCTAGAAATTACAAATGAAATGACAAACCTATATATACCCATTTTTTGGTAAAGGGTATAATAAAAGGGCACATGTGTATCAAAGGCATTATTATTTTAGTCCGAGTATCTTAATACTCAGGCTATGTAAATATAATCGGACAAAAAAACCGCATGCTACTCGGGATATATATTTACCACTTAAATGTATGCATTTGTAGCATACATTTGAGTGTATAAAATGGAATGGAAAATGTGTGCGTCTATTTGAAATTGTGCTTTATATGTGTTTGTAATTAAAATAGCCCTGTATATACGTTAGTGTAGCCGATTAATGGTCAGAGTATTTTTAAACTCATGCGAAATGATTGTAGCGCACACAGTGTAAAAATTGTAGTTGCTGTCGTGTGTGCTGCGTAATTTAAGAAAAGTGTGTATAAACATAGTTGTTGGATGTTTATAGTTATACGTATTCGGTTTAAAATTCATGCGAATACATATGACCGTGTTTTTTTGTTTTACGCTGTACGCATTCATTGTTGTTTGGCGGCCAATACTCAAAAAGTACTTAAAAGGATACTTTGTTTATTTTTGCCTGTAGTTTACCCCAATTGCATAATTATCATTGAAAAATATTGCTTTGATAGATTCGCATAAATTCATTAAAATTTTCAGCTTTGTTTTAATTCATATTAGCGAAGGCTCATTGTATATAATTAAATATTTGTTTAGATTTATTAAATTAATATAATATAATGCGTACTTAACTAAGCCAAAAAAAACTATAATATACAGGGTGGGCCAAAAGAAACCAAGGGGTGTAAAAGTTTAATAACTTTTTTGTTTATTAATTTTTTTTATTTTTTCTTTCAGATTATATAGACAACACTTGGAGAATTTATAATGAATGAAAATAATAAATGAAAATCAGAAAATAAGAAATGAATAAATGAAATCAACTTTATTGAAAATTTGATTATGAGTGATGAAGCTCATTTTCATTTGAATGGCTTTGTTAATAAGCAGAACTGTAGGTTCTGGGGTTCTCAAAATCCAAGAGCCATTCATCAACGCCAATTGCATCCCATCAGGTGTACAGTATGGTGTGGGATCACATCTGAAAATGTCATTGGGCCCTACTTCTTCGAGAATGAAGATGGAATTGCTGTAACCGCAAATGGAGAGCGGTATCGGTTTATGATAGAAAATTTTTTACGTCCTGCTCTTGAAAACAGACCTGGTATGTGGTTTCAGCAGGACGGAGCCACTGCCCATACTGCTCGAGACACAATGGCACTATTAAGTCAAATTTTTGGAGAGCGAATAATTTCTCGAAATTCGGAAATTATTTGGCCAGCGCGATCGCCAGATTTGACAGCACCCGACTATTTTCTTTGGGGTTTTTTGAAGGAGCGAGTGTATGTAAACAAGCCAGAGACAATCCTTGAACTCAAGGCAAACATTGTTGCAGAAATTCGAACGCTACAGCCACAAGTTTTGAAAGATGTTATGGAAAATGCTCTAAAAAGAGCCCATCAGTGCGAAGCTGAAAACGGTGGTCATTTAAGAGACATCATTTTTCATACTTAGTGTAAAAAAATTTCCATTTTTTATATTATATAATCTGAAAGAAAAAATAAAAAAAAGTTAATAAACAAAAAAGTTATTAAACTTTTACACCCCTTGGTTTCTTTTGGCCCACCCTGTACATACATATACATATGCCTTCTCTACTACACTGAAATTTAAAAAAAAAACCCAAAAAATCGTAATTTATACACGTTTTCAAAAATTCAAATATTTATGTATATTGAAGTAAAAAAGAAAAGAAATTATTATTCGATTGCACGTACGCGTACATACTGTTTGTGTTTCAATGACGTCAATAGTGAAATTGTTACGGCTCAACAATTAACATGTCGATTTGATATGCATTACTTCAAGACAACAACACACACATTGTTCACAAAATCTCAAAATAGACACCAACAATAAATATTATTTAATAACCCAGAAGAAACTCTTTTTAACTTTTTTTTTTTCAGCGTCTATACTTATGTGGATGTGCTAGTACAGTTGTTATAAATAGTTAGCAAATATTTGCCTTCATGTTGGAAGTAAATCATTTTGGAAGAAGGTGTTGTAACAATCCAAACTACATATTTACGCTTTCAAAATTTTTATATGCAATCCAACTAACTAATTTTACTTTCTTTTGAACTTCAAAAATTAAAGAGAAAAAAATATATGTAAATAAAACTGAAATATTGATTTTATCAGAGAAGGCATTGACAAAAACAGCCGCCTTTGTATACATTTTTGTCGCTTTTTTTTCACCAGAAAACAAACACGGTTATTGTGTTTTTTTATCTCCTTTTTGTTTGGTTTGTTCGACGTTTCGCTGAACAGTTTATGCTGAACAAAATAATTTGAAAAATTCTTTGGGAGTTTTATTACGAGCAAAGCTCGTGTGGCTGTAGCCACACCCAGTGTGTGTCCGCTACACTCAAAGTCATAATAATTAAATTCAACTAATGTCACAATAATTACAACAAAATGTCAATTTGACAACTTGAACTAAAAACAATTTTACTTGGTGAGGGTATTTCTCATGTGCAAATTCCACAATATTTGTATTCTCTTTTATTAAAAACAGGGTAGTCGCATAAGCGATGTTCGTCTGTCTGTACGCGAAATCGATTTTCTAAAAGCCCTCAGAAAATTTATAGCCTTAGCCGTGTTGTATTGGAGTTTTTTTAAGAGGCAATATATGCCTACTACTATTACTAAGTGTTACCTTCTTTAGGAAATGGATAGTGATAGAGAAGACAGATGGTGAAGGAAGAGATAAAAGAAAGCTTAATTCCTTTACAACTCTGCTTTTTGTTGCAGCGTCTCTGGTGTTAAATTAGGCATATTAAAATTTTCGAAGCTATGCTTAGTAGCCATTTTATTGGTTACTTTACTTCGGCGATGATTCTGCTACACAACAAAGGAGGGCGCTCTGATGTTACATTAGGATTAGAATCTGCTAAAGTCGGTACAGTTCAGTGACCAGTAACTATGCCTTCATCTCTTGAACTTTGAACTCTGAATGTACATCAGAAAAATGCGTGGTGTTATTATTTAATGAATGTTGGATACCGGGCTCGAACCCAGTTAACGTGCTAACTACTTCAGCAAACGGCTGGTATTGAAAATCAGCAAAATAAAAAAAAACGGTTCCAGGGATGGAAAATGAGACTTTTTTTTTGTTATTTATAACACATTTATAATTTTAGATTGCTTATTTCCCAACGACATATTATTACATGTTTCGATATCGTATGCCATAATCTCAAACTGAAAAACCTAATCGAATCAGCTCGTTATCAAAAACGACCATTAGACCCCAGCATGGAAAACAACCTGCCGTTGTGTTGCCTTGCTGCTGTCAAAATAATCATTCTCATATAAAAATGTCAGACATGGCAAGTTTCTCTCGAAACTTGACGATTTTCCAATTTTTTTTGGCGACTAAATTTTTGATTTGGCGACATGGCGATAAATAAATATGTTAGCGATTTTTATAGCTATTTTTTTTAAACAAAATTGAACTTCAAAATTTTTTGTAATTCAGAAAAATTAGTTTGTTGAAGGAATAGTTTCCAAAATAAGTCTGCAACTCGTCTGCAAGAAATTAAAACAATTTGATTGTAAAGATTTTTCTTATATTAATTATAGTTTGGAATTTGTGTGACAAAAATTTACAAGAATTAATTTGTGGCGTTTCTGTTTCTGCTAAATTTTTATACTATTATTTGTTTTTTTTTAATTTATATTAAAAAAAAAGTGTTATATAAACACAAATTTATTATCAAATAAATATTAAGAAAAACTTTGTAAAATCGATTTTGGCAATTTTTAGAATCAATTTTCTGAAAAAATCTGACAACCTTGGTGTATAGTCAATCTTTGATATAGTGAAGTCGGTAGCTTGCTGCGGTGAATGTGTTTAATGGTCAACATTTATATACATTTATATTGTTTAGTCACAAACTTAAACGGATTAATATACTTCTGCTTTTTGCCAAATTTCAAATCTTTTATCGATTAATATTTGAACTGCCATTTCAGCAATTACATATCTTAAAATAAAACACAATAATTTATTTTGTACTAAATTGAATTTAAATTTATTGTTTCAACTTTTCAAATGCTTTTAAATGCTTCAAGTAACTTACAAATATATATTATTGAAGCTAGATAAGATATTCCTACTTCACTAATAAAAATAATAATAAAGAGTATGTTTAGATTTTTAAATAATTAATTAATTGAGAAAATTTATAAATATAAGAAATATAATTAAAATAAGAAACATTACATATACAATTGCGCAATTCACAAGCCTTGTTGTATGATTTAAAGTTGTATTCGAAAAGAAAATTTCAAACAAAATGACTAAAAAAGAAACAAGTTATCTATAAAATGTTTTTTTTTTTGTACACAGAGAAAACAGTGCCTAATAAATACCTCATAAAATAGAACAAAATTAATAAGAAATCTCTATGGTTTTTTTTCAATAAGAAAATCTTATTAATTTCATAGAGAAAACCTTTTTGAAAAAATTAATAAGAAATCTTGTAGTTTTTATGAGGTTATCTTATTGATTTTTTTAATAAGGTTTTCTTCTTGATTTTATGAGGCGACCTCATAAAATAAAAAGAATATGCCTTTCTTTATTCTTTGTGCTTTGCTTATGTATTTTCATTTAAATTCTATACCATATACTTATGTATGTTTGTATGTATGTATGTGGTATATGTAGATGTTATTTATTTATACTATACATAACTATACATACTTACATATATACATATGTACATATTATATTGTATTCTTAATTAATTAACTCACCATACATACATACATATTATTACTTGAAAGGAGACAAGTATTGAACCAGCAAACTTCTGACTGATAGACAAACACTCTAACCAATATGCTAACAAGCAGTCTGAATAACCATTGAAATAATTTTGCAAACATGCTTATACAAAAACGAAAAAGATCATGAAAAAAAATTGTCTGTGTCTATTTATAGATATGAAATAACAAGACACCTCATAAAATCAAGAAGATTTCCTTATTAAAAAAATTCAATAAGATGCTTTACACATAATCATATAGGAACCTAATAAAATCAAGAAGAAAACCTTTTTAAAAAAATCAATAAGGCAACCTAATAAAATCAATAAGAAATCCATATAGTTTACAATTTATAAGAAAACCTAAAAGAATCAAGAAGTTTTTCTCTATGGATTGTTTTTTTGGTGCCAAAAATAACGGAAATTGAGTAAAAAAAGTTGTGAATAATAAGATTTCTTCTTGATTTTATGTGGTTTTCTTCTTGATAAAATTAATAAGATTTACCACATAAAAACAATAAGGAATCTCTATGAAAAAATCTTCGCTTCTTTCTGCTGGGATACCCCTTAGCCTAAAAACGTTTCATAGAGAAAATCTTATTGATTCTATGAGGCAGTTTTTTTTTCTCTGTGTAGATTTTATTTGAAATTGTCTTTTCAGATACAACTTAAGACGATACAAGAAGGCTTGTGAATTGAGCAATTATAAAATTTACACATGAATATCTCAAAACGTTCGAGGGACAAGTTACGGCAAAACAACAAAAAAAATTTGAGACAATTTTGATTCTGTTTGTAAGAAATTTTCGCTCGACATAGAATTCCGTAAATTGCCCCCAGTTGTGATGGAAACTTGATTTTCGTAACTCGGGGTGAAATAATTAACTTGCTATATTCCATAGAGAAAAGTAAAAAAAAAATATTTCAAAGCTGAAGAAATAATTTCTAAACGTTAGGAATTAGAAAATGTATATTATTTATTTCCATACAAGTTTAGTGGCAGAATGAAAAAAATTTACCAAGGAAAAATTATATCATTTTACACAAACTTCTGTCACATACATACACACTTGTACTTATAAAAACGGTTTGCCAATATTATTATTGTTATAATTATTTTGCGCATAATAAAACAAATCCTTGATAGAATTACCCCAACCATTACCGCCTGCTTGGCTATTACGATGCGATTTGTGTGGAATTTCATGTTTGACGTTCACCGGTATATATTTTTGTTGCTGTACAGTCTCTATCGGAGCAACAGCAACATATTGTTTATCACTATCCGACCACGACTGATCGTCCCATAGTGAAAAACTTCCGGCAGCAGAACGATATGGCTTACCACTTGATGATGATGATGCCGGTAGATAGATGAATTCCAAACGATCTTTTGTATCGTAAACACTGTCAGACAGAAGCCATTTTAATGCAACGAATGCCGTTGTAAGCAGCGCAACTTTACTCATGACCACTGCCGATACCGAGAGGGCCGTTAACATTTTGAGTAACAAGGGGATCATTATGATTTTTGCCGCCAGTACACCCATGAATAGGGGATACATAAATTTGGTGAGTTTTTTGTACTTGTTAGATTTTCCACGACCTGGTGAGTGTAAGAAAAATATAAATATAAATATACTATATATACATATAAATATAAAACCTATATATATTCCTATATTATATGTAGGTTTTTCGGAACTTTTGACATAATTTAAATCGGTGGGAAGAGGGTGGTGGTCTCTACATCAAGTTTTCTGATGCTAACACACTTGGAAATAATTTTGCCGTAATTTCTGCTCACGCACACATATTGCAATGGCACAAAATATTCTTAAGCCTAATTAGAGTGTTGCCAGATTTTCTTCGTGTCCTATCCCCAAAAAGTTCCCAATGACAGTAATGATATTTCAATTCGTAATGCAATTCATATTATTGTCACTTCTGATTAATATATATTTTAAGTCAAGTTATATAAAAAATCCTAAGTCTAGACGCTTTTTTTAAGATTCCGTGCACCAAAGATGAAAAGCAATCCTGTTGTTTTCGCCACGATGTGCGTCTGTCCGTCACACGCTATTTTCTCTAGAACTGTAAGAGCAAGTGACATGAAATTTTTAAACGATGCTACGACAGAAAATATATTACAGTTAAAAAGTAAGGGGTGCCCTAATGCGAACAACGATAGATGTTGAATTCCTAATGTAATATACTGACAATTATATATAGACACTTAAAATGTTCAAAGTAAGTGTACACCTATACCTCGATTTACATAATAGATACGTTCCTGAGAAAGTCGTGTAAATCGAAATTTTAATATTTTGTATGAAAAATCGTGCAAGTCGAAAATAAAGGCAGAATCGCGTAAAAAATTGATTTTATTAAGAAATTATATATGTATTTCAAATTAGTTTTTAAAATAATGAATAAAAATAAACCTTTATTCATTAAACAAAATAATAAAATAGCATATTCATGAAAAGAAAAATTAAAAGTATCAGAAGCGTTTACTCAAAACACATAAATCATAAATTCATAAATCTCGCAATTTACACAAAAACCAAAATAGTCGTGCAAAAAAGTATCGTGTAGATCGAGCGATAAGTGTATTTGTAAGCAGACTACACCAACACTGAAATAAAAAAAAATCAGAATTAAAGGGTATTCTATCAGTTAATGTAATTTTGGCAAATTGCTGTAACTTGTAAACCGTAAGAGGCAAACTCTTGAAATGTGCAAAAACGCTAAAACTAAAAAACCTCAAAATAAAAAAATTCGCAAAAACGAAAATTCGAAAAAACCGAAAAATCGTTACAAAAAAGAAAAAGCGCCAAAATTAAAAAGTCGCTAAAACTAAAATAAAGTACCAAAACCCAAAAAAGTTGCCGAAAATGAAAAAAAAATCAAAACAAAAAAAGTCAAAAAAAAAAAAACGTCAAAAACTTAAAAGATCCCAAAAACCATAAAAAGCACCGAAACTAAAAAAAACGCAACAAAACAAAAAAAAAATCCCCAAAAAACAAAAAAAATTCACCGGGTTTTTAAGTTTTTTTAAAAATTAAATTTTTAAAATCGCCAGAACTAAAAAATCTCAAAAACCGAAGTAAATTACCCGAAAAGCCGAAAAAATTGCCGAAAAACTAATAAAAAAAAATTACAAAAAAATACCCCAAAACCCGAAAAAATCCCAATAAGCATAAAAAGTGCCAAAACTAAGAAAAGACAGCAAAAAAAAAAAAGAAAAATCGAAAAAAAACGAAAAAAGTTTACAGGGTATTTAATTTTTTTTAAATGTCTACATCAGTTAAGATATTCGATTATATAGGCGAAAGTTTGTAAATTTTTACATATCGCACTTTTTGTTTATTACAAAAAGGTATCAATCAAAATTTTTAAGTAGAGATGAAAAACTGTTTGTAGTTACATTTTAAAAGAATTTTAAAATCCGAATACATAATAGTATGAAAATTCAATTTGGAAATATATTTACATTGTTTTTATAAAAAATCTTTTGACTTTGATTTCTTTGCTGAGATTTCTTTGCTTTTCTTTCACAGCATTGTCAAATCGGTGTGAGCTATGTATGTATGAGTGTATTAGTGCTTGAAAGAAGCAATATACCAAGCAGAGAAACAAGTCGACCGGCTCTCGAAGCCGACGGTGCGTCGCCGCCGGTTATTTTTCTGTATATTTCCGTACACCAAAGGTGAAAGCTACGGACTTGAAATTTGGACACAATGTGTAGACATTTGGCCACTACAACAAAAAATACATGAGAGTTAAAAACTAAAGGGTGTTCCAAAACGAGCAACGAAAAATGTTAAAATCCCATGTAATATACATACAATTGTATGTACATATATACACTTGAAATTTTAAAAGTTAGTGTATTTTTATACAGACTACAACAATTAACACTAAATTTAAAAAGTTTAAATTAAAGGGTGTTCCATTAGTTAATGCAATTTTGACTATGTAATTTTGACAAGTTGCTATATCTTGGAAACCGTAAGAGCAAAAGTCTTGAAATTTTCAAAACCGGTAAAACTAAAAAATATAATATAAAAAAATATAAAATTGCCAAATATAAAAAAATCGCCAAAAACAAAAAAAAATCGCCAAAACGAAAAAAGCACCAAATCAAAAAAATCTCTAGGACTAAAATAAATCGCGTAAAACCGGAAAAATCGCCAAAATGAAAAAAATCCTTAAACAAAAAAATCGCCAATATGAAAAAATCGCCAAAATGAAAAAATCGCTTAAATAAAAAAACCCCAAAAACAGAAAAAAATCGCCAAAATGAAAAAAACCCCAAAAAACAGAAAAAAATCGCCAAAATGAAAAAATCGCCAAAATGAAAAAAATTGCGAAAATTAAAAAAACCCAAAAAGAGAAAAAAACCCCAAACGAGAAAAAAGCGATAAAACTGAAAAATAATCGTTTAAACTGAAAAAACTTAAAAAATTAATAAAGCTAAATTAAAAAAAAAAATGATCAAAACCGAATGTGCGCGAGCCAAAGTCGCACTTTACTGAATTTAGTTACAACATATCATTAATTGTAATTACATACATATGCATGTACATACATATATTAAAGTCGCTCTTTTTATATATTACCAATGTTACCAGATTTCAATAAAAATAATTATCCCTGAAGATGTTGGAAAATCCCAACGAAACGTCGGATACATTAAAAATGAAATAAAAATACGTCTTTTATTACATTTTAAAGAAATTGAATGACCTTGAAAGCCTGAATAGATACAATATCTATAAAACCACACTAAGTCATATTAAAAGTAAAGGCATTTACCATAGATGAGCACTGCAGTACCACTAAAGTTTCAGTAAAAACAAAAAAAATTTTACTGATTACTAAAATTTTTTTCTACAATTTTTATAAATTGCCTAAATGATTTGTTATATGATGAGGTGCATTGAATTTTCAGTAATCAGTAATGCCCGTATTGATAATGAAATTCTACCAAGTGACTAAATGTTTTTCATACACAAGTTTCAAAATTTGAATAAAAAACTTTGCCACTTGCTACGGCCCTACGATTTTACTTGTAATGCAAATTAAATTTCATTAGCAGTAAAAATTATGCTGCAGTGTGCTCATTTATTAACCAAAGAAGTTTAATAAAACAAACAAAAACCAACAAATTCATATGTATTTACAATATTGAAAGTTTTGATACTTTTAATTTCCTTAATTTAAAAAAAGATACTAAAAGCATAAGTACTTCCAACTTAAAAAAAAATTTTCATTACTAGATGTTTACACATCTCCTCTGTGATCGGACTCACATTGCTTTTTCTGTTTTTTTTTTTAATTTAAAGGGTTACGTATTTCGATGTATTACACAATAATTAACTAAAAATATGCGATTTTGAATTTGTAGTTAGTTACGCGCGGTTTTGCATTTAAGCTGACAATATAGTGCCATAACCGCCAAAGAACTTATGCGACATAATTTTCGAACTTAATTTTTTGACGAAAATCGTTTACGTTCGATCGTACAAAATCGATTTTAGCCATAAAATAAAGTTAAAAAAATATCTGTGGCAATAAGGAAAAAGTGCTTAAGTCATATTTTACTATTTTTCAGGAGAGCACTTTTAAGCGTTCAAATCGATTTTCTTTTACAGTTAAATTGGAAAGTTCTCTTTTTAACTTTATTTTTTTAAGCAAACGTCATTATACACACTATAAGTAATATATTTAAGTTAAAATATACCAAAGTAATATAACCCAATTAAGCTATTATTCCAAATTAGATTAGAAGTCTAAAAAAGATAAGTCGAAAGTCTATAGCACTATGACTTCATGAAAAATCAGACAAATTTATTGAGATTTTGACGAGGGGTACTTTCGAATATGCAGATTACGGAGGTACCATTAACTCAAAATCAGCTTATCTCAACTTAAGCTTTTTTTCCTTTTTGCCACAGATATGTCGCTTAAGCTTTTTTTTTGGCGGTTATGGCCCGACAACGTGACCGTTTGACCGACTAAAGTGGCAATTAGCCACTTTTTCGACTGCGTTTCCCCTTTCTCAACTGCCTTGCAACTTTTTGACTCCCTTTATTTAGGGTGAGTTATATGAAAATACATTAAAAATAAAAATTTTAGTGCAGTTTTCTCGTTTTTTTTAATTTTGCCCTTTTTTTTTGATAAATCCCCTATTTGGTGCCAATTTTTGAAAAATGTCATCGGTCACCCTGTGGCCCGATACTTAGCACAATAAATAAATCAACTTGAGATGTTATAAAACATTAACACCGATTTCTATTACTAAGATTTTATTTATTCCAACCTCTTTCAATATCCTGCAATATTTGCTCCAACAGTAATAAATCCTGATCTTGTTCTATATTCGGCCATAAGCTTATGCTTTGTCTGGCTAATTTCTCATTTTTTATTTTTGCAAAATTGTTTTCTTTTGCCACATTCTCAATCTTAGCCACACTGGAATTTACTGCTTTCATTTGATCATTCTCAGTTAGCAAAATTTCGTTAGCATTTGCTAAAATTAATAACATTAAAGAAGAAAGCACTTGGAGAATATTAATAAATTCCATTATTTTTTTATATTCGATATTATTCTCTACACCGTTAACGATCTTAGCATTTTCGTAACTTTATTAGAACTAAAATAATCTATTTAAAAATCTGCATTTTCGTCTATAGAACTGCAAGATAATTTATGCAAAAAGATCCTTTACATTTGGCTGCACATGGTTGCATTCAATGAACGCTCGCTCAATTCAATTATTGTTGTAGAGCAACAGCAAGTCAAGCAATTGCTGCAACAAAAAATTGACTTTGATTTGTTGCATCTTTTTGTGCTCTTTTGTGTTTAAATAAGTGTACTAAATTTTTTTTGGGATAAATATGTTGATTATTAAATTATTCTATTGCTGTTAGCACAAATTCAATGGGGGGGAATTTTGTAGTAATTGAAGCTTGTATCTAGTAATATAATTTATTGTTTGGGCTGAAATAAAAAACAAACTTTGGGAATAATGATAATTGATGTGTTTTTGAAATAAATAAGAAATCTGAATGAATTTAAATATAATAAGGAAGAGTAATGAAAGCGAAAATTATATACATATCTAAAAAAGAGATTTATGCTGCTCTTGTCAATTGCCAGATGTGATAAAATCCTCAGTCACACATAATTTATTTTCATTTAAATAGAAAATTTTAAATATAACAAAGGATAAATCAAAATATGCGTGACATTAAAGTTATTGCAATATGTACAAATTATACATCCAATCCAAGTTTCAAAATAAAAATGCCAATAAATCATCAAATTTGTAAAATAAAATATATATTACGTTTATACGCGCACTATTTGCAAATAAATTAAGTCACTGTTTATACGGCAAAGCAAAAGCACAAGAACTTGGGATAGTAATTATATAGAAAACTTGCTTATGTTGACAAAAATATATAGCTTAAATGTACAAAATATCAAATAATTATTTGCTTTAATTGTCATTATTCTCTTCTAAGCTAGCAATCTCAAGCATTTTATTTACGAATAGTGTGTTAATCAGGAATTGTTTTTGCTAGTTAGCTATTTACAAATAAAAAATTAATTCGTCGCTTATGCTGCAAAATTCTTTATTTGCGAATAAGTCGTCCGTATAAAAGTAGTAATAGTCAATAATGCACAGTGGGTTTATAAATAAAAAAAAAATTGGCAATAACGAATAAAGTGTGGTTGAGCTTGAGTTTTAATTTTTAGAAGTTATATTCAAAAGGTAAAGACGTTACTAGCTCCACAGTTTTGGACCAAGGCTGTCCAAAGTGTCTACAAAAAAAAAAAAATATAAATTATTTAATTAGCCTAATGAACTCATTTAAAAGTTTTATCAAAAGTATTTCTTTTAAAAAAATATTTAAGACTTTACAAAAAGGTACTTTTATGAAAGTTGCTTTTAGAGAATTTAGCTTTTACAAAAAAAAAAAGTTTGTTAAAGTACCTTAATAAAAAGTAGCTTTTGCAAAAACTAGCTTTTACAAAAAGTAGCTTTTATAAAAAGTTCCTATAGTAAAATGTAACTTTATATAAAAAGCTCTTTTTAAAAAAGTACCTTTTATAAAAAGCTCCTTTTAAAAAAAACTACCTTTTATAAAAAGCTTCTTTTAAAAAAGTACCTTTTATGAAAAGCTCCTTTTAAAAAAGTACCTTTTATGAAAAGCTCCTTTTAAGAAAAGTACCATTTATAAAAAGCTTATTTTAAAAAAGGTCCTTTTGAAAAAAGTACCTTTTATAAAAAGTACATTTTATAGAAAGTACCTTTTGTAGAAAGTACCTTTTATATAAATTACCTTTTATAAAAAGCACCTCTTATAAAAAACTCGTTTTATAAAAAGTACCTTTTATAAAAAGTACATTTTATAGAAAGTACCTTTTGTAAAAAGTACCTTTTATATAAATTACCTTTTATGAAAAGCACCTCTTATAAAAAACTCGTTTTATAAAAAGTACCTTTTATAAAAATTTCGTTTCTTAAAAAGTACCTTTTGAAAAAGGAACCTTTAGTAAAAACTACCTTTTATAAAAAGTACCTTTTGTAAAAAATATCTTTTATAAACAGTAACTTTTATAAAAAGCACCTTATATAAAAACTATATTTTATAAAAAGTATGTTTTATAAACATTTACTTCTACAAAAAGTACTCTTTGTGTAATTATCGTTTGAAGAGGGATAATGTTATAAAGAAAGCTTTTATAGAAGTCTTATTTAAAGCAGTTTTCATTATTTAAAGTGCATTTTTTAAAAGTACCTTGTATGAGAATTATAATTACTTACAACCAAAAATTAATTATTGCAAATATATCTGACGAAATAAATGCCTCTTTCTAATATAAAAATAAATTTTTACTATTTAGCATTATATTAAAGCTTCTTCGTGAGCTTCTTCTTCTTCATCTCATAACATTTTTAAATTTTGACTTGTATAAAAACTCGAAAAAAAAAATTAAAATCATAAAAACTTAAATTTATTCATAATGTTAGAATAGCCTGCATAACAGAAGTCTTGAGGAATAAAACACATATTTTGCAAAATGGCGCTAAAAATTCATTAAGACTCTTAATTTAACAAATATTATTTTATGAAAATCAAAAAAAATCATCAAATATACATATTTACTCTAACAGCCGCTTAATATTTCACACAATATTTGTTTTTCAAATACACACAAAATTTGCTTATCACTTGACACTTGTTGTTTGTTGAAATTTGGCAGGCGTTGGGGAATATTGACGTGCAAATTATTTCCCGGAAATGCTTGGTTGCTTTTTCATACGAGCAATGAAATTAAATTTTATTTTTAGCATACAAATTGCTATGATATTGAATTGGCTTTAGGTTGTTTATTTTAAGTGTATTTACAATGTAAAAATATAAATAACCCAAACAAATTTAGTGCAAAATACGTTTATATATGTAACACAATAGTATTTAAGTTTTCCACAAGCTAATTTTTGAATTTCTTTTTTTTTTTTTAACGAAAATGTGCCCAAAAAAAGTGTTTTAATATTAACAGATCTTCTTTAGCATAAAGCAAAAAATAAAATAAAATTACCATATTGAATCAAATTCATGTTGCTTTAACTTGAAATAACTTTGATTTAACATGATTGTTCGGGGTATATCAGTAACAAATTTACCTTGCTCCAAATTGAAATTATTTTGATTCAATATGATTCTTCATATTGATTTAAGAGTACAGCAATTTTAAATCTACATGAAATAAAGTTATATCAAAATAAAAATTCTTTGAAGTTTAGTGTAAATCATGTTGAATTAAAATGAAACATATATGAAGCAAAAGCATTGAAAATGAATGCCGAAATATTTCTGGGTGTGGCAGCTGACAAAAATTGTCCGACATGTGACGAAAGTGTGAAGATATTTTATTGCCATTGTCAGATATTTGTCATATCGAGCCATGACCGCCAAAAAAGCTTAACTGACACATATTTTAAACCACGTTTTTTTTTTGACGAAATTCGAATATTTACGATGGCAAATAATCGATTTTAACAAACAAAAAAAAAAAAAAAATGCATCTGTCAATTAATTTTAAACTAAAACCTTAACTTTTAAAACGCTTATATTTTTTTCTCCTCTACGAAAAATAAGTCGTTAGAACCTTTCTATTTAAAAAAATTCAATCTTGATTTAATTGAAACAAGCATAGCAAAAACTATTAAACAGAAAATATAATATTTTGCCCAAATTCTCCTTTTATTATTATTGCACAAGCATTTTTTTATACATATTTTTTTTATACTTTTTTAAAATAATTTTATTCGCAATACAAAGAAGTCTTACATAAATATACTTAACAAATCGCTTAATGTCCCTTAACTACGACAGCGTGACCATGTTCAGTTTTTAAACTCAGAGCGGCTGTGAATAAAGCAAAGAAAAATCCAGCTAAACCTGTAGAGCCCACCAGCAAGACAAGCCCACTAATCAGTAGTGGAATTAATGTCATAAACTTGAGCTTGTAAGCCAAAACAAGTGGGAGTAGAAATTCTTGAAATGTCTTTTTAATTTTTATAAATTTGCGACCGGAACTAATGAGTGTTGGGCCTTTTGGTGTTGGTGCATTTAACGGGAATGATGAAGGCGGTGTTTGAAATGGAGTCGCTATAACGGATAGAATTTTATCTCCAGAGGACAGATTTAATGATGATGATGATGCTGCTGCTGGTGTTGCTGCTGCTAGTGGTGGTGGTGTTGCTGCCTCTAATGCTGATTTGATTAATGTTTATTTTATCTATATTACCTTTATCAATTTGTTTAACTTTACCTGTTTTTGCTAACGACAGCCAAGTATCTTTCATATTTAATGAAAACAGTTTATCCAGAGCAGATGTTACGCCTGCTGCCACAGCCGCTGATGTGACCTTAAAAATTTGTAGGGTTGATGCTTCAAGTGTTTGTTGTAGGTCATTATCCTCATTAGTGTCGTCTATGAAATTAGTAGAATTAAACCGAAATATTTAAATTAAATGTTAATGAAGAGGGTGACAAGAAAAGTAAAGAGTAAACAAATTTAAAGGTGAAAATTATTATGTTGGACTTTGATTTAATTTTTTCTTCTATGTATTGATTTAAATGTTAAATTTTAATCAAAAGCAGCAACGCAGTAAATCTCTTCAAGTGATTTGTTAATAATTCGATCATATGCTATATAAAACATTTTATTACGCACGAAAATTTTATAATGAGGACATTAAAGTGACAAATTAAATTTTATCTGTTTCAATACACCAGCCTATGCTGAAATATTGTAACATAAAATGTCTGGAAATGTAAGTTTGGTGGTATACGAGGGTGGTCCCAAAACAAGCTGCAATTATAAAGAAAAAGCAATAAATTTTAATAAATTCAGTGAAGTGCGGCTTTGACCCGCGCAAGGAGGGTTCCTTTCGGAAACTAGATATTCAATACCAATTTCAATAATAAATAGTTTTAGTTTTTTTTTCGTTTTTGGGGTTTTTCGGTTTTGACTGTTTTTTTTTAGTCTTGGGTTTTTTTGCGTTTTTCGTTTCTTGCGATTTTTTAAGTTTTGGCGCTTTTTTAGCTTTGGCAATTTTTTCGCTTTGGCTTTTTTTTAGTTTTAGGCGTTTTTTCATTTTGACGATTTTTGTTCATTTTGGCGATTTTTTTTCATTTAGGCATTTTTTTAGTTTTGGAGCCTTTTTCACGTTTTGACTATTTTTTTCAGTTTTTGGCGTTTTTTTTAATATTAGCGATTTTTTCGGTTCGTGGCATTTTTTTTAATTTTTGCGATTTTTTTTTTGTTTTTTTTCATTTTGGCGATTTTTTTAATTTTTTCGATTATTTCGATTTTTTATTTATTTTAGTGTTAGAATTTTTTTTAATTTGGTGTTTTTTTTCCTTTTTGGCGATTTTTTTTTTGGCTTGTAGCGATCTTTTTTTGGTTTGGCGATTTTATAATTTTTTAATTTTTTAGTTTTACCGTTTTTTGAAAAGTTCAAGAGTTTTGCTCTTACGGTTTCAAAGGTACAGCAAGTTGTCAAAATTACATAGTTAAATTTGCATTTACTGATGGAACACCCTTTTATTTAAATTTTTTTAAATTTTAGTGTTAATTGTTGTAGTCTGTATAAAAATACACTAGTTTTACAAATTTGAAGTGTCTATATACATATGTTCATGCAATTGTATGTATATTGCATAGGATTTTAAAATTTTTCGTTGCGCGTTTTGGAACACCCTTTAATTTTTAACTCTCTCGCATTTTTTGTTGTAGCGGCCAAGGTTCTACATAGTCTGTTCAAATTTCCGGTCCGTAGCTCTTACGGTTCCTCAGAAAATAGCATGTGACGGAGAGACGGACAGCGTAGCGAAAGAAATAGGGCTCCTTTTCACCTTTGGTGTACGGAACCCTAAAAAATGTCCTTCATTTCTCAACATAATCTTCTTTGAACTCGATACACTTTTCCCAACGATATTCAGTTTAGAGTAAGACCTGTTTAGATCCTCAAATTAGCCACTAACCGAAGGTGGCCTTAACTGCAGTATTTAGCACGTTGTCTACAAAACCGAAGGTCCTGGGTTCGAGCCCGGTATCCAGCAGTCATTAAATAACAAAACCACACATTTTTCTGATGTGCATTAGTGTCCCTTTCTATCAGTTGTTGTAGGAAAGTTCCAATGATGTAGCCATAGTCACTAGTCACTGAAGAATACCGACTTCAGCAAATACTAATCCTAATGTAACATCAGAGCGCCTTCCTTTGTTGTGTAGCAGAATCATCGGCGAAGTAAAATGGCTACTAAGCACAGCTTTGAAAATTTAATACACCTCATTTAACACCAGAGGCGCTGAGAAAGGTAAAATAGTGACGAAAGTCACGCGTGAGAAAATAAAAAGTGAGTGATAAAAATTATGTGTTTCCTTAGATTAAATTAACATGCCTATTTACAGAAAGTATTGTGACTGAAAAATAGTCATAACCTTAACATTGTGACTAAAAACTAAAATTTCCGATTCTCAAAACAAAATTCTATCAACATATGTACATTTTTAAAATAAAGAGTAGGAATGTAGACAGTCATAGGAATTGTGACAGGCATTTTAAACTAAAATAATTAATATAAAATATTAAAAAAAAGAGAAACTAACTTAGAAATGGCAGAAGGGATGTACATAAAATGTACATTTATGCTAATAGCCCATTTTGGGAGTGATTTACAATTTTCACAAACAATCGAAGAGCAAGCTGTGCTCCCAGATTTTACCCTTATATTTATATTTTTTCCCGCGGCTTTGTTCGCACTTAGAAAGAAACTAAATAGGCTTTAAATTGTATTTAGGGCAATATTATCTAAAACAGACAACATACCAACAGTGAAAATTTCCGCAATTTATTCTGTTCCGCACTACTTTCTCAATTTTTTGTTCTTTCATATCATTCTTCTCCAGACAATAATAAACAAAACAAAAATAGATTCAGTAAAGAGTGACTCTGACTCGCGCACGAAGGGTTCTGTACGAACACTAGATATGTAATTTAATACAAACTTCATCCTATATAATATATAGTTTTGGCATTTTTTTATCTCTTCGGTTTCTTGGGTTTTCTTGGTTTTGGCGATTTTTTTTAAGTTTTGGCTCTTTTTTTAGTTTTAACACTTTATTTTCTTGTTTTGGCGATTTTTTCGGTTTTTGGCGTTTTTTCATTTTGGCGATTTTTTTTATTTTTGGAGATTTTTTTTCATTTTTGCGATTTTTTTATATAATATTTTTTTTTAGTTTTGGCGACATTTTCGCGTTTTGGCGATTTTTTAGATTTTTGGCGATTTTATTATTATCGGTTTTTTTTTAAGTTTTACCGTTTTTGAAAATATCAAGTTTTTGGCAATTTTTTTAAGTTTTGGCTCCTTTTTTAGTTTTGACACTTTATTTTCTTGTTTTGGCGATTTTTTTTCGGTTTTTGGCGTTTTTTCATTTTGGCGATTTTTTTTATTTTTGAAGATTTTTTTCATTTTTGCGATTTTCTTATAATAAAAATTTTTTTTTAGTTTTGCGACATTTTCGCGTTTTGGCGACTTTTTTAGATTTTTGGCGTTTTTTTCATTTTGGCGTTTTTTTTTCATTTTGGCGATTTTTTCGAATTTGACGATTTATTTTAGTGTTAGAATTTTTTTTTAATTTCGGCGATTTTTTTCGTTTTGGCGATTTTTTTTAATTTTTGGCGTTTTTTTTTTTTTTTGGTTTGGTGATTTTATAATTTTCGGTTTTTTGTAGTTTTACCGTTTGTGAAAATTTCAAGTGTTTGCCTCTTACGGTTTCCAAGATATAGCAAATTGTCAAAATTGCATTAACTGATGGACCACCCTTTAATTTTAATTTTTTTTTAATTTTAGTGTTAATTGTTGTAGTCTGTATAAAAATACACTAATTTTACAAAATTATAGTTTCAATATACATATGTACATACAATTGTATGTATACTACATGGGATTTTAACATTTTTCGTTGCTCGTTTTGGAAAACCCTTTAATTTTTAATTCTCATGCATTTGTTGTTGTAGCGGCCAAGGTTCTACATACTCTGTCCAAATTTCAGGTCCGTAGCTCTTACGGTTCCTGAGAAAATACCGTGTGACGGACAGACGGACAGCGTAGCGAAAACAATAGGGTTCCTTTTCACCTTTGGTGTACGGAACCCTAAAAAGGATAGGTGGTCCAGGCGTTCACGCGTGCTGCCGTTACCAAAGGAAATAGGAATTCATTCTGTGCAGATGATGCGACTAGTCCATACATGCATGTAAGGACTAGTCCAAGGAGGAGTAGGAGTACTCCAAAACTACTCCAAATATATGAATAAAGCTGGTCGATTTAACATTGCGATGTCCTAGGGTTGGACGACATGGTCAAACTTTGCATTACATCGGACTAACCCCAAAACTATAGTCTATAGCTATAGACTAAACGAACATTTATCGTGCAGCATTGAATGCTTGTATGAAAACGCTATTGTCCATGACTGCATTACATGGGATCATGATTTAACTAGTCTATTTCATCTATATTGGACAATAAGGGAGTCCAACATTATTTGCAGGGGTAGATTATTTGAGCGTGTTAGTTCGCATGCGATAATTTAGGCTTTTATATACATATATGTATGTCTGTATATTTTTTTATTTTTTATTTGACTTCATTCAATATTCAAATGCCATTATTTTTAAAGTCATAATTTTCATTAACATAGAATGTTAACTATAAAATTTGGATTTTTGTGATTATGTTAGGAGAATACAAAATAAAGACCGAGTCACAAGAGTAAATATAGAACTCTGTCATAACAAAAGTTGTGACTGACTTTAGACTTTTTCTGTGAATAGGCCTGTAAGTGATACAAATTTCAAGGACGTTATTTAAATCGTTCCTGCCGTCTGGCTGTAATTATTTATGGCCACAAAAATTATTCAAATTTCCTATAGTGCGCTTGTTCACAACTTTTTTCAATATTTCCACGAGAATATAACAATAACTGAATGGCTAAAAAATTATTTATTTTGTTTTAGCTACACTCACACTTACTCATTAAAATAATAAAATGATGACATCTAATTTGAATTTCTTCTATTACACGGCTAATGCTTTTCTCATAAGGACTATTAACACTTGAGCGCTTTTAATTATAACTGAAACTCGTGTTGTACACGCGTGCAGCATATTTTTTAACACATCACTTGATACATAGTACAACATACATAGTAAGCAGGTATGCATAAACACAAGTTGTATCAAGAAATAAAAATCCTTATAAAGGCTCTTCAATTAAGGCCGATGTAAATAGTATCTGTTACAAGTTATACGTCGCCTTTCTCAACTGACGACTTGGATAAAATGCTCGTTTTGCTATGAGCTTTGTCACATTCAGTACGTCTGCGTCAGCGGAAAGCAACTTTTAACGTACAGCAGTTTGAAAGCTATTTTAGTTTTTTGTATTTCAAGTACAGAAATACTCTGACTATTAATCGTCTACATATGCGTATCTACAGAGCTATTTTATTTACACACGCACATAAATCAGGTTTTCAAACATCTACACACAAACCCACTTATTTGCTATTCTATTTGATATACACCAAGTTACGCGTCCGATGGCGAATGATGTATAAATATCCCGAGTATTATGCGTATAGTTTTGATTTTTCGAGTAAATATCCACACTCTGAGTATAAGCATACTCAGACTAAAAGTATAGGAAAGAGTTTGTAGCAATTCCAGATCTTGAAAAAAAAACAAATAAAAATATCAAACTACACTATATTTCATTCAATAAAGTACACAATGTAAATGTTCTAATCAATAATTATGCCAAAAAAAAACCCCCCGACTTCAATGCAAACATCTAATAAAAACATTTTCGAAAAAAAAACATGGTACCAAACTGAAAGTAAACTCTTTCACACCAAAAAAAAATATTGTTACTCTCTTGGTGTAGAAGAAGTACGTAAAATATAAAATTAAGTTTCAATGGGCATACCTCCGCCCATTTTAAAATGCAAGATTGTGTGTTTTTCAGAGCTCAGGTTGTGTGTTAAGTTTTGTAAAAATCGGTAAAGTAGAACCACTTAAAATAAAATATTACACTTTAATGGGCGTGAGTCCACCCATCTTTTGTAAAGGGAAGAATATATATATTTTATAGCTCAATGTGTGTGGTAAATTACATAAAATTCAGTTAATTATAACCACGTGCAATATAATAATAAATTTTAATAGGCTTAGCCCCGCCCATTTTTTCAACTTGAGAATTGTGTAATTACAAGAACCAAAGGTGTTTGCAATCTCAGCAATCAAATAAGTAGAATATTATAAAATAAGATGAAAAAAGTTGTGGGCGGGTCCCCACCCACTTTTTTATTATGGGACGATTTGGAAGCTATATCTTCTCAGAGAAAAAACAATTTTTATAATCGGTCTAAAATGTACCGAGTTATGAAGTAACAATGTAAAAAAACAGACGAATTTTTTTTTGAAGTCGGTTAAAAATAAAGCAAAATTTGGTCTTTAAAAATATAAATCTACTCGTAAAATAAAGAAAAATTCTGTATTTAAAAATGTATGCTGCTTGTAACCAATCAGCCTTTATTATAATGAGCGTGTAAATAAACGTACAAAAGAAAACAAAATATTGAAAATGAATATTGATGTGCCCAGTAATGCCCTTAGTACACACGGTTATGGCCTTCCTTCATGTCTTCTACAAAATCACTTAAAATCCAAATTTTATTAGATGTTACAGCAACCATTTATTTTTATTAACATGGCCCGCCATTCCTTTGAACAAATAGTATAATGATGGCATTAAGGGAAAAAAATGAAAATTCGTCGTCTTCATATATTTATATGTACATACATACTAGGGTTTGCCAAAAACCGTGAAAATTAGAAACCGCGGTTTCCAGTTTTAAGCTGCTAAAACCGTTCGGTTTCGGTTCGGTTTAGGTTTTAAAAATATGTATGTATATAAGTAGGTATGTATGCTGGAAAGATAAATGATGATTTAAAAATAATCATCTCTACCCTGAAAAACAAATGGAATTTTTTTCATGTGAAATTTTCCTTCCCCTCAAAGTGAAAAATGCTATCTTGAATATCCCGTGAATGTAAAAGAGGGAAGAATTTTTGTAAAGCTAAAAAATTAATTGAAAATCGGATAAATTTAAGTTGAATAAAAAAATCACACACATTTTAGGTTATAAACGAAACTTATTTACTTTAAAGTTGTACTCATGGAGGTGCTTCTGTTGATTTAGCTATTTTTGCATTAAGTATACCACCGTGGTGCACCACCATGAAATTTACTGTCTATGAACCAAAGAGATTCATACTCTATGAAAAAATGTGTTGTAGGAAATTATTGTCCTAAAAATAAATAATTATAACTTTCAATATATAATTCGAAGAAAAATATCGAAATTATTTGATGTAATAATTCAGTTGGCCTGCAAAAATAAAGTAAACAAAAGCAAGGGAAAAGTGAAAAAATTCACGTGAAAAATATTCTGCTTTATTCATGTTAACGGGAACCAAAAAAAAGGAAAATATTTCTGGGAAAAATTTTCGAGGAAAAAAATTGTTACTACACTCAAAAAAAAAAGACATATACTATTATTAAGGAAAAAAAGTTTCTAAATTTAAGCAAAAAAAAATTTCCAAATTTAAGTAATTTTTTCTAAGTTTAAATTAATTTTTACAAAAATCTAGTAAAAATTACTTAATATGAGTAAAAAATTAAAAGTTCATATCCTTAAAAATAGTTCACAAAAATACACACAAAAAATCTCACATTCAAGGACAAGTTTACTTGCTTAAAGGAAATATGTACCAAAAATTAGAAAATGGTTTAAAAGTTTTGGGAAAATGTATCCTAAGAACTAGTCGATCTCGTCTTAAATTAAAAAATAAGTTTCAGGAAATGACTTACTCCTGAGTAGTTCATCAAATTTGACTTACTCGAAAGATATAAAAAGGTATTCTAAATTTTAGAAAAATATTTACCAGTTTTAAGTATTTTTTCTTTAAATTATAGAATATATTTTTTATTTGCATTAAGCAAAAAATTTAAGTAAGTTTTTCATTCTTCCGAGGAATATTTGAATTTGAAATATATTTTTTTTTTGAAAATAAAATAAAATTTTAAAACTAAAAAATTTCAATGCTTATTCAGGCTGCCCTGTTAGGCAATTGGTTAGAGTGCTTGCCTATCATTCAGAAGGTTGTTGGTTCAATACTTGTCTCTTCTCAAGGAATTAATATGTAACTATGTATGGTAAATTAATTAAGAATATAGTATGAATATGAAGGTATAATAAAAAAACATACCATGTGGTATAGAATTTAATAAAAAATAAAAAAAGTACCAGAATTAAAGACATAAAAAAAATTTGAAAAATTTACTAAATTTGAGATCAAAGATGAAAAATTTTTTTTGCAAAGCTCCGAATTTTATGGGAAAATTTTACTTAATTTTAGAAAAATTTTACTCAAATATAAAAATATAATTACTATTAACTAGTTCATTCATGAAGTAAAAATTTAGTAAATATTTTACTGGTTTCAAGTAAAAAACAGCTTTGGCGCCATACGACAACTTTTTTTATTGAAATTTAGAAAATTTTCCAAAGTTTTAGTTAGTTTTTTTTTAGTGTATAGGGGTGATAGAGTTTCTCTGGTTTGTATTCAATTCAGGTAGTCATATTAGAAAAGGAACATTTAGTAGTGAGTATGTGTATAAAAAGCTTAAGAATAAAAAATTTATATATAATTATTCAAGTAATAAAATTTCAGAAACGTTCAAGAGTTCAATGTAGAGTCGTTTAAACGAAATCTTATTTTGGTGCAGAAGTTACCAGAAAACACTATTTCGCATTCAGTTGAAGAGGGATTTATTGTGTTATTGGTTGGTTGGTTGTTTTGTTGTTCGTTTTTTTATAAAGTACAAATTCTTGTCGAAGAACGTTAAAATTGTCGTCTTTTTGCTTTACATCTGCTAGAGCTTTTTTGATAACAAATTACAATTCTTCCTGCAAAGAATTGTTATAATTTTCTTAAAATTTTACAATTTTCTTACCTTTCATTGTTACAGAATGCTTAGTAATGTATAAAAGTCTTCAATGTAAAGTATTTGCTGTATTTTTAAACAATATAATCATGTTAAAGTAAAACTTAAAAACCGACGGTTTTTTTGTCGGTTTCGGTTTCGGTTTTTATGCGCTAAAACCGCGGTTTCGGTTTCGGTTAAAACCGAACGGCAATCCCTAATACATACATATGCATATGTAAGTATGCATGTAATATACAGTTTGTCAAGTAACTATTTTCAAATTGGAAATGGAAAATTGTGCATTTCTTTACTTCAGCAAAACTGCTGATAAGTTAAACGTAAAAAAATTGAATTTCCAAATAATAACAAAAAATACAAATAAAAAAAAATGAATAAATGAAACAAATAAATAAAATAAAAAATAACAAATATATTCAAGCAAAGTCAAAGTTCATTTCCAATATCTTATTTTCAGACTTATGCCTTATGTATCCAGTTTAAATTTTACCGGCAAAAATTAACTTTCGCTTTTCGAAAGAAAAAAAAAATCACGATTCAATTCCTAACGCTTCGACGACATGAATTTGTGCTTTTTGGCAACTCTGTTAAAATATAAACAGCTGTGAATGCTTACATTTTTTTAAATGAGTTTTAAATACTCGTACGTTGAGTGGCAAAAAATTGCAATAAGGAAAAGGTAATATCCCAGCTAAAAAAAATAATATATGGTCCATTGTGTAGCTTATGAATGAACTAAAGGGTGTTTTTTTTAAAGGTATAAAACTTTGAATTGAAATAAAACACAAGAAAATCATTTTAATGTCCATCAATTTGGCTTTATTGGAAGGATAATTTTATGCCATTAAATAAAGCCAATTCTACAGGTCCAATTTTCAACCACTTTTTCGAGCATATGGGGCCGTATGTTGGCAATAACGCCACGAATGTTGGCTTCCAAGTCCCCTAACGTTTCTGGTTTGTTGGCGTAGACGAGCGACTTCACATGTCCCCAAAGAAAATAATCCAATGGTGTCAAATCACACGATCTTGGTGGCCAATTGACAGGTCCATTCCGCGAAATTATGCGCTCATCGAATGTTTCCTTCAATAAATCGATTGTGACGTGCGCTGTGTGGCATGTAGCGCCGTCTTGTTGGAACCACAACTCATCCACATTTATGCCATCCAATTCGGGAACAAAATAGTCGGTTATCATGGCTCTATACCGGTCTCCATTAACGGTAACTGACTCTCCAGCATTATTTCGGAAGAAGTATGGCCCAATGACTCCACCAGCCCATAGAGCACACCAAACAGTCAGTTTTTGTGGATGTAATGGCGTCTCAAGGGTCTCATGTGGATTCTCTTCACTCCAAATGCGGCAATTTTGCTTGTTGACGTAGCCATTCAACCAAAAATGAGCCTCATCACTGAACAAAATTTTGCGATGAAAATCAGCATCGAGATCAATCTCATTTTCGGCCCATACACCAAAATCACGACGCATTGCATGGTCTCGCGGCTTTAATTTCTGCACAAGCTGGATCTTGTAAGGTCGCAAGCCAAGATCTTTGCGCAAAATCTTCCATGAAGTTGATGGACAAAGCTCCAATTGCTGTGCACGGTGGCGAATCGATTCATTCGGGTCCTATTCAACACTTTGCTCTACAGCGGCAATTGTTTCTTCGGTGCGCACTGTTCGACGTCTCTGCGGATGCGTATTATCACATAGAGTAAACGTAGTGCGAAAACGATCCATGGTTAACCGAATTAATTGCTCTGATGGACGATTATGTCGACCATAAAATGGACGGAGCTTGCGGTAAACTTCGCGAACTGAACCATTATTTTCGAAAGAAATTTGCACGTTTTGCAAGCGTTGTTCTTTTGTCAACCTGTTCATGATGAAATGGCAAACCAAACTTAATATTAATCATTTGACAGCTGACAAAATGGCCGCCAGTTAAAAAAGTGATGCCAACTTAAAGTTCTATACCTCAATAAAAAACACCCATTAGTTCAATTGAACGATTCACCTCACTGAGCGCTGTGACCTGGTCAATCCACTGAGCGCTTTCAGCTCAGTACTGAGTGGTTTCTTGATTTGTATCAAACTCTTTCAGCAGCTCGTTTTAGACATAAACCTACGTATTTTAGGTGTGTTTGGTAATAGGTTTGTGTCTAAAACGACCTAATGAAAGAGTTCGATACAAGTCTTGTGGTTTTTAGCAATTTTCTTTTGTCGCACAAGTACATAAAAAAAAAACTTTTTTATACGTATTGTGATAATATTAAAATATCTTAAACCTTAAATAATTTTAATTTTGATTGTACATTCGTATGTACATAACATAACATAACAAATGCCACTCATTAAACTATGTACTCGTATTTTAGTTTTATTTATTTTTTATACATACTTCATCTGCCTTGTTTTGTAATGTATGACCACATACACACACACTCACTGTATAAATCGGTCACTTTTTGTGCTTCTGTTTTCGCTCTTTCTTTATGCTTGATAAAATGTTTCACTACAAATGAACTGAGCTACTGAGCTACTGAGCCAACTGAATGAAATACTTCAGTAAAGTGAGCTGAGCTGAAAAGAGCGGTCACTCAAAAGAGCTGATAAGCACAACTCTAATAACTATATATGAATATGTATGAATTCATGTATGGAAATGTATGGGATTATACATGGCAAAACTATTATATATGAACTAATATATGGACTAATATATGAAATGTATTATAATATATGAGCTCATATATAGAAATTTCGTTATGAAGCTCTTAATATGTGGATCCATATATAGCAGTGGTGTCAAAAATAAAACTATCGTTGTATGTGTGAGAAAAGCTGTCTCATTCGTCTCTGAAGTACATCGAAAAAAATAAATATTTGCAACAAATGCAGTTAAGTGAAGCAGCTCAAAATATATAAAAAGGGGTTTATATGATAGAAAATTAAAAAATAAGGAATAAAAATTAAATAAAAAAGTTGCGGGCGACCCATATTTTCCGAGTTACGGCGCTGTAAACGTTTCATGGGAAACTGTGAAGAAATTCCAAAAATAAATTTTTAAATAGCTTATCTGATAGAAACTGGAAAAATAAGAAGAAAAAATTAAACAAAAAAATTGGCTGCGACCAGTAGTTTCCAAGTTATTGGTCTTTTGCGTTTTGATATTAAATGCGGTTTAGTAAAGCTGCTCCAAAAAAAACCAAAATGACTTTTTAATATATATTCATTTCTTTCCTTAAAAGTTTTGTAACATAAAATACATTGAATATCGCAAAAAGCATTACTGATCATAGAATATTTTTCGCATACCACTTTTTTTCTTTCACTGTATCTATAAAGAATTTAATACAGCCGCTGCGCATGTGTTATCGTCGCTGTTTCATTGACGAATAAATGGAAGAGAATAAGAATGTGTGTGATTTTAGTTTGCACAATTGTGCCATGAAACTGACATCATTGATATATAGATATAAGATTTAAAATATGGAGCCATATAAGAATGTATGCATACATGATATCTCACATAAGATCTTTTTTGCAATCAAAAAAGCTTGGTATTTTTATCACTGGTGAACTGGAAATCCATTAGAAAATACATACGATATGCAAAGTTTACATGCGTACCCTCAACGTTTAAAAAAGAAAAACTTTTGTTACCAAAAAAAAAAAAACATTCTTGTATGATTTTATACATATTCGATCAAATAATCAAAAGGATAATCCAGTCATTAAATTTATCGAAAATAAAAGAATTCTCTAGATAAGAAACAAAGTTCATATTACTGAAAAAATTATATTGAAAGCTATTGTTATACGGATTATTTTTTCTTTTATAATTAATTGCATTACTTTTAAATCTGATTTCTTAAATTAAATTTTATGTACGAATATGATTTTTGTGTTTTTGAAATAATTGATTCACCTTTTGACTTAAAATAAGGAATGAAATGACTTTTATTTCATTTTGAATTATTTGTCCAAACAAATGTTTCATTAAATACAACCTCCCTGTTGAAAATCTAAAAAAAGTAGTTTTAGTAATTTAATTTATTGTACAGTTGTGAATCAAGAGAGTATGAATATGAACTTTGCATACTGTAGAGGGAATATTTACACATACATGTATGAAAGTGTATGAAAATATATAATCATATATGCCCATATACTCTAATTTTTCGGATCCAAACCATATATGGGATATCATACATGCTCCATACATATTTTTTTTAGCTGGGATTATTTAAAAATTCGTTATATTTAAAACTTTACCAAAATGGATTACCATACTGGAGGTGTGTACTTAAACAAAGGGTGGGTGAGGGTGGTGTGGGCTAAAGTATTTAGCACGTTGACTACAAAATCGAAGATCCTGGGTTCAATCCCTGTATCCGACAGTCATTAAAAATAACAACACCACGCATTTTTCTGATGTGCATTAGTGTCCCTTTGTATCAGTTGTTTTAGGAAAGTTCAAGTGATGAAGGCATAGTCACTGGTCACTGAACTATACCGACTTCAACAGATACTAATCCTAATGTAACATCAGAGCGCCCTCCTTCGTCGGTATTGTGTAGCAGAATCATCGGCGAAGTAAAATAACCAATAAAATGGCTACTAAACACAGCTTCAAAATTTAATACGCCTCATTTAACACCAGAAGGCGCTGCAACGCTGCATTATTCCAAAATAAAAAAAGCGTGCAAAAAAGCAGAGTTGTAAAAGAATGAAGCTTTCTTCTATCTCTGCCTTCACTACCTGTCTTCTATCACTATTCCTTTCCGAAAGAAGGTAACACCTAGTAATAGTAGTAGGCATTAATTGCCTGAGTGTTACTTCTCTTTAAAATAAAAAATAATAAAAAAAATGATGAAAATAAATAAAAATAAAAAATATAAAAAATAAGTTCATTTTTTTTGTTAAGTTGCGAAAAAGTTTTTTTGTCTTCTGTGGTATAGAACTTATGTCATTCGCATTTTTTCGAGGAATGATATATGTAAGTATATGTATGTATGTAGTTATTTGTGGGAGGCTCAGGATATACAAAATTTAATTACAGTGGAGCCCCAGAAAATGTGTGGAGTGAGCTATCAGTTTTTGCAGAAATCATATTTGTAAGAAGTGGTATGTGAATAAAAATCTAATTAAATAAAGTTTGGGGGGAGGGGGTTGATGTAGTGGTATGGTTTCACCAAAATGGAGAGATTGTTATTGCAAACTATTTTCAAATGCTTACTTTAGCAACAGGGGTCTACACACCAAGTTGTAAGATAAGTTTATAGTGTGTGTCTGTGTATCTGTCCGAGTCCACGGCCAAGATCAAACTGCTGGACCAGGTTTGACTAAGTTTTTTTTGTGTTTCGACAGGGTTCTAAAATTGGCCCAGCCGTTTAGAAGATATCACATCTTCTCTATATATATTTGGGGGTTTTTAAAACTAATTTAATTTTTTTTTGTATTATTTGGAAATAACATTTACTGCAACTTCGGCTTTTGGTAAAATAGTGCTATGATTCTATCATCAGAAGAGTTTGATAATTTT
This sequence comes from Tachina grossa, assembly GCA_949987645.1. NCBI lineage: Eukaryota > Metazoa > Arthropoda > Insecta > Diptera > Tachinidae > Tachina > Tachina grossa. The sequence continues at coordinate 183,815,725 of OX465274.1, forward strand.
TTTTTCGAAAATTAATTAATTAATTAAACGTGCATGTATCACTTCGGCCAAATATGCGGAACAATTGGCTTCCAATATTTTATTAATCGCTAACCAACTTCTGCTAAAATTTTTTATTTTTTTGTGCTGAAATTTATTTATTTCAGCCGTCTTAGAAGTTCTTGGCGAAACCAATGATAGGTTGGTGTCGTGGCCCAACGGTTAGAATCAGATATGGGTAAGATTTTACTAACCTTTGAAAAAATAAAATATAAACTGCTTCTAGAAATTACAAATATAGACGCTATATTATGCTGTTCTGTTACATTCTGCTATGCTGTATTACATTGTGCTATGTTATGTAATGCTTTGCAATAATGTTTCTTTATATCTGTGGCAATAAGGAAGAAGTGCTTAAGTCATATTTTACTGTTTTGCAGGAGAGCACTTTTAAGCGTTCAAGTCGATTTTCAGCAATTTATTTCTTTTACAATTAAATTGGGAAATTCTCCGCTAATCTTTACTTTTTTCAGCAAACTTCGTTCTACACACTATAAATAAAACATTTAAGTTGAAATATACCACAGTATAACCTAAATTAAGCTATTATTCTAAATGAGATTAGAAGTCTAAAAAAGATATGACGCAAGTGATTGTGCTATAAATTCTTGAAAAATCTCATAATTTAATTGAGATTTTGTCCAGGGGTACTTTCAAATATTCTGATAACGGTGGTAGCATTAACTCAAAATCAGCTTATCTCGACTTAAGCACTTTTTCCATTTCGCGATAGATATGTTTCTTAATGGTTTGCTATATTAAATTGTTCTACGTTATAACATTTTATGTTATGTTAAATTATGTTATTTTAGGTTATGACATGTTGTGTTAAATTGTGATATTTCTCCCTTTTCCAATTATAATTTTTTGTGTACCCTATTACTTGGTATTAGTTGGAATTGTTCCCCGGGAAAAATTTCTCGCGGAATTTTATTTATAATTGCTTGACTTTTTATGTTTTGCTATATTATGATTTGTTATGTTAATGTTATTTGTTTTTTTTTATATTGTGCTATGCTATGATGTTGTATATTTTGCTACGTGTTTTGCATGTTTTGCTATGTCAAATATTGCCATGTTATATTCTGTATTATGTTATTTAATATGTTATGTTGTAGTACGGCTATATTATGATATGTTATGTAAGTTTATGTAATATATTTTGTTTATTGTGATATGCTATTATATTAGGGTGATCGATTGTTCGCCTTTTTTCCAGAAACCGGTTTTCGAATAGTTCGAATATTTGAAATTATGAAAAACCCGGTTTCGGTTTTTACAATTCGGGAAAATTATTATACAAAAGTTTTGATTTTAAATTGCTTTATAAAAAAAGGGTTAACAGTTCATGTAAATACTATAAAACAATACAAAAATTAAAGGTAAAACATAAAAATTAACTTCATATACTTATGTGTAGTACATAAATATTTATATATAATATACAGTTGAGGACTTAACTCTATATACAACCATAATTTTTTGGGTTTGTGGAAACTTGGGAAGAAATTCAAAAACTAAAATATACCAATTTTAGGTTGCTAATAAATATGTTTATACAAATAATAATAAAAAAAAATAATTACAACACCTACAGGTGCAAAAATATTAAAAATACATAGGAGAAAAGTCTACATACAGGCATAAAATACATGAAAAAATACGTGCAAAATGTTTGATGTCGTCAACTTGTTTGAAAATGCTGTGATTTCCGGTATCAAACCGTCAACAAATGGCATCCAAATATGGTCTATTATGTTGTTATTATAATTATTTTTTAATTTTTGTATAAACATATTTATAATATTGGCATATTTAATTCTTTGAATTTCTTCCCAAGTTTCCTCAAACCCAAAAAATTATGGTTGTATGTAGAGTTTATTCCTTAATGGTATATATATATACATATGAATGTATGGACATTGCCATTGGACAAGGTGGATATCTACCTCTATATATAAAATATGAAGCAAAATGGCAACAAAACTAAAAAAAACACTTTTTGCAACTATATTTTGACATCCATTGCACACGATAAGGCCAATTAAATTCGCCTCTGCTATTACCTTATAAAATAAAATCTCTTAATTTCATCTTTCAGTAAAAAAATTCTTACGAAAATCAACAAACCATGCAAAATGTACAAATCGAAAAGTATTCGACTCAACCGGTTTTTAAATTGTAAAAAACCCGGCCTATTCGACATTCGAAAAATCAAAATTTTGAAAAAAACCGTATTTTGAAAAAAACCGGGTTTTAAAACCGGTTGAAAAACCAAGTCAAGCACCCTATATTATATGTTATATTACATTATTTTTGTTTGTGTTATGCTCTGTTATGCTTTGCTATTTACCATTATGTTATATTATGTTTTCTTATATCGTGCTACGTTAAAATATGAAATTGCTTTAATATATTTTGGTGTGCCATAAATTATTATGTTATGTTATGTTGTGTTATGATATGTTATGCCATGGTATAGTATATAATATAATGCTATATAAGATTATGTTAGATATGTTATATTATGCTTTTTATGGTTAAGCCTGTTATGTTATGATATGCTGTTATGTTTTGCTAGATTGTGTTATTTTATGTTATGTTATAAGCTACCAACAAATTTTATTTGAAAACTTTAATTTTATTAACAACAGTAATCTGCAAACATTTATGCGACATGCTGTACAAAAAAGTTAGTTTAAAGAATTTCCTAATGATTAAAAAAACTTCCTTACCTTCAGCTTCAACGGCGTCATGATAACTACCGCTGCTACTGTCACTTTTTTCATCACTCTTCTTCCCCAACATTATTTCGTTAATAATGTCATAAAGTTCAGGAATATTTTCAAAAGTTTCTCTTAAGACAGTCTCATCACTGAAGTTGCTTTTATCATCATCATCATCATCTGTTGCATCGTTAGCGACCATATCAGTTGGGACAGATGATTTTATGGCTTTGGGAAAATCTTTATTATCAATTTCCCTAGACTTGTTGTCATCGCTGCTGTGACCTAAATAAGTTCGATAATGATTTTGATATTGTTGCTTTTCGATGTTTTTTATTTCATTATTATTGATTAAATTTTCATTCACTAAAGAAGAATTTAATTTTATGGGAAAAATGTTGTCGTTCTTATTTAAAGTATTTGCCTTGACTTCGAAATTCATTTTCTTAGAAATACTTTCAATGCTGCTATTGTGTATTGTAATATTTGTTGCCGGCGGCGTCAAGTAATACGAATATCTTGTTGCGGAAGATGAATTTTTAAGCTGTACATGGGCTGACACGCTGGCTAAATGATTTAAATTAAGTTGGGTAGATATTGAGTGCTTTCCTTTTGTTGTATGATGTGTTAACGATGATGTTGATGATGATGATGGCTTTTGATATTCATTTACTTGATGTAGAATGTCTTTAGGCATTACAATTTGAGGATATAGAGTTTCAGTGTTATTATATTCCACAGCTTTATTCTGCTGTTGCTGACGATAAGGATGATGATGATGCTGATGATTAGTGAATAAATATTTGCTCCTTGTTATGTTATTTTTAGTTTTGTTATTACTCGTGGTATGTAATGCATAAATATGTGATGCCATATTTTGTTTGGTTTGCAGATAAGTGGCGGAAGTTGGCAGAGTTGACACTAATGCTGATGTTAATGTATTAATGTCTTGTTTGTCATAACTTCCGCTATCATGATTGGCAGTGCTTCTTGCTCCATTGCTGTGATATACCAAGTTATTTCTAGAGCTTAACTTTTGCATGTCAGCTGTAGCATATGACATTGCCGTCCATGCTGGTTGTAAGTTTGTTATTTCGACTATTGGCTGCCAGGCATTATTGCCAATTGCAGTCATTAGATTATCGCTCGTGCTTAGCAATTTATTGCTTTTGCTAATGTCTCTTGCGTCATTTAACTTACACAAGAAATTTAATAAAATAATAACCAAGCATAAAGGTAATAATTTTTGGAACATATTTATTTTATTTTATAGTAAATAATTATTTTAGCGAATTTTTTTTAATCTCACTTATAGTTTATTTAGTTCACCGAAAGTTGATAGTCATCCGTTTATGTTCTACTCGCAAATATTCATTTTAACTCTAGGGTCAAGTATTTTATAAAAAATTATTTTAGCTTTTATTTCATCAAAAGTGTCTTTTGTGCTATAAATTTTCTTTATCTTTGTCGTTATAATTTTGAAGTATTATTAAATTTGTTGTAGTTGACTGATTTTGCTGCAGGTTAACCAAAAAAAAAAAAGCTGTACTGCTAATGAGTAGTCAACTGACAGAGTTAAGCAAGACAACAAAATGTAGAAGAAAATAAAATTAATGAAAACGAATTTCTATTTCACTACACCAACTTATATTTATGTGTTGTAAATTCTGCGTGGTTTTGAAAACAACTAAAGCAACAAAAAAAATTCATATAAAATTTTACAAAAGGTTAATTTGGCATTTTTCATTAAAAATTTTGCTTAATATATGTTTCATGTTAAATCAACATGATTTACAATAAGCTTTAAGGAAAAATTTTCCTCTGCAAATAACTTTGTTTCATGTTGATTTAATATTTAAGTACTGTTTAATCAAAATGAATAATCATGTTGAATCAAAGTTATTTTTTATTTGAGTCAATATGAAATTGATAATGAAATAACACGAAGAATTACGTCAAATAAAATTAATATTTACTTAATAAGTAAAATATTAATTTGGGATTATTAGTGCGTTTAAAAATTTTAAACTTAAAATTTCCCAGTAAAAAAAAATGGAAGTCATTCTGAAGGAACCACATTTTCATTGCTTCCAAAAAATCTATATTTTTAATTTGCCGATAGTTAGCAGAAAACCAAGTAAAAGTTTATTTTAATCACACAAAACCTTGTAGTTTTTCCATAGTTTTAGTAAATACTCACCAAAATGTTCAAAAAGTCGATTTTTTGAAAGAAATTTATGAACTAATTTTGGCCTAAAATTTAGAAGTTATTTGCTTAAATTTACATGAAAACACTGTTTCGCGTTTAAATTCGTATAAAAAGAAACGTATTGTTAAAATATGTAGCTTTTTACAGTTTTCCTAGATGAAAATATAACCATAGAACACAAAAAAGGAAATTTTTCTTAAAATCGCTTCTAATTCGGTGACTAGGCATCGAAAAAGAGAAATTCTTGCAATGACAACCCTATGTAAAAATCATTAGATCGGATCGAAATTTGAACTACTTCCAGACTGCAAACTCTACATTTTCATGATTTCTTTGGAGTGTCTTTTTTTACTGGGTTATTTCAAGTTGAAACAACATGAATATAATTATAATGTACTGAGTCATTATTTTATTAATTATTTAATTAACGCAATGTGATGTGCACTAGCACCGGCAACAGGTAAATATTTAATATAAAGGGCTCTTAAGCCAAGATTCAAACTCTTGCTCAAATATTCTTAAGGTCTAGACAAAAAAAAAAATACTTTTACGAACTAAATTTTAATTTAACAGGATTTATTTTAATAAAATTTATTAAAATTAAAGTTAAAGTCATGTTGTCTTAACAGTGAAAACTATTCAATTAAATATGTATATATATTAATGACCTGTTTCACAATATTGAAATTTTATATTGAAAACAATAATAAAATATGAAAATTAATTTTTTAATTTAATTTAAAATTAATATAAAACAATGATAATTTTTTCTCAGCAGCAGGAAGTTATCGCTGGGAATACGCAATTTGTCGGTTATTCACAAAACTTAAACATCAAAACAAAAAACAACAACAACATGTCATATATTTGACCACAAAACTGCATTTTAAAGCTATTTCTAATTAATGCAATATGATTTTCAATAAAAATTTTTTCATGTTAATTTTACATTGGTATATTTTTTTCTGTAAAAAGTATCAAACTTTTTGCACCATTACATTAGCTCGTTCCAATTTCAAAAATATTCCGTATATCTATAGCAAAAAGGAAGTCGAGATAAGCTGATTTCAAGTTAATGGTACTTACGTAATCTCCATATTTGAAAGTATCCCTGATCAAAATCTCAATTATTTTTTGTAATTTTTCAGGAAGTTTTAGCACTAGAACTTGTGACTTATCTTTTTTAAACTTCAAGTCTTATTTGGAATAATAGCTTAACTGGTGGTTATAGTTTGGCATTTTTCAACTTAAGTATATTACTTATAGTGTAAAAAATTGAGGTTAATAGAGAATTCCCCAATTTAACTGAAAAAATAATAATTTTTTGAAAATCGACTTGAATGATTGAAACTGCTCTACTGCAAAACAGTCAAATATGACTTGATCACTTTTTCCTTATTTCGACAAATATTATAGATTTCGATCACTCACATACAACTTGGGGGCTTTAGATCTCGTTATTCCTGATTCCACATATATTTTTTTTATAAGTAAGTAAATGTTTTAATTTAGATATAAAATTGATTTTCCTAAAAAAATATATATAATGGAAAATATATTCAGGTGATTGTCAGCTTTAAAAACTACCGCATGTAGGGCATGGCATAATAATGTAAGCAAAGTACTTTAGTAAACACTTCAGTTTGATGAAAGAGAAAAAAAAAATGTAGGTTTAACCGATTTAAATTCTTTTTCCATTTGTAACTATTCTCTAAAGCAGTTGAACAATATACACTGAAACAAATATATTTTTAGATGTAACCGACTTAAAAAAAAGAGGAGGTTAACAATTCGTCTCCATTTTTTTAGTGTTGCTTCATAACTCGGTACATTTTAGACCGTTTGTAAAAATCCTTTTTTTTTTGTCTGCGAGGGTATAGCTTCCAATTGGTTCCATTGTAAAAAAAGGGTGGCGACGCGCCCACAAATTTTTTAATGTAATTTTATGATGTTCTGCTTATTTGATTGCTGCCAAAACTATTAAACACCTTTGGTTCTTGTAATTACACAATTTTAAAGTTGAAAAAAATGGGCGGGGTTACTCCCATTAAAAATTAGTTATAATATTTCACGCGGTTCTAATTAACCGAGTTTTAAGAAACTTACCACACACCTTGAGCTCTAAAATAGCCACAATCCTCTATTTAAAAAATGGGCGGAGTTACGCTCATGAAAATTTAATATTTTATTTTAAATGGTTCTACTTTAACGATTTTTATAAGACTTAGCACTCAGAAATGCACAAAATCTTGCATTTAAAAAATAGGCGAAGGCACGCCCATTAAAATTTAATTTTAGATCTTACGTACTCCTTCTTACCTTCTTCAATCAGATGTTTAATTTAAATTGAAGTCGGTTTTTTTGGCAGCAAGAATTATTCTCATGAAAGCATGCATTTTGAAAAAATGGTTTAGTACAAAATGTTCCACAAATCTGGACTTGGGCTTAGGTTAAATATCGATAGATGTTGTGTTCAGAGACCAATAGAAATTTTTTTTACCTGTCTTAATTATATTTATTAGACCAAGTTTTGGAAAAAGGACAAAAAATACTTACAGGAAGCCAAGTTCGGGGATAAACGGTCTCGAAGAAATGCTAGATTAAATAAAAGAATATCTCTATACTGAGGTGAGCCCACAAGAAGGTTTATATCTTTTTCTTCATTGTGAGGCCCAGAGGAAAAGTTATATTACTACGATGTTTTAGAGATTATGGCTTCATGCACCAAATTTTTCTCAATCCGGTGCGGAAGTAAGATAACAACCTTTTTACCTAAACTTATATTACATTAATTTCTTCTTCTCAGTGTAATTCTATTACGCTTTGTCACATCGTTTAGATAATCATTCATCCATTAAAATATTAAACAGTTTGAAATTATTATAGTTCCCTGACTCCTCTTCGTGCTCGCACGCTTTTAGAAACTTTTCCATTTCCCACCCACCTATTCCCAGTACTCGTATTTAGGTGAATGCTGCTAGAAAGCACAAAAGTTTTTTTTCTCCAAAATTTTCTTTTTTTTTAACTTAATATTGCTATTACTTTTTTTTTATTGCTCTTTTCTTTTTGTGATATAATTTTCTTTTACTTTAGAGATTTATTTATGTCATATTCCTAAGTTAACTTTTACTTAGAAGGTATTTATATTGAGGTCTCTGTCCCTGCTACGTGAGATTGGTGAAGAGAAGTGTAAATGCGTTTGCGGCACAGAATGAAAACCATTGTTACAAATTTATTAGAACTAGATATACCAAACGGACAACACACTCGTCCGTATTCTAGAATCAAAATGTAAATAATTTAAGTTTCAAAGAAAATGTATCTAAACGTCATAAAAAAATTCATTAAAACACAGCCACACACAAACTTAAGTAATTACATATGCAAGCATAATTAAATAATATGTAATGGGTGTTTTTTATTGAGGTATAGAACTTTAAGTTGGCATCACTTTTTTAACTGGCGGCCATTTTGTCAGCTGTCAAGTGATTAATATTTAGTTTGGTTTGCCATTTCATCATGAACAGGTTGACAAAAGAACAACGCTTGCAAATCGTGCAAATTTATTTCGAAAATAATGGTTCAGTTCGCGAAGTTTACCGCAAGCTCCGTCCATTTTATGGTCGACATAATCGTCCATCAGAGCAATTAATTCGGTTAACCATGGATCGTTTTCGCACTACGTTTACTCTATGTGATAATACGCATCCGCAGAGACGTCGAACAGTGCGCACCGAAGAAACAATTGCCGCTGTAGAGCAAAGTCTTGAAGAGGACCCGAATGAATCGGTTCGCCACCGTGCACAGCAATTGGAGCTTTGTCCATCAACTTTATGGAAGATTTTGCGCAAAGATCTTGGCTTGCGACCTTACAAGATCCAGCTTGTGCAAGAATTAAAGCCGCGAGACCATGCAATGCGTCGTGATTTTGGTGTATGGGCCGAAAATGAGATTGATCTCGATGCTGATTTTCATCGCAAAATTTTGTTCAGTGATGAGGCTCATTTTTGGTTGAATGGCTACGCCAACAAGCAAAATTGCCGCATTTGGAGTGAAGAGAATCCACATGAGACCCTTGAGACGCCATTACATCCACAAAAACTGACTGTTTGGTGTGCTCTATGGGCTGGTGGAGTCATTGGGCCATACTTCTTCCGAAATAATGCTGGAGAGTCAGTTACAGTTAATGGAGACCGGTATAGAGCCACGATAACCGACTATTTTGTTCCCGAATCGGATGGCATGAATGTGGATGAGTTGTGGTTCCAACAAGACGGCACTACATGCCACACAGCGCACGTCACAATCGATTTATTGAAGGAAACATTCGATGAGCGCATAATTTCGCGGAATGGACCTGTCAATTGGCCACCAAGATCGTGTGATTTGACACCATTGGATTATTTTCTTTGGGGACATGTGAAGTCGCTCGTCTACGCCAACAAACCAGAAACGTTAGGGGACTTGGAAGCCAACATTCGTGGCGTTATTGCCAACATACGGCCCCATATGCTCGAAAAAGTGGTTGAAAATTGAACCTGTAGAATTGGCTTTATTCGAGCCAGCCGCGGCGGCCACATGCCCAAAATCATATTTAAACATTAATGGCATAAAATTATTCTTCCAATAAAGCCAAATTGATGGACATTAAAACGATTTTCTTGTGTTTTATATCAATTCGAAGTTCTATACCTCTAAAAAAAACACCCGTTATATGAAATTGAAAAAAACATAAACAAAATCCCTTCAACCATCCTAATTCAATTTATTCAACTCTCTTCTTTTAAGTATTATGGCTTTGATACAACAACAAATAAGAGAAAAAGAATTGTAAGGTCAAGAGAAATACTACACACACACACTCATGTTTTTTTTTTTTTTTTTGTAAGCTAATAAATGCGTGTGTAATATGTGTGCATGTAGTAGTAGCAACTTTAAACGCTTATAGCTCCCAAAATACTAAACCGATTCTGCACATCTGTATAAAAAATCCTTTAAAACCATATAAATCTTTTTAAAATCGGTGCGGTGGTACCAGCGTAAAAGGGATTACAAAAACATGTTCGCCTATTAATTTATTAGAATGTTTCTCCCTTTCATATCCCTGTCATGTTGCATATAAGCCGTGTTGCAAAATACGCTTAATATCTTACGGGTGTGAAGATAAATGTAGAAACAGAATAAAGTCTGCAACTTCAGGAAAATCGCTGACAAATTAATCAATCAACATCGATGGCAGTAACTTCAAATGCTCTCTAATTTTTGTTCTATTTTATTTTGTGCTTATTTTTCTTTGTAGTTTTGTTTACAAAATGTTTGAAATTTATTGAAAGTATGGTAACATTTTTGTGAGAATAAGCAGCGTTTTCAACTTTTAAATTTCAAAAAGCACCGAAACCAGGTAAAAAGCGCGTAATTTAAGTAAAAAAGCAAACCATCCGATCGATACATATTTTATTTCTATAAGAATAAGTGAATTCTTAAATCAATTTGACGAAGCATTTTCGTTATTATAAAAAAATTTAAGTTTTTTTCGTCAATGAACAAACAAATCTCTCGAGTTTAGTCAAATTGGCAGTAACCTACAAGTCTTTCTCAGGTTAAGAGCCGATTACTCGTACATTTTGAGATCGACGGGCTTAGCAGTTGATAATATTTTAAAATCAAGGCTTACAAAATTTGGTTTTTATTAACTTATGCTGTGGAAACATTCTCTCGGCTGCTATGTGACAAAGATAATAAATTTTGATTGAAATAAAAATGTTGACTTCTGCATTTCAATATGGAAGTAACAGAAGTTTGATGGGAATGCAAGTTTTGATAATGCCTCAAACGAGTTCATATCAACTGAATCTCTCAATAGTGGACTCAATATTTTCCCATTGCATTAAGTATATAAATATTTCTCCATCCATTCTATACTAGACAAAATTTCGCTATTAGACTATATTTGAGTTAATACTTGTATTATATCTTCTCTGTTGTATGGCAAAACATTGTTTACATTAATTATGCTTAAAATGTTAAAGTTTGAGGGTAATATGGCACGTATTTCTTCATTCAAGACTTTTCAAATCTTAGTAGATTTTTTTGAGATGCTCCATTTAACTTCAGAGCTTATGTTTTCGAATGAAAGACTTCCTCGAAAAAACAAATTGGTAAAGAAATTTTTTTTTGAGTTTTTGGTTTAGTGCCACCGCCTCGAAACAAAAAGCACCAAAAATTAATTTAAAAAAGCACTGAGCACTAACTTTAAAATTTGTCACGTCGAAAATTTCAAAAAGTACTAAAAACGGTGCGGAAAGCACCGAGTTGATAACACTGAGAATAAGTATTTATATGTGAGAGCATAAGAAAAAACGCTCTCAAAATAAAATAGATTCTATCTCACGACTGGTTTCTGCGGCTGTTTTTTGTGTCAATTTGTATGGAAAATGTGTTGAAGTCGGTATTCTGTTTAATCATTAAATTTAAATTTAAGTAGCAGAGACAAAATCCAAAACAGTTAACAGAATACTGTTACTTTAACCTAAAGGTGATAATAAATGGAAAATATGTTGCGCGATCTCATTAATTAATGAAATTAGACCACTTGGAAATATTACAGATATATAAATAATACAGAAACTTAATTAAAAAAAAAAAAATACTCTTTTGAAGAGATAAGTGGTCATTGTGGATATTAATAGAATTCTACAGGTACCCACTCCTCGTGCTTTTGATGGTATCAACTCAGACGATCGGACGGGTTGAGTAAAAATTTTATATGAAAATGACTAATCCATCTAATTTAGATTAGTCTCTTAGGATTTTTCCTCGATAAACATATGTTTTTCTTAATACGATTTTTATATAATTTAGCATTCACAAAATTCGTGGACTAAAAATTTGCCACAGTTTGCTTAGTTTCTCGTCCTTACGAATAATTTAAATCTATAATAAATAAATTTTGCTCGATTTCTGCATAATCAAAATATTTTATTCTTGATTGCTTCATATATAATAAATATAAATTTTGCAATAAGATTTCGTGCGTGCTGATTATATTAAATGCATTTTCACAAAAGCTTTTAATTTTTGGAAAACTCTGCATATATTGAAAATAATTGATCATATGTACTCATAGAGGTTTATGGTTAAACTTATATTAAATCCCATTTAAAATCGTTGAAACTGAATACTACCCCCAACAGCAGTTTGTATATAACTTGAACATTAAATTCAATTTCCAACTATTGAATTTCGTTCAGCATGATTATAATAAATTTTATACCATTATCTTCTTTTTTTTGTTTTGTTTATTTGCAGCATCAAAAGCAAGTTGAAACTATGCACAATGGATCTCAATCAAATGCAGATTTTCTTTTTTTTTTAAATAAATATAATACAAAAATAAAATAATCCTAAATTATTATTTTATTTATTCAGTAAAATTTTTGTATTAAAAATACTTTGAAACTGATAATTAAGCGGTTTAGCTGGATCCTATGCGCATTTCACTGTTGCTGAATACAGATCATCAAGAAGCCTTTACCATAAGATTTCTTAGAACAATAAATTTCTTATTGTGTTAAACTTTCATTTAAATAAATGAGAAGTTCAACTAATATTAAAGTTGAAACAAGAACTCAATACTCAAGATATTTTTTATTTTCTTACTTTACCATTGCTACATTGGCTGATTTTTTCAGCTCGAATTATAGTTGTAAGAAGTATGTAAAAAAAGAAATGTAAACAACAACAACAGCTATTCCAGAAGAGAGTGTTGCCACACAAGTATTTTTGACCAGTTGCAGTCAAGTTAATAATTCGTGTTTTTTTTTCAATGTATTTTTATTAAAAATATTTTACCCTGTGTTTCTAAACCAACTGCAAATAAAGTGGAGGTTGCACGACATCGAGCGTTGTTTTATAATTTTTAAAATTCTAAATTAATTCCTTTGATTTAATGTTTTTTCCCCATCTGATTACTGGTAAGACTTTTAATTAATCAATAACCCTAATTCAATACCTTCAATTAACCATGAATAGTAATTCTGATAATTTATATTGTTACGTTTTCACCATTTAAAAAGGTAATTTTTTCAGGCTGGAATACTTGCAATTAAAGAAAAAGTCACCAGTGCACAATTCTTATCAAATTAGAAAACTTTATTTAGTCAACACTGAAATTAAGAGCTTTTAAGCACACAATGTTAAAGTGTTCACTGCTAGAATACCATGATGTTAAATTATTCCTTGATGAAATACCACAATGTTAACTTCCCTGTTCTTTACACAGTGTACTTAGCGGAACGTTTGCACTTAACATAAAGTGTCCAAAAGAATGTTGGCAACATCCAAAAAGTCTCAGCTCATTCAATATTTTCTCAATAAACTTTCGATCACATTACTAGTTGCTATTATGATTCATTCTGTTGTTTTGTGTGTATGTACGAGTACCAAAGTTATTGTTGTTCAAGGCTGGCATCTGCATTGTTTTAAGTGTTTGTGAAATTTTTAGGAGTTTCGAACACCAAAGGTGAAAAAAGCAACCCTATTGTTTTCGCTAAGATGTCCACTTGGCTGTCTGTCACAAACTGTTTTCTCCAGAAACCGGAAGGGCTACAGAACTAAAATTTTCACAGAATATGTAAAACTTTTCCCGCAACAAACATATGACAGTTGAAAATTATAGGGTGCTTTCAAGCGAGCAACGAAATATGTTTAAATCATATGTGATATAGAGACAATTTTATACAGACACTTGCAATTTTCAAAGTTAATGTATTTTTAGGTAGAGTACACCAATTAACACTGAAATTAAAAAAAAAATTAAATTAAAGGGAATTCTATCAGTTAATGTATTTTTAACTATGTAATTTTGACAACTTGCTGTATCTGGGAATCCGTAGCAAGCAAACTCTGGGAATGTTCAAATACAATAAAACGAAAAAAATTCCAAAATTAAAAAAATAATTACAAAATTAAAAAAATCGCCAAAAAAAGAAATCTCCCAAACGAAAAAAAAAATCGTCAAAACTGAAAAAAGCCCGAAAACAAAAAAAATTTTCTAAAGAAAAAAAGCACCAAAAAATCGACCAAACAAAAATCGCTAAAACTAAAAACCGCCCAAACGAAAAAAATCGCCTATTCGAAAAAAATTTCCAAAAACCTAACAAATCGACAAAATTAAAAAATCGCCAAAATTAAAAATCGCTAACACTGTATGAATGAATTTGTAGGAATATATACGAATATGTGTGAATACTCATGATTGTTATGTTTAGAAAGATTATTGTTTAAATTATATTGCTGAGGAGAACATAAGCTATAATATTTACAAACATAAAACCACAAAAGTGGAAATAAAAAATATTAATATTCCAAATTTTATGATTTCCACGCCATAGTGCAACGTCAGATTTGTGTATAACGTGTGGCAATGGTGTGCTATCAGTCATATAATGTTATTGTGATCTTAATATATGCAATGAAGCACAAAATACACACGACTACAAATGCTTGTACTTTTAACATTGCCACTGGCAGCCAGTTGCGAGATAAGTGCAACAATGCCATAGCACAAACGTAAAAGTTCAATGCATGTGTTTCCATTTACTTCTCTCCATTGATGATGAATGTATTTACATGACCGACATCCTCGCAGGCATACACAAATACATGTGCTTGTATGTGTATGTATGTATGCATGTATGAAAGTACGTGTAGTTTATATAGAATGGGTGAATAGTCTAGAGAGTGTTCTTCAGATGTATTTCCATCCAGCTTCATAATAATTTACTAATCCAGTTATTTATGCGTACACCAGCAATATATCTTCTTTGGCAATAATTAGTTTTCAATTTGTCTTTTTCTATGTCAGTTTCATGCTTTTGCATTCAGACACAATTTTTTGTTTTATGAAAAACAAAGAGTAGGAAGAAAACTAAGATATTAATGTCCCCCATCAATTCATAGTGCGTATGTTAAATGTTCTGAAATTGAAATGCATCACAAGACAGTTGAGATTCGATGCATCGAGTAATATAAAAAAATTTTGCCGGTAAGCATAAACGATTGTTAGGATTAATGCTAGCTGAACATATGAATTAGTTTTAAAGATTTATTTAACCGGTATAAATAATTATGAGGGTTATTGTCTAATTCGTTTCGAAAGAAAAACCTTTTAAATTTGTATGCTTTTGAAAGAGAAATTCGATAGCTTTTCCTCTGGCTTATGAATACTATTTTCATAAACTACATCCATCACCCCGAGATGGATTCCGTGAACCAAACTTAACTACAGTGCTAATCAATTTTCTAATATCAATTTAATATTCACTGCTACTCGATTGGATAACAAGCCTTAATATGTACTTGAATCCAATAAAATTTCGAGCTAAATTAATTTTTGCCGTAAAAGGTCTTGAGTTTTTTTTTTGGAATTAAATGTTCTAAAAATAATTTTTTTTTATTATTAGAGGTCTGGTGAAAAAGGATGCTATAAAAATTTTGTTTAACAATATTTTCGGCTAAAAACTCTTGCTTGCTTGTAAAATAATATAAATAATTCAAATAATGAGTTCCCGGCAATTTCCAAATAAATTTCACAAAATCCCCAAAATGGGATTTTTCAGCATTGGTGTATTTATGTAATTTTTCGCCGTTCGCAGTTAATATTTTTGGAAATATTTAAAAACATATTATTTTTTAAGGTGGCATGATAAATTTTTTGGTTCCAGCTTTGAAATTTAAGGAAAAAAATGTCTTCAATTCGATATTTTTAGAACAAGAGGTATATTTCCAGATGATCTGTTACCTTCAGTAATAAAAATTTTGAACAAAAAATTTCTTTATTGTATTTCCTATATTATTAACTTTTAAATGAGTATAAATATGGGTTTTAGTTTTTGCAAAAATTTTTTAAATTGCTAAATAATAAACAAACTTTTTGCTGAACAAAAAAGGCGAAAAGTCTACTTTTTTCCAAATTTTATTTTAAACTGCATATAACTTCTGACTAAATTGTGGTTTTGTACCAACATTTTTTAAATGTTAAAAATTTTATTTAATATTTTTTTCAAATCCAACAAGATTTGACTTCTTTATTAGCAGCACAGTGAACCAAGGTTGGAAAACAGTAAATTTTTATTTTATCTCGAGTATTTCCTTAAATGTAAGCAACAACTCATAAATATAACAGCTATTGATTTAACTCTTAGTTAGGAAAATTCACTTGTGAAAAATTTTTTGTATCAGACTAAAAGCATCAGCTGAAATATATTTGAATTTACCCCGAGTTAACCCCAACTTGGGGTTTTGTGGCTTCACATTTTTTTAAAGATATGAAGTCCACATTTGACAACAACTAGACGGCGCGTTTAGAAACTTCATAATTATTTGAATTTTTTTTTTTGCCAAAATCCCCCACAGTGCGCCACCACCAAAAATAACCACCAGACTAGAGATGGGCGCGTGTGGAATTTTTCCAACGCGACACAAACACGAATACTAAGACGCTTAACACGTACGAAACACGCACGCGAAATATTTCACTAACACGATACTGCGCAACACACACGAAATATTATTGGTATGACATTGAAGATCAGAAAATTTAATTGATTTTTATCAAGAGTGGCTTTTCAAAACATGGCACCGATTTGGCACTGCCTGCTGATACTATTTGCCACCACAGCTAATATTATCGGCTTACGTACAGAACTTTAAGCTTTAGAGGCCCATACAGTATCAACAAACATGCTGGTGTTTTGTATTTGACGATACAAAATATTAAATTTTTTCTCTACTGGAAATTCATTCATACATATATTATAGCTAAAATCGTTTGGCGGTTTTCGTGTATATTTTAATCAACACAAAACGCAGCGAACACACACGAAATTAAATTTTTTGTCACGAACACTTCGTGTTGAGTCGTGCGTGTTCGTGTCACGAAAAAAAACACCACACGTGTCCATCTTTACACCAGACACTTAAATTAAAACATTTGACAATTTTCTATGCAAACTGGTTTGGCTAAACTAGTTAGTACGTTGACTGCAATACCCAAGGTTCTGGGTCCGATCCTGGTCTCCGACAGTCATTACGTTACAACACCGCGCCTTTTTCCAATATGCACTAGTGCCCCTTTCTATCAGTTGTTGTAGGAAAGTTCAAGGGATGAAAGCCTACATACTGGTCACTGAACTACACCGTCTTCAGCAGAAAGTAATCATAATGTAACATCCTTCTTCGGTATTATATATAGCAGAATCATCGGCGAAGTAAAATAACCAATAAAATAACTACTAAATGTACTTCTTTTGAGTGTTTGTTACAAACAAGCTGTCTTGGCGACATCGCTTGTTACAACTGATATACACATACACCAATACATCCATCGTGCTTCGCTTATAGTACGACAGCATTTATTATTGGTTTAGTACAAGGTGTCGCAAAAGTAATCCTGCTATCAGAAAATGCTATAAATTTTGCGATTGGCGCCTAATGTCAGTTCTGTTTTGACATTTGTGTAGTAAACACATGCGAAATACACGTTAATAAACAATGTTACGCTACACTGCTCCAGAACGCGGAATATTGGTGACTATTTATTTGACCAACGCCTACTGGTGAAACACTGCGACGTTTAGCCGCTCGCCTCGAAGAGACTGGCACAACACGAGATGCTGCCAGGCGTGGCAGACCCCGAAGTAGCCGTTCTGCAGAGAATATTGCTGCTGTAGCCAGGGATGTCATGGAAGCGCCGTCGACATCGACCAGACGACGTGCACGCCAGACGGTGCATCAGCTGTTAGCTGCTGACCGCCAATCGCGTCTAACATACGCTCAAGCCATCCTTGATCACCACCAAGAGGTTATTTTTGCGTCACCCTGTATAATACATGCGAAGTGAATACATTAAAAAATCATGACGTATTTACATTTAAAGACTGTTTACGCAGCTCTCTAGTACACATTAAATTTAGTTCAGCTCACACTTGTTGCTCGAAAAATATAGGAAAAATAATAATTACTTTATAGGGGGCGTACCCTTTTCCCTCGTCCTATACCGCCAATATTTTGTCGAAACATTTAAATTTTTCTGAGAGTCATCTCTTTAAAATTTATTATCCCTTACTATTAGAGTTGTGAAGATATGAGTTAATCGGTGAAAAAGGGGGGTTTGGCCTCACTATGCGGCGGCCGGTTGTTGTCTATGCTGATTTTGTCGTTGCAGTCCAGCCCAGGGCTGTCAGATATGGCGCTTTCTTGCCAAACGTGGCGTTTTTTTAACTTGGTTGGCGTCAAAGTTTTTGGTTTGCCGACATGGTGATTTTTCTGGCGATAAATAAATTTGTTGGCGATTTTTCTGGCGATAAATAAATTTGTTGGCGGGTAGTTGAAGGAGTAGTTTCAAAAATAAATCCTACCAAAGCTCGTCAGCAAGAAGTCACAACATTTTGATTTTGATGATTTCTCTTATATTAATTATAGTCGTTAATGCGTTTTGAATTTGGATGAGAAAAATTTATAAGAAATAATTTTTCGCGTTTTTTTTTAATTTTTGGCGATTTTCTAATAAATTTTGATATGATAATTTTATAAAAATTTATATTAAAAAAGTGTCATATAAAAACAAATTTATTATCAAATATTTACTAAAGCTACGGTCACAATTGTCAAACATTTGGAAGAAAAAGCGTAACCACTAAATGCTAATGAAAAATCTTTCAATTCTGACAAAAGTTTGTCAAGTTAAAGCGTAGCCAATATTGTTGGATTCTATGACATTGTCCATTAGTTGTGTTCGAAACTGTTTAATATGATAAACAAGTGTCTGGATCAAATATTTTTTCATTAGCGTTTGTTGGTTACGCTTTTTTGGGCAAATGTTTGACAAGTATGACCGTACCTTAAGCATAGCCTTGAAAATTTAATATGCCTCACTGATACCAGAGGCGCTGCAAAACTGACTTATTAAAAACGTGCAAAAAGCATAGTTTGTAAAAAGAATGAAGTTTTCCTCTATCTCTACCTTCACCACATGTCTTCTCTATCACTATCCCTTTCCTAAAGAAGGTAACAACTAGTAATAGTGGTAGGCATTCATTGCCTGAGTGTTACATCTCTTTATAAGAAAAAATTTAATTTATATAAATTAAAAAATTTAATCCTTATAACACATAGATATTTTAGTGACGTCATATTGACGTTCAAATATTGACTCTGAATTAGTTTATTTATGTCCGCTTTAGTTATTTGCTGTGTACTTCATATTGCAAATGTCAACTCTTAGAATAAGTTTGTTAAACTTTTAAAAATGACAAAGGTGCAGATGTTAAAAGCAGTGTGATTCTCGCTAATGCTTCTAACAAACTTTTTATTAAAATGGTTTCATGCATATCTGCTATTCCACTGTATTCATAAAACTTTTACCATTCATATTGTACGACATTTTCACTTCATATTGGGGTAAATGGGTAACTGTAGTGAAAGCATCGTTTTGTATTTCCAGCACAAACTTCTTTTTAAGATTCTGTTAAGCACCTGCATTTTTTCCATTTATATTAGTTTACTTGTAATGTACAAAGGTTATGGTGACAATTTCTATTTAGTGGCAGCAAGTTAGGCTGTGCGCGTGTGGGCTAGTTTTAAAAAGAAAGTATAGCATACCTTAAAGCTTAAAAGAAAATGAATAATCGAAAATGCAAACATACACTTTCACAAGTGTGTGGAATAAAGCATATTTTAAAGGTTTTACTAAAACTTAAATTAAGCTTTACTTTTTAGAGCTGCAAAACTATCGATAGTGGCTCCATTCAATAGTTTCGATAGTATTTTTTGATGCCATCGATACTATCGATAGTTTTTGATTCTTAGAAACACACACGGAAAGTTTACTTTGCAAAGTCTTAATTCAGCTGTGTGAAAGACAGAGTGATAAATACTATCTCTTTCTCTCTCTCTCTCCCTGCTGAATTAAGGCTTTGCAAAGTAAAGTTTCCGTGTCTATAAGGTCTAAAACTTATCAATTGTGTATTTTTAACCCCCGACTAAAAAAAGGGGTGTTATAAGTTTGTAGTGTGTGTCTGTGTATCTGTGTGTATGTCCGTGTCCACGTACAGGCCAAACGGCTGCACCGATTTTCATTTAGTTTTTTCTGTTTGAAAGATGACTTGATCGAGAGCGTTCTGAACTATGTTTGAAGAAAATCGGTCCAGCCATTTTCTGAGAAAAGTCGGAGGGTTTTTAAAATTTTTAATTTTTGTTATTCTAATATAAAATCTTGAATTTTTTAATCATTCCATAAATTAAAAAGAAAGTTGATTTTTTTTAAAACTTTTAGTTCCAATGTTTTTAATACACATATTCAACAAACGTACATATATACACAGTTCTAAAATAAACGAAAAAGCAAACAGATAGATAGATGGATCACTAAAAAATAAATTAAAAAGGAATAAAATAAAAAAGAATCTTTCATTGTTACTTAAACTATTGCAGTTAGCTAAAAAGTATTCATTTAAAAGAAGGAGAAGCAAACTATTTAGCGTCACCTTTTATTTAAAAGTAAAGAGCGTAGACAGTCCAGTAGTCGTCAAATTTAGCAGCCGTCAAGTTTCTTCAAGTATCAAAGCCGTTGGTACATAATAATTGTATTTTTATGCAATTTGCATCTAGTATGTAGATAAAAACTGACATCTTATGTTGAAACAAATCAAAACTAATTAATTTGTTTTCACATTTATATACATATGTAATGATAACCATTACCAAACCAGGCGGCGAAATTTGAATGTTGCATTTTTTATTACACAGTCGCCATCATTCCGTTCTTAATGACTTTGATTTTTTCTCTTTTAGTAGAGTGTTTTTGTCGATAGTATCGCTATCGAAAAAAAATATCGATAGTCCATTTAAAATAAAACTATCGATACTATCGATAGTACCATCGATAGTTTTGCAGCTCTATTACTTTTAGTATGACTAAAGATAAAGGCTCAGTTAGCCGACTGTAATGTAAAGTAACTGTAACGTAGGAAACAGCTGATCGAGAATTTTATATGAAAAGTAGGTTACGTTACATTACATCTCTATAACCATTTTCATTACTTTTCACATAACAATATCGATCAGCTGTTTCCTACTGTTGCAGTTACTTTACATTACAGTCGGCTAACTGAGCCTTAACAGTGGGTTTACATTTGATCTTACTTATTCATACATACATATGTACATATGTATGTGTGTGTTCGAAGATAAATAAACTACCCAGCGAACGCTTAGTCAAACCTTTGAAATAACATGAGTTCATAACTTGATATCGCTCACAATTCTCAAACTTTTTTTTTTCAAAGAAAAACAGAGATTTGAATTTAAACTTTAAATTTAAGTTTTACAATTAATGTTTTGAATGTAAACATGTTTTATCAAGTGTTATTTTAACATTATAAATAACCGTGAAAATACTATTGAAAGTGGGAAATATTTTTTTTAACATTTTTAACAATTTGTTGATCAAAGTCAGTTATTTATTAACAGCTGGTAAAAAAAAGTTGGAAAAAGTTGGTTATAAACTATATTTTCATTGCTAATAAATAACACTGTTCTGCAAAAAGAGAAAAGTCGAGTGCAAGAACTTAATTACGTGATTTTAATGGACTTTAGTGTGCTGAATTCAAATCTGTTCACAGATTGATTCCATTACCTCAAGTTCTTAAGATTTTCTTATTTAAATAAAATACTGACATTGGAATGCTATTATGATAAAATTAAAATTAATTAATTAAATTAAAATCTTAAATGAAATTAAATACTAGTTTAACATAAAAAAAAACAACTACTTATTAGTAGATCGCTTTCTTTTATAAGCTTTATCTGGTGTTTCTCAATAAGTTTCTCAGTAGAAATCAGTTAATCTTTCTGGGGACCACTTGCCGCCATATCTTTTTTTTCATAATGTAGAAACAGAATAAAGTCTGCAACTTCAGGAAAATCGCTGACAAATTAATCAAGCCCATAATAACATCGACGGCAGTAACTTCAAATGCTCTCTAATTTTTGTTTTATTATTTTTTGTGCTTATTTTTCTTTGTAGTTTTGTTTACAAAATGTATGAAATTAATTGAAAGTATGGTAACATTTTTGTGAGAATGAACATTTATATGTGAGAGTATAAGAAAAAACGCTCTCAAAATAAAATAGATTCTATCTCACGACCGGTTTCTGCGGCTGTTTTTTTGTGTCAATTTGTATTGAAAATGTGTTGAAGCCGGTATTCTGTTTAATCATATATTCTTCGTTTTCGACAACGATTCATGCTCTTCTTTTTTTTTTTATTGACAAACTTAAGGCAGAATTAGTTTGCACGTGCTGTTCTATTCTGAATCAGCTGTTTTGTTTCTGTTCAATTGAAAGTCTGTATGTGTGGTTTGTTTTCCATTTTTAGTTCTGTTCTGTTGCGGACAATTCTGTTGAAAATAGAATTCAACGTTAAGTGATAGCGAAAAGTGTGTATAATTAGTGTGTTCTGATATTTTGTACACTTATCCCTCGATTTACATGATATTTTTTTTTTACACGATTTCACATGAAAATAAAATGAAAGTGAAATTTTCTCTTGGTTTGTGTTCTTAATTTCGCAAAAGCGATTTAAAAAGTAAAATTTCATTTTCAGTTTGTTTGAAACGAAATTGAAGTGTTCCGGAATCCAATTTCACTACAAAAAAAGTAATTTGAATTCGGCAGCAAACAACATTGTGAAAGAAAATACGTTTTAGTAAAAATAAAATTTTTGTAACTTTTTATTGCAAAAATACAAAAATGTAGGCACATAAATAACATTTGTATATAAATTATTTTTTAAAACGATTTTAATTGTATTTTAAAGGGATAAGCACAAAAACATGGAATAAGAGGAGGCGTTGCTTAAATATATGGGAAACAAATCCGGGATTAGCTAAAGGGTTTTGTAAATGATTTCTTCAAGGCGTTCATAAACTTTTAGCGAACTTTTTTTTCCGCATTTTTCCCGAAGTTATTTTATTTATAACAGTTTTGGCAATTTTTAATGAATTTTAAGGACTGCTACGGATATTGCAACTTCTCGCGAATTTTTGCATTGTTCGCAATGAAGCTTTTGCAAGTGCTTCCTATGAGTTTTCGCGAATTTTAAACAATATTAGACTTTGCTATTATCCCACTGTTATTAATGTTTTGCGAACTTTC
Organism: Tachina grossa; assembly: GCA_949987645.1. Lineage (NCBI taxonomy): Eukaryota > Metazoa > Arthropoda > Insecta > Diptera > Tachinidae > Tachina > Tachina grossa. The sequence continues at coordinate 183,838,915 of OX465274.1, forward strand.
GAGATTTTTTTAACGAATTTTTAGCAGTCCTTAAAGTTTTATTAATTTTTAATAAAAATTATGGCTTGTTTAAAATTTTGAAATTTTTCGCAAATCTCTGTTATTTTTGCGGAAGATGTAATTTTTGCAACGTTTTTGGCTTTCTTTACTTATTTATATTTAGGGACTTAAAATTAAAATTTTTGCAAGCTTTGGCGAATTATCATAATGTTTGGCGCTTTCTCCCGAGTTAAGCTTACAGTTTCAGCGAGTTTAATCAATTTTAGTTTATTGTTTGTTTCCAACATTGTGAATTTTCAATATTTTCGCGATGTGTGATTTATTTTACTTTTAATCAAGTTCAAGACTTGATATAGATTTTTGCATTTATTTTTATTGCCAACTCATCATCATAATTTTTTTGGTGTGGATATATATGCAAATATTGGGTTGTCAAATTTAATTGTGCTTTAAGAGGCGAATTTTAGCAACGAATTCTTGAAGGCAAGTTCGTCGAACTATGCGAAGTTCGCCGGTCGTTCCAATTGTGTTTATAGCATAAAATGTATTTTTTCTATGTTACTTGAAATATTTATTTGAAATAAACTGGGAATGAAATCGTCATGGAAAAAAAATTTCATTACTTTTCTAGAACACAGTGATATCGACTTTACCGAATTAAAAACGTTTTCATTTTCATATTGTAGTGGAATGTAGAACCTGGCCGTATGTGTTTTGAGTAAACGCTTCTGATTTTTTAAAAGCTAAGTTGAAAGACATATATAAAATTTCTTAATATAATCATTAATTTTAGCGATTCTGCCCTTATTTTCGATTTACACGATTTTTCATACAAAAATTTAGAGTTTCGATTTACACGACTTTATCAGGAAAGTATCTATCGTGTAAATCGAGGTATAGGTGTATTCAAGTTTAATCAATTTTATTTTCACAATAAAAGAAATTGCAAAATATTTGCTACAGAAAAGAACGGCACCGAACGGCAACGAAAAGTAAAAACTAATGAGGACTTTAGATTTGAACAATTCTTGGGGGTGGTGTCAATTGCTGTAGATTTCTGCTTCATATACTCAGCTTTTATTGCAAATGAAATATGTGAATTATTGAATTATGAAAACTTTTTTTGTAATGAAGGATCAATTAAATCAATAAACGTTTAAGCTTATGCGCACCCGCAGCATTTGTGCAGCACAAGAAAATAATTCTCAGAAATTTTGCTTTATTAGAATTAATTATTCATGTTCAACTACACGGACTTTCTTCGCGATATTAAAACAGTAATACCTGATTTACATTAAGCATTTTTTTTTTCATTAGATTAGTTGCATTAACATTTTTTATTTCTCAATAGAAGGTCCTGAGAAGCAACTCAGATCAAAAAAATTTCAAAAATGCATCAAATATTCATGTTACGTCCTTTTTTACACATCATTATTTTCTATCGCGCTGCAATAAGCAAATAGAAAAAGTGCATCAAAATTTATGAAATTTCATGAAAAAAATGGCTATTAGGTATAAATGAAATTTATCTTAAAAGATGATGCCCGAAACTAAGAGAATCAGAATATTAACCTTTTAAATTTATTTTAGCTCAAGGGCATGGATTTTTGTTGTGAAACTATAGAGCTTTCAAACGTTGTTAATCTCAATTAAAAAAAAAACCTGGTCACATTAGGTCGTGTTCACATAATGCGGGGTTAACGTTATCGCGAGTGCACTGTATGTAAACGTATTAAATTTTTCCTTTCTTGATTTAGTTCGAAAACTGTTAATGTGTTGGCATGGTCCTTTACTAAAAGGTCGACTTGGTCATCGCATCTATCTAACGAATTTACGCAGCGAATTCTTATCGACGAATTCGTCGACGTGGACGAAATTCGTCGTTCGTCCCAATTGTGTTCCTAGCATTATACCATTAATATATAGCGTCATTAATGAAATAAGTGCAGCTTTATTTTCCATCTGAGGTAGGCGTCAGCTGTTCCAGGATCTTATCAAAGATCTGCTTCCTTTGTAAATAAAACCACGGAGATGTCTGGTATTTCGTTATTAAATTTAACACAGTATTCTTTATTTACGAAACTAACTTAACTAATGAAATATATATGTATTTTGAACTACAATTATATCGAACTCGAAGGTTTTCCCCACTCGACATCTGTTGTTGTCGGGATGTTAATATGAGCCGCCTCCTAGCTGCAGGTTGATGACGGCCGCGTTAACTACGATTGAATTCACGAATAATGCGGGGGATCGTACAATCGGCTAAATACAGTGTTAATAACTAAAATACAGCATGCATATAACTACTTCGGAACAAGAAACAGTCGTACGATATCGTGTCTTTGTTCCCGACTGCGTATAAAACTTGAAGTCTTATTCAGTTTCGCTTATTAACTTGATGAGACTTCTAACGTACATTTGTCAACATGTACATATGTTAACTACAACTGCGAACAAAAACCATCAATGTTGTACACTACATTAATTGCACAATATACGACATATGGAATTTTGTGGCGGCACGTTGCAATGGCAGATGCTCACTTAAATCTGAAACATATCTGTCTTTTCTAACACTATCCCTTTTCTGAAAAAGATAATAGTAAGCATTCATTGATTAAGTGCTAGTTCTTAAAAGGAAAAAAATTGAAAGTCATGCGTTCAAGCCCGATAAAGTAATTCCATAATTCCACCACATATTCTTCGGCTTTGCCTTAGTGCCCCTTTGTGTCATTAGTTGTAGAAAAGTTTAAGTGGTAATGGCATAGCCCCATGGTCCCTGAACTATACCGGCTTCAGCATATACCAATCAAAATATAATATCAGAGCGCCCCCCTTCGCCGGTATTGTGTAGCAGAATCATCGGCGAAGCAAAATAACCAATAAAATGGCTGACTCATTGACATCAGAAACGCCTAACTATTGTCTCAAAAAAAAAAAAAAAAAAAAAAAAAAAATTAAAAGCCTGCCAAAAAAGCAGAGTTATAAAATAATGAAGCTTTCGTTTCTGTAGCTCTTCCTTAACACCTGCCTTCTCTATCACTAGCTCATTTTTAAAGAAAGTTACACCTAATAATAGTAGTAGGCATTCATAACCTGCGTGTTTCTTCTCTTTTCGAAAAGAAATAAATCAGAGCTGTTAAATTACGATTACGATTAATAATCAATTAGATTACATTTTAAAAAGAATTGTAATGATTATGTAATTGACTTCAAAAGAATTGCTGATAAATAATTGATTACGATTACTAAAATCGAAAAGTAACCTGAATTACTTGAAATTACTACAAAATAATCAAAAAGAATCAAAATTAATCAAAAAGTAATCCGATTACTTTCAAAGATTACTTTTGATTCTTTTTGATTATTTTCAAACATTCTGAATTAAGATCACTTTATTTTTTAAAAGTTATAAAGAAATTTATATAATTAGACGTTTTTTGTTTAAGAAATTCTTACGAATATGTTATTCGTTTAAATAACAACATTAAAGAAAAACATAAAGTGAAATTTTTTGCTGGTGGTTAAGCATTGTCTGTATGCATTTCATAGTCGCTTCGACAAAATGTCAGTAGATTTCAAACCACACAATTTAAACAGCCACAAACTTCTTATCCTATTCACTCACTTTTAAAAAATGATTTGAGAATTCACAAAAAATATTTTTGAAAATCATAAAAGAAAAAAAAAACATATACACGCTAATTTTTTGAAAGACTATAAAAATGTATCAACAGATATCTTTCCAGCTTTCCTCAAAATTTTGCTCATTTGTCAAATTATTAAATATTTTAAATTTTAATATAAGTGAAATGCAATAAACTTAATAAATAATCAAAAAGAATTAAAAGTAATCCTTAGAAGTAATTGGATTATTTTTTTAATACTTTTGATTTTTTTTTTTTGATTATTTTGTAGTAATTTCAAGTAATTCAGATTACTTTTCCATTATTAGTAATTGTAATCACGATTACTAAGTACGAAACTGAATATAATCGTAATTTAATCATTACTTCACCTTCAAAAAAAAAGTAATTAAATTAGTAATCATTACGACTAATAATCATTACTGAACAGCTATGAGATAAATAGTTTAATAAGAGAGAAGTGTGCTTTAAGTTTAAGTTTCAATTAGACGTGTCATAGCCCTAAACAAACCAAAATTCAATTGGTTTCTATGGTAATGGCTTTGGCGTTATGGTGAGTCACCTATAATCAAATACAGTGTTCCCAATTAGTGTGGTTCGAACGGCTGTTTTCTATGGTTATGGTCATGGTACGTCTGATTGCACCTTTAGTGTAAACCGGCACTACGGCAATTTAATTTGAGCAACTTTAAGTTCATGGCTGAGAGAGGAAAATATGGTGGCTGCCGATCACGGTTGCCAGAAATGCAGATTTATCTGGATTTTGCAGATTTTTACCCTCCAAAAGCACGAAATGCAGATTTGAAGATTTTTGGCCTAAAAACGCAGATTTTTCAACTCCAATTATATAAAATTTTTTTCATTTTTCCGAATACTGCTACTACTTCTTGTTTGTTTTATTTGAGAACGACTCAGAAGACATCATTAAAAAAAACAGAAGAAGTAACTTTGGCAAGCTTCTGGAAACGAATATCTAATACAAAACGAACTTATTCTGAATACGATTTTGCAGCCCTAAGTTTATTCAAAATGTAATGTCTTTACCACATTCCTTTGCAAATGTCGAAAGAATTTTCAGTCAAGTGAACTTGAATAAAACAAAATTTCGAAGTCCTTTGGATATTTATGCAACAAATTAAATGACTTTTTGTGTAATTTTTTATATATCCGATTTCTTTTCTCATTCATTTTTAACCCCCGACAAAAAAAAAATGGGGTGTTATAAGTTTGTAGTGTGTATCTGTGTGTCTGTACGTGTCCACGTACAGGCCAAACGGATATACCGATTTTCATCTAGTTTTTGTTTGTTTGAAAGATGACTTGATCGAGAGGGTTCTTAGGCTATGTTTGAAGAAAATCGGTCCAGCCGTTTAGAAGATATAACATCTTTTCTGAAAAAAGTCGGGGTTTTTAAAATTTTTAATTTTTGTTATATATTATTTTCGCATATATGTATCTATAAAGAATTCGTATTTGTTTGTTGGTTAAAAGCATTTCGTTTCTCCTGAAGAAAGGCATGTTTCCACACGCAAAGTTTACTTTGCAAAGTCTTGAGTTTGTAGGAGAGAAGAGAAAAGCGATATTTGTCTATATTCTTTTTTCTTCAACAAATTCAATGCTTTGCAAAGCAAACTTTGCGTTTGGAAAAGCCGCCAAACTCATCAGTTGACTTCAACCAATGTGGTAGCTAATTGTTAAAAGGCAATGAGAAAATAATAATGCATTCAAAATCGAAGATGTCAGCTTGTAAAGATTTTTGTTTGAAGCTTTTAAGCTTATTCTGCCGTATTTGTAATAAATAGTTTTGGTTTACAAAACAAACTTTGTAGGGAAATTTGTTTGTTAAAAGTTTTGTAACCCAAAATAATTTTTATGAATGTTACCTATTATTTTTGTGTACGTAATTCTTAATAACATATTGATAGTCGTTCTATAAACATTTGAAGTTTTTTACCTTATTTCAAAAATTTTTTGGTTGAAGTCTGCTGATGAGTTTATTAAGCAGAAACAAAATGCACATTCTTCATAAGTTAAAGGCTTATATTCATAAAGAATAAAATTTTCTTGAAAGTTATTTAAAGAAAATTTTTCCTAAAAACTTTAAATAAAAAAAATTTAAGGCCGGTTTTAAATTTTATAAATACGGGTCAATTAAAAAATATTTATATTACAAATGTACTTCCATATATATGTAAATTTTTTGAATAAAATATAAAAATTTGTTTTAAAAATTTCTTTGAAGATGTTAAAAATAAAATGCAGATTTTGAAGATTTTTTCGTTAAAAATTTTTAAATTTTGCAGATTTTATGCTTAGAAATACTGGCAACACTGCTGCCGATTCATTATCTTTTCCTCTCTCTTTCATAAGCTCAAAAGTTGCTCAACTAAAATATCTTGACCCACTCTCACCTCACACCCCCCTGAATAATCTTTTATCTCTTTTCAATTTCTACCCTTTTTATCCTACTCTTGTGCAGCGTTGCCACGACCAAAAAAATTTTGTCACCAAAATACAAAAAAAAAAGTAACCAAATGCAAAAAAAAGTAAACAAAATTTTTATGTATTTAAAATACTGTTTTATTTGTACTTCAGCTGAAAAATATACATACATATATTAATATATGTGTATATATAAAATCGTAGTGTGAGTTTGTTCCTAACGCATGATCTCTGGAACTATAAGAGCTGTGGGGCCGAAATTTTCAACACAGGTTCGGGTTAATACCCGGCAGGTTTTTGTTTTTGTTTTTGACCCAACAAGTGACACTGTGGGGAGTAATTTGTAGTTAGAAAAATATAACATAATTGAGGGTAATACAATGTTTGCCCGGCTCAGCTAGTATTATTTTAAAATCATATAACATAAATGAACCATTACATATAAATTTTTACTTCAGTTTTATAAGTATATCTTATTAATTATGATAACAATCAATAAAATCAATTTTGTAAAAAAAATACTTCAGGTAATATTGTTACAAATTCCAAACCAAAAATATTTTTATTAACAAAAAAATAATAGCGGAGTTCGATGTTTGATGCAAAATCAAAATATCGTAGCTTTTCTTTGGATTGTTTGTGTATTTTCTTGTTGGATTTGAAAGAAAAGCTACGATGTTTTGCATTTGCACTTACGCAAGACAATTTGCAACCAAACATCGAACTCCGCTAATATGTAATTTAATTACATTCGTTATCAAAACACAATACTGTATAGATAAAATATTAAATTTGTTAATATTAAAACAAATCTTTGGCAGACCAAACCTAATGGGAATTGTTTCGATTGATTCACGATTCTTTAGATTGCATTATTGAGTTGTATGTTTTGAAACGGCGTCCCAAAATTCAACTATACTCATATCAGCACTTACTTCTAATTTAAAAAATCTGCCAGCGGTAACTGTTAGCCGACTCACAGCCGATCGGCTTCATTCCCTGCTTGTTTCGTCCTCAAACTTATATATAAAAAAATGTAGCTTTTCTTTCAAATCCAACAACAAAATACACACACACAATCCAAAGAAAAACTACGGTATTTTTCATTTGCACTTACGCAAGACAATTTGCATCAAACATCGAATTCCGCTATTGTGTTTGACGTTTAAATATTTTGCAACCAAAAAAGTAACCAAAATGGAAAAAAAGTAAACAAGTACACATTGGAAAAAAAGTAACCAATTTTGGTTACAAGTAACCAAAACGGCAACGCTGCTCTTGTTCTCACTCTATCTCTATCTTCTTTAAACTTACAGGTATCACAAAGGGATTATTATATTGGACCCAAGTGAGCTGGACTCTGGATCAGTGATGCCAACTATTTTGGATCTAAAAGCACATCAAATTTTAAAAAAATCACTAAAAGCGTAATTTTGAGATCTAAAAAGCGTAAAAAGCACTAACGTGGGAAACGTGTGAAGGTTCAAACGAAATAAGTTTAATAATGCTTAATAAGTTCTAAGCTGTTCTCTATTTAATGCAATATATCAGACGAAAAAGGTATGCTTTACACTGAAAAAAATAAATACACCAAGTTTTTATTAAAGTAATTGTAAAAAATTCATAAATTTCTTAAAAGCACTACCTAGTGCTTTTTCATAGTTGGGCACTAACGCTCAAATTTTGGCATTTTGAGTCTTCAAAAAGCACTAAAAATAGTGCCAAAAGCACCAAGTTGGCATCGCTGCTCTGGACTCTTTGTATGTTATGAATACAAGACTGAGCTTCAATTTTTTTTTACTAAAAAACAAAAATGAAATAACACAAAAGTTTTCTAGTATTTATTTTTTTTTGTATATAAATGCAGAATTTTTATTCTCTTTGCTCAAAAAAATAAATAAACACATTAATTATTAAATATACATACATAAATAAATTAAATTAAAATAAACATTTAGCACTTTCCGAAGTAGTAAGGAAATAGAATAAAAAATAAATAAGTGTAATAATGCAAGAACAATAAACATACATTTAGCATAAGCTTTGAATAAGAAACTTATCAATTAAAATGTAATGTAATAAATTAAAATACGAGTATAAAAGGTGCTTAAATATCTAACGGAACAAAAGAACACAATGGATGCGGAAGTAAACGGCCGTAGAAAAATTAAATAGAAAATACGGTTATTTAAAAGAAGTTGAATAGAAAATAAGAAGAGATGCTCATGATCAGTCTGTCTTTCTGTCTATCTGTCTGTTTACGTACAAATGTAGGAAAATGATAATGGAAGCACGTTTGCAATTTGCAAGAATCGGCAACATGCAAAACAAACCAACAGTAAAGTGAAGTTGCAGCAAAATGAAAAACGCAGTTTAGTTAGTGTCGAAGAATCATTTTGATGAACAAAAAAGAAATGGAAAAATAATATATATAAGTTCAAAGTTGAACTTAAGAAAAAGTTTAGCTACAAAAAGAAAAAAAAAACAACAGAGCATAAAAGAGAAAAAGCGTTAAAGTTTAATAAAAGTTTGTGATACAATTTCAAGCTTCTTATGAGCGTTAAGTCAAATGAAAAAAAAAACAAATGTAATTAAATTGCAGTAAAAAGAATTTATAGATGCTAAAGAAAAAAATACAACAAAAAATGCAACATGACATTGACAGATGCAAAAAAAAAACAATAATAACGGATTAATGCTAGGAACACAACTGGGACGAACGACGAATTTTTCGGTGCGAACTTTCGTCATAAAAAATAAAACACATTTGTCCATATGAAAATGAATACAACACCGCCGTAGAACGAAATTCGTCGTGCGTGACGAACTCTGAGCCAGCGATGCCAACTTGGTGCTTTTGGCACTATTTTCAGTGCTTTTTGAAGACTCAAAACGCCAAAATTTGAGCGTTAGTGCCAAACTATGAAAAAGCACTAAGTAGTGCCTTTAAGAAATTTATGAATTTTTTAAAATTACTTTAATAAAAACTTGGTGTATTTATTTTTTTCAGTGTAAAGCATACCTTTTTCGTCTGATATATTGCATTAAATAGAGGACAGCTTAGAACTTATTAAGCATTATTAAACTTATTTCGTTTGAAACTTCACACGTTTCCCACGTTAGTGCTTTTTACGCTTTTTAGATCTCAAAATTACGCTTTTAGTGATTTTTTTAAAATTTGATGTGCTTTTAGATCCAAAATAGTTGGCATCACTGCTCTGAGATAGATTTATTTCTATTTTGTACGCCGGCGAACAACGAAAAAACAATTTTCTCTCACTCTCTTTACATACACAATAAACAGTGTGACCAGATTTTAAAATAAAATTAAGCTAAATCACGTATGTCTTTAATACATTTTTAGAGAATACGCAATTTGGATTAAAAAATACTAAAAAAGCTAAATCCGTTTTTAAAAAAGCTAAAAAAAGAAGCTAAGAGCTTAATAAAAAGTTTAAAGGTAAATCCAGAAGAAATAAGCTATATTTAGCCCAAAATTAGCTAATATGGTCACACTGACAATAACCAACTTTATCAATTATAAGAGCTGAATTCGATGAGTAAATTCGTCGTTATTGTGCTTCACACGACGAACTTACGCAACGAATTCTTATCGACGAATTCGTCGACGTGGACGAAATTCGTCGTTCGTCCCAATTGTGTTCCTAGCATCAGTTGTTGCTGTTAATTGAATTTTTTTTGTGCAGAAATTTTTGTTTTTTTTTAATTTAAAATAAGTTATTTTATACAATAAAATTTTTATAGCTAAGTTTCGTTAAGAGTTACAAAAAAAAAAAAAAAGAGTGAACAGCAATTGAAACGAACTTAATTACAAAATGTCACATAAAAGAAGACAAAGCAAATGTGTAGAAATTATCTATAAGATAATTTAACAATTTCTAAAATAATCTTCTAAGTTTTACGATTTTGGTTCCGTTGTTGTTGATGATTTTTGTTGCTGTTGTTGTTGTTGTTGTTGTTGCGGCTGTTGCTGTGGCTGCTGCTGTTTAAGTTGTTGCTGCTGCTGCTGCAATTGCTTTGTATAACTTCGATAAGCTAAATCATGTGCCTGATTAAGGGATCGTCTGTCCCAACCGCCACCGCCGCCACCTGAAGACCAACCGCCGCCACCACCACCACCTCCATTCGCCGACCAACCCGAACTGCCGCCACCCGAAGATTTACTCGACAATAATTTCTTCAATCCCATAATACCCGCCAGTAACAAGGCAATCTTCGATATGATTAAGGCCTTGCCAGCCAACATGTACAACATTCCCATGGCAATTGGCAGCATACCCATCATTTTCATAGCCATGCCCATCATCATCATGCTCATCATTTTCTTCATTTTGCCGCGACCTTAAAAGAAACAAATGAAAAGAAAAAAAGAAAATTTAACAAGGTTTTGTTTAAAAAAAGATTGTGGAGAGAAATTTTTCTTTTAATTAATTTTATGTAATTTTCCATGTAAAATGTTTGTGTGTAAACAAAAAAAAAAAAAAAAAATTCGTTTGATTAAGTTTAAAATAAAACTTTAGCTATTTATTTTTAATTTTTAGTTTTTTTTTTCTTTAGCAGAGAAACTGACTTTCTTTTTTTTGTTATTAATCAGGTGTTAAATTTTTATAATGTTTCAAAAAACAAAAACTATATTTTTTTTTTATTAATTTCTATGGATTAACTCAATTTTGAAATTGGGGCTGCTTTGTGTTATTGTTATTGTTATAAACACATTAGTCCGGTTGCAGTAAGCACATATGTATGTAATTAAAATATTTCAAATAATTAACTGCCTACAAAAGTCATTAAAATGGGATGTACCATTTCAGATTAATTAAAAAAAAAATTATATCAATATAATATTTACAACTAACTTTGGTGTTATTTGTTCATTAATAATTATCACATGTAATTTGGCTTAAAAAGCGATACGAAATTTAGCGTGTTCAAATCATAAATATAGAAACAAATGAAGTTCGAAAAATAATAATTAAATTAACTTTATCAAGTATATTTTTATAAAGTACTTTTTTTACAAGTAACTTTTTGAGAGGGTTTAAAAAAAATATTTTTTCTAAAAGTCTATGGCGCATATTCCTAGTCAAAACAAAGCATGCTTTAAAAAAATTTAAAACCAGTATTACCAAACAAAATATATACAACTGGAACATTCAACGAACTTGCTTTCAAGAAGTAGTTGCGTTATTGACTATTTTCGCGTTGATGTCCGTATAGGTGTGTGTATGCATGTGTATATGTGTAAACATCGAAAATTATCGAAAATAATAAAGGGTGTCGCAACAAGAACGCAAGATTTAAATTTGAAATAAAACACAGATATTTACAAAAAAATCGTGAAACTTTATTATATCGTAAAGTAGACAAAATGAGTTTATGTGTGGAACAACAAATCGGGCAAATGGCCGCCGCGGCTTTGCTGGCACACAGGCGATCTTTTAATGAAATTTTCAATGGCTGTTTTGCATAAATGCTGCGTCCAATTTCCTCTTTTAAGACTTGAGTCGTCGTTGGCTTATTCGCGCAAATCATCGACTTCAAAAAACCCCAAAGAAAAAAGTCTAATGGTGTTAAATCGCACGATCTAAGCGGCCAATTCTGACTCCAAAACGCGAAACAACACGACCGGGAAATGACTGATGAAGCAATTGTTTCTCTAGCTGTATGACATGTGGCGCCGTCTTGTTGAAACTACATTCCCTCCACATTCATTTCTTCAATTCTAAGCACGAAAAAACTGGTTATCATTTCACGATTCCGAACACCATTGACTGTTTGCGCTTGACCTGCGTTTGAGCGACATCATCACGTACAGCTGCGACATTTTCGGCCGGCGCGTTGTTGTCGAAGGCGCGTTATTGTCTTTACATCACTAACAGACCCAGTTTCGGCAAATTTATCCATTAATGTCTTTACAGTTGACTCTTTTGGTGCATTATTGTGACCCCAATTTGATCGCAAATTTGCGAACTGTAGCCGCAAAACTTTCACCATTTTGGTAAAACAATTTCACAATGAGAATGCGTTGTTCATTCGTAAAGCGCTCCATTTTTACTAACCTCGTACCTTCTACTAGCAAACAATCACAATTGTTCAAATGTCAAACAATGACACTTCGAATGGCGCCAAATTTAAATCTTGCGTTCTTGTTGGGACACCCGTTAGTTTCACAAAAATATTTTTGTAATCAAATTTTAACCTGCTGTGCCAAACAAGTTCAAAATGTAATCAGCTCTTAAGGCTCAGTTAGCCGACTGTAATGGAATTTAACTGCAACGTGGGAAACAGCTGATCCATATTTGTTTTGTATTATTTTACAATACTTTTTAAATAACAGTACTGTTGCAGTTACATTCCATTACAGTCGGCTAACTGAGCCTTTAAGCTTAAATTAGACGTGCCATAGCTATAATGCCATAGCCGTTTCTATGGAAATGGTAATGGCGTTATGGCGAGTCATCTATAATCAAGTACAATGTTTCCCATAAGTTTGGTTCGAACAGCTGTTTTCCATGGCTATGGTTATGGCACGTCTGATTGAACCTTTAGCCGTTGTAATGGAATGTAACTGCAACAGTAGGGAACATCTGATCGATATTGTTATGTGAAAAGTAATGTACATACATATTCCTAAATTCACTTATTTGCTATTTTAATATTCTGGTATAATTGAAAATATTTAAAGTTATTACCAAGGACAGGGGTTTCATGCAAATGTATGTTTTTTTCCTTAAGCCTGATAGTGGCAAGAACGAAATATCTTTACGAAACATTGAATTTGCGTGAAAATGTCATCGATTTGTTAGTGCATATTTTTGCATATTTTATTGAAAATGCATATTTTTGCATAATTTGGTCATATATGCATATTTTTGTCTCATATTTTGGTATAATTTCATGGTTTTTGTGTCATATTTGCTCAAAAATTAAAATTTCAAAAAAAAAAAAATAAAAATTATTGACAAATTATTAATGCAAAACAATTGGCAAATTCATTCGCTTGCATTGTTTTAGAATTGTAGAAGGAATGCACAACCACACACGCATACCAAATAAAATAAACATTATCATTTTGATGATTTCAAGAGGAAATCGTTTGCTATTAAAGCCGAAAGTAGTTAAACAATTCTGCGGAAACTTGATATTGCTTTTAAAAATTACAGATTTAAAAAAATCTAATAGCTAGAATTCAATCCATTGTAATGGTTGAGTTAACTAAATATGTAACATTATATAAAAAATTATTTAAATTTGAGCCTTTCTTCAATGCACAAAAGCTTTCTTTCTTTCTAAAAAAATTTATAGAACTTAACATTCAAAAGTATAAAAAATACAATTTTTAAAAATTCGTGTTTGGGGCTAATTAATAATGCAGAAATAATCGTTTTATCATTTATAACATGGTGTACAAACTTAATATAAAAGGCATGTACACGCACCTCTTGAGAAAATAAAATATTTTTGTGTCCTTAATTAGTTGTATGTGAATTTAAAACTTTTCTTTTGAACAAAAAATTTTTAAAATATGTGTATATTTTATTGTTTTTAGTGCATATTTTGTGTTTTTAATGTCATATTTTAAGCGCCTAAAATACCTTTTTTAAGGCATGAAGTCCTTGTCCCTGGTTATTACTTTTTCGAATGAGGAAACAAAATTTAATTAAAATCCTACTGCCTTAAGATACGTATGTATTGATGTATTTTTTGTGTGCTAAATTTTAATTACTAGTTCTCAATTATTTTCTCCCTTTATACAAAATGGCATAGGATATAGTAAACATTAGGTCAGGTGTTTGAATTACATATATGCATGTATGTAAAGGGTCTTCCATTAATGTATGTATGAGGCCGAGTTTACACATGAGTGCAAAAAAAGCAGACTCGGCAGTTTTTCTTGATCAACTTTTGACTTTGTATGAGAGATATGAGAAAGTAATATATAACTTTTGTATACCTATATTTTTCTTTCTCATTATAAAATCAAAAGTTGAGCAAGATAAACTGCCGAGTGTAAGGCATGACTAATCAAAAAATTTTTGATTCAGAAAATTTTTTATTGATTTGAAAAATTTTCCAATCATGTTAGATTCGATCAAATTGTCATTAGTTATGTATGAAACTGTTTAAAGAGTCTGAACACAATGTAACGAGAATTCATTGCGGTGCGGTTTTTCATACAATTTTGAAGTAAAAACCAGCAGTGCGATACGGCATAAATTTAAAATCTATTTTATTTTCATTGCGGAATTTCTTATTCTCACAATTTTTGACTCTCAATCTCTTTCTGATATTGCCATAGTTTTTGAATAATTGGCGGTGTTCACAACAAAAAACATGAGTTTGAAGTTCAAAAATGTTTGTCATAAAATATAAAAGCTTAAAAAATTTATCAAATATATCTGCGAATGTATACAATTTTAATAATTTTTTGTTTTTTAACACCCGACTAAAAAAGGGGTGTTATAAGTTTGTAGTGTGTGTCTGTGTGTCTGTGTGTCTGTCTGTGTCCACGTACAGGCCAAACGGCTGGACCGATTTTCATTTAGTTTTTTCTGTTTGAAAGATGACTTGATCCAGAGGGTTCTTAGCTATGTTTGAAGAAAATCGGTCCAGCCGTTTAGAAGATATAACATCTTATCTGAAAAAAGTCGGGGGTTTTTAAAATTTTTAATTTTTGTTATAGTTACTGCCATTACAAAAATATTTAACAGAAAGAGTAAATTTTTTATAAAAATGTATGCACAAAAATATTAATAAAAATTTAAACAAACAATGACAAGTATTGCCGCCGCCGTCTTCAGTTGTATTATGTTTATTTTTCTCTCCCGCAACGAGAAATCGCACCGCACCGCGAACATTGTGTTTAGACTCTAACTTAATAAATACGTGTCTGAATCAAACAGTTTTTCATTCGTGAGTCCTCGTCCATATAGTGAAACATTTGCTGCAAAACTTATGAGTTTGTTGATGAATGGGGAAAGAGGAATGGAAAAGGGTACTTTGTTTCATGTACATACAGTTCCAGTTGAGTACGTCATTCTCGTCTCATTCTCATGAGAAATATATGAGAAAATGTATAAAGCTGCAAAACAAAAACTTAACAGTGTGGACACGAATGCAGTTTTAAAAGAGAAATCAAAAATGTTTCGCAGCAAATGTTTCACTGTATGGACGAGGACTAATTAGTGGTTACGTTTTTTTTCGGCACATTTCTGCCATTCCGAGTTTACAGCCTAAAAATGTTAAATTTTCCACGACCCGGGCGCGGGAATCAGACTGAATTTGATCGGTGTTACGGCTTGTGTTGGCTTTGAGGGCCTCTGTGGTTTTTGGCATTCTGTAACTCGCTAAAGCTTAATCTCTATCGCTAAAAATCTATAAAGTCGATTTATCGATTTTTGGCTTTGAATGAGATTTTCAAACCTCTATTGAATAATCAAAAATTTTGAATTTTCCATTTGTTCAACATTTTAGTGATCGAATTTAGCTTTAGCTCTAGCGAATTGCAGAAAGGGGGCAGTAAAAGTATAAAGCGTTCAACTCGCTGGATGTCACTGGTCACTTCACATTACTTCCACATAAAACTATAAGTCGCTCAGTCCGCTTTTGCAGTATCCATATCATCCAATTCTGGCCAAACGAAGTTGATAATCATCGTTCTATAAGCGCTCGACATTGGTCTAGGGAACATTGCCAACCCAAAATCTAAATGATGCATTGAACGCTCTTGGATGTTATGTGGGTTGGAATCGTTCTAAATTTTTTATTTACATATTTATGTATTTCTTGATATATCCCTTTATACAGAAATGGGCTTCATGGAAAATGCTTTTTCAATGAAACTTAAGGTGAATTTCCAACAGCTCCTCCTAGGGCAATTCAACAAATGCACAATTATATCCATTGCACGTGATGTGGAACGCTATATCCTTTAATGGTAGTTTGACATAAGATACTGCATAAGTGACAGCCAATTTAACAAGAATGCCTTCACTAATATGGCTGCTGTCAACTGTCGAAAGTTCGGAAGTCTCTATTGGATGACCCGTTGCATATGCATACCAATAAATTAATTTTTAAAATTTTCAATTAAAATGAGAGAAATATGTAAGCCTATTACTTTTAATTGGTATTGAATTAACATGCAGCATATATGTAATTAAATTACAGAAATTTATGGAATAAAGTGCCTGTTATTCCAAATGCGAACGATAGATTGGTTGGAATAGTAATATTGGAAACAATGAAACATTTAAGAGTTTTGCTTTTATTTTTAACGCCCGACAAAAAAAGTTTGAAGTGTGTATCTATGTATCTGTGTATGTGTGTGTATGTATGTGCGTATGTGCAAGTACACGTACAGAACAAACGGCAGGACCGATTTTAATTTAGTTTTTTTCCGTTTAAAAGGTGACGGGATCGAGAGTGTTCTTAACTACATATGTTTGAATCGGTCTAGCTGTTTAAAAGATATCACATCTTTTCCAGATGTATTCTGGTGAATATGTGTGTCTTTGACGCCCTAGCCCCCAAACATTTAGACCGATTTTCATTTGTTTTTTCGTTTGCAAGGTGATTTGATTTAATATCTTATCGCTTATAGCTGAAGAAAATCGGTTCAACCGTTTAGTCTGTACGTCGCAGGTGCTTAAAATTTTTAATTTTTGTTATATTTTAGGAGTATTAATAGTAATAAATGTTCGATCGAATCTATCGTTCGCATTTATATAACAGTCTTAAAATCAATTGAACTAGTTTTAATTCAATTAATTTTTAATTTTCTAAACTTTAAAATTTCACACACATATAAAATTGCAAGTGTTGTGAGATATTGTTTGAGCTTTAAATTGTTGGAACAAAAGGTAAACAATTTTTTCTTGCTCGGAAAAGCGAATAGATTTTTAATTTTATTTGAATATTCGAAGGAATAACGAATAAAGTATATAATATTCGAATAAATTTGAAAAATTTTATGTAATATTTATATGTTGGTTAAAAGTGGAACTTGAGAATATTTTATTCCAGGAACAATTTCGTAGCCACTTCACTTCATCAGTACCCATATTACTCGTAAGTAACAACTTTGAATGAAATAGAATACGATAATTTGTTTTTTTCTGCTTTCCTTTTTCATTAATGTTATGATTACGACGTGTTTATAACACTTCACCCAATTGTATAATATAGTTGAAGTTTTCTTCTTTTTTAGGGTTCCGTACACCAAAGGTGAAAAGGAACCCTATTGTTTTCGCGACGATATCCGTCTGTCCGTCGGCCGCCAGTCCGTTACAGGCTATTTTCTCAGGAACGGTAAGAGCTACGGACCTGACTGAGTATGTAGAACCTTGGCCGCTACAACAGCAAATACATAAGAGTTAAAAATGAAAGGGTGTTCCAAAATGAGCAACGAAAAATGTTAAAATCCCATGTAACAGACATACAACTATATGTACATATGTATATTGACACTTGAAATTTTTAAAATTAGTCTATTTTTACACAGACTACAACAATTGACGCTAAAATTTAAAAAATTTAAATTAAAGGGTATTCTATCAGTTAATGCAATTTTGACTATGTAATTTTGACAACATTTTATATCTTAGAAATCGTAAGAGGCAAACTCTTAAAAATTTCTGAAACGGTAAAACTAAAAAATCCCGAAATTATAAAATCGACTATCCGGAAAAAATCGCCAAAAATCGAAAGAAAAATCGCCAAAACGAAAAAAATCGCTATAATTATAAAAAAAAATCCAATACTATAATAAATAAATCGCCGAAATCCGAAAAAATCACTAAAATGAAAAAAAATCGCCAAATTGAAAAAAACGCCAAAAACCGAAAAAAATCGCCAAAACGCGAAAAAGGCAACAACTAAAAAAACGCCTATATAAAAAAATCGCCAAAAGAAAAAAACACCATAATGAATAAAAACGCCAAAATGAAAAAACGCTAATTACCGAAAAAAATCCCCAAAACGAAAAAAACTGCTAAAACTAAAAAAGCGCCAAAACTTACAAAAATCGCCGAAACCGAAAAGAACCAAAAAACGCCAAAACTAAAAAAACGCTCAAAACCGAAAAAACCCAAAAACTAAATAAATTCAGTAAAGTGCGACTCGCGCACGAAGGGCTCCTTACGAACACTAGATATGTAATTTAATACAAACTTCATCCTATATAATATATAGTTTTGGCATTTTTTGTGATCTTTTCGGTATTTTTGTTTTTGACGGTTTTTGCGTTTTTTCAGTTTTGGCGATTTTTTAAGTTTTTTTTTGGCGTTTTTTCAATATGGCGGTTTTTTTATTTTTGGCGATTTTTTCATTTTTGCGATTTTTTTATTTCAATTTTTTTTTTAGTTTTGGCGACATTTTCGCGTTTTGGCGATTTTTTCGATTTTTGGCGTTTTTTTCATTTTGGCGTTTTTTTTCATTTTGGCGATTTTTTTTAATTTGGCGATTTATTTTAGTGTTAGATTTTTTTTTTAATTTTGGCGATTTTTTTCGTTTTGGCGATTTTTTTTTTATTTTTGGCGACTTTTTTTTTTGGTTTGGCAATTTTATAATTTTCCTTTTTTTTTAGTTTTACCGTTTTTGAAAATTTCAAATGTTTGCCTCTTACGGTTTCCAAGATATAGCAAATTGTCAAAATTACATAGTCAAAATTGCATTAACTGATGGACCACCCTTTTATTTTAATTTTTTTTTTAATTTTATTGTTAATTGTTGTAGTCTGTATAAAAATACACTAATTTTACAAATTTCAAGTTTCAATATACAATTGTATGTAGATTACATGGGATTTTTACATTTTTCGTTGCTCGTTTTGGAACACCCTTTAATTTTTAATTCTCTTGTATTTGTTGTTGTAGCGGCTAAGGTTCTACATACTGTGTATAAATTTCAGGTCCGTAGCTCTTACGGTTCCTGAGAAAATACCGTCTGACGGACAGACGGACAGCGTAGCGAAAACAATAGGGTTCCTTTTCACCTTTGGTGTACGGAACCCTAAAAAAAAAGCCAAAACTATTATTATATTGACTAAAGTTCGTATTGAATTACATATCTAGTGTCCGTAAGCCCTCGTGCGCGGGTCAAAGTCGCACTTCATTGAATTTTTTATATTTTGTCTCCAATTTCCTGTCAACTTTTTGTTATACCACAATAGATTATCTGATATGCTGGACTAAAATCTGTGCCCCGTTTTTTTTTTTTTTGTTCCTTAAGCCTAATTTTCGATTTGCCAGTGAACACACATTTCTATGATATATAACATTGATATAATATAAATGAACTACCAAACACTTTAATTTTATTTGCAAGAGCCAAGCGGTTAATAATAAATATATTGTTTGAAAATCAATTAACATAAATTACTATTTACCCAACTAATTTTCAATATATCTCTTTCTCTTTGCAGGTAAGCGTTTTTACACAAATTGATTTTTGTTGCCGTCATGCGAGAGGTAAATTCATTTTATTCATTCAGCCTAATCATGAACAAAAATTCCGAGCGAGTTTTTTCACTTTTCCCTTTTCTCCTATTATGAATCTGTTTTTCCCCTGTTTTTACCAAATGCGGGAATAAAAAAACTCCCGGGGGAAAAGTAGGCATTGAGAACGCAATTGAATTTGCTATTTTCACTAAAAATCTTTCCCTGGCAAAACAGAAGGGAGTTTACATAAAAACATATTTAATACTCCATTAAAACAAAATGTATATACATAAACTTGTATTTTATAGTTCTTTTATTTGGATTAACACAAATAATGCCCAAATAAATCATTTATAAACTTATTTTTTCAAGTTGGTGAATTTTAATAATTTTGTTTACTCTCTCACTCAAAAAAAGGGAGAAACAAAATGTCAACAAACAAGCAAAACAACGAGCTTCGTAATGCGGTGATGCCACATATTACTATTATTTGTTCAAAAAGGAATTTATGATTGGAGGAATGTTTTCTCTAGAAAATTATTTTCCGTGAGAAATATATTCCGAGGGAATATTCATGATTGGGCTGATTGTATTCAATAGCTGCGCTGCTTTTTATATGCTGTTTTTAATTAGCCAAAATTTTTAAACAATAATCAGTGCAAATTAATAAAAACCCTTTTATATTTATTAGTTTTCGTATTAATTTATTTAATTAATAATTATTGAAGCAAATTCATTGTATTATCTCTTTTTAAACTAAATTCATAATTAGTGTTAGCTGCAGATGTGTCTTTTTCGCCGCCTGTCAAATATTTTTCATATATTTTTAATTGTTTTTATATTTGTTTGTTTTGTCAACAATGAAACTGGATTTTAAATAACCCTGTAAGATAAAAAGCCTTTTGTTACTAGAGCGGGTGCTTTAATAAGTACGTTAATTTTTGAATTTCCCGCCTCTTAACAGAAAGGGCAACACTGCTTCTGTCAAGATACAACTGTCAGTTTGGGGAAGAGTGAATTTCGTGTGCTCATTAAACCGTAATAATTGCAAAAAAAACATCACTCAAAGCAAAGGCGTAGGCCCAATAATTGACTTCTCAATTATATGTCATGTATCTTTAAGTGCCATTTAAGTACCGAATTAATTTTTTTCAGTACAAAGTTGAGCGCCATTTAACTGCCTAACCTTCTGTATTTAAATCATAGTTAAGTTTCACGAGCATACCATATGTTATTGTGCTTCTGTGTGTTTATTGAAAACAAACTCATGAACATCATGTGGTCGTACTAAAAATAATCTTCTTTAATTTTCATAAATATATAACACATACAATACAAAGTTTCATATCATGGAAAATTAAATAGAATAATGAACTCATAAAATGTATTTATATGCAATTTTATTTTTCTACATGTTTATAACCTAATTTTCTTGTTCACATTAAACATCTGTTTTCTTTTAGAACTATTAACATTTCACAGTGCTACCATACTTTCATGTTATTTAAGTGAGCTTTTAATTTTACGACTGAAAAAATGAAACTACTGCACTTAAGTGCAACTTAAATTTAAGTGGCAATTGTCTAAATGATACTTAATAAAAAAAATCAATTATTGGGCCTTAGCCTGATAAATACATAAAATAAATTTTAATGCCACAAAAGCAGTTTGTTGCATTTCGTTTTGGCTGTTAAAGTAAGAAAGATGCCGATTGTTTGCGTTGAGGTCCGAAACAATTAAAAAAAAAAATAATCACGATATGGCGCTGGCGGATCGAATATTGAAAGTTTGATTTTTAATGATTACTTGGGTATGAGAAAGTTTTCTGCAATATCTGTCATTTCGCACTTGACCTGAGACTCGATATAAATAACGTGAGGTTCAAAATTCAAGGAAACAATCCACTACAAAAATGTACCTAAGATCTCAATAAAGAACTTTCTAGAACATGTGAACTTCTTAGGAATGATTCTTAACACCATTTAGGTAGCCGCAAAAGTGAAAAATTTCCCGACAATTTTTTAATTTCATTTGTTTGGAATTTTTTCATTTTTTCGGTTACCTAAACGGTGTTAAGAATCATTCCTAGGAACTGCATATGTTCTAGAAAGTTGTTTATTGAAATCTTAGGTACATTTTTGTGGTTGATTGTTTCCTTGAATTTTGAACGGTTTGCTACCTTGGACCTGAACAGGGAAAAAAGGTAAAAAAACGAAGTTTTTAAAATTTTTTGCGATTTTGAGCTTGAAGATGAAGTTTTCTTGATTTTATTTGTTCACAATTTTTGTTCTTTATGACAAGAATTACAACTTTGCCTCACAGAGTAAATCAAAATTCCGTACGTTTTGCAAGATATGAGTCTCAGAAAATACAAAAATGACAACGAGGCACAGTGCGGCCGATTGTCAAAAAGCTGGCCAAAACTCGAAAAATAAAAGTGTCTATATAAGATTTTTTTAGCATGCAGTTGGGTACAGGGATCCTATAGCAATTAAAAATATTTAGAGTAATGTCGTTTACCCCAAATTCTTTCTTTATTTTCAGTTAAAGTTTGGCCTCTTTTTAAAAGCACTACTATTGGTGTAGTTACAAGTTTCATACCTTTAAACGTGTGAAAGGGCGTGTAGTAAAGAAAATGTAATAAAACCAAATGCAATGTACGCTTGAAGGTTAATAAAATACGTAAAAGTTTTTGTAAATGTCAGTTCTCTGACAAAAAATTTTTAGCAGCACAATAATAAGGGTACTTTTTTCGTTTTTTTTTCAATAAAATTTGAGTTTTCAAATCAAATGACAATAAAACGCTGTCGATTGCAGTCTTTTAACTTTTTGGAGATTACTTGATTAAACCGAAATTCAGCTGCCACCTCTTGCCACTTGAAATGCTATGATGTTTTTTCTAAGGATGCTTTGCACAAATCTCCCAGTGAAAAATTTAATATTATTGAAATTTCCGTACTTCATGATGAAATAAAAATCTGAAAAAATTCAGCAACATTTGGCATGCCTTAAACAACAATTATCAATAATAATGTTGCCCAAAAGTTATTAAAAATTGTTTAAACAAAGAATTATTCATTAATTTTTGCGATAAGCTATTATTTTTCTTAAACAAATCGAATGCGTTAATTTTGCAAAAACCCCACATTTTTTTTCGAAATTTACTCTCAACCATAAAATTAGTCTTGTTTTTAGGTTCCAGTACAATTATTTCAAGTAATAGTACATATTTTGAAGAATGATATCAACGTTATTTATGGAAGGATCGAAAAATTTTTGTCTGAAAACCAAAATGCCACTTATTATTTATCAGCAAACGAGAAACGGCAAATATCAGATTTGGCGTATTAGATAAAAACAAGTAATAGGACTGAAGAAAAATTGATAGAATAAATTATAAATGGTTGAGTAAGATTGTTGCGTTCAAAAATATGATAAAAAAAGCAATGTGAGTCCGATCGCAGAGGAGATGTGTAAACATCTAGTAACGAAATTTTTTTTAAGTTGGAAGTACTTATGCTTTTAGTATCTTTTTTTTAAATTAATTAATTAAAAGTATCAAAACTTTCAATATTGTAAATACATATGAATTTGTTGGTTTTTGTTTGTTTTATTAAACTTATTTGGTTAGTAAATGGGCACACTGCAGTATATGTATATGTACTGCATTCAAAATTGCAGTAAGCAGTAAATTTACTGATTACTAAAAAAATTCAGTAAATTTTTACTGCTAATGAAATTTAATTTGCATTACCAGTAAAATCGTAGGGCCGTAGCAAGTGGCAAAGTTTTTTCATTAAAATTTTGAAACTTTTGTAAGAAATACCTTTAGCCACTTGGTAGAATTTCATTATGAATACGGGCATTACTGATTACTGAAAATTCAATGCACCTCATGATATAACAAATCATTTAGGCAATTTATAAAAATTGTAGAAAAAAATTTTAGTAATCAGTAAATTTTTTTTTGTTTTTATTGAAACTTTAGTGGTACTGCAGTGCTCATCTATGGTAAATGCCTTTACTTTTACTTTTTAATTTTTAATTCCTGTTTTTCATCGTTTAGTTGTTGCTGTTCTTGTTGTTGTGTACGCATTGCAATTAAAATAAATTCAGTAAAGTGCGACTTTGACTCGCGCACATTCGGTTTTGATAATTTTTTTTTGATTTAGCTTTCTTAATTTTTTAAGATTTCTCAGTTTAAACGATTTTTTTTCAGTTATATCGCTTTTTTCTCGTTTTGGCGTTTTTTTTTCTATTTTGGGTTTTTTTTTCATTTCCGCAATTTTTTTTCATTTTGGCGATTTTTTCATTTTGGCGATTTTTTTCTGTTTTTGGGGTTTTTTTATTTAGGCGAATTTTTTTATTTTGGCGATTTTTTCATATTGGCGATTTTTTTGTTTAAGGATTTTTTTCATTTTGGCGATTTTTGCGGTTTTTCGCGATTTATTTTAGTCCTAGAGATAGTTTTTTAATTTGGTGCTTTTTCGTTTTGGCGATTTTTTTTTGTTTTTGGCGAGTTTTTTATATTTGGCGATTTTATATTTTTTTTTATTTTTTAGTTTTACCGTTTATGAAAATTTCAAGAGTTTTGCTCTTACGGTCTCCATGTTACAGCAAGTTGTCAAAATTACATAGTAAAAATTGCATTAACTAATGGAACACCCATTGATTTAAATTTTTTAAATTTAGTGTTAATTGTTGTAGTCTGTATAAAAATACAATAACTTTTAAAATTTCAAGTGTATATATGTACATACATGTGTATATATATTACATGGGATTTTAACATTTTTCGTTGTTTGTTTTGGAACACCCTTTACTTTTTAACTGTCATGTATTTGTTGTTGTAATGGCCAAATGTCTACACATTGTGTCCAAATTTCAAGTCCGTAGCTATTACGGTTCATTTTCACCTTTGGTGTATGGAAATATACAGAAAAATAACCGGCGGCGGCGCACCGTCGGCTTGGAGCCGGTCAAGTTGTTTCTCTGCTTGGTATGGCTTCTTTCAAACACTAATACACTCATACATAGCTCACACCGATTTGACAATGCAAAGCAAAAGCAAAAAGCAAAGAAATCTCAGCATAGAAATCAAAGTCAAAAGATTTTTACCCCCTAGCGTATAGATGTTTACACATCAAAAAAAAAAATCAAAAAATATTAATACAAAACAAGAGGATATTGAAAAGTTTTGTAAAGTAGGTCGGCGAGAACTTACTTTTTCAGAATCATCAGAAAGCGCAGAAAAGCCGAAGATCTACGAGGTAATGTTTCAACTGAAGAACTCCTGTACTCAGCACCAAGTAAATGACGATCTGAAGGTAAAACATATTTTGCAACAGTAGTGCGTGTTATCTCGGAAGGAAGTCCAACCAAAGCTAAAAAGTATAGAAAATCATTGGAATCTGCAAATTCAAATTTACACTTTATGAAGGACGAGGCCTTGTCACTTTGTATTGAACTTCGTTTTTGATTTCATTGTTTCGAGTTAAAGTCTCTGACTCATGTGAGATTAACTCGCTTGGGGTTTAAAACACCCTGTTTGACGCCATCTTGTGTTTGCCATTTCCAATTTTATAGTTCACGATAAATAATACATGATATTATACCCCAGGGGGCGGTCGATTACGGGTAAAGGAGGTGAATTTTCGTACTTTTGACATACAATTTGTAATCAGCGACCCCAAAAACCCCTAAAATTCCATTTTGGAGTGAATTACTTGAATTTTCGAATTTTGGCTAGCTTTTTTTGGCAATCGGCCGCACTATGCGAGGCCCCAAATCTTTGGGGGCCCATAAAAAGTGCATGAGTTGGGGCAAGACTGGGAGGCAAGGGTCTTTTTTTTTTGGTTTTTTTTTGTCACGTTGTGTTGCACTGTGTTAATTGCGATATACATACTTTATACTTTAACATTAAAACGATCAAATCATAATTATTATTTCTATATTTTTCAATTTGATTCCTTATAATAAAGAATTTGTAATAAATAATTTCATTATAAGCATGTTTTGCAGTACATTACTATCATGGATTTCGATTTGTCTTCATCCCGGGAGTATCAATACAGATATAATAATAGTTAAAATTCAATATGGCGGCCAACAGACAGGCGCCATTTTGTAAATACGAAAAAATTTAAAGTCGGTGAACTACTTATATCAAAATGGGTATCATGCGATAGGTATTCAAAAAATCATCTTTAGGCTTCTCTTGTGATTTTTCATTTGGTCTGACCATTTAAGATATTTATTAACGTTTTAAAGTTGGTAGATTTTTTAAATTTTTACTTGTTAAAACCAGCCCTTTACATGTCTTGCATAATTAGTGAGAGCCTTACCAAAAACTTTCTTACATTTAAAGCATAAAATTTATATATTTTTTCATTATGTATTAAAAATTCATTCATATAAATTTAGCATTTTGAAATAATAAAAAAAAGTAACAACAATTTTCTCACAACCACTAGTATTTCATGCTCATTTGCCATAAAAAGTTTTTCTTCTTAGCTTACTTTTTTTATACATGGTTTCCCTGTCACGAAATAGTTTTACGAAAACATTAAAATTCACACGCACAAACAACACTTTGGAAACTGAACAAAAAACACAATTTTTTAAGTAAAACAATGAAAAGTAACTCGTTCAAAAGTATTCTTGACTTAAATTTTAATAACCATATCACCGACGACAATAAGTTGGCTGTTTACATACATAAACTTTCTTTTGAAATTGTTTGCATTTAAAACCAAAAGCAAATTATTTACAACTTGTATAAAATGGCACTCAAAGAACTTGTGTTAATTCTGTTGAAAGTTTCTTAATAATTTTTTTTTGGAAAAAAATTGCTGTTCATGTTGTTTTACATTTGTGTGATATAATTCGGTTATGATTCCATTTTTGTGAAATTTTTCATAAGTTATTTTTTACACATGAAAAACGTTTCTTAGATCATAAAAAAAGTATTGATTAATTCTAAGAATAACTGCACAATGGGGCAATTAATGCAGCCAATGATGCACAGATAATGCTATAGGGTAAGTGCAGTAAGCTTTCATTTCTAAAGGAAGAAAGTTTGGCGACCACTGCCACAAAAAAATATCAACTTAAAATCTACTAAAACAAGGTTAATCTAATATATTTCGGCAATGATTTTGCTTCACATGTGTTTCATGTCAATTTAACATGATTTATAGTAATTTTCAAAGAATATTTTTCCTTTTGAAATAAATTTATTTCACGTTGCATTAACATTTACGTACTGTTAAAATCAAAATGTAGAATCATGTTGAATCAAAGTTATTTCTAGTTAGATCAACATGAATTTAATTTAATGTAGTAATTGTATTTTATTAATTATTTAACTTACGTGTGGTTGACATAGACATCAGAAAACTTTTTGTATATAAACTAAATTGGCTTCCCCGGCCAAGATTTGAAATCGGAACTCATCGCGTGGTAGTCAACGTACTTACCCCTGCAGCCTTAACAACTCTAAATATTCTTAAGATACACACTAAATATGTACCATCTTGAATTATATTATAATTTAACATTATTTCTTATCATTTAACGTACAATTTATTTGAAAAGTTTTAGTTTTAGTTTTAGTTAAAAAAAAACAATATGCTTTGACTTGAAAAGTTTTAGTTAAAAACAAAATACAAAATACGTTGACTTGACTCCAGCATTCGATCCTCCGAATGCAAAACTAGTACACTGCCTACCAGCCAGCAGCAGTTTGTCGGCTGTTTACAAACATAAAAAAACAACAACAATACAAAAACAACCTACACAAAAGTGTATTGCAGCTATGAACAAAGCAAATAAGCACCAACACACTCAAACAACATATTATTTCTTGTAAAATTAATGTGATTTTAATGAAGTTGAATCAACCTTTTGGCATGTAGATTTTACATTGGTATTTTTTTCTGTGTGTAAGAGCCCGTTTAGATGAAGGGTGACTTAGCTGCGACAACGCTTACGTTGTCTTTAGCAGAAATCTACATCAAAATGACACCACACACAGTGGACCAAACACAAAGAACGCTGATAATGAAGGTGGTGTAGTGGCCTTCGAAAACAGCTAGTTGTTCCGTTCTACTAAGTGTTTGTCCGAATTTTTACAAATAACTTTGTTTTTATTTGTTCATTAATAATTATCACATGTAATATGGCTTACAAACACGGTTGCCAGAATTGCAAATTTATCTGGATTTTGCAAATTTTTACCCTCCAAAAAGACGAAATCTAGATTTGAAGATTTTTGGCCTAAAAACGCAGATTTTTCAACTCCAATTATAGTGCAATTTTTTCACATTTTTCCTAATACTGCTACTACTTCTTGTTTCTTTTATGTGTGAATGACTCATAGTTTAGAGAGTTACAATATTTGAACTTAGAAGACATTATTAAAGAAAAAGAAGAAGTAACTTCGGCAAGCTTCTGGAAACAAATATCTGATATAAAACGAGCTTATTCTGATTACGATTTTGCAGCCCTAAGTTTATTCAAAATGTAATGTCTTTACTACATTCGTTTGCAAATGTCGAAAGAATTTTCAGTCAAGTGCACTTGAATAAAACAAAATTTCGGAACAAATTAAATGACTTTTTGTATAATTTTTTATATATCCGATTCCATTTCTCATTAATTTTATATTAATTGCACATAACTATAAAGAATTTTTATTTGTTTGCTGGTTATATGCATTTCGTTTCTCCTAAAGAAGTCTTGTTTATAAGAGAGAAGAGAACAGACTTTGCAAATTAAACTTTGCGTGTGGAAAAGCCGCCAAACTCATCAGTAGACTTCAAACAATGTGGCAGATTAAAAAGGTAACGAGAAAAGAATAGTGGAATCAAAATCGAAGATGTTAGCTTGTAGAAAATATTTTTGCTTGAAGCCTTTAAGCTTATTCTGCCGTATTCATACAAAATAGTTTTGGGTTATAAAAGGTTTAAAAAACAAACTGCATGGAAATTTGTTTGTTAAGCGTTTTGTAACCCAAAATAATGTTTATAAATATTACCTTTTATGTGCACGTAATTCTTAATATTATATTGATACTCGTATAAACATATGAAGTTTCTTAACTTATTTATTTTTTGGTTGAAGTCTGCTGATGAGTTTCTTAAGCAGAAACGAAATGCTCATTAGTCATACATTAAAGCATTATGTTTATAAAAAAATAAAATGTGATTGAAAGTTATTTTAAGAAATTTTTTCTAAAAAATTTAAATAAAATACATTTTAAGCCGAGTTTAAATTTTATGAATATGGGTTAATGAAAAATATTTACATATATTACACATATATATCCATATTTATGTAAATTTTTTGAACAAAATATAAAAAAAGTTGTTTTAAAAATTGCTTTGAAGATATTTTGAAGATTTTAAAAATAAAATGCAGATTTTGAAGATTTTTTCGTGAAAAATTGTTAAATTTTGCAGATTTTATCTTTAAAAATTCTGGCAACGTTGCTTACAAAGCTATACGAACTTTAGCCTAATCAAATCGAAAATTCTAGTTACGCCTTTCTTATACGTATTAAGTCATCGATAGGTTGATTTTTATATTTCCATACTTAAGACCCCGGGTCTCTATTTTCAGAAAAACAGTTTAAGTGAGTGAGGCTTTAAGAAACTAGGTACATCATGCGGCCCTACTCTGTAAATCGAGCCGATTTGAAATCAAACGCTCGATTTTCGAAAACTAACTCCAACAATAGAAACAAAAATTTCATGCTTTTTTTTAATTTTTTGTATTACTCAGAGCCTCAAATATTATATCTGAAACAAAATGATCATTTATGATTTTAATCTCGTCTGTGGGACCATTATTCGATTGGCTAAAAAGAACAGTTGCAACCATTTCCCAACTTGAAACCTTAAGGGGACCATACACTACAACAGCATGCATGCGCAATCAAGTGTTTGTGCCAGCGGTTTGGTCGTGTATGGGCATTTTGTGCGATTGTACGGTTTGCTGTAGCGATTTCAAGTAGAGTTTGATATTTTGATGATGGTACCAGTGTACTGGTGTGGTATAAATGTGAAATTAGCTCAGTTGAGCAAAGTTGTCATGGAGCAAACATGCATTTAAGTAGTATAATTTGTGTGGTTCGAGCATGAATGCTCAATCGCTTGATTCTGCGTCTTGGTACCATTTTTAGCACTATTTGAATACCAAAAGTACCGTAGCACCCCAATGACCAATTTAGCACTATTGATTTTTTTCTATTACATATATTATTTATATGCCCAAAAATAGCATTAAAAAATATTGAATCTATTAATAACCAGTTTCGAGCGCTAACTGATGTCGAAGTTATTAAGTTTTTAAGAAACGACAAGATATTATGTATATATATTTTGCTCGGAGGTATTAGAAATGAAAAATTAAGTAAGTGAACTGCTGTTTTCCGATATTTCAAGAATTGCTAGAGGAATGTTCTATATTTCAAATTCATCTTGAAAGTTTATTTTCGCATCAAGGAGACAAAAGGCAAGACTATTTTCATCGAATTTCTCCACTTGAATCAAAACAATGGATGGAAAAGTATATCCTACATGCTATCTTCATGTTCACATCTCAGGAACTAAGCCTCTTTTTTAGCTTTTGACACAGTATTAAATAATATTATAATAAAAAAATTTTAATAATAATAATATAATATAAAAATATTTAATAAAAAAAAGTATCCAAAAATTTAAAACGAAGTATTTGGTACAATTGCACTGAGAAAAGTACAATTTTTCTTGAAAATTAGTACAATTGGTAAATCTGATTTCGCATCTTTGTTCTGCGTGCATGATGTTGTAGTGTATGGGCCGCTTTACAACACATTGATAAATAACTCGCTCGAATTATATTCATCACCACATTTAAGAAGCAGACCTCCATTAAGGCATTGAGCTCATTGATACATATTCTATTTATATATATTTTTTTTCTTGCATACATACCTTCCTCCAATCCTCGACCAATTTCATCTGATGTCAATTTCGGAAAACTAACTTGTAACGTATGACCATTAAAGAAATGACTTAAACGCTCCACCAGCATATTCGTTAATTTCGTATCACGATCTTCGCCAGAACGCGACAACGATGATTCCACCTCGTTTTCGCTAAACATGGGACGTATTGCAGGCAAATCGCTGATAGAAGTGCCTGGCAGGCGCACCACCTTAATGCCATCGGCCACAGTAATTGCATCAATGTAGGAGATGCGATCAATAAAGGAAATTGCTTTCTTCTTAAGACATGACACAAAACCACCTTCAGCCCGAGTGCACTCATCATAGATGCGTAACACTGTGCGTGTGCCAGCATTTTGTAAAGATGTAGTTGTTGAAGTTGTCGCTGTTGGAGAAGAGGATACAGTTTCAGTGCTGGCACTTATTGTTAAGGTGTTAACACTTAAGGATATAAACACTGTGATTAGGAGACGTTGGCGCCAGGAAAAAGTATTTGTTTGACACATTTTGCCAAAAAAAAAAAAAAAAAAAAAAAAATCTTAAGCACTTTTCTTTTGTGTTTTTTTATATTTTTAATTTATTTCTAATTTGCATTTATTTTGCTATTGATTTTGTATTAAATGTTTTCTTTTTGTTTATATTTTTTATAATATCCTTTGGGGTGCAGTTAAAGTTTATCCTTATTTTTGTGGTTTGGTGGTAAGCTTTATGTAAGATATTTGTTTTTATATTTTTATTTATTTTTATTTTTTATTGTATTAAACACTTTTTTTCTTGCAATAGTTATAATTATTAAGAGTATTGTTTCAACTTTTTGCTTGGTGCTCACAATATAAATTCTTCTATAATACTAATGCCAATTTGGCTTGTTGTTAATACTTTTATACATCCCATTCATAAGTTGAAAATTTTGAAATTCAATTTTCTTGCTTTCCTTCGCTTCAATCTTTCATTGGTTTTGTTTTGATCTGCTCGGCCAAAAAGAAAAAAATAAATATTTACAAGTACGCTTCTTTCACTCTAGCAAACTTGGCTGCAACTTGCACCTGAACATATCTTACATCTACATACATGAGCGGTTGTAAGCCAGCAGCAGCAGCAGCAGCAGCAGTTCGCTTGCAACATTTAAGCCATCATGCAGGCAGCTGCTTGAGGTCTTGGTTGTTTGCTTAAGCTACTGTTGTTGTTTAACTTAACTTTTCTATTTTTATAATTTCGTCGCTATGTCTGTCCTAGTGTTTGTTTGTCTGTTTAGCAGCCTTTGTGCTTTGTTATTGTTGTCAAGTTGTAATGACCATAAATCTTTCGGCTAAAACACTTTTGCTTAATTTAATTGTTTTTCACTTTTTTTTCAAAGTTATTTGGTCTTTAAAATTATTATTTTTTCTTTTTCTTTTTTTTTTTCTTGGACTCAACATATTTTCCTGCCAATTGTGGTAATGACACTTAATTTAATTTTTATATTTTTATACATTTCTTTTGTGCTCAATATGCTTGTTGCTGGTAATTTTTATTCATATAGCACAGTATGTATGTATGTTGTTGTTATCATATGACAGATTTGTTTACATGTAATGTCTTTTAAAGGAATAACTAACTGATTGCATAGTTAGCTGCTCCCAGCCCCCCTAGAGAGTTGGCGCATCGAGTATTTTTCCACGATGTTTTTTTTATAGCTTGACTTCAACTTGCAGTCATCAATTTGTTCATCATCATTAAAAGAGCTTAATAATTTGTGTGGCATTTTTTCGCTGGTGGCTTTTTTTTTTTTGTTTGTTAATCTTCTTTATGAGCTCTATGCAAAGTGTATTTATAGCGCTGCAATTGCAATAGAAGACACTTATGCACGGCATGAGTAGATTGCAATCTAAAATTATAATTCGTAATATGTACATATATGGCAAATAATTTTTTTATTTAATTCTTCTTCTTCTGGACACACAGGGCAACGAAAATCTTTTGAAATGATTGGTTTGAAAATAGTTGCAATCATTGTTCACACATTCATTATCATAAATTGTAAAACAATTGGGGTATTCACAAGGGTGTCTTAAGGGCTCTTTAATTTAGTCGTCACTGAGCAAGCGACGAATTAAGTTGTGCATGCATGTATTAATTTTTTCCTGGTTTTTTGTTTAATTTTTTTGAGCACACGGAACGAAATTAAAGTTCAAATTTAATAAAATTCCACAGAAAAAAAATTTATAATATAATTATGGAAGCTGGGAAATTTTTCGTCATTAAAAATGCTTTTGGCAATATGCATCGCATTTTATGTTATGAAACATTGAAAAAAAATATGGAAAATAGATTAAAAAGGTATTTTAATAGTATCCACAAATCTGTGAATAAATTTAATTTTGAATTTATACACTAAATTGTTGAATGGTTATTTATTTTTACTTTTTATTTAAGTTTTTATTAAATTGCTTATTTACAAACAAAAAATGTCAAACAAGTAATAACCGCATCATGTATTTTATATAACAAAAGTTTTCTTCAAGTGCAACTTTATTTTACTCTCATTTTTCTCACCAATACAAACATATTTTATTTTGCGGGACACTGCCTTAGTGTCATAATGTTTTAAAATTTTAACATAGTTTAAAAAAATTGTTGTTGTGGCTGAAACAAAAAGGTCATAAAGTAATAAGACTTTCTCAGCTTTGATTATTGTTTTTCATAACCAGCGTTGCCGCGACCAAAAAAATTTTGTAACCACAATACAAAAAAAGTAACCAAATGCAAAAAAAAAGTAACCAAAATTTTTATGTATTTAAAATACTGTTTTATTTGTAGTTCAGTTGAAAAATATACATACACCTAATTCACACGAAGACTTTTATGAAGTCTATTTTTCGACGTCACTTTGTGTTTGTTAGCGAACGGGGTAGATAAGAAATAGGGGTAGAAAAAATGACTCGATTTCTGTTTTCCATGGTTTTTTTCATATTTCTCTTTACATTGCTCTTGTTGTTATTGTTGTTACTCTTCTAGCTTATTGGCTATATGAGTGGAGAGAAGTAAAATTAGACGCCCAAAAAAAAACATCGTATGAATGCAAGAAATTTTTGGTAGCAACTTCAAAAGAGAATTAAGAAAAATAGACGTCATAAATTTCACCGTGTGAATTATCACATACATATGTTAATATATAAAATCATATAAAATAAATTTGTATTTCAGTTTTAAAAGTAATTAACAATCAATAAAATCAATTTTGTAAAAAAAAATACTTCAGTTAAATTATTAGAAATTTCAAAAATTGGCTTGTTTTTATGGTTAAGCAATTGTCTATATGCATTTCGTTCCCGCTTGTGCAACTCGTCAGTAGACTTCAACCCAAAAAATTTTTGAATTTAGTTAACAAACTCCGTATGTTTATAGAAAGACTCTTAATACTAATAATAAGTTTGAAAACCTCAAACAAAAACCTTTACAAAACAAGCATCTTTATTCAACTGTGCATCTATTTTATTTATTAGAAATTCCAAACCAAAAATGTTTTTAGTAACAACAAATAATATGTAATTTAATTACATTCGTTATCAAAACACAATACTGTATAGATAAAGCTAAGTTTGTTAATATTAAAACAAATCTTTGGCAGACAAATCTTTGGCAGAAACATAATGGGAATTGTTTCGATTGATGCACAATTCTTTAGATTGCATTATTGAGTTTACAGTCATAAAATCGAGCTTATTCCTATATTTAGTTTTAACTAGACTTGGCTGCGAAAATATCCTTTCAGCAGCTGTGTGGCAGTGACATTAAATTTTACATTAAATTAATTAAATCATAAAAACATTTTTCGTTCAATCCATTTGTATGTTTTGAAACCGCGTCCCAAAATTCAACTATGACCATATCAGCACTTACTTCTAATTTAGAAAATTTGAAAGGGGCGGCTGTTAGCCGTCTCACAGCCGATCGGCTTCGTTCCCTGCTTGTTATAGTGGGTACATACTTTGCAATGTGTTTACGCAACACGTTTATATTTCATGTTGCATATTTTGATACAGACTATGCAACCTACAATGCAACCGCCAATGCAACCCATAAACATCAAAACATTTTGATATTTTCGAAACTTCGAAATTAACTTCGAATGCAACCATAAACAAGACTACACACTATGCGACCGACAATGCAATCTGCATGGTTGCATAAACACGTTGCTAAGTCTGTACCTACCATTATGCTCTCATACTTAAATAAAAAAAATTCGCTTTTAATTTTTCACATAGTGTTTGACGTTTAAAGATTTTGCAACCATGAATGCATCTGATTCATCATCATCATCTGATATCAAGCCTGGGGGTCTACTCTGTAATTCGAAACGAAAGAAAATGCTTCCGAATTTGTGTGCTTATAACATGTAAATTCGAAAGCATTTTCTTTCGTTGCGAATTACACAGTTGGCCCCCAGGCTTGATATGTTCAGAGACAGACATGTATTTTTTTTAAACGCTATGTTGATTATCCAGTGTTGTCTTTACAACGTAGTAAAAACGCTTAAATTGTGATCTTTTATCAAGATAATTAGTTATATGCAAATTTAACATACCACATATGTACACATATGCATAAAAAATGGTTATTTTTGTGTTGAAAAAAAGTAACCAAAATGGAAAAAAAGTACACAAGTACACATTGGAAAAAAAGTAACCAATTTTGGTTACAAGTAACCAAAACGGCAACGCTGGTCATAACTACATGTAGAAATCAGGGTTTTCAGATTTTTTCCAACCTATGTCGCCAAATTGATTTTAAAAATCGCCAAAAGTCGCCAAAAATCAGTTTTATGTAGTTTTTCTTAGTAAATATTTGATAATAAATTTGTTTATATATAACACTTTTTTAATATAAATTTTTATAAAATGATCGTATCAAAATTTATCAGAAAATCGCCAAAATTGGAAATAAAATCGCCAAAATTATTTTTTGTAAATTTTTGTCATCCAAATTCCAAAATGTAAGAAAAGTCATTAAAATCAAATTGTTTTAACTTCTTGCAGACGAGTTTTGGTAGGATTTAATTTTGAAACTACTCCTTCAACAAACTAATTTTCTTGAATTATACAAATTTTGGTGTTAAACTTTGTTAAAAAATAGCCATAATAATCGCCAACAAGTTTATTTATCGCCAGGAAAATCGCCAACAAATTTATTTATCGCCAGAAAAATCGCCATGTCGCCAAACCAAAAATTTGGACGCCAAACAATTTGAAAAATCGCCACGTTTGGCGAGAAATCGCCATATCTGACAGCCCTGGTAGAAATGCGTGAGAGTTTACCAAAGGAATTGAGAGAGAAAGAGAAAGAGTAAGAAATGTACAGCACAGTGATGGGGAAGTTGGTACGATTGTACTTTTTTTGATACTATTTGAGATGAAAAAGTACCGTAGTACTCCCGCAACACGTTTGATACTCTCACGGCCAGCTTAGAAATATAGTCGGAAGATGCGCGTATGCATATATTTTTGCGAAGAATTAAATTTCTTTTTCGAAAACTGGCACGAAACTTTATTAGTAAAGATATTTTAGAAATGTGTACCCAACCAATCACAATTAAATATAAATGAAAATTATATTTGATTCAATGATATTTTCTGTGGCACAGAATTTCATCTCTATGTAAACAGAAATCATGTGGAAACAACTGTTTCAGTTTAAAGAAAATTGTAAAAATTTTATATTACATTCTGTCAAGTTCTTAGAGCAAAAGTGGACTTTGACAGTTTAGTTTAGTAAGTATCCCTCTGAAAACATTTTATTTGGTAATTATACTACTTTTAATTAAAGTGTTTCCCAGCGAAAAGCAAAATTTTTAAAATATTAACAACCAATATAGAGCATACTATGGAAGAACTGAAGCCATTAAAAACAGAAAATATATGTATGCAGTTTCTGGACTTTCGTGGCTATAACTAAAAATGCATTGCGCGAATACATGTTATCTGGTAAATCGAGAGTAGTTTGCGGAATTTTGTCCATACCGCACTCCTCTGTAAATATCGAAAGGATTTTCTCTTACCACAATCTCATGAAAACAAAACAAAGGAATAGGCTTTAGGTTCCAACAGTATAGTCTTATCCAGGCCAAAGATTTATTGAAGTCTAAAAACTGTTTTTGTTATAACTTTAATATTTATACCCACCCAGACAGAAAAAGACAATCAGCACGATGTTGTTACGATGGTCTGCGGGTACAACTAACATCAGTATAACATCTGTTTACCAATATTTTAAGGAACTCATAACATTAAAATGGTAACGCCGAATGACCGTCCTCCAACTCTTGTTTTTAATGTTGGTGCAATACACTAAATACAAATTTATAAGATCGCCACAATGGAAATTTTCAAACTCAAGTCAACTTTTTGTATTTACGGTGTTGTAGTGGTATAGTTTTACTAAGAACACGGTATTTGTAAACACAAAGTCATACTTTTGTGTTTGTAGTACGTAAGAGTCGTAATTTTGTATTTACAGTGTTGTAAAGGCACATACTTTTTGCGCAAAATCACAATTTCTGTCTGGTTATGTACATAAGTATGTACATATATACTTTTTGTTCATTTTCTTATTTATTTGTAATAAATTTTATATAATTTTTTGTTAATAAAATTTAAATAAAAAAATAGTTTTTGGTACTCTCGGGATCAAAAAAGTACTCCAAAAAATTTTTTTTGGTACCGAAATGTAAATCTCATTTCCCATCACTGGTACAGCGTTGTCAGCTTGGTGCGTTTCGCACCATTTTGGGTGCTTTTTGAAATGTTTTGTGCGAAAAATTCCTTAGTTGGTGCGTGGTGTGGTTTTTTTAAAATTTCGGTGCGATTTTTTATTTTTGGTGGCACCAACGCAAATTTAACACAGCAATGGGTTAAAACCGGACAATTCTTGTTGTGAAACTTACCAACTTCCTGATAGTGTTAATTACCATATTAATACTAATAACGTTTAATAAATATCACAATTTGAAATGAAATCTGTTTTATGGCCCAATGATAACAATAATGATGAACATATTAGCCTTATTTATTTGGAATAAATAATTCTTGGTTTCTTTTTAAAAAGTTTTAAACCGAATTTTTAAAACTAATATACAAAAAAGTATCATCTTGGACAAATGAATGCAAAGATATGTATGCATGTAACCTTAATTATGAAAGTTGTATAAGTCTTATATTTCTTTGGTCAAAATATTTAGTAGATTAAATTGGAACGAATCCAAAAATATTTTTTTTGTTATTCAACAGTTTAATTCAAAGTTGTTCTAGTCTGATCAAAATGTACTATATCGAATCAAAAATGGTATGACCTAGACCACTTTCATATGTACACTATGTATGTACGAATTTGTTTAGTTTTTTTTTGTTTTTTAATTGTATATATATATATGTATATATAACATATATAACATATATATGTATATATAATATATATATTGTAAAAGGATGTTTATTTTTATTGTTATATTTTTAATATGGATATATTAAACTTCTTATAAAAAAATTTAAAAATATTTGAGTAAAATGATAAATAAAGAACTTTTATTAGTTTTGAATCCTTTCTATTAATCCTTGAACTCTTTAAAAAGTTTTGTACAGAATTTATGAAATTAAAAAAAAAATTATTATCTTTGTAATAAAGGGTGTCCCAACAAGAACGCAATATTTAAATTTTAAATAAAACACAGATATTAAAAAAAAAATCGAGAAACTTTATTATATCGTAAAGTAGAAAAAATGAGGCAGATGGCCGCCGCGGCTTTGCTGCCACACACGCGATCTTTTAATGAAATTTTCAATGCCCGTTTGGCATAAATGCTGCGGTATTTTATTTATGCAGCGTTCAATTTCGTCTTTTAAGGCTTGAGTCGTCGTCGGCTTATTCGCGTAAACCATCGACTTCAAAAAACCCCAAAGAAAAAAGTCTAATTGTTTTAAATCGCACGATCTAGGCGGCCAATTCAGGTCTCCAAAACGCGAAATAACACGACCGGGAAATGACTGATGTAGCAATTGAATTGTTTCTCTGGCTGTATGACATGTGGCGCCATCTTGTTGAAACCACATGCCCTCCACATTCATTTCTTCAATTCTAGGCACGAAAAAACTGGTTATCATTTCACGATACCGAACACCATTGACTGTTTGCGCTTGACCTGCGTTTGAGCGACATCATCAAGTACAGCTGCGACATTTTCCGTTGATCGACATGGTCGAAGGCGCGTTATTGTCTTTACATCACTAACAAACCCAGTTTCGGCAAATTTATCCATTAATCTCTTTACAGTTGACTCTTTTGGAGCATTATTGTGACCCCAAATTGATCGCTAATTTGCGAACTGTAGCCGCAAAACTTTCACCATTTTGGTAAAACAATTTCACAATGAGAATGCGTTGTTCACTCGTGTAGCGCTTCATTTTTACTAACCTCGTACCTTCTACTAGCAAAACAATAACAATTGTTCAAATGTCAAACAATGACACTTCGAATGGCGCCAAATTTAAATCTTGCGTTCTTGTTGGAACACCCTTTACAAATGAATATAAACAAATTTGCTAAGTTTTTTTAGGTTTTATTTTTTTTAACCCTGAACTGTAAAATCCTCTTTTAGTGTTAAATTTTTAACACAAAAAAAATAATGTACTTTTATGCATAATTCAATAAACATTTTAAACTAAAAAAATAAATTTTAAAATTGGTGCGTTTTTTTCTCCATTTTGGTGCGTTTTGAAATTTCAAAGTTGACAACGCTGGAAATGTACAAACCCTGCAAATAAGAGCAGTAAAAGTACCATAAAAGTACTCCAAATATATGAAAAAAGGTGGTCGATTTAACATTGCGATGTCCTAGGGTTGGGTCACATGGTCCATTTTTGCATTACATTGGACTAACCCCAAAACTACTCCATATGGAATAGTTATAGACTACTCGCATACAAGTTTTTAGTGCCTAAGAAGAACGATCATGTTCGTTTAAACACGAACAATAATCGTACAGCATTGAATGCTTGTATGAAAACGACATGATCCATGACTGCATTACAAGGGACCTACATCATGGTCCCTAGTCTGTTTCATCTAGATTGGACCACGTACTCCAATATTATTTGCAGGGAAAGTGCTAAAACCAAAATATAAATACATAAGTGCAATATTTTTAATTTTAAAATATAAGGGGTTGCTCACAGCGGTCATAGTTTTTCGTTTTATAACTTTAAAA
The DNA here is from genome assembly GCA_949987645.1 of Tachina grossa. Lineage (NCBI taxonomy): Eukaryota > Metazoa > Arthropoda > Insecta > Diptera > Tachinidae > Tachina > Tachina grossa. The sequence continues at coordinate 183,878,698 of OX465274.1, forward strand.
CGTGTTAATTTATGAGTACCTTTTGAATACCCAAATGTGTGATATAATGTGATATAATTCCAAAAGATGTTTCCTTAGGACCAGTGTCAGTTTTATGGCCGGTTCTCGCCCTAGGCTCTCTTTCATGTTCTATTTTTGATTACATAGAAGTGATTATCAAAAGAAAAATAACTTTCTTCGATTTTTTGCGATTATTTTTAAGTTTTGGCGTTTATTTTCGTTTGGCGATTTTTTCGGTTTTTGGCGATTTACTTTAGTTCTAGAAGTTTTTTTTAGTTTTGCGCTTTTTTTTATTTAGGCGATTTTTTTTTTTGCGATTATATATATTATTTATGTTATTTTTGCCGATTTACTTTAGTTGGAGAGGTTTTCTTACTTTTGGTACTATTTTTCGTTTTGGAGATTTTTTTTTATTCTTTGGCTTTTTTTTTCTTTTCAGCGATTTTTTTGGTTTTTGGCGATATATTTTTCTTCAAGATGTTTTTTAATTTTTTGTTTTGACGATTTTTTTGTTTTAATTAATTAATTGAGTTATAGAGGTTTTTTTATATTTTGTAAAAAATTTCGTTTTTAGACGTTTCAAATTTGTATGGAAAATAACTAAAATTCGTTTCGAAAAATTTTTTTCCATACAAATTTCAAAACGAAAAAATTCTTTGTATTTACAAAATCTACCCTTTAGTTTCAGCGCTTTTTTTCGTTTTGCCGACTTTTACCTAATTTACATTAAGCATTTTTTTCATGAAATTAGTTGCATGAAAATTTTTTATTTATCAATAGGAGGCCTGGAGGAGCAACTTATATCAAAAAAGTCGTCAAAAATGCATTAGAGATTCACTCTACGTCCTTTTTTATATAAAACTCTCTATTATAGCTCTGCAATTACCAAATAGAAAAAGTTGCGTGCAACAAAATTCATGAAATTTCATGAAAAAATGCTAGTGTAATCAGGTATTTCTTTGGTTTTTGGCGATTTATCTTAGTTCTAATGTTTTTTTTAATTTAAACGTTTTTTTTATCATTTAAGCGTTTTTTTTCTTGTTTTTAGCGATTTTTTCTTTTTGTCGATTTTTTTTGGATTATTAGTTTTATCGTTATTAAAATTTCAAGTTTTTTTTAAAATTATTATTTAGAAATTTTTAGCTTCAATTTCATATTTTCAGGGGCTTTCTCACGCCCGATTTATTAGTGTCTGCCCACTTTTCTAAATTAAACATATTCCAATAAGCAATTTTGCTTGAAATCAACTGTAAAACAAGTTTTATTCAAGCCACACAATCAATTGTCAAGGGTTGAATTATGCTTGATTCACACCTTAATTCAACAGCATTCTCCAGTGAAAAGGGAACTTGAATTCAATTCGAACAATTCACTTGTAGTACAGTTTAATTCAAGCCTTGAATTATACTGCAATTCAGCCTTGTATTTTAATTTAATTTAAGTATATTTCAAGCTTCAAAAACAAATCTTTTAAAATAGAAAGGAAAATGCAATTCACTGGTTTTTAAATAATAATTTTCTGCATATCTACCTTCACTGTTCTTTTCACGATGTTAATCACCTTTTGTTATTTAAAATTCACTTTTTTATTTATGTTTGATATTTTTCACAATTTCAATTTTATTAATAAATAAATTATGTATTTGACAAGGCTTGAACATATACATATGTATGTATATTTTATATCAAAATGTTTTCAAACTTGAAAATTACTTGAAAAAATGCTTGAACTTAGCTTTGTTTCCAGTTAAATTTTAAGTACTTGAATTTTAATTTTTTGAGTGCTTATTGGGATCATGTTGAATATAATATTAACCTATCATGGATATGGCCACGTCGACTTTCTTATGCATACGATAACATCATTCCAAGAGGTGAATATAATATAATTTAATACTTAACTTTAATGGGCGTGAGTCCGCCCACTTTTAAAAATCTATGATCGTTCCGCTTTTAGAGCTCTCACTGTGTGCCAAGTTGCGTAGCAGCAACTGAAATATTACATTAAACTTCAATGGGTGTGGCTACGCTCATTTTTTGAGCTCCATGTCATTGGCAAAAATTATGAATTATATTTCATAGTGCGTTTACACTTTTTCAAAATCTAGCACTTGCGAAATTTCGTTCAAAATCTAAAAGATTACCCATGCAAAACAAAATCTTCCTCGTCACTAGGTTTTGTCGAAATCTTTTTAAATTCCAATAAAGCTTAGTTATACAAGTATGTTCGATAACGAGGGCCGTAATTTGCCCCCTGGTGTCTGAAAAAAGGTGTGTGAATTAGGTTCATTGCAGTTAATTGTAGTTTAGGAAAATTTTTAGTTAATTGATTTTGATCAAATGCAAACGCACTAGAACTTTTTTTTTTTTTTTTTGATAGACTAGCTCCTATAAGAATTTAAGCCGTTCTGTTCAATCGAACTTATCCATTTTTCGGCAATAAGCCATTTTCCATATATGTATTTTATTTAAAAGCCAATGCGTAAGACCTTTATTAGTCGTATAAGTATGTCTGTATGTAGATATTTGCAATGTAATTTTGAAAAGTATATGATTGATTTCTTTAAAATGTTTTTTAAAATTATTATTTCAGTTTTTTATCTTGTTTGCAAGAAGCATACTTTTTTGCGCTTTCTTTCACTTGGTTTTTTTATTCAATGAAACCCACGCGGTTTTTCTTCTATAAAATATTGTTTTCGATGTTGTTTCTGTTGTTTGTTTTTTTTTTTTGCTGTATTTTTGCAAGTCATTGACATTGAAACCGTGACTTTTCATATGTAAGTACAATTCAACAAGGATCGTGACTTTCATTTTCTTTTTTTGCAAATCAAATTTTCCTATTGTTAATCTTAGGGCCATTATTACAAAATAAAGTTAGTTAAAAGTAGGATTTTATCGATCTTATAAAGAGTTGTCCACTAGTACCATTTAACTTCGACCTAATGTAAGGTATTAGTTAAATTCAAGTTTACCTTACTTGGTAAGTTAAATATAATTTGTAATAATGAACAAGTTTTTATACGTCATACAAAATCCTACTTTTAACTAACTTTAAGTTATAATAATGGGCCTTAACGTGATTACGGAAAGTTTTGTCTTGTTTGTTTATGTTAAAATATTTTTTTTTTTTTTTTTGTTAAAAAAAGCAAAATCATAAAAAGCTTTGCTAAATAAAGAAGTCTCGTAATTTAATACACCTATGTATTTCAATTTATTTGGGATTTCATACGAAATATAATTACGTAAGAACATTTGTAAGTCCCTATTTACACTATGCAAGTCTTATTGCTAAGCTGATTAGTTTATTAGGAGAGCCTGACGGGTGGGGGGGGGGGGGAGAAACGTTGCTGTTCCCCTCGTCTCTCTCTCCCTGAAACTAATCAGCTTAGCAATAAGACTTGCAGAGTGTGATTTGGGACTAAGGGCAGGGGCACTAAAGTTTTTTTTTAGCTATTATCTAAAAAAATAATATATATATTTGTTATACTATTAACCCTTAGACATACACTTGGGTCTGGCCAGACCTTGTTGAATTTGCTTTGCAATTTAAACGTGTTTCCGGTATCGCGAGCAAGTTGATTTATTTTTAAAACACTCCTGAAACTTTCTAGGGCTTCTAGTGGTAAAAAAATGGAGCGAAAAAAGTAAATGCAAAGATTTTTTCTATCATAAACATATATCATACTAGTATCACATGAGGTCTGGCCAGACCAACATATATTTTTATTACTAAGAATGGTGAATAGAATAGGGGAAAGAATTGGTCCGAAGACCGGTAATGCAACTTCACATGGATCTTTTGAGCCAATCTAAGTATTAAATCTTATCCAATAGCTTGGGCTTCATTGTCAATTTCTCCCAAAATTTGGAGGCAAAAGTATCAGGAGAGATTATGTCAGATAACTAAATATATAAGTGCGTACGTTTGAAGCAAACATTGTGACTTGTCTGTGATTTCGACAAAAATGAGAAGCTACATAAGAGTCGCTTAGCTGACAAGTCCGATGTAAAATACATGTTAATGTCCTGCACAAGACCATTTATAAGACCTTTCAAGACATGAGCGATTTTTCAAATGCTTTACATAACGTCTATACCTGATATTAAATCTGATATAATATGAGAGAGAACGTCGGCAGAATGAGAAGAAAAATATATTTATATTAATATTAATATCTATGTAGGGGAAAACGTACACTTGTAAATATCATAATATTTCATAATTATCAGGCAGCCGTGCAGTGAACATCTTTGTTTATTTGAATAGTAATGTGTATTTCATAAAAATTTTGCAATTTCCTTAATACATCGTGTATAATTAAGGCATTTCATCACTTTTTTTTATTAAAAAATATTCATTTTCATTTAAATTCACAAAATTCTCTTCTCGTATCTATGTATGTGTGCGTTTTTTGACACTTGATATCATAATATTGTTTTCTAAATTTTTTTACGAAAAAAATATTATAATATCTGATATAATATTAATATAATACTAATATTGCAGTCCACACGTAATATAATTCGCCCTGCTATGAAATTTGACGTTTGCTGATAGAAATATATTTGATATTATATCAGATATAGACGCTATGTTACTACAGCGAAATATTCTAAAACAAGCGCTAAACAACACTGTTGGCAAGACAAACAATTAAAAAAAAATGTCCCACCAACAGTGTTGTTTAGCGTTTGCTTTAGAACATTTCGCTGTAGTAAAGCATTTGAAAAATCTCTCATGTCTTGAAATGTCTTATAAATGGTCTTGTGCAGGACTTTAATACATGTTGTGTAAAAAGTGTTTTACCTACTTCTATTGTGACTGACTTAGAAACTTTATAATTCACAATATATACGGACGGTTACTCTTCCTTTTTAACCTGCAGGCAGCGTTGCCATAACATTTTTTTTTTTTTTTGAAAAACTGTAAATTTAGAAGAAAAAAACAGATTTTCAGGTGAAAAAACTGCACATAAAAAATTCGTTGCAATTTTTATATATTTTGCGTTTTTACGTCCATACATATTATATTTCTATCATGATTTGATAATTTTAGCTGTTTTTATCTTAATTCTTGCTTACTGTTGCTTTCAATTTTATTCTTATTTATTTATTTGTTTAGGTAAAATGTTAATTCTTAACCCTGGATCACATCACCGGCACAATGTACCAATTTTCGTTGGCTTACTGCAATAAAGTCATAAGCAGGGAATCCGCAAATATGCAATTGCATGTTTTTCTTGTGTGACGTATTAATGCGGAAATAAGAGATTTATCCATTTCAATTCTTTTAATGAATATTAGCATCGATTTGTTAGTGCATATTTTTTTGATATTTCACCCTTTAAAGCATGTTTTTGCATATTTCAGTCTTACACGCATATTTTTAGCATTTTTCGAATTATGAGAGCATATTTGACGCTTTTAAGGCATATTTTGATACTGTATATATGTAATTGTCCTTATTTTAATATGCTACAAGCCATTTATCTGTTGTTCAATTTATTTTTTTCACCAACTAAATCTCATTTTCAATGATCTATACATAAAATTATAAAGTTTAATAATTTTTTTTTGTGCCTTTATTACGAACGTTAGTTTCAATAAAAATTTGGTCTTGCTATTTGAATCGTAGTCTGCCCCGATTACATCAATAAACGTTGAAGGAATATTGTCGGTGTATAAAAGTTTATTAAGATGTGACAAGCAGCGATTTTTAATTGAAAATATACATCAATATTTTATTGTTTATTCCAATAAAAATTATAAATAAAAAGCTTGTCTTATTTATCAAAAATATAGTTCCAAAGTTTTAATTCTAATATCGTAATATTTTTTGAAGTTGAAGTTAAATTTTTACGGTCGTCGTATACAATAAAAATTTATTTGTGTTATTTGTATGATAATTTGGTTTTAACGTACATACACTCAAAATTTAAATTATTTCTTTAATATGGAAATTATTCTTCGTTAATTTTCTTCTTGTTTGCTTTTTTTGGTTTATTTTATTGTTGTCTTATTCTATATGCAAATATTGATGATTTGTTGAATTAAAAATATATTTTCGTTTACAAATAAGCCCATTTATGTTATTTTTAAGTGCATATTTTCAAGTTTTTAGTGCATATTGAATGCGCATAAAACACTTTTTTAGAGCATATTTCTGGTTTCCCAGAATTCGTGAATTCTTGTTGTTTTGATATATACCACCGTAGCTTCAGCATCATTTTCAAAATCTTGTTTTTTTTTTATTTGCGAATTCGAGCTACTTTTCCTATATATAATTGACATTTATCATGACAAAAATATATCAGATGTAGACGTATAGCAACGTAAAGTTAACAGGATAACTAAGCATATGTTTAATAATTTTGATAAACAAAAAAAAAAATCGAAGAAACTGAATATGAAAATGTACTACGGTCACGCTATTGAGTTAGATAACTTTTACAGTATACAGTCCCAAACGCTAAAGACCGGATTTCGGTACGTTTCACCATCGCAGAAGTTTCATCGGCATCAGTTAAGAAAATATAGCTCTTAAAATTTATAAATTTTTTAATTAATTGAAAGGAAAGTGTATGAGTTGCACTATGGGATATTTAGCATTAAATTACACATGGAAATTCTTTTTTTTTCGAATAAAACTAAAGACGTATGTGGAGCAAAAATTCAATACATAAGGTAACTAAAATTTTTGGTTCTGTTTTTTAAAATTTAGTTTTATTTGAAGTGCACAATGGTTAATTTATTTAATATACTTGCTTAGCCAAAATAGGGTGTTGTTTTTTTCTTCTGTGAATTACTACAATTTCGCTAAGAGAGTTCTGAAAAATTTTGTATGGCTTCAAACTCTATGGGGTCTTTGGCAACACATACTAAACACAATTTATGGCAAACAAGTTAATGAAAATATTAAAGAAATTTCCCAAGAAATAATTTTATGTGGCATGCAACTTTTACTTTTGAAACTAGCCTCGTTATTTATTTGGCATATTTTGAATTAATAAACTAAAAGCTTTTATGTTTTAATTTGTATTAATTTATAAATCTTTTATTTGTGGTCGCGTCATTGCCACAATAACTTTTATCTACATACATACAAACATATGTACATGCATACGAGTATTATTGACGCCATTTATTTACTATTCATGCAATTCTGCAAGTTATCAGTTTGTGTGGTGGCATGCGTGTACAACAGATAGAAAAACAACAATTATTTAAATTAAGCAATTTATTGCTGTCAACTATTTAATGTGATTACAAAAATGTAAATGGTTTTTTTTTGCACATTTCGGTTAGTATATTTCTTTATGATTTTTGCGTTTAAAAGTGAAATTCATATAATATGTTTAATATCAATAAAATTATATTTCATTATTTTGAAATTGTTTGCAATATTTAAAATAAATATGCATATAGTTGTATGAATGTATTATCTGTAACGGACTTGTTTAATTAATTTAAATGGCAGCTTATATGTAATCACAAATTTCACTCACAAATTCTGTGGAAAATATATCCCTTTTGAATTTAACTTGTCATATACAGCAGGATTAACTGGAATTGTTTGTTTGTGTGATTTTAAATTATAAACTAGGATTGTTACCAGGGGTCGGACTTTCATTCTAATGCATTTTTTTTTTGGTGGTAGTAGATAAAAAGGTATTAACAAGTTACAGTCGAATCCGATTTAGCGCAACACCCTTTACTGAAGAAATCGGATTACTGAAAGCGATACAAATCCCCGCACTGATTTTAAATGCAGCTAATATTATTCACTTCGCTTTAGCGAAACATCGCTTTACTGAAAATATCGTATTGCTGAAAATCAAAAGCAAGCCCACAACTACGTTTTGTATGAAACTTACTTCGCTTTAGTGAAAAAATAAACCATGACAAATTTATTTAAGTTTATAATTTTTAAACGCACTAAAAATCCCAAATTAATAATTTACTTATTAAATAAAATATTATTGAGGGGTTTAGCTGGATCCTATGCGCATTTTACTGATGCTAATGCAGATCATCAGGGACAAATTTATTTATTAGAAATCCATTGCATAACTTAAAGCTGAAAAAATTTTGCATGTTTTGTCGGTTAAAAAATTAAATGGCAAAATGTATTTGTCCTTTTCGCTCTAAGTCCTTTTTGTATTTTTTTTATTAAATTGTCAATGCAAGTGACTAGAAATTTACTGATTGTAATCAGTATGCTTAAGTGTAACACATTTCAATAATCCAAACTACGTTTTAGGGAAAAAATCGGATAACTGAAAAAACTGGGTTTTGGTTATTTCCAGTAAGGCGCAGTCGACTGTATCTACCTGAATCATTAAATTTTAAGCAATTAATTATCGATTTGTGATAACATATTTTTGCAGTTTTCACCATTTTTTAATGCATATTTCAAAATTTAAGAAAAAAATTTAAATGTGATAAATGTAATGAGTGAATTGAAAAGTATGCTGTGACCCAGTCAAATTTTCTATATTTGGAAATTGTATTAGGGCACATTTAATTTTCCTATAAGGATTAAATATTTCTGTAAAAAGAGTATACTGTAATAGAGTAAAATTTTCTATAAAAAAGCATGCTGTTAATAAATAAATAAATAAAATAAAAATATTTTTAAATAAAACTTATTCGCTATATGCAAAATTTTTCAATAATTCAGCAAAGAAAATAATTTTCGAAACGTACATAATATATACACGAGTATTGCTAGGAACACAATTGGGACTAACGACGAATTTCGTCCACGTTGACGAATTCGTAGATAAGAATTCGCTGCGTAAATTCGTTACATGAAACACAATAACGACGAATTTACTCAGCGAATTCAGCTCTTAAGCTTAAATTAAACGTGTCATAGCCATAATGCCATAGCCATAAACAAACCAAAATTCAATTGGTTTCTATGGTGAGCGTTATGGCGTTATGGCGGCTCACCTATAATCAAATACAGTGTTGCCCATTAGTTTGGTTCGAACGGCTGTTTTCTATGGCTATGATCATATCACTACTGATTGAGCCTTTATAATTGACAAAGTTGGTTATTGTCAGTGTGACCATATTAGCTAATTTTGGGCTAAATTTAGCTAATTTCTTCTGGATTTAGCTTTAAAATTTTTATTAAGCTCTTAGCTTATTTTTTAGCTCTTTTAAAAACGGGTTTAGCTTTTTTAGCCTTTTTTTAATCCAAATTGTGTATTCTCTAAAAATGTATTAAAGACATACGTGATTTAGCTTGATTTTATTTTAAATTCTGGTCACACTGGTTATTGTGTATGTACAGAGTGAGGGAGAGAATATTGTTTTTTCGTCGTTCGTCGGCGTACAAAATAGAAATAAATCTATCTCAGAGTTCGTCACGGCGGTCTTGTGTTCATTCTCATATGAACAAATGTGTTTTATTTTTTATAACAAAAGTTCGCACAGAAAAATTCGTCGTTCGTCCCAGTTGTTGTGTTCCTAGCATATAACTGAGTTTAGAGCCTCTTCCAAGGTCAGCTTTTTCCACAATTCTCTTTTTGTACAGTGCGTTAACAAAATAAAGCGACACATTGAGCGTTGACAAGCAAATTGTATAAAAGATCGTGCGATATTAGTTTTTGACAGCTAGAGGGAGTTGCAAAAATGTAATATTTTCAAAGTTACATTTGTTGTAGGAGTTCCATATACCTTACAAATGTATATATCGCACGCAAAATTGTAGACAGTCACAACTCAAAAAAAAAAAAAAAATCGAAATGTTCAGGAGTGGCAGAAAACTAATGATACTGTACAAATGATGCAAGTAAATTGGCAGCGGTGGCATAGGGAAAAATACTCGGCGGAGTCTCCCAGGGGGCTTAAGCTATTTATACAGTATATATTTATATTTTTTTTTTTTAAGAAACAAAAGTTCGCACAGAAAAATTCGTCGTTCGTCCCAGTTGTTGTGTTCCTAGCATATAACTGAGTTTAGAGCCTCTTCCAAGGTCAGCTTTTTCCACAATTCTCTTTTTGTACAGTGCGTTAACAAAATAAAGCGACACATTGAGCGTTGACAAGCAAATTGTATAAAAGATCGTGCGATATTAGTTTTTGACAGCTAGAGGGAGTTGCAAATATGTAATTTTTTCAAAGTTACATTTGTTGTAGGAGTTCCATATACCTTACAAATGTATATATCGCACGCAAAATTGTAGACAGTCACAACTCAAAAAAAAAAAAAATCGAAATGTTCAGGAGTGGCAGAAAACTAATGATACTGTACAAATGATGCAAGTAAATTGGCAGCAGTGGCATAGGGAAAAATACTCGGCGGAGTCTCCCAGGGGGCTTAAGCTATTTATACAGTATATATTTATATTTTTTTTTTAAGAAACCAAAGTGCTGTCAAACATTTTTTATTCTTGTGTATTTTATATTATTAACCTCCGACCAAAAAAAGGGGTGTTATAAGTTTGTAGTGTGTGTCTGTGTATCTGTGTATCTGTACAAGTACACGTACAGACCGAATGGCTGAACCGATTTTAAATAATTTTTTTTATGTTTGAAATGTGACTTGGTCGAGAGTGTTCTTAGCTATGTTTAAAGAAAAACGGTCCAGCCGTTTAGAAGATATAACATCTTTCCTAATTAAATCGGGGTTTTTAAAATTTTTAATTTTTGTTATTGTATTTTGTATACAAAAAAATTTGTGTTTGAAAAATTTGAAATAAAAATGTTTTTAAAAAGCATATATACATATTTCCAGCACACATGTTTTTTTCGTACACTTTTAAGTATCTTATAGTCCACCAATATTAGTGAAACGTAAAAGGGTTCAAAAGTTTGTAGTGTAGATATGCAGAATATAAATGCTTTTTTTCAAAATTTTTGGTTTACAAGAGATAAAAAAGAGATTTAAAGTTGCTTGAAAATAAAGCCAACTTTCTTCTCTATTTTTGTTTTGTACACACATGTTTATAATAAATAAACTCGTACTTAGTTTAAAGTAGTCTAATTTAGATCAACAGCAAAAAGTGCAAATAATTGTGTACATTTTATTTAGCAATATTTACGCTATCTGGCTGCAATTTTATGGCATAAATCGGCAGCAGCTGAAATTACATTGAAAGCCAGTGGCGGTTCCTGAGCCGGCTGTCAGTCAATCGGCTTGTTTTTTGGTCTATATAGGCGATTGCAAGAACATTTTGCTAAGTTCTATATTTTTTTATTTATTTGCCTCAAAGAGTAAATCAAAATTCCTAACGGTTTGGGGGTCCGTCAAAAAATGCATGACTTGGGGCAAAACTGGGAGACCAGGGTCTTTTTTTTTTGTCTTTTACACGTAGTGCTGTCCGTATGTATTTATATTTCCATGACTAAAAAATGTACACACAGTGTAACAATATGAGGATTAATTCTGCATTATTAATTCAAAAATCGCACTTTTTGAGTTATGACTTTCTTTATAAAAATATCGTAAAGTTATATCCCTAACTTATAAGTATGTATGTATGTATCTTTTTCCATATTTTGTATTTTTTTAAACTCTTTCAAATGCGTTGCAATAATTCAGACATTGATCGATTACTGCATTTGAGTTTTATTGATAAGCTATCAAGTTTTGCCAATAAAATTTCACAACCTTTTCTAGGTGTGAAGTTGTTAAAATATATATTATTTTTTTGCTTACAAACAACAATCAAGTAGGATTGATATTTTCAATATCATTTTAGTCTAACATAAGACCGCACTTATGTACTCGTATGTATGTATATGTGTGTTTGCATGTAATTTACTCAATATAATTGTTTTAATTTATGAGTGTCTATAAACTGCATTACAAGTTTTATTCACCCCTTTTTTTTATTCATTTATATACATAACTATGTCTTTATTTATTTTAAACAAAACAAATAAGTGAAAATTATTATATTTGTTATTTTGTTTTTACTATTATTCATTGAAGCTACGAGTACAATATATGAAGTTTATGTCTCAATGCATCTTAAGTAAGCGATAAGTGCAGTGGGTAGTTTGAGATGTAATTTCTAACATTAAATATAAAAGCTAATTTCACTTTTCGTAAATTTAAAGAGGCATATTCAGAGTCAAAACAAAGTATATCTTTAAAGTTTAAAACCAGTATTTTTTTGTATGGCAATGCTGGTTTTAAATTTTTAAAGTATACTCTATTTTGACTATGAATATTAAACTATATTTCTTAGTCTTTAAATACGCAAAATCTGATATATATATATGTTGAATTTGTAGAAATATTCTTTTAAGAATTATAATTTTCCATGTTTTTAATATTTTTTTAGAAAATTTATTTAAACTTTAAATTATTTTTAATGAAACTTTAAATATTTTCAATATTTATTTATTTATTTTTATTAATTTAACGAGGCATTCTCGAGCTCGCCACTACTGCTTCTTAAAACGTTCTTCCGTCTTCTAAATCCCTCCTTTCTTCAGTAGCGTCAGTCGATTCTGCCCAAGCTTGACATAACAGTCAACGCTTGCCGTTTTATATACAAAATACATTCAATACTCCGACATATATATATAAATTGTTGATGTTTTTTTTAAAGATACTTTTTTTAATTGTCTAGCTTTTAAGTTTGCCTCTTTTTTCTTGAGATTTTTTGGGGCTTTTTAAGTTTGTTCAACGGTAACATTGTCTGTGCGTTCGCAAAACTTTTTTTTTAATTTTTCTTGTTTCTAAGTTTGCTTCTTTTTTTTTCTTTTATGCTACCTATTTCTAAAAATAATTCTCTTTTTCGCCCTTTTTGTGTTTGTTCAACGGTAACGTTGTTTATGCCTTCGTAAGAAGACTATACCATGCATTGTTTTGCAAAACACAGTAAAGTTTGAATTAGTCTTGCCATAACTCAATTGATATATGGTTATGGCTATGGCGTTATGGCCAGGTACTTATAATCAAATACAGTGTTGCCCATTAGTTTGGTTCGAACAGCTGTTTTGCATGGTTATGGCGAGACTAAATTAAGCTTAAACTTTTATGACGCCCCTTCGAGAAAATATTTTTTTTTTACAGATTCAAGGTAGTAGCAGAAGTAAAAATTTTGTTGTAGGATTTTTTTTTTGGAAATTTCGTTTATTTATGTGAAAAATGATAAAGAATTAAGGGGAAAGAAGGTCAGACATTTTGGCAATAAAAGTTCCAAGACTAGAAATAATTTTGCTGATCAACAAAGACAATAATTGACTTGGACATTCATAAAATTTACTAAAATACAACGCGGGCAAAATAAGGTTTTAAAAAATTGCACTACGGTAACATTGATTTAACAAAATCGTAGGGTTAATTTAAATCTGTTGTGATGTAACAGATACAATTTTTTATCAAGAACAAATTTTCAATTTTGAAATAAGATATTGTATAAAAGTTATTGTATTAAAATAAAATTAACAATTACCTGTACTTAATGGTTTTTATGATGGTTAAGATCTACTACGTTTATACGCACAACTTAGTTGCAAATAAAAAAATTTAATTGCTGCCATACTATTTTACTTATTGCGACTTACTAATTCAGAAAACTATTCACGGTTAACGCAGTATTTTCAAATAAAATGCTTCAGGTTGCCACACTTACAAATTGTTGCCAATAAAAAACAATAAATTTATAAATATTGCACAAAAATTATTGATAGAAAAAAATAATCACAATAAAAACAAATTTCTATTTGTTATTTTATACATTTACACTGTTTTTTGTAAACATTAATAACATTTCTATAGGAGTGCTACCAAGTTTTTTACATTTACAATGCCGTATTATACGTACATATTTTTATTTGCAAATAGTGCGCGTATAAACGTAGTAAAAGTAGTTCTCAATTTGAAGTATTAATTTCAGGCTACATAGACAGCTATATTTTTGAAATAATCCCAATCAGTGTTGCCAGAAAACTGTTGCCTCTTGTCCCCAATTTGAAACGTTAGGTCTCCAAAAAAAATTTCCATTTCAAAGGAGAAATCCTAATTAAAACCAGATAAATGTTGCCGGTTTGAAATTATTTAATGTCCACATCCACAATTAATTTTTATACTGATACATGCAAAGTGAATTCATGTAAAAGTAGAAGAAAACCAACAAAACGTAAATATTGTATTAATTTAAATATAAGAAAAATTCATCCCCAAATGAGAGATGAAACTCCCCATTTGGGGAAAAATCCCCCTATCTAGCCAGATCTAGTCCAGCCAAATCAGGCAAAACGCCTACAAGTTTTCTGTTTTTTTTAGATGTTTGCCAAATTTTATGTTTAGCTGGTGAAGTTTTATCTTTTAGATTCCCCCACTTGCTTGTTACAAAGTTTCATAGGCATTTTCGCGCAAAATTACTTTCTTTCACAAACTAAAGGTAATAAAAGTACAAAAAATAAATAAATAAATAAAACACATTTAATATGAGTCAAATGCAAGTACAGTAAGCCTCAATAATTTACAACTAAAAAGTTGGTAATTATACAAAAAAAGAAAAACCTCAAGCCATTTAAAAAATCACTTAAACTGAACGAAAAAAAAATAATAATAATAATAATAAATAGTTTTTACTGCTGACTTTTATTTTATTTTTGGATCTCATTTTAAAAAAAGTTGAATAAATCACATGAAAAAAGAATTTTAGTTTGTTTTTTTTTCTCTTAATTTTTATGGACGTCCATTAAAACATTAACTTTTATTTATTTAGAAAATTTAAAAAAAAACTAAACTAAACTTGTAATTTATGTTTGTTTTTAGGAAAATTATTTTTATTATGACTTTGTTTGTGTTAAATATAAATCAAACAATATTACTGGTGTCTGCATTGGAAAATTAAAAAAAAAAAAATTTCACTTTCCTCATAGACAAGTGTTAACATCCAAAGAAAATGTTAAATAACTTTTTTTACCCATAACAGATTTTTGCTTATTTTAATGGCTCAAAATAATAATTGGCCTTTTCAAAAGGTTAAAAGTGAAACACTCAATCAACCGGCTGCCATTTAGTTTCTTTTATTTTTTACTTTTTGCATTTAAAGTTCAATGTTCGTAAAATAAAAGCATTTGTTTGTACAAAAAGTTATGGCTGCACAGGATGAATGATTTTCTTTTCTTAATATATATAGATACATTTTCTTTTAAAAAATATAAAGCAAAATTAAATCTTTTTTAATATGATTTTTATTTTATTTTTGTTTTGATTCATGTATGCGATTAAAATAATCAGAAATATGTGCATATTAGTGTTTTTCATACGGGATTTCCAGGGATATATTTCTCGGGATCCCGGCAAATTTGTTCGGGAATTCGCGGCATTATTTTGATTTTTTTTTATGGCAACTTTAGATTGTATGAACACATTCCTTGATTAGTGTCGTTATTCACTTTATGAATGCGATGGTGCAATAATAAGGTGTTGGCACTAGGGCAATAGCTAAAACTTTACAACAACTAAAGGCTCAGTTAGCCGACTGTAATGTAATGTAACTGTAACGTAGAAAACAGCTGATTGATATTTTTATATGAAAAGTAGTTTACGCTACATTACATCTCTATAACCATTTTCATTACTTTTCACATAACAAAATCGATCAGCTGTTTCTTACTGTTACAGTTACATTACATTACAGTCGGCTAACTGAGCCTTAAGGCCGAGCTTACATCTGGCCACATGTGCTCTGAGACTTAGAGGCCTTTATTTGCCAAATGCGGAAACGCGACGTTCAAAATTTAATTCTATAACAATTCATAAAATGAAAAACAGAAAAGCGCAAGGCAATAAAAGAAAAATTACAAAATAGTTACTGATTCTCTTTGGTAAAGAGAACAGTTCTATATATTAATGTCTATTCTCTACTAAAGACCTATTTCCCAAAAAAATAGTTTAGAATAATTTTTTTAATAACATTATTTGTTTCTTTTTGCGTTATATCAATTCATTTGGCTTTGGATTTACATATAATATTGGTATTTATGCATTACTATAAATATAAAGAACTGAAATATTATTAATTTTGAGTAATGTGTTTATAAAACGTTATTATTTAATCGATCTCATGAATTACAATTTGTTTTTTGTTAAAATACATTAAATTAAAAAAATATTTTGTATTGTTTTACACAAGACGGGAATTCGCGGGAAACCGAAAAGTGGTTCCCGCTTTCCCGGGAAATGAAAAAGTTCGGGAAAAGAAAAACTCTAGTGCATATGCTCTAGTGTAACTTAAAATCGGCTCTTTGATTGATTCTGATGTAATTAAAGAAAATTTATCGGTGTATGGCCAAAAATTTATTAACAAAAGTCATGGTTAGGTTAGGTTAGGTTAGCAGGCTGCTGGTAGGGAAGGGATGAAATTTTGAGTCCAGCTCACTTGGTTCCAATACAATGATCTCTTTGTGCTACCTGTGAGTTGAAGAGAGGATATTGAGAGAGGGTGAAAAGAACGGGATAGTGATAGCGAAGACAGGTGTTGAAGGAAGAGATAGAGGAACGAACGAAAGTCATACGACTACTGAGAACTAAATTTGTAACCCAAAACTTTTAGGGCCTTATGTATAATCAAAAATTGGCATGAAGTTAACATAAATGACAAAATTAACTGCGTGTTGACGAGTTCCTCTATTCAATTTGACATTAAAAATCACCGTATAATGTAGTGTTAACACACGATTACGTCCTAGCATGATTTTTAATGTAAAATTGTATGGCAAATCACGTTAAGACCATGATCAATTTTGCTACTTATGCTAACTTCATGCTAATTTTTGATTATACATAAGGCCGTTAATGTTTTTGCTTCTTCTGCATTTTATATGTAAGTTGCGCCATTTTTTGAATTTATATGACGATATGCAATATGTGTGTACATTAGAGTGGCCGTTAGTTGTATGAATAATTTTTTTTTGTTTGATTTCTTATATTCTCTCCTCCCTAATCTGTTCAGTTTTATGTAAAAAAAATACAAAAAAAATTCATAGCGATAAGTTGTGTTTTTGGGGGTTGCGTCCGCCCCTCAGAGTTGCCTCTCAAGTCAATTTTTTGTTTGTTTTTTTTATTTAGTTTTCTTTTGACTATATGTATATGTATGTATGAAATAATTTAATAGATATAAGGTCTTATTGTACATGCTTAATATAAATAATTTTCATATAAATATTATTTTGGAATATTTATTAATTTGAAATTTATTTTCTGGTGGATCAGCTTTGTCTAAATGCATTTCATTGTTGTTGTAACAAATCATCAGTAGACTTTAACCACACATTTTGAATAGTCACAAGCCTCTTATCTTATGCAAAGACTTTCAACAACTATTTGAGAAACCACAGCTAATAATATTTTTTGAAAATTACAAAAGAAAAATAAGTGAAATGATTTATATTCGATATGAATCTCTTCTATTTTTCTACACGTTTATACAATTAGAAATCCATTGGATAACAATAAAAGTAATATAATAATATAATATATAATAAACCACATAAGGGCAGGTCAATTTTATTGTGATTGTGATATGGTAACAATATATTTTGTTGATATATTTAATTAAATAAATTTACTAAATGGTGAATTTGACTCACAGACGAAGGGTTACCCACGGCCCTTGTTTCTTTTTAAGTAATTTTTGGTTTCGGTGATTTTCTCCTCTTTTGGGGATTATTTCAGTATTGATGTTTTTTTACCTGACGTTTGTTTTCGCTTTGGCAGTTTTTTTTTCGGTTGTTAGCGATGTTTTTTACAATACATATTTTTAGTTATAGCGATTTTTTAAGTTTTGGTGCTTTTTTCGTTTTCGCATTTTTTTTTTTTGGTTTTTGGCGATGTACAAAATTTATGCGATTTATTTGCTTTTAGCAATTTTTTTTTGCATTTTACCGATTTATTCTATTTTTGGTGATATTTTGAATCTAAGCGCTTTTTTATATAGGCGTTTTTTTTATTTCGGTATTTTTTTAATTTTGGATTTTTTTTTTTACTTTTAGCATTTTTGACAATTTTAAGAGTTTTCCTCTTAAGGTTTCCAAGATACAGGAAGCTGCCAAAATTGCATTAAATATTAGAATTCCCTTTAATTTTGATTTTTCAAATTTCAGTGTTAATTACACCAACTTTGCAAAATTTCAAGTGTATATATGTATGTATATACAGTTGAACCTCGATTGTTCGGGTCGCACGGGAGCGGATCTAAGACAGATAATCCAAAAACACGGTTAATAGAGGTTATGTAAAAGCACAAAGTGTACATATTATTGTAAATAAAACATAAAATTTTAGCTTGTATTAAAACATTAATTCTAATTTTTTTGCACGGATAATAGATATATAGCACGGTTATTGGAGGTATATAAAATGGAAGCACGGATAACAGATGTAAAAGCACGGTTAATGGAGGTCAAGAAGCAAAGTGACAGCATGCCGCATAATAGATGTAGACGGTTGATAGACGCCCGAATAAACGAGGTTCAACTGTAATTATCTGTATATTTCATTAGGATTTTAATATTTTTCGTTGCTCGCTTTAGAACACCCTATAATTTTTAACTGTCATATAATATATATGTTGTTGAAGCTCTAACAGATCTTGAGAAAATATCCTGTGACTGACAGGCAGATAGACAGGCGTTGTAGGGTTCCTTTTCAGCTTTGGTGTGTGTGGAACCCCAAAAAACTATTTTAATTCTGGTGAATTTATAAAAATTTAATATTTACTGCTTTGAGCGATTTAATTACTTGAAACTTCTGTTAAGGATACTGTGCGATGAGTATATTTGTACTTTCACTATTGTTTTAGTTACACCTTTTGTTTTTTTCCCTTCATTCATTAGTTTTTATAAGTCACGTTTTCTGAATGATATATTTTTGTCAGTTGCCTTTTTCAAAAACAATACAATAATAAAAATTGTGTCTCTTTGCTGTTATTGAAAACAAAATATAAAAAAAACATTAAAAGTGGCTACTCTCAAAGCTCTAATCAAAACGTTAGCAATAAATTTCTTAAAATATTACATGAAATCATTTTATTTTATAATCACATCAAAAAACATTGAAAAATTTTTTGAATGCAAATTGTTGCAAATTCTTTAGTTGTACATTTTTTAGGACTAGACAAACAATTAGCCTTCATTGCCAGTAATTTGCACTTGTAGCAACAAATGGATTTCAATTCTTTAGCCAGAATACTTACAATCGTTTTATAAAATTTCAAATAAATTAAGCTAAAATTACAACAGCAATTGAAAAATTAAAGAACTCTTGTGTAAATTTTCCTAGAAAATTTAAAATGTTTATGAAATTTGTTTTTTTTTCTTTTAGCTTTTCTACTAAAAGACAAGTGATTTATTCACTCTTTAAGTGTGACCAAAGAATTCATAAATCTTTTGTTAAAAATAGAAATTAAATTTTAAAATTTTGCTGCTTGTGGCCGTGCGAGCAACAACTAAAATAACTTTGGTTTGTTTTCATATTCCCATGGTCGATGACAAAAATATTTCCAAGAAAATTTACTTTGTTTTGTTAAAAAGAAAGTGAAATTATGCCAAAAATAACCAAAAACCTCATAGAAATATTAAGTGAAATTTTGTTGTTTCCACACACAAACGTAGAAGCACACACACACGCCACACACACACACGCATACACTCACACGCACACACTCAAAATGGTTAAAATGCCAATAATGGATCGGTGGCCTATTGCAAAGCACACAACAACAAACAACTCTGCAAGAAGTTAATAAGCATCTTCTTCATCTTTTTTTTTATGTGCTTCACATTACTTTAGTTGGCAAAATTTAGAGAAAAATTCAAAATTATACAATTTTCATTAGAGATGTGCAAATGTCGTGATTTTATCGTGTTACGCGTGATTCACGTGATTCGTGATCAAATATTATAACTAATCACGCATGAGTGCGTGAGCGTGATTGAAAAAAATTTACTCGTGCGTGATCGTGCGTGAGCTTTTTTTTTATTAATCACGCACGAATTCTCACCCTCTCACGAGATAACATTCCTGCATAGGTACATATGTAATTGTATTCAATCATTTGAAATAAATTATTTTATAATAATAAATGCATATATGTACGTACGTATAGTAATATGTATGGTAGTATGAGCTTACAAATATAATGAATACCCCCAAACAAAATGTTTCGACTTTTTTTGAAGTCAGACTTGTCGTACCGAATTCGTTAAGACATTTCGGTAGTTTCTCTGAACAATTTTTTTTAAACATTAAAACTTTGATTTTTGGATACATAAGTAAAAGTCTGTGAAAATTTATTTTAAATAAATATGTATACAGGGTGGCTGATGAAAGCCGCTATTAAGAGAAAACCGAATTGTCTTTTCATATCTGATGAGACTCATTTCCATCTAAACGGCAATGTAAACCAAACGAAATTGTCGAATATGGAGTGGTTCCAACTGCATGAGAAAGAATTTCATTCAATTCGCGTCACAGTGTTGTGTGCAGTTTCTTCACAATGTATTGTGGGTCTTTAATATTTTGAACAAAACGGACACAGCATTACGGTTGATGGAGATCGTTACTTGAGCATGGTTAAATAATGTTTTAGTCGGAACCACGGCGAAAGAGAATTCCTTTCAACTCTGTGTGGTTTCAACAAGATGGTTCAACTGCGTCAATAGCTGCAATTCTGACATCAAATTGCGGGCAGTGCTGAGCACCGTTTTGTTATGATGCCTCACCTTCATTAATGAGCAGGGCGGGCATTTAAATTTAATTATATTTAAGAGTACTTCAATTACTTTTAATACAATTCAATGAGCTTTGAAATGAAAAAAGATTGAATAAATTCCATGCATTACAAAAAAAATTATTCCAGTTTCTTAATGGAGCCACCCTGTATGTTGATAAAAAAAAGGATTGTAACAAATATTAAAAAACGTGAGTATGTGCAAATTATTTCGACAATAGCAGCAACATAACGGTGAAGCGGTACTATGCTAAAAAAGCAAAAAGAAATCGTACCTACATGTCGTTACGAATTCGTACCGACTTATCGTAACGAATTCGTACCGACATATCGTTACGAGGTCGTGTCAACCATTTCATACAAAAATTGTTACGATATTGGTAATATTTCGGTGCCGAAATCGGAAGATTTTGTCGACCAATCGTTACAAATTCTTTACGAATTCGGAGCATTTTGTTTTGTATACATAAACCTTTGTAAGTATGTATGTATGTTTCTTAGATACCCTGTAGGAAGTATCAATTAAGAAATACTACTGATTCAACCGTGCCTTTGTCAACAATACTACTGACGAATTGTACCGCAAAAAATATTTTTTGCTTAAGGGGCCGTCCATATATTATGTAATGCTGTAGGGGGGAGGGGTGGGGTTCGAGTTTTGTTATTATTTGTTATGGTAGTGGTGGGGGGAATCTTTGAAAATGTTACGTAACAAAACAATTCTAGTAATTTGTATGTTTTCTCATTTAATATGCTTTTCTCATTTATTTAATTGATCATACGTCTTACCTTCACATTTGTATTATATATATATACATACATACATGTGTGGAATATCAATTTTTGATATACGAGAATTCGAATTCGAATATTTAAAATGATATCCGCGAATACGAATATTTAAAACTATATTAAATTGAGTTAATTTAATTGTAATAATTATTAATAAACAAATAACACCAAAGTTAGTTGTAAATATTCTGAAAACACATAGTTGAACGGAACAGCTAGCCGTTTTCGAAGGCCACTTTACCTTCGTCATCAGGGGCCTAATTCTCGCATTCGATTGCGAGCGAGTTATTACTCGAATGTGGGAGTTTTTTAACTTTTGGGATTTTCGCATTCGGTTTCGAATAACACACATCGGAATTTCTAATGACAGCATTCGATAACGTGCATACATTCGAATGCAACCATTCGTGTTTTTACTCGCAAGCAAAAAGGCATTCGAAATCATGTTTAACATAGAAAAAGCGATGAAAAAGAAAATGTATGTTCAATATTAGACTTATTTAATTATAAATGAATGAATGCACAAATGTACTTATAAAAAAATACAAATTAAAGAATTTCTACTTGACTTTAAATATAACGAAACACAGTGACTTGGCAAATAATGTCGGGGAGTTGAGTTGTCAGGGAAAACCAAAAAATCAACCAACTCTGGGAGCATCTAAATAACAAATTAACTATTCTCCCTTCCCTATTCTCTAACTTTACACTATTTTATTATTATTAAGTGATTAATTAAATTAAAATGAAAATAACATTTATGTATATTCGTTTCTTTTTTCTGCATATACGTTTGTATGTACGTACATACATATATTTTTGCACACATACATATATACAAACATATGCTTTTGCTTACAACTTATTCAGTGTTGTGAAATGAATTTATATATAAATATATTTGCCTTTTTCCAACACTGAAACAAAAACTCGATTCGCTTGGTAACGAGTGCCATCATCCGAAAATTTCTAGCCATCGAAATTAATTTCAATTCGAATGCAATTCCGATCACGAGTGCAGCTAAGTGTTGTCAGAATATTTACAACAAACTGTGTTGTTATTTATTAATTAATAATTATCACATGTAATTTGGCTTAAAAACGATACGAACTTTAGCCTGTTCAAATCACAAATATATAGATATTAAATTAACTTTGCTTTATTTTAATTTATAATGTAAATTTTACAAAAACACGAGCATACATATATACACACACACACACACATATATATATATATATATATATATATATATATATATATATATATACATATATATATATATATATATATATATATATATATATATATATATATATATATATATATGTAAGAACCTAATTTTCAACCCAAAAAAACATGAAAATTATATAATACATATACTTTTTCGTGAGCGTGCGTGAGATCGTGATAAGTTGTAAACGACTCGTGCGTTATTAAAAATATTTTATTCGTGAGCGTGCGTGATCGTGAAAATTTTCAAAATCATTCGTGCGTGAAAGTGCGTGAGTAAAATATTTTTCTGTGTGAGTGTGCGTGTCGTGAGTAAGAAAACACTCACGTGCACATCTCTAATTTCCATACAACTTGACACGCAATTTGTACTCGATTTTATTATTTTTGCAATTATTGTTGTGGCAAACAAAATTGTTGCTATTGTTGTTGTTGTTGTTGATGGCTGATGAAAACTGAATTACTTGCTGTAGACAGAAAAGAAATTCATTAAAGAAAACAATAGATGAAAACAACAATTGAAAAAGTTTTTTTCTTAAAAGTTTACAATAAAATTTATAGAAATGATAATTGATATTAACCCTTTTGGGAGCAGAATTTTTTAAGCAATTTGCAGTTTGTTTGCTTTAGCTACAGCTAAAATGAAAGTTTAGATGATTGAAATTGAAAACTAGAAGTGTAGAAGTTTTTTCCTCAAGAAATCTTTCGCTAAACAACCCAATATGAATTATTATAGCTATGCTATTTATGGCGCGATACAGGAGCTATATAGGACATGATTTTCGTAACAAAAATAACCGACACTATTACAGTTTTAAATTTATTTTTGTTTTGATTTGCTTGTACTTAAAAAGCAGAGTGCGAAAATAAGCGAAAAAAGTTGTTTGATTTTGTTTAATTTCGTTCTTTGAAGTAAGTGAAGCAAAACAAAAACAATTTGTTTTTGTATTGTTTTTGCACATGAGCAGAAACCAGAGAACACAGTCAATCGACTGCTTCCGGTTACAAACAATACATTAATTTAATCGTACGCCGCTAGAAATGAAAATAATGGTAAATAAATAGAAAAGTTTTGAAATATTTGCGGCGAACTAGACATCATCATATAATATAATTTTATTGCGCTGTTATTTAACACATTAATTTTTTTTATATAGCTAAGCAGCATAGCTTTAATCGGGTGTGCTAAGACACTTCTCTTCTTTTTTTAAATGATACAAATAAATTTTCGTTTCTTTAAATAGTTTAACTCAACTTTTTTTTTGTACTGGTGCAAGTCTTTGGTTCGATTATGGAGGGCAACCGTACTCTTGTTGATTTATGTAAGTTGCAAATTGCAATTATATTGGCAACGCACAGAGGAGTATTTGAACCAAAAAGCTGGCCATTATATTTTATTTAGTTTATATTGCTTGTGAAAAGTTGTTGAGGGCCTCTAGATTAATATGAATGAATGAATGAAGTCTAGCGGGAAGCACAGGAAGGACACTGCGACTAAAGTAGATCTATTGTATTCCCTGCCAGGTGCTAAAGCACCTCATCTATACCTACTCCCCTGATGAATTTCAGGATTGCCAGTTGGTCAAGAGTTGGCAATTTCCAATCCTCCAATAGGTGCTTGCCCAATTGGCTATATCTTCTGTGGCATAACGCTTCACAGTCCTCTAGATTAATAAAACTTAGCAGAAATATGTCTTATAGTCCTAGGCCGGCTAAACCTCGAAAATCACAAAAAAGCGGACAAAGGGGAAAATTTCCCTCAGAGAAACTAATCGTACCTCTGAAAAATTTATTTTTTTTTTCTTAAATTTTTTTATGCTTTTGTTTAGCAAATGAAAATTTTTAACTTCGGCGAATGTTTAAAACTTATACCCAGGAGACCGTAAGATGTAAGTTTTGTATCCATTTCCTTTTGTGGGCGGTGACAAAAATATTATTTGCAAAAATAATGTAGATATTAAAAACATTTACTAGGTTATGCTTTAATAAAAAATTAAACTTTTGAGCTTTTATATGCAAGGGAAAGTATCCGTCTTCTCAAAGCAAGACATTTTATGACTGACAAAAAAGTTTCTTACTCATATTTACTTTGGCCAGCTTTATTGGCTCTGTGCAAAGTCTGGCAAGGCCACTAATGTGTATAGTACCAGTTTTCTCGCATTGGTTCTCGCAATAAGCGTCAGTGGGCTCGGCTCGGCAACAAGCGGCCACTCTGTTCGCACCCTTAAGCCTGTGTACCATCCACAGTGGAGCTATTAGTTAATATTTAAATGATGTCAAAATTTCCATAGAAAATTATGACTAAAACACACTTGAAATACAAATTATTATTATTTTTTTTTTTGGATTTTGGCCGCTAATTTTTTTCTGTGTATTTTTTTTAAACAAACTCAAATAAATAAAAAAATAAACAAGTATTTTCTTTACATAAATTTTATCAATTATTTATTTTTATTAACTTTTTTATTCACACTTTTAACGGGTTAAAACCACACAACAACATCTCATCATATTAAATTACCAACATTTGTTGTGGTTCTGTCTAAAAAGAAATTAAAACCTAAAATTAAAGTAAAAGTGCTTTGACCGTGTCAATAATTTTTATGATCATGACGCTTATGTATTTTGTGTGTGTGTGAGTGTGTGTTTCACCACACATTATTTTAAGTGTAAATTATGTTGGTTGTAGTTATCATAAAGTTCCAAAATATTAAATTATAATGTAAGTACTTGCACATAAAGTAAAACCTCAATTTTATGCCAAAAACATATAATTTTGTTTCACACTGTCTGTCGCCCAGTGAATGAAGAAAATTTGGTGAAAAAGAGAAAATAAGAATTTTATAATCAGTAGTAGCGAATCGCATGTGCTTGCCTTTTTAGGCAATTTTGAATTTAGTAAAAAAAAATTAATGTTTTAATAATAACAATTAAAAAGAAATTACAATTTACTTCATTGTTTTTAAATCCAACAGAACTTACGAAATAATTAACTGTCTAACAGCAACGTCGTAAAATTATTCAGATTAACTTTGAAAAAATGTCACTAATACGCCCACCGTATAAACGATCCTTTGTCTCAGAAATATGTTCATTGTTTGTTAATAAACACAATCGCCGCATATGGAGTGAAAGCACTATACGACAGACTCTACGGAGTCTTAAAAATGTACCGCTTTGTTCTTTTTACACGCTGGTAGTGGCATAATTGTACACACGCAAAAATTTCATATTAACATTTACGAAAACAACATTAATTTAATATGTGCTTCATTTTATTTCAACAGGATTTACAGTAATTTTTAAAGAAAATTCGTTCCTTTTGAAATAGCTTTATATCATGTTGTTTTAACATTCCAGTGCTGTTAAATTAAAATGAATGAATGATTAAGAAAAATTCAATTTTGTACAATTTGACAACTCCCGATTATTTCCTGTGAGATCAGATGAAGTCACTGGATTACATATTGGCAATTCCACAGGAATGTCAACTTTTCGTAGCGTGCAGAACTTCTTTTACTTCTTTATTTATTTGTATAGCCCGTCAGTATGTCTACATAAGCTAAAATTTTAAGTACATTCGAGTCACATTGTTCTGAAATGCAAGCTTAATTGCTTGCAGTCGCACGCGACAAAACAGTGAAACTTCTCGTGATAAAAATTGAAGACTTAAAGGCCAACATTGTTCGCGTTATTCGTGACATATGGCCCGAAAAAGTAGCTCAAAATTTGACGTCCAGAGTTCGCTTCGGCATGAATAGCCGCGATGGCCACATGCCTGAAATCATTTTCATAAATTAATGCCATTTAATTTCGAATAATTTTTTTTAGTAAAATTTTATTTTCTTCGTGTTATTTTTTTAAATTGAAAGTTCTATATATACACATGTAAATCGTTAGCTTAATATAGAAACGTCCTAACTCATTTTATTTTTTTTAATTGAGTTTTTTTATATTTTGATAGATGATTCCTTAATCTATCGATAATAATTCGATTCGAAAAATATAATGCGTTGGGACGTTTATATATTAAGGTAACGATATAAATCATTATTTTTAGTTAAGGTACCCATAGGCTGTGCAATATTATTGAGTAAGTTACTGCTATTGCTTTATTTATTTACTTTTTTGCACTATTCAATTCTTGTTTCGCAATATAAATTAAAATACTTTTGATTTTACCAACTAATCTCTCGATTTACACAATACTATTTTTACACGATTTCACTTTTACACGATTTTTTGGGTTTTCGTGTAAATTGAGAGATTTATGAAATACCTCGATTTACACGATTTTTTATGTGTTTTGAGTAAACTCTTCTGATATTTTTAATTTTGTTTTAGTTTTTATGAATAGCATTTATTTTGTTAATTGAATAAAGGTTTATTTTTTTTGTGTTTTGAGTAAACGATTTTGATATTTTAAAAACTAAGTTGAAATACATATGCAACAATTTCTTAGAAAAGTAAATTTTTTACTCGATTCTGCCTTTATTTTCGATTTACACGATTTTTCATAAAAAAATTTACAATTTCAATTTACACGACTTTCTCAGGAACGTATCTATCTTGTAAATCGAGGTATAGGTGTATAATGGTATACACTTAGGCAATTTTATTGTACAATGTCAATTATTGCACAATAATATTGCAAATGTATGTGTGTATTTGAGTAAGAAGTTAATTACTTTATTTCTTATATCCAGTGGTGGATTTAGACCTAAGCCTGAGCATAGGGAGTATAATTAAAAGGGCCCTGAAATTAGGAGTTATAAAAAAGTAAACACAACTAAAAATTAATTCGAAATTTCTAATAAATTAAGGAAATATAAGATAAATATGACAGTGCTTCAAATTGACAAAAACATTGGAACAATTAGATGAGAAATAAAAATCATACATAAATTAATTTAAAAAAAACACAATCATTTAAGTATGTATATAAAAATTATTCAAGAAATTAATTATTTGACATATTTGCATAATTCTATTACAATTGAAATTAATTTGCTGGTGGCTAAGCATTGTCTATATGCATTTCATTACCGCTTTTACAAATCGTCAGTAGACATCAAAATGTGTGTGGCTAAGGTCTGCTGACGATTTGTTAAAGCGACAATGAAATGCATGTAGATAATGCTTAACCACCAGCGAATAAATTGCACTTGTATACAAATTATATGTATGTTTTTTTCCATGATCATTTCTATATAACCAAAAATAATGGAACAACAAAGAACGCATGGGGCGTGAATATACTGCAATCCTCTACAGCTTATACCTTTAACAGCATAATCAGCTGATAGGCTTAAAATTTCATATCTTGTCATAGTTATCAAAAATGAATCATTTATATGATAATTTAATGCCTGTGAGAAGTGGACAGCCACATAAACCAGTCAAAAACTAATTTAAATTTGAGTGCTTATGTCATTCAAAGTTTTACCCTAACACGAGAACACTTCAGTATAATTACTTGTTGCATTAATTACCGTGACTGTTGTCATTTGCCTTAATATTATTTGTCAAGCTTACTCCTTAATTTTTGAAGCAGTTTCATTAACGTTGACTTGTATTAATTTTACTGCAGGCAATCAACATAACAATTTTCCCATTTTTTATGAGCATATTTATCATTGTGTTATACGACAACACATACCCCTTCTACAATACATATGTATGGGCGTGACACAGAAATCAATTTTGCACGTAAGTGAAAAGGAAAATAAATTTTTAGTTCTTTAAAAAATTCACAAGTTTTATAGTATTTTTTAAATTTCACTACCAGAAAGAAAAATAAAGTAAAAATATAAAAAAAAACCTTTTGGTTAAAGTTTTGAGACCGAAAAGCAGTATTTACTGGAAGTCTACGCAGGAAATGTTTTGGAGTTAAAATATTATTAACATGCTAATTCAAAACAATAACAGAGCAGACCACCCCTGCCTTAAATATTTTATTTTCATCTATTAAACACATTCACCACAGCAAGCTACCGACTGCAAAATATCAAGAATAGAATACAAATGTTTATACACAGAAAAAAATGATTTTGATATTTGAATACGAAAATCGTTGATTCAATAAAAAAATCTTTCGAATTTTCTGTGATGACGATTTTTGCATTATTGATAAATAAAATTCTATGCACGCTTATTGAATATATTTTTTTTCAGTCAATAAAGAAATTTAATGAATCAAAGAAAAAAGTTGTTGACTGAAATTTTATTTTCAGTGATAATTGTTATTGTGTGTGTGTGTGTGTATGTGTGGACGAATGTCACATTTTTCAACCCCTTTTTGTTTGCTTTTGCTTGGCTGCTATTAAAACTAAATGTGTTTGGGATGAGTCGAACCGGCAATCTCTTGATTAATAAACTAACGTACTTACCACTCAGTTAAAGAGTAAGGGTCTTATGCAAAAAAACTTAATAAAGCTTTGCCAAGCAATGTTAAGTAAAGTTGTATTCTAAAAAAATTATTATATGAAAATTCTAAAGTAGGCACCCACGTTTGTTAAGACTACTTTAAGTTGATATTTCCAAAATGTGTATTTTGTACCTCAAATATTTTTACTAATATAGCACATACTGTTTCATGTTACATCTGAAAATGAAGCTAGAAGTGCCTGCTCTTATCTTAAATTTATTATTTCTGTCATGTAATGGGAAACATCACCAAATTATCCAACTGCTTCGAAATACATAGCAAAATCCATAAAAAAATATTAAAATAAATACAATTATACAAAAATGTTTTAGTGATGTACATACAATCAAAACAAATCGAAAAAAGCTGAATATTCAAATACTCGTTTCATTCGAATAAAACAAATTGTGATAATTTTTCACTTTTTTTTACTTTTACTTCATGGTTGTGCTTATCTGTTTTCCTATTAAGTCAGAAGCTCATTTTTTTAAATTAGGTTGCTTTACTTCAAGATAATAAAAATTTATTTAATAAAATAAAAAAAATATTTGAATACCCGAATGAAATTGTATTCAATTTTGTACATCATAAGCTGTGAAGTGGTTGTTGAACACGGTGGTGTTACCAGTATTTATTATTAAATCACAAAATATTTAAAGTTTTCTTTTGCATATGATTTTTTAATAAAGCTATGTTAGCCTTAAATGCTTATCAACTACTATGAACTTTAAAGCTAAAGTAAAATATTTTTTTGCATAAGGGGGTAAATCATTATTGAATAAGCAAATAATGAATAGAAGCAAAACATGATTTCTTATGTGCGCATTGTCTTGATATAATCTAAAAATAACTTTGTTGAGTAAAAAAAAAAAAACAAGCCACGACGTTTATCGGCTTCTTGTCCGAATTCACACGTCTACAACACCAACAATCAAAATAAACAACAACATCAGCACATGACCACGTTAAGACAACCAACAAGCAAGAAAAACACCAATACAAACAAATGAAATTAAATGATCCCTGCAGAAAGTGCGAATAGTGAAATTGTGGTGATTTACTAGTGACGTTGTCAGTAGCACTACTGACCATGTGTACCCTAGCCAATGGTATCATCTATT
The DNA here is from genome assembly GCA_949987645.1 of Tachina grossa. Lineage (NCBI taxonomy): Eukaryota > Metazoa > Arthropoda > Insecta > Diptera > Tachinidae > Tachina > Tachina grossa. The sequence goes on from OX465274.1 coordinate 183,908,986, forward strand.
GACATTTAACATTAGCTTGTCATTGAAAATCCACCACTAGACTATAGCACTACTGACTTAGTATTTCTTTCGGGACCACATGGAGACATTGGCACCAAAGATTCACTAGTAAATTTTAGGCGCTCTAGTCTACAATATCGATATATCCTCTCTCGTTGTCAATAGTAAACTTATAGTGATTTTCTAGTGACATTGTCAATAGTGCTACTGACTAGGTTTACCCCAGCCAATGCAAATGCCTATTGACAAATAACATTGTGTTGTCATTCAAAATCTATCGGTAGACTTTAGCACTATTGAGAAGGTAGTTCTTTTACGACCATATGGAGATATTTGAACCGAAGATTCACTCGTAGATTTTAGTGACCCTCGTTTACATATATTTATTTAATATTATTGCACAACATAATAAGAAAGAAAAACAAACTATTGACGCGTTCATTGACAATATCACCAGAAATACACTAGAACTGTGGTCTCTAACGTATCTCTACTCGCGCATAAAAGGAAAGTTGTCAACATTTTAACTAGTGCAATTGTCGCTGGAGAAAGAGTATAGACATAGAGACATATGGTTCTAGGTTGACCAGAGGGATATTTTAAAATGTGCGGAATTGATAAATACAATATTCAAGTTAATGACAAATATTATTGAAATTAAAAATTTTATTCAATAACATGGTTTTATTGAAAATAATTCTTGTCTATTTTTTTCTGTGTATGTGAGTGATTCTTTTGAAGATAGCAAGGCAACAGGGCGGCAGGTTGTTGTCTATGCTGATTTTGTTGTTGTAGTAAAATTAAACTAATTTCTATTTCTTTGGCTACAGTGAGAAAATTTAGTCTTGCCAGTATAATACAAAATGTTGAATGAATGATATTGTAGTTACAATTATTTCATATCATTTAACAGTAATCATATTCAAAAATTGATGTAAAGCATAAATTGATTAATTTTTATACTTTTACGTCGTATAAGTACATTTCGAAAGAGTAATTTAATTTTTATTAATGTGAAATATTTTAAAGTGGCAACACCGAACTATGCATTAAAACTTAAATGCTGCTAGCGGCATTTGAAGTCGTATGTTCGTGTAGCCTGCTGTGTTGAATGTGTTTAATGCATCAAATGGCGCCTGAAAATATAAGTTTTATGCACTGAAGAAGCTTTAATATCATTTTCTTTTCTTAATTTAAGGGCAAAATTGTCCACTATACATACATACATACATATGTATATTTAGAGCTATGCTCTTTATGCTATGTGATTTTCGTAACAAAAAAAAAAAAAAAAAAAAAAAAAAAAAAAAATACTTGTATAACAGTTATAAGTTTATTTTTGTTTTGATTTATTTATAATTACTTAAAACCAAGGTACGAAAATAAGCAACTCAAAATGTTTGATTTTGTTTTGTTTATGAGCTAAACGGAAACGTTTTCAAATATTTGCGCCGAATTTGACATGATGATTAATTTTTTTTTTTGCATTGTTATTTAACATATAAATTTTTTTTATATAGCTTATTAGCATAGCTCTAACTGGTTGTCCTAAGATACCTCTAATTTTTTTCCTTGAAAAGGAAAAATTTCTGTACTATTCTAATAAAAGAAAACTTCATACGTAGGACTAAAAAACAAAGACCCCTTATGAATGCTTTATTATTTTTATTGCTATTCTAATTTTGTTAAATGCTATAATAACAATTTTCCTGTAACTTAATATTTCTCATCATCTGGCAATTCAAAAAAAAAAAAAAAAAAATAGGAATCATAATTTAATATCATATTTCATTTAAATTTATTTTATTTTTTCGGTTGTGTGTAATACTTTTAACACAATTTGTCGACTCGATAACAACTCATGGTCAGTTAAAAATTAGAGAAATGTATGCGTTATTTATATACGAATATTGTTGATTGATAGTGTGAAGTAAATTGACCGAAAAAGAAAAACTTAAAAGAAAAATTAATTATAGTGGAAAAGGTGAAAATCTTATGTAATCGTACTTATGTATACACTTATTTGTGTGTGTGTCTCTGCGGTTTCTTTTTAAGACAAAAACTTTCCATTTCAAAAAGAATTTCAAGTGGAAAGAAACTAGTTGAAAATACATAAAGCCACATGATCGTCAAAAAAAGCTTAAGACACGAATTTAATTTTTTGACGAAAATCAATTATAGTGTTTTCACACTGACAAGGTTTTAATAAAAGTTGGTTTTAACGTTAAATTCAGTGGTGCCAAGTTGAAATGACCGACAGCAGCTGATAATGTTTATGCCAGTGAATAACAATAGATGGCGCTTGAAAGATTTTCAACTTAAAAATTTCAACAATAATCAAAATATTATGGGGTAAAAAAAGTTTTTTTTGGAAGGAAAACAAAGAAAATATTTTCATTGAACTCTGGAAATTGAAAACAGACAATATGACTGCCATTCATCTGCCTATAATAAAGGTTTATCTTAATATGCATTTGTGAATTTTTATATATAATAACTTTATTTCCAAGCACTTCTTCATTCTGTATAAGCAGTTCACACGCAAGAGGAAATACACACATTACTGCAGGAGATTTATTTTATTTTTGAGCAAAGTTATTAGACAGTCTGTGAGTTGAAACCTGAATTTAACAAACTTGCAGTATGAATGCAAAATCAGATGGTTATGCTTTTAACGTTAAAACCAGATTTTAACTTTCAGTGAGAAAACACTATTACGTGCGATTGTTAACAATCGATTTTCTTTGAAAAAATAAATTAAAAAATATGTCGCTTAAGATTTTTTTTGGATGTTATGTCACAATATACATAATGTCCTTAACTGTACTTAAAGGTAACAAATAAAATTAATTGAAAAATTAGAAGATGTGAAATGAATTTTATTATTAAAGAAGAAAAATTACACGATCTCAGAAATAAAAAATAATTAAAAATGAAGACATAACAATAGCTAATTCACAAATTTCAATAAAGTTTTTTCTTGGTGAGAACTGAAAGTTGTTTCTTTGTTTGACTGAGACTCTGTATCCAAGTCTACACACCCTTCATTTTTTATTAACTCTAACTTTCGAGATTTGCCGTTATCTTACAAAAGAGTGCAATTGCACGAATCAGATAACGCTCGTTTGCTCAAACAACGTCATAATTAAAAAAAATGGTTTTCCAGAGTAAAAAATTTCCAAACAAATGAAATTAAAAAATTTTCGGGAAATTTTTCACTTTTGCGGCTACCTAAGCGCTACCTAAACGGTATTAAGAATCATTCCTAGGAAATTCATATACTCTAAGAAGTTGTTTATTGAGATCTTAGGTACATTTTTGCTGTTGAATGTTTCCTTTAATTTTGAACGGTTTGCGAGATATGAACCGGAACAGGGGGAAAAAGATTAAAAAATCTAATTTTCTTTAAATTTTTACGATTCTGATGTTTAAGATGAAGTTTTTTTGATTTTTTATGTTAACAATTTTTGTTCTTTATGACAAGAGCTACAACTTTGCCTGAAAAAGTAAATCAAAATTCCGGACGGTTTGCAAGATATGGGCCTGAGAAAATATGTATTTTTTATTTATTCGAATAATTTTTTATCTTTCATGTAGACTCGAATAAAATCTTTATTACTTACTTAAAAAAAGTTTTTATTTTTTTTTAATATAGTTTTTATATTTAAGTGTTTTCTTTGAATACAATTTTCGACTCACCAGGTTCTCGAACCAAATCTTTATGTCAATAAAATATTTTTGTTAGCAATTTACTCCAGCCAATTCTTGTGTTATTTTTTGTTCATTATTTATTTAAATAAAAATTAAATATTAAATAAAACTCTTATTTTTTTACTAATTTTATGTATACTTGTTTTGTCATTGTTTCGAATAAAATATTTTAGTCGTCATAGATTTGCTTAAACATTTTGTATTTGTTATTTAGTTGAATAAAATATTTTATTCGTTAAGGAGTCCAATTAAATATTTATTATATTTTCTTTTCTGTAATAGCTATTTTGGGTCGTTATATATTCGAATAAAATTTATAATTTGAAGTTTATTCGAATAAAATTTTTTTATTTTTTATTCGCTTAGACAAGACTTTCTATTTTGTAAAATTTTTGTTTCGAATAAAAATTTTTCTTCCTATAAAAGGTTTAATTTCTATAAAATTGTTTATCTTTACTAACAGCATATTAGAATGAAAACATAAGTTTTTTTTCTAAAATTAAATGTGTTGTTTAGTAATTTGTTAATATTGATTTAATCAGCGAACCATCCTAATACATTCTTATTATTGTATCATAAAAATAATCGTATTCTTTGTTAGCAGAAGTGTGTTTTCGGCCGTGAATTCTTAGTTTTTTATTTGGACTCTATTCGATTAACAATGTTTGCTGGTTAATCGCCTAGATGACACCTTTCATTCGTAATTCACTGTGTAATTTTTTTTAATTTTTTTTAAGTTTAAAAATTTTTTAGAAAAAATATTTTACTCGAATAAATTATTTTATTCGAATAAATTTATTCGAGTAAAATTTTTTTTCATAAAAATTTCCAATACACTAATAATTCCAAAATTTTTATTTAACTTATTCCTTAAAATATATTTTTTATTACAAGTATATTTAAATCGATCGTTGAGGAATTTTCTGGATCCTCTGCATTGTTGCTAGCGCAGATCATGAGGGAACCTATACCCAAAAATTTTTTAGAAAAAAAAGAGATATTATCTTAAACTTACATTTAAACAAATGAGATGTTCAACAATATCAAAGTTGAATTTTATAGCAATAAAATTTTTAATTTTGCCTCTATTCGAATAAAACTTTTCGCTAGTTCTTTCTATTCGTTATTTACTTGGTGAATATTTTTTAATTGTTTTTTCTTTTATTAATTTCTTTTGGACTAAATATTTTATTCGAATAAATTATTATATTCGAATTAATTTATCCGAATAAATTTTTATTTTTTAACATTTATCTTAAAAATTTCTTATATCTAAAATTCATTTAAACAAATGAGAAGTTCAACTTATAACAAAGTTGATTTTTTTTGCTAATTCAATATTTTTTTTTATTTAAATAACATTTTAATTTTTGCTTATGCGCATAATAAAAAAACACGAATTTTTTCCATTGTAAGAAGTATGTTGTATTTTTTTTTTATTTGCGCAACAAATAACCCTGTTATTTATAAATAAGAGCGGCATAATAAAGTTTGTTTATAGTAAAAATGTTCATATATAATTCTCCTTACTTCAATAGTTACATAATTATAAGTATACTCGTATCATGTCTTGTTACACACATGTTGCTTTGCATATGCCAAATGCCAAATGATGCTAAACGAAACAATGTATTTGCTTTCCATTATTTTGAAAAACCCAGCTAAAAAAATATGTATGGAGCATATATGATATCCCATATATGGTTCGGATCCGAAAAATGAGGGTATATGGCCATATATGATTATATCTACAGTAGGCAAAGTTCATATTCATACTCTCTTGATTACAAAAGCGCACTACTGTGCAATAAATTAAATTACTAAAGTTACTTATTTTTAGATTTTGAAAAGGAAGGTTGTATTTAATGAAACATTTGTTTGGACAAATAATGAAAAATGAACTAAAAATCATTTCATTCATCATTTTAAGTCAAAGAGTGAATAAATAAATAATAAATAAAATAAATTCAGCAAAGTGCGACTCTGACTCGCGCACGAAGGGTTCCGTACAAACACTAGATATGTAATTTAATACAAACTTCATCCTATATAATATATAGTTTTGGCATTTTTTTTCGTTTTTGGGGTCTTTTCGGTTTTTTTGAGTTGGCGGTTCTTGCGTTTTTTAGGTTTTGGCGATTTTTTTAATTAATTTTTTAATTATTGTTCGAACTCCATTTGTTTCTATATTTGTGATTTGAACGGGCTAAGTTTCGTATCGCTTTTTAAGCCAAATTACATGTGATAATTATTAATGAACAAATAACACCAAAGTCTGTTGTAAATATTCTGACTAACAACACATAGTTGAACGGAACAGCCAGCCGTTTTCGAAGGCCACTAAACCTTCATCATCAGCGTTCTTTTGTGTTTGGTCCACTGTGTGTGGTGTCAGTAGATGTAGATTTCTGCTTTATATACTTAGCATTATTGCAAATGGAATGTGTGAATTGTTTTGATTCATCTTATTTCAATTTGCTGAAAGCTTTTTTGTAATGTAAGCTCAATTTTACCATCACTATATTTACAACCGTCTTACCATTGTCGTTTGTTCTTTACTAATTATGCACATGTTAGTTAATTTGCTTATTTTTGTTCTACTTAAGACAAACTTTTTTGGTTTTAAGTATATTTTTTATTTTTTAATTTTTGCCACAGGCCCATGGCTATTAATTTTAGTTAATGTTTTAATTATTATTCGAACTCCATTTGTTTCTATATATGTGATTTGAACGGGCTAAGGTTCGTATTGCTTTTTAAGCCAAATTACACGTGATAATTATTAATGAACAAATAACACCAAAGTCTGTTGTAAATATTCTGACTAACAACACATAGTTGAACGAGTTTAAGTTTTGGCTCTTTTTTTATTTTGACACTTTATTTTCTTGTTTTGGCGATTTTTTTCGGTTTTTTGTCGTTTTTTCATTTTGGCGATCTTTTTTTATTTTTGGCGATTTTTTTCATTTTTGATATTTTTTTTTTTATTTAAAATTTTTTTTAGTTTTGGTGGCATTTTCGCGTTTTTGCGATTTTTTTTCGATTTTTGGCGTTTTTTTTCATATGGCGATTTTATCGAATTTGGCGATTTATTTTAGAGTTAGAAATCTTTTTTTAATTTTGGCGATTTTTTTCGTTTTGGCGATTTTTTGTTAATTTTTTGCGATTTTTTTTTTTTTGGTTTGGCGATTTTATATTTTTCGGTTTTTTCAGTTTTAACGTTTTTAAAAATTTGAAGTGTTTGCCTCTTACGGTTTCCAAGATATAGCCAATTTTCAAAATTACATAGTCAAAATTGCATTAACTGATTGACCACCCTTTAATTTAAATTTTTTTAAATTTTAGTGTTAATTGTTGCAGTCCGTATAAAAATACACTAATTTTACAAATTTCAAGTTTCAATATACATACCATTGTATGTATATTTCACTAGGATTTTAACATTTTTCGTTGCTCGTGTTGGAACGCCCTTTAATTTTTAATTCTCATGTATTTGTTGTTGTAGCAGCCAAGCTTCTACATACTCTGTCCAAATTTCAGGTCCGTAGCTCTTACGGTTCCTGAGAAAATACCGTGTGACGGACAGACGGACAGCGTAGCGAAAACAATAGGGTTCCTTTTCACCTTTGGTGTACGGAACCCTAAAAAACACAAACTCATATTCGTACATAAAATTTAATTTAAGAAATCATATTAAAAACTAATGCAATTAATTATAAAAGGAAAAAAATCCGTCGTAATAATAGTTTTCAATATAATTTTTTGCAGTAATATGAACTTTGTTTCTTATCTAGAGAATTTTGTTATTTTCTATAAAATTAATGACTGGATTATCCTTTTGATTATTTGATATATTAAATGGGGCCACAATGTATCAAATCATACAAGAATGGTTTTTTTGTAACAAAAGTTTTTCTGTTTTAAATGTTGAGGGTACGCCTGTAAACTTTGCATACCGTATGTATTTTCTAATGGATTTCCAATTCACCAGTGATAAAATTCCAAGCTTTTTTGATTGCAAAAACGATCTTATGTGAGATATCATGTGTGCATACATTCTTATATGGCTCCATATATTAAATCTTATATCTATATATGGATCCACATATGAAGAACTTCACTATTAAATTTCCATATATGTATTCATGTATAATAATACGTTTCATATATTAGTCCATATATTAGTTTATATATAATAGTTTTGCCATGTATAATCCCATATATTTCCACACATGAATTCATACATACTCATATATAGTTATATACATCCATATATTAAAAATACATGGACCATATATAATTTTTTTAGCTGGGAATTTTGTATTTTTTAAACATCCTTGACATATCCATGTAAAGCATCATGTGCTTAAACCGACAGCCAATATGTGTATCATTTAATAGAAAAAATTAAATTGTATTTCTTGCAAAATGTGTCAAAAGCACTCACTTCCAGATATGAGTATGATTTATTATTGCCTTTTTTTAACTTTCGTAAAATTTTATATTTTTGCTAGTTTAATAATGAAAAAAAGTTCTTCAATATATAAAATATGTTTTTCAATCTTTCTTCTATAACAATTTGACGGGTTAATTTAATATAATATATGTGTTTATTTTTAAGTCTTGTATTTTTAAAAGCCATTAAAAAATAAACTTTGTTGCTCATTGCTGGCAAAAAAAAAAACCTTGAAATTTTCAGGCCAACCTTTTCACAGTATCCAAACCTCGTCGAACAAAGGAAATTATAAATTTGCCAAATAACGATTTCAAAAAAAAAAAAAAAAAATAAAATTATTTATTAAAAATCTTATTCTCCAAATTTGCCAACAATCCCTTCATTGAAAGTTTTCTTTAGATTGATTTATCATATTTTTCATATGTGCAAAAGCTTTTCAAAACTTTTCATTTTTGTTAAAGAAATCATTTTTTGAAATACATCTATAACACTTCTGTCCAGCCTTTATTACAGTTGTAAAATCAATTGGATAAATGTTTGGAAATTACAGTGGATTGAGTTTTTCTTTCATAAAAAGTCTGCACTTAAACAACACTTGTTTTTAGTTTAACTCAATATTTAACATTTTTTAAATTTGTAAGAAATACTTACACAAAGTTGGTTATACTAAGATCTTGTGGCGCATTTTCATTTTTTTAAGTGCTTCTCAATGTTTATAAGTATAAAAACTAAGATTGAAAATAATTTATATATAAGTTTAAACTTTTAAAATTTGCTTATTGCTACGCAACTGAAGCAATCAATTTCAGTTTTTTTTACAACTTAACCTACGCAAAACAAATTTTACAATAGCAACAACTTTTGCTATATGTAAACATAAAGTTTTTTTTTCACTACATCCCTTTTTATGCAATCAATGAGTTTTCCTTGATGAAAATTTCCCTACACTTCCAAAAAAAAAAAAAAGCGTAATCGATTCATGAGCAGAAATTTTCATGGAAAAAATTATATAAAACTCGGTAACAAGTAAGTAAAACAAATAAGAGTGCTGCATTCGTCGGTGCCGAAACTTATATACCCTTCACCTTCCATACGGAAAATATGCACACATATTAAGACATTAATTATTCTCTTATGTCATAAATGATAAGACATAAAATTGTCATTTCATAATATGTCATAACATGCTTTTTTTAACATTCATATATGTCAAGATATATTAAACAAGAGAATTTTTTATACATATGTACTCTTCAACGACGCACAGTGGAGTCAAATCCCCTTTTTCGCAAATTAATTCATATCTCCACAACTGCAATAGCAAGGGTAACTAAATTTGATGTGTATAACAATCAAATCGAAGTATGTACATGTTTCGAAAATATAAAGTCATTATTCTTTTTCTTGTTATTCTTATTTTATTCAAGCACAATCCTGATGAATTGTCAACTGCCATTGATAGAATACAAATTATACATAAATATATTATTTAGGAAGCCTTGGAAAGTTAGATAATGTCACATGCGTTATTTTTTAATCGTTATTATACATAAATACAACCACGATCACGCGTGACTCATGCGTGACTTTTTTCTTTTTAGAATATAAAATCTAATCAAAATAAAAAACTTCTTTTTCTTAATTAATTCTATATAACAAAAAAGTGTAAGCTTTCCAACCCGAATTTTCTTTGCCATTTTATTATATTTATATTTCTAAAATACATATAAAATATGTATGTGTAAATTAAAAGAATAAAAACACTGGCTAAAAACTAGTTTTACTAGTTAGTTACTTTTAAATACCATAAAAACCTTTAAGTTTTCCAACCCTGCAACCATCTTTGGCATTTTTTTTATTTCCTATATATATGTTTTTTATATATATAAAAAGTTTAATTAACAAAAAAAAAACTTACTTTCATATACAGACCAAAAAAAGTTCAAACTTTACAACCGTGAAACTGTCGCTTTGATTTTAATGACTTCTAATATCAATCTATTACTAAAATATAAAATATGCGTAAATAATAGAAATAAAAAAAACTATTTATTAGCTAATTGCTTTTAAGTGCCATAAAAGCGTTTCAAATAAAATAAATAAAAAAACTAGTTTTTACAATAAAAATCTTAAATTTTCCAACCCTGCAACCATCGTTTGCATTTATTTTCTACACCTATGTTTTTTTTCTAAGATATATAATAAGTTTAGTTAAAAAAAAAATGGTTTTAACTAATAAACAAAACAAAAAAAGTTAAAACTTTCCAGCTCTGGAATCGTGTTTTTGATTTTTAAGATCAGTATCAATCTTTATTTAAAATATGTGTAAATAAAACATAAAAAACAAGTTTTTAGCTAGTTACTTTTAAATGCCTTAAAAACGTTTCAATTTTCCAACCCTGTAACCAGATTTTGAATTGTTTTATATTTTCAATAACTATGTTTTTTTTTCTAAAATATATAATTAGTTTAATTAACAAAAAAAAAATGGTTTTAGCTACTTACTTTCATATAAATACCAAATAAAGTTCAAACTTTCCAACCCTGAAAACATCATTTAAATTTTTATGATTTCCAATACCTATCTATTTCTAAAATGTAAGATTGTGTAAATAAAAAAAATAAAAAAAATAGTTTTTAGCTAGTTACCTTTAAGTACAATAAAAATCTTAAATTTTCCAACCCTGCAACCATCGTTTGCATTTATTTTCTACACCTTTGTTTTTTTTTCTAAAATATATAATAATTTTAGTTAAAAAAAATGGTTTTAACTACTTACTTTCATATAAATACCAAAAAAAAAAGTTCAAACTTTCCAGCCCTGGAATCGTGTTTTTGATTTTTAAGATCAATACCAATCTTTATTTAAAATATGTGTAAATAAAACATAAAAAACAAGTTTTTAGCTAGTTACTTTTAAATGCCTTAAAAACGTTTCAATTTTCCAACCCTGCAACCATCTTTTGCATTTGTTTTTGTTTTTCAATACCAATGCTTTTTTTTAAATATATAATGAGTTTAATTAACCAAAACATTAATTAGTTTTAGCTAGTTATTTTCATATACTCAACAAAAAAAAAGACCAAACTTTCCAGCCCTGGAACTTTGTTTCTGAATTTTTTTCACTATCAACGTGTTTAGGACCAATTCTCTTGAATGAGTTCAATATCAAATTCTCTAGCTCCTCAGGGAGCTTTAACAGACCGATTTCACGTAAAAATAGACGGATAGCCGGAAATCGTTTATTCGATTTCTCTCTTCACAAGGACCCGGAATATATCACTGATTCATTCAAATAACGACATTATTAAAAAAAAAACAGAGGTGTTTAAGGACATCCGGATGTAGTCATGCTGCTTAGATATATAAAACAAACTTAATTTGTTAAATAACAATACAATAAAATTATTTAATATGATGATGATTTCAAATTCGCCGCTAATATTTCAAAACGTTTCCATTTATTTCCCATTTTCTTTTCTAGCGGCGTACATTAATTAAATTTATGTATTGTTTGTGACCGGTGGCGGCTATTAGCCGGCTTACAGCCGATCAGTTGTGTTCTCTGGTTTGTACTCATACGCAAAAAATAATACAAAAACAAATTGAGCAATACTTATCATGGTTTTTGTTTTGTTTCTGTTTCACTCACTTAAAAGTACGAAACCAAGGCGCATTTATTAGGTGGCAGCATTACACCAGGTGACTAATTTTATTATCAGTGATGCCAACTTTTTTGGCTCTAAGAGCACATCAGAATTTAAAAAGAGCACTAAAAAGCGTAATTTTGAGATCTAAAAAGCGTAAAAAGCACTAACGTGAAAAACGAGTGCAATTTAACAATGTTTTCTAAGCTATTCTCTATTTCGGCAATATTATCAACATCTTTAATGAAATATATCAGACGAAAAGGTATGATTTACTCTAAAAAATATATACGCAAAGTTTTTATTAAGGTAATTTTAAAAAATACACAAATTTCTTAAAGGCACTACCTAGTGCTTTTCCTTAGTTTGGCACTATCGCTCAAAATTTGGCGTTTTGAACTTTCAAAAAGCACTAAAAATAGTGCCAAAAGCACTAAATTGGCATCGCTGGTCATTATACCAATCTAAATGTCAAATTTGGATTGTCTAGGCTTAAGCCTAAAAGCATGCTTTTGTTTTGGGTGTATATAAACACCTTTCGAATATTCAGTTTTGTATGGTGTTTGACATTTCATATAAGAAACATGCAATCTGACGACGCTACCCTGTTTTGAAAAGTATGAAGGTAATTTATACCAACAAAGTACATGTGGTTGTTGCTGTTGTAATATTTGTTGTAGAATCGCGGGTACTTGATTGATGTGCCTTGTACGAAACAAAACAAAATCAAACATATAATTTTGTTTATTTTCGTACTCTGATATTAAGCGCAAAGAAATCAAAACAAAAATTAATTTATAACTGTAATAATGTCATTAATTTTTGTTACGAAAATCACTTTCTAACTCCTATATCGCGCCATAAATAGCATAGCTATAAAAATCAGTTTACAAACAAATTAATGGAAAATGAAAACGTTATGTTTCCCTCAAGCGTTGAGTAAACAAGATATTTATATGCAATTTTTACACAATATGAAGAACGATGTGAGTGTTTATTCTGCAGCATTAACTCAAAAATCAAATTTTTTTGAGTTATGACGTTGTTTGAGTAAATGGGGTGGCTGATTAAAATTGCGAATATTTACCAAATTATTGCTGAAAAAGTGCATATGTTTGTGTCTGTGATTTTGAAATGGTATATTGCTGTCTAATTAATAAAAAACTCTGTGTTTGTATGCGTATGTAGTAAACATGTACATGGAGGGAGAACTGTAGCCTTTAATGACTTCTATATGTGTAGCATATTTTTAGGGTTTAAAATGAAAAATTTTCTGAAAATATTTGATTTCGCTGAAATTATGTTTATTTGAAATTTTATATTATTCATTTTTTTTAAAAATATTAATTCCAACGAATTGTTATGTTTACTTATGCTCTTATTATTTCTTTGGAATATCAAATAAAATATATGTAATTGCTTGTATATTTAAGTGTTTAAATATGATTAAGATTAATATGCAATTAGTGAGCAAATATATACTCAGTAAGTCCTCGTCCAGACTTGCAATTTTTGTTGCTGCAATTTCCTAAAATTCTGCTCTCAAATTGCATAAGTGTCCACATTACGAAGTTATAATATTGCAATTATGTATTAAAAAAAATTAAAACACCACAAATTTGCTTGAAAAATTAACAATTATATTTACTTTTTGTTATATATTTTTTATTTTTCATACAACTGAAGAAATAAAATTATAAAAAACGTCAAATACAAACTAACAACTTGAAATTAATAATTACGAATTTCAATTCAAAAGAGAATTGCCGAGCACATGAAACTGTGTACCCCTCCCCAATCTTCTCACCTCTCTCACCAATAAACTCATGAATTGCTGCAACGAAAATTGCAAGTATGGACAGGGACTAAGTATAAATAATTACTAGTTATTACTTTTCATTTTATTTAAACACTTAAATACACAAGCAATTATAAATATTTTGTTCAAGGGAAAATTAAAAAAAACACAACGTAAATATATTTTGTTTATAAAAAATAAATATATTTTATTAAGTTGAGTTAAGCTTCATGGTTTTGTTAAAAGCTTTGTTATTACTATCTTTTCAACACTTTTGCCTTATTAAACGTTTAATTGTAGTAAAACACTTTTACTTTTTATATTTTTATTTTGTTTGTTTGCAAAGTTAGTTAGTTAGTCTATGGGCTATTAATATGAAAATTAAGTGAGAAATGGCTTTTAGTTTAAGTTTTAGATGCTGGATTTAGTTAATTAGTCGTATGTGTGTTTTTAATTAAAAATGTTAATAGTGGTACACTGGGCTTGAAGAAAAGGTTTGCCAGCAATTAAGAGGCGGATGTAGCGGTTGATGACTATTTAACCCTGGAGCTGGAAGATTTTTCTTATAAACAGGATATCGAAGCTTTTGAATATATCTGAGAGAAGTGTTTTGAGCTTAAGGAATATTATTTTTAAGGAAAGTTTTCCCAATTTTGTAGTGTTTTCTTTGTTAGTTCAGGTAATTTTTGGCACCGTCCTGGTACGCGCATTGATTCGAATAAGGAATTTTATGAGAGCGAAAAGGAGTATTCTAAGGCCCAATAATCGACTTCTCAATTAAGTGTCATTTAGCTAATAGCCACTTAATTTTAAGTTGCACTTAATTGCAGTTTCATTTTTTCAGTCGTAAAATTATATGATCACTTAAATACTATGAAAGTGTGGTAGCACTGTGAAATTTTGATAGTTCTAAAAGAAAACAGATGTTTAATGTAAATAAAAAAGTTAGGTTATCAACATGTAGAAAATTAAAATTGCATTAAAAAAAACACTTTTTATGAAACCAAAAGAGCATCAGAACGCATTTTTCTATTTATTTATTCCATGATATGATACTATGCATTGTATATGTTATAATTTATGAAAATTAAACGAAATTCTTATTAATACGATGTTTATGTACACGTTTTCAATAAACACACACAAGCACAATAACATATGGTATGCTCGTAAGACTTAAGTGTGATTTAAAAAGACAAGGTTGGGCATTTAAATGGCTCTCAACTTTATACTGAAAAAATGAATTCGGTACTTAAGAGGCACCTAAAGATAAATGACACATAATTGAGAGGTCAGTTATGGGGCCTAAGTATTATTACTATTATTCATGTATTTAATCTACAAAATAAATTCTAAGACTTAATATAGATGGGCATTGGCTGCTTTGGCCATCAGCCCTTATTATAAGTAATTTTAAATCAAGTGCTTATATAAGTATTTAGCTCGAAACCAGTAAATTTGTGTAAACGTTTCTAATTTTCAATTCTAGTAGCTTCTTTTATGCAGTTCGTAGTCGTACATTTAAATGCCAATAACTCACGTGTTTGTTTGTTAAGGAAAGGAAAACTTTTTGTTTAGTATGCACCAGTGATGGCAAATGTGGCACAATTGTGACATTTTCGGCACTATTGGATGTTAGTTGGCACTGTGGCACTATCTCTCCTTTTCTGGCACTTCTTTGTCATTCGAGAAATAACCGTCATAAAAGCTTAAGCGGCATATTTTTTAACTTTGTTTTTTTAAGAAAGTCGATTATCTGCGATTTTACGCAGCAAAAAATTAACAAACAAATCATTAGTTACAGCATGATGAAATCAGCTCCAAATAGTTCTATTTCCGATGAAACATCAATAAATATAATAAATAAATAATAAAAAATATATATATTTAAGAAGTTGAACGTGAATCAACGAAAAAGAAAGCGGCTTATGAAGGTGAAATGATTGTGTCCAATTTCTAATGAAAACACGAGACCTTTGTTTTAAAATTCAGTTTATTTCAATATTCGGAGAAATATTTTATTAATTGTAATGGTTTTATATATTTAGAGTATTATTAGTTATTTTAATTGAAAATAAAAGTAATTTTAGGAAAATTGAATGTTGTTTAAAATTTTAGACAACTTTAATTTAGTTTTCGACTTTAATTTAGTTTTCAACTTTAAGCAACTTTCTTACAACACGTACAATTCAACTTTTTAATAAACGACTTTTTTCACCGACTGAATATTGAATTCTCCGCTTGATAATTTTTCTTTTGCCTGTCGCTTTCAAGGTATGGTGAATATTAGAGTCTTAACCCATTGAGACCCTGACATAAATATGGTTACCGGCTAGTGCGGTTTCAACGATATTTAAGAATATTGATTAGTGATACATTTGTACTGAAAATAATAGAAAAAGAGGAAATTTCCAGTCACTAATTTCTGAGTATTTTACTTCGTTGTAACTTACTTATTACAAATAGTGTCTGTTTTTAATAAAAAAAAAAATTATCATTTAAAGATCATAATATACTAAACACTATTAGACAACATTTAAATTACCTATATAAAAATTGGTTTGGCACTATTCAAGTGATTTTGGCACTATTTGGAAACAGATTTGGCACGCAATCAAGATTTTCAATTCCCATCACTGGTATGCACAGGCAAGAATGAATCTCTTTTATTGCTTGCAGTATTTTTAGGGAGCGTTCACTGAACTTGATTTCTCTCTTTCTTTAAATATGCTTTATGGGGTGAACAACTTTTCTGCGATGACATGATTTAAGTGTTAGATAAGTGTAAGTCCATAAATCACGTCAGCACTTTTGAACTCCTGCAATGCAAGTGATTTGCATAAAATAATTTTATAATATAATTGTGAAAGACTTGCAAAGAAAATGTGTTAATGTGGAATTTGACACTTGAAGTGTGATTGAGTACAAGTTCCTGGCCATAAATGCCAACCACTTCTGAATTTGTTTTAAATATAATATTTGTGGGAGCCTAACTGTTATAAAATTTATTATGAAAGTGAGAAGATAATAGTTATATTCTGATTTTAATTTTTTTTGGGCAGAAATATAAATCAGAAATTTTTATTTTTCAAGCATGTTTTGATTTAGCACATCTAGATGTATTTCGTTCCTGCTCAAGCAACTGAGCAGTATATTTCTATTACAATCCAACAAAAGCTTAAAAAACCGCAATATTTATACATAAACTCTCAACAAATTATTGAAAATTACAAAACTACAATCATAGTGGGTAGGCTAACTGCAAGTTGACAGACGAAAAGTATAACTTCTCGTCTTCTGTATACTGGCACAGTAAGCAACGTTTTCAAAATAGGCAACACATGCTGAATAATATTATTTGTGGTTTTCGAAAAAGTTTCTTAACCTGCTATGATTGTAGTTTTGTAATTCTCCATAATTTATTGAGAATTCATCTAGAGCTCTTTTAAATTATGGTTCAACTATACGCATCAGTTGCTTAAGCAGCAACGAAATGCATCTACATGTTTCTAACCAACAAAAAAATAATTTTTTTTTAAAGAAATAAGTCGTAAAAAAATAAAATAGCTCCCAAATTATTTCGTTGTTAAAACCTAAATATTAATTTCTAGAAGTACGACAGACATATCGTTCCATAATCGCCAAAACAAGCTTAAGCGACATAATTTTCGAACTTCATTTTTTAACCAAAACCGACTGTTTGCCATCGTAAATAGACAATTTTCCTATAAAAAAAACCAAGTCCAAAAAAATGTGTCGCTTAAGCTATTTTGCAGGTTATGGCTCGATATGTAATTTCCAAATAAAATGAAATAAAATATGGTTAAATTTTAAGGGCCGATGTTGAATGTGAAAAATTTGAACCATTGGAAAGATACACAATCAAGCAACGCATTAAAGTTATTCAGGCTTATTATGGAAATGGGCGTTCAAATCAAAATGATTATCGTATACTTCGTGATTCTTTCAGTCAGCACAATCGACCAAATGTGCGTACAATCCTAAAAATTGTGCAAAAATTTGAGCAAACCGGGTCTGTAGCAAATTCAAAAACACCAGTGCATGCTCGTACAGCTCGTACTGCAGAAAATATTGCTGCTGTTTGCCATAGTGTGGCTGAAGAGCCGTCCACCTCAACTCGTCGTCGTGCCCAACAATTGCACCTCTCACGCTCGTCGTTGATGAATATTATGTATAAAGACTGGCAACTACACGCTTACAAGGTGCAATTGACTCAAGAACTAAAGCCTCTTGACCATTCCAAACGTCGCCAATGCTCGGAATGGTGGCAAGAAATGGCAAAAGTGGATGATCAATTTTCAAAGAAAATCATCTTCAGTGATGAGGCACATTTTCACCTCTGGGGATTCGTCAATGAGCAGAATTGGCGCGTTTGGGCGAATGTCTATCCAAGAGTGATTGTCGAAAAATAAATGCACCCACAAAGAGTGACTGTTTGGTGCGGTTTATGGGCTGGCGGCATCATCGGGCCGTATTTTTTCCAAACTAAGGCCGGTAAGGCAGTTACTGAGAATGGTGATCACTATCTTGAGATTGTAATGAACTTTGTATGGCCCGAATTGGCAGATATGGATGTGGACGATATGTGGTTTCAACAGGACGGTGCCACTTGCCACACAGCTAACGAAACAATTTTTCGTTTGCTCGACAAATTCAATGGCCGTGTTATCTCACGTGGTGGCGTTGTCAATTGGCCGCCAAGATCATGTGAGTTGACACCGTTGGACTCCTTTCTTTAGGATTATTTGATAAAAAGGTGCACGTCGATAAGCCAGCAACAATTTAGGAGCTAAAGGATGAGATAATTCGTCACATTAACTGCATAGAACCTCAATTATGCCTCAGCGTCACCGAAAATTTGAACCATTGGATAGAGGTTCGCTATTTGGCCGATATTTTCTTCCATACATAATTGAACCATACCATACTATCATAATAGATAAATTACCATAATTTCCTAAATAATTTGTGTTGCATTCAACTTCAACATCGGTTCTTAAAATTTAACTACCCTTTACATACATGTCAAATTTCTCCGCCAATGAAATAACTAAAAAAAAATTTTTTGAGTTGGAATTTAATTTTCAGTTTATTTGATGCAATAAAAAAATAGGCGAAATTATTTCCAAAAAAAAAAAATTAAATAATTCTCAAATTCTTTTTTCAAAGAAATTTTAAAAATTAATTTTTGTTGGACTTTGCTCATTTTCATTCATTAATTCATTTCCTTTGACGAAATGAAAAAGGTGCAATAAGGAATTAAAATACTTAAAAAAAATAAAAAATAAAAAAAAAAGGTTGAAATAATTTTTTTTTCAAAATGAATGCAAATTTTTGGTGAGTAATTTAGTTTAATTTGAAATTTTTTATTGATTTTTTTCATATTTAGGTGAGTATGAACGTAAGCGTTTATCACTTTGAGTAAAAAATTACTGAGGATTCCATCCATTACAATTATAATATTTTATATACATCTAGCTGAGTCTAGTAAACTGTCTCTTACCCTCAATTAATTTATTTTTTTATCCTATATATGCTTTAAATTTCATCAAAATTGGTTTGATATTTTCGGAGATGTAGTTATTTTTCCTACGAATCCCTCTTCGGTATTGGTGGCGAAATGAAAGGATAACAGCTTTCTTTAAACGGATTTATTTTACTTTTAAATACGGAAAGTATTGCTTTAATGGATCTCTCCTAAAACGTTAATTAGTATTTTCTGATTATAGGTGGCTTATCGCACCCAGACCCTATAATTCTCCCTGTGCACCACTCTTCGTTCTTGGAGGCGAACTGAAAGGAGAACGTCAAAACGGCTTTATTTTTCTTTTAAGTACGGAAAGTATTGCTTTATTGGAACTCATCTAACATGTTAAATAATACTTTCTGATTATAGGAGGCTTACAGCACTTTAGTAAAACCTTATATAAAATTTTAAAATCGCCTGTGCAGTTCCGGAGATTACCTCTTATAAATATATAAATATACAAATGTTATAATGTTAGTATAGATAAGTTAGAAAATTTCAATCTTTATTGCATAAAATAAAACTCTAGATTGCATCTCTTCCATTATTGATCATATTAAAACCAAAAGTTTTTCTTCAATATATTTGTATATGTGTAGTTTTTGAGCTCAAATATTTTGTCAAAACCAACAAGCATCATTATCTTGTCAATTTTCAACAGCTAAATACTTTATTTTTCGAGTTTCTTTTCGACAACAACAAAAGCATTAACTATTTGCCCACTTCAATGCTATTTGCTTGTGAACAGCAACTCACTTTCACTTTTTATTTTGTGTGTGCAGAATCTAAAAAAAAGATACCAAAAAAATACTCGTATCAACATTTTTACTTGTACATATCTAACCTTTTTGTAATTGTTATTTTTCTTTTATACGATAAAAATGAACAACACAACAACATTCAATTGTTGTCTATTATTGCTCTTGTGATGGTTTTTAAACCGCAAAAAAAAAATTCAGTAAAGAGCCTTGGAAGTCTATGGGTTTTTTTTTATATATTTTCTATTTTTTCCCTTGAGCCAATGTTTGGTTTAAAGTTCATTACCATGGCCGTTGGTGTTTGTTTCTACATTGTTGTTACAAAATATTTGCTTCCAGTTTTGTTATTTTTTTTTTCTTCTTTAAACAAAGTTACAAAAAGTGTTATTTTATTTATTGTTTGTTTGTATTAAAGAAAAGGAAAAATTGCCAATGTAGTTATAGATTATCGTATAATTCTACTAAGCGGTTGATGGCTTTTGACCTAGCATGTGAACTCTTATAAAATTGGAGAGCCCCTATTATACAATCACTCGATGTAGTCAATAAAAATGTCTGGTTGCTGGGAAAGAAGTGTTGCTAGGACGTACAGAGAAAAATTAAGTCAAATGACTTACTGCCATATTCTAAAAGTATTAATTTTTATTTCAAGAAAGCTTTCGTCAATAGGTTTGTTCATTTACTAAAAGTTGTTACGAATTTGTAACAATTGTTACTGCAAAGTATTTATTAACTCAAAAAGTTTTCAAGGAGAGGGCATTATGTAGTTGTTTATTTAGTTACTGTAAATGAGAGATGGTAAAATTGAGCTTTCATTAGAAAAAAAAAACTTGCAGCAAATTGTCATACGATGAATCAAAACAATTCACATGCTCCATTTTAACTGAAGAAATATGCACATAAATCTGAAATTTGTCTCAAATGACACCACACACAATGAACCAAACACAAGAAAGCTGATAATGAAGGTGTGTGAAGGCGGCCTTGGAAAACAGCATGTTGCTCCGTTCTGCCTAGTGTTTGTCTGTATATTTACAATTAACTTTACTGTTGTTTGTTTATTTAAAAACTTTCACATGTAATTTATCTTGCTAAAGATATAAAATAAATAAAAAATATTTTTAATCAATTTAAAATAAATTCAGTAAAGTGCGACTTTGACTCGCCCATGACCGCACGGACTCTACATATCGTAAACTTAATATAGAAAGACCCTCCTAACTCATTATTTTTATGAAATCGAGTTAATTGTATATTTCGATAGAAGAACATTTAATCCATCGAAAAGTGCAAAAATCTCGATTAAAAAAAATAATGAGTTAGAGCTTTTCTATATTAAGGTAACGATATGTAATACTATACCAACTTTACACTATACAATCGAATATATTACCCGATATAGAATAAAAAAAAGCCATGTGAGTCCGATCACAGAGGAGATGTGTAAGCATCTAGTATTTTTTTTAATGCATGTTTTTTATTTATTGTATCTTCATATATGAACTAACAATAAGTATTCAAATCTTAAATCTAAAATCATCTAGTTATGGAAAAAATTTTTAAAGTTGGAAGTACTTATGCTTTTAGAATATTTTTTTAAATTAATCAATTAAAAGTATCAAAACTTTTAATATTGTAAATACATTGGAATTTGCTGGTTTTTGTTTGTTTTATTTAACTTATTTAGTTAGTTAATGGGCACTTTGAAACTTTTGTATGAAAAACATTTAGCCACTTGGTAGAATTTCATTATGAATATGCGCATTACTGATTACTGAAAATTCAATGCACATCATTATGTAATAAATCATTTAGGCACTTTATAAAAATTGCAGAAAAAAATTTTAGTAATCAGTAAAAAATTCACTGGTTAAAATTTTATTATTAATTTGGGATTATTAGTGCGTTTAAAAATTTTAAACTTAAATTGTAACAATTCCCATAATAAACACTAAAAATTTTTTTATTATTTTTACTGAAATTTTAGTGGTACTGCAGTGCTCATCTATGGTAAATGCCTTTACTTTTACTTTTTAATTTTTAATTTCTGCTGTTCATCGTTTAGTTGCTGCAGTTCTTGTTGTTGTGTACGCATTGCAATTAAAATAAATTCAGTAAAGTGTGACTTTGACTCGTTCACGAAGGGTTCCGTACATTCGGTTTTGAGCATTTTTTTTTTGATGTGGCTTTTTTCCTCTTTTAAGTTTTTTCAGTTTAAACGATTTTTTCAGTTTTGTCGCTTTTTTCTCGTTTTGGCGATTTTTTTCCTTTTGGGGGTTTATTTTTTAATTTTCGCAACTTTTTTCATTTTGGCGATTTTTTTCGGTTTTTAAGGTTTTTTATTTAGGCGATTTTTTTATTTTGGCGATTTTTTTTTCCTTTTGGTGATTTTCTTCTGTTTTTGGGTTTTTTTCATTTTCGTGATTTTTTCATTTTGGCTATTTTTCCGGCTTTTCGCGATTAATTTTAGTGTTAGAAATTTTTTTTATTTGGGCTTTTTTCGTTTTGGCGATTTTTTTTGTTTTTAGCGATTTTTTTAAATTTGGCGATTTTATAATTTTTTGATTTTTTTAGTTTTACCGTTTTTGAAAATTTCAAGAGCTTTGCTCTTACGGTTTCCAAGATACAGCAAGTTGTCAAAATTACAAAGTCAAAATTGCATTAACTGATGGAACACCCTTTAATTTTAATTTTTTAAATTTAGTGTTAATTGTTGTAGTCTGTATAAAAATACACTAATTTTACAAATTTCAAGTTTCAGTATACATATGTTCATACAATTGTATGTATATTACATGGGATTTTAACATTTTTCGTTGCTCGTTTTGTAACACCCTGTAATTTTTAACTCTCATGTATTTGTTGTTGTAGCGGCCAAATGTCTACAGTGTAGACTCTACACACTGTGTCCAAATTTCAGGTCCGTAGCTCTTACGGTTCTCGAGAAAATACCCTGTGACAGAATTGCTGAAAAATATAAAATAAATATAAAGTTGGTCACGTGCGACATTGTAAGTGTAAAATTAAAAAAAGTTTTTAACACAAAATTTTTCTTACATACTTTTAAATTCCTTAAATATATATATGTATTTAAGCAGACACAAAAAAAATAAATAAAAAAAACGGTGGAATGAAAAATTATGAAACATGAAATTATATAACAAAATTATAAATTAGAAAAAAAAAATAAGAAAATAGTGCGGACTGCTAGAAAAAATTAAAATGAGTTGGCTGAAAAAAAAACTAAATACCTGACAGACCTCTTAATGCGAATCGAAAGCAATTGCTTTCGAATTGTAATACTAATAACCAGGGACAGGGGTTTCATGCAAATGCATATTTTTTACCTGAAACCTGATAATGGCAAGAACGAAATATCTTTACGAAACATTTAATTTGTGTGAAAAGGGCATCGATTTGTTAGTGCATATTTTTGCATATTTTGCTGAAAATTCATATTTTTGCATAATTTGGTCATAAATGCATATTTTTGTCTCATATTTTGGTATAATTACAAGTTTTGTGTCATATCTAGTAAAAAATTCAAATTTCAAAATTTGTTATTAATGACTAATTATTAATGCAAGACTGTTTTTTTTTGACAAATTATTTCGCTTGCATCAAATATCAAAATTTAATAAAAATTGTCATTTGGTGATTTCAAGAGAACATTTTCTGCTAATAAAGCCGAAAGGAGTGAAACAATTCTGCGGGAAACTTGATATTGTTTTTAAAAATGCCAAATAAATCTAGTAGTTAGTATTCAATTCATTGTAATAGTTGCATTAAATAAATATGTATAGGTATACAACATTATATAAAAATAATTATTTAAATTTGAGCCGATTACATTTACAGACGTTACAATGCCTTTTTCAATGCCAAAAATTCTTCTAGGAACAAATTGATAGAACTTCGCGTTCAAAAATTTTTAAATTAAAATAAATAAATAACACTTTTCTTTTTCAATTAACGTATCGCTCCTTTACTGCAATATAAAAATATCTCGAAAAATGCGTATTTAGAGTAAATAATGCAGAAAAAAATCTTAATATAATTTTTAATCTTGTATACAAATTTAATATAAAAGGCTGGTATACGCAAATCTTGAGAAAATAAAATATTTTTATATCTTTAATTAGTTGTATGTAAATTTAAAAATGTTATTTTGAACAAAAATTTTTTAAAATATGCGCATATATAATTGTTTTTAGTGCATATTTTTTCGTTTTTAATGTCATATTTTACGCGCCTAAAATACCTTTTTTAAATGCATGAAGTCCTTGTCCCTGCTAATAACATACAAATTCCAAAGCATTTTTTTTTCGTTTTGAAATACATAGTAGACCTCCTGAGCAGAAAAGGCGACATGATTGCAGACGGAAAAGACATAAGACCTGTTCAAAAAGGTATTATTGCGCTGCAAATAGAAATTTAAGGACACTTTATAAAATGCAAAGGTAAGCGTTAAGCAATTTTATATGGAAAAATTTGAAAATACAAAAACAAAATATATACAATATCTGTTAACGCTAAGCATTGCGTTTTAAAAAATGAGGCCCCAAATGTCCTAAGTTGATTCGCAGAATTACAAACAGAAAAACTTCGACTTAAAATATACTTAAAAAAGGTTAACTTAATTTTTTTCGGCAAGAATTTCATGTTAATTCAACATGATATGCAGTAATCTGCAAAGAAAGTTTTTACTCTTGAAATAATTTTATTTCATAATGATTTAACACTCCCCCCTTACTGTTAAATCAAATTGAAGAATCGTATTAAACGAAAATTATTTCAAGCTAAAAGAACGTAAATTTAAAACAAAAATAACACGAAAGATCACATTGAATTAAAGTGATTTCATGTTGAAACAACATGAATTTAATTAAATGTAGATATTGTATGTTATTGTTTATTTAACTTAGGTGTGTATATTGGCACAGGCATTAGAAAAATTATTGTATGTAAAGGGTGATTTGTTAGCAAGTTTCTTTTTAGCAACTCAGTTGTTTTCATGAATCATGTTACTGTTAAACATGTTCAGTTTGGTCTCTAATTTAACCATGACTCGACTAAAAAATTAACAACTCTGGCATATTGTTAAGATTTATTATCAAAATTCATGATTCGGCTAAAAAATAATGCATCCGTACGCTTCTTTCATCTTATGATCAGTTTGGAGGACCTTTTAAGTCAGCTATTAGGACTAAATGGCTTAATTTAGCTTATACTTTGGTATATTTCAACTTGAATGTACTATTTATAGTGTGTATAATGATGTTTGCTTAATAAAATAAATGTTAACAAGAAATTTTCGTATTTAACTGAAAAAGGAATAAATTTCTAAAAATCGACTTGAATGCTTAAAAGTGCTCTCCTGGCTTAAGATAAACACTAAAATTAAAAAAAAAAAATATATGTATATATATATAATTATATTTATATATATATATATATATATATATATATATATATATATATATATATATATATATATATATATATATATATATATATATATATATATATATATATATATATATATGTATATATATATATCAAAATTAAAGGGGTTTCTATTCCGTCAGAGGCAAACTCTTGAAAATTTCAAAAACGCTGAAACTAAAAAATCCCAGAATTATAAAATCGCCAAACCGAAAAAAAATCGCCGAAACGAAAAAAAACGCCGAACTAAAAAAAATCTCTAAAACTAAAATAAATCGCCAAAAACCGAAAAAATCGCCAAAATGAAAGAATCGCCAATATGAAAAAAATCTCCAAAATGAAAAAAATCGCAAAAAAACCGAAAAAAATCTCCAAAACGAAAACAAGTGCCAAACAAAATAAAATCTTTAAAACTTAAATAAATCGCCTAAAACCGAAGATATGGCCAAAATGAAAAAATCGCCAAAATGAAAAAAATCACCAAAATGAATAAAATCGCAAAAAAAACCGAAAAAAATCGCCAAAACGAAAAAAAGCGCCGAACTAAAAAAAATCTCTAGAACTAAAATAAATCGCCAAAAACCGAAGAAATCGCCAAAATGAAAAAATCGCCAAAATGAAAAAATCTCCAAAATGAAAACAAGTGCCAAACAAAATAAAATCTTTAAAACTAAAATAAATCGCCAAAAACCGAAGAAATGGCCAAATTGAAAAAATCGTTAAAATGAAAAATACTGCAAAAACTAAGAAATCCCCAAAAAGGAAAAAAGCAACAAAATTGAAAAAATCACTTAAACTGAAATAAGTCGCCAAAACCGAAAAAACGCCACAACTAAAAGGACCAAAAACAGAAAAATTCCCAAAAACCAAAAAAAAGCCAAAACTATATACATATTATATAGGCTAAACTTCGTACAGCCCCAGCAAAATATTTTAAAAAAGTTAATCGGGCTTGGAAGTAAGCATCTTTGGTGAAAGCTCTTCCCTACTGGATTACAAGGCGTGAGACTAAAGTAATCGATTCTTGAAAAGAATGTTTTTTTTATTTGGCAACTTATTCACGTAATCGATTTAATCTAAAATAACACTGTGGAACAGTTTTTTGACCAAACGTATCTGATACCCAATCCTAATTTAAAATGGTTCTCTGAATCCGAATATGAAGTATATAGAGATATAGCCAAATTACCGTTTATGGGTTTTTAAAAAAGATGATGTGGCTTAAATGCAAATATCTTAAAAAATATTCGTCGTTTTATTCACCTTTTTTTTCATTAAAAAATAGTAAAATTACTAAAATAAACAGACATCGCATGTCAAGATTAGCCAAGATATGATGGAGATACAGTTCACAAAACTTCAAACTTCATTAAAAATTTTATGATTTTTTTCAATTTTGCTGTTTTCAAGTTTTGTTTTTTTAACCAAACAATTAAAAATTTTAGGATTTTTTTCATAGGACATTAACTAATTTTAATACAAATATTTTGCGCTCTACAAGGTCCAGATTGGTGCAAAAATGACAAAGCTACAGAAGATTAAGTGAATTAACCCACACAAAGGAAATAAATACGCAGAATTTGAAAAACGAACGCTGTAAGTGTTATAAACATTGACAGTTCACAACTTTCAATTGTTTGCTTAATTTTTTGATTCTCTTGAAACACCGAATTCATATAAAAAAAAAACATTTTGAAATCTTGGACCCCAAATAGTATATGCAATACGTGCAAAGCTCGTTTAACTATGTGGATGTTTCTGTTAACATTCATTTTTATGTCTTTCTTAAAAAAAGAGTTAATATGTCTATAAAATACACCTTCTTTCTGCATTCACATTTAAATTTCTTCCCAAATAACCTTGGCGATGAAAGCGACGAGCATGGTGAGCGTTTTCACCAACAAATACAAGAAATGGAACGTCGGTATCAAGGGGCGTATGATGAGGCGATGTTGGGCGACTATCGTTGGTTCCTTGTGCGAGAGGTAGAAAATAATTACAACAGACAAAGATACTCAACAGTCCAGCCATTTTTAATTTAATTGTTACCTGTATATAAATACTTCTATATTTACTTCTTTTTTTTTTTTGATTTGATAAAAGTGGGATAATTCAATTAATCTTCTGTAACTTTTTCATTTTTGCACCGATCTGTATTCTATTGAATACATTATGTTTCTATTAAAATAATCTAACGTTTTGTCACTTAACTTAGCAAAAATTAGTTATTGATGTGTAAACATCTATACGCTAGGGGGTAAAAATCTTTTTCACTGAGATTTCTTTGCTGAGATTTCTTTGCTGAGATGCACACAGCGTTGTCAAAACGGTGTGAGCTATGTATGAGTGTATTAGTGTTTGAAAGAAGCAATACAAACTTATTTAAAATATTGTAAATACATAGGAATTTACTGGTTTTTGTTTATTAGGGTCGTTAGGTTTTTTGCTTTATTAGGGGTCCGTACACCAAAGGTGAAAATAATATTAATTGCTTTATTAGGGTTCCGTACACCAAAGGTAAAAATGAACCCTATTGTTTTCGCTACACTGTCCGTTCCTCTGTTACAGGGTATTTCCTCGAGAACCGTAAGAGCTACGGACCTGAAATTCGGACACAGTAAGTAGACATTTGGCCGCTACAACAGCAAATATATGAGAGTTAAAAATTAAAGGGTGTTCCAAAACGAGCAACGAAAAATTTTAAAATCCCATGTAATATACATACACTTAAATTTTGTAAAGTTAGTGTATTTTTATACAGACCTCAACAATTAATAGTAAATTTAAAAAAATTTTAATTAAAGGGTGTTCCATCAGTTAATGCAATTTTGACTTTGTAACTTTGACAACTTGCTGTATCTTGGAAACCGTAAGAGCAAAACTCTTAAAATTTTCAAAAACGGTAAAACTAAAAAATTAAAAAATTATAAAATCACCAAATCTAAAAAAAATCGCAAAAACCGAAAAAAGCATCAAATTAAAAAAGAAAATTCTAGGACTAAAATAAATCGCGAAAATACGGAAAATTGCCAAAATGAAAAAAATCGCCAAAATGAAAAAAAAATCCAAAAACGGAAAAATAAGCGCCAAAATGAAAAAATTGCCAAAATAAAATAAACGCAAAAATTAAAAAAAACCTTTAACAGAAAAGTTGTCAAAATGAAAAGAATCGCCAAAGTGAAAAAAAATCCAAAAAGAGAAAAATAATCGCCAAAATAAAAAAAAACGCAAGAATTAAAAAAAAAACCCTTAAACATAAAAATCGCCAAAATGAAAAAATCGCCTAAATAAAAACCCTAAAAAACAAAAAAAAATCGCCAAAATGAAAAAAACCCCAAAAAACAGAAAAAAGTCGTCAAAATGGAAAAAAATCGCCAAAATGAAAAAATTTCGAAAATTAAAAGAACCCAAAAAGAGAAAAAAAACCGCCAAAAAGAGAAAAAAGCGACAAAGCTGAAAAAATCGTTTGAACTGGAAAAACCTAAAAAGGAAAAAAGCCACATCAAAAAAATGCTCAAGACCGAATGTACGGAACCCTTCGTGAACGAGTCAAAGTCACACTTTACTGAATTTATTTTAATTGCAATGCGTACACAACAACAAGAACAGCAACAACTAAACGATGAACAGCAGGAATTAAAAATTAAAAAGTAAAAGTAAAGGCATTTACCATAGATGAGCACTGCAGTACCACTAAAATTTCAGTAAAAATAATAAAAAAAGCACCAAAAACCGAAAAAACGCAATAAACGAAAAAAAAGCCAAAACTATTTGTTATATAGGCTAAAGTGTCCGCACGGAACCCTTCGTGCGCGGGTCAAAGTCGCACTTTACTGAATTTATTACTAATTGTCGTACATTAAGTTATCATAGGCAAATAAAAACAAATAAATAAAATGAATACAAAAACATTCAATTTTAATAACTTTTAAAAAGATTTTTTGCACTTTTAATAAGAAATTTACTAAAACAAAGCAAAATAAGGAAAACAAAAACCTAAACTTGTCAAACTAAAAGTCTTCATCGTCTTTGAGATTGTCATTCATACGGGCAACAAGAAGTACAGAGAAACTTAACAGCTTCATATAAACACCATCTTGTGTGCAATAGTAGCTACTAATTTTCACTAACATATAATTGTGCTAGCGCTGTATAGTTCGAAAACCATTGCCGTAAAATAACTACATGCATTACATTTCATTAAACAGCAGTGTGCCCATTTACTAACCAAATAAGTTAAATAAAACAAACAAAAACCAGCAAATTCCTATGTATTTACAATATTGAAAGTATTGATACTTTTAATTGATTAATTAAAAAATATTACTGAAAGCATAATAGTACTTCCAACTTAAGAACATTTTTCATTACTAGATGTTTACACATCTCCCCTGTGATCGGACTCACATTGCTTTTTTTTAGTGTAAAAGAACCAAGTTGAAAAAGCCAAAATTGCAAAAAATCATTAAATTTTTTGTGAAATTTGAACTTTGTTCCACTGTAGTTCAGTTATTTCTTGATCAATTTTTACGAGCAACAAATGGTTGTTTTAACAATTTTATTTTCTTTCAAGTGGAAAAAAAAATAAAAAAAAAATTATTTAATACTTACCAAGATTCTTTTATTAAAGTGATATCATCTTTTTTAAAAACCCAACTAACGGTAATTTTGCAATATTTCGAAATCTGTTCCAAATTTGACCATTCTGAATTCAGATTCGGATTTTATGAAAAATTCTACATCAAGATCATGTGTCAAATTCATTTGGTCACGACTTTGTTGAAATTTTGTTCCACAGTGTAATCATTATCCTTATTTATCAACTTGTACATTATTTTCTTAAGTTTTAGGTAATTTGATTCGTAAGCGAGTAATAAAATTTTGTAATCAGAAAAGTAAGTCATTATAAGGAAAGTAGTTCTGATGGTAATGAGTAAATTTTTTGCTGGGATATCTAGTGTCCGTACGGAAAACAATTTGTATGCGAGTCAAAGTCGCACTTTATTGAATTTTTTATGAATATGGGGCACATACATATCTCCCAATTAATTCCTTTTTTTTAATTTTTTATTTTTTTTTTAACACAAACACAATTCGCAAAGCGATTAGCTTGTCTGCGAAAAACACCCAGGGTCTATGGTGGGAATCGAACCCACGACCTCCGGACTGAGAGGCTAGCATCGCTACCACTCAGCCACAAGGGCACCCCATATGTGGGCTTAAGTAAAAAAAAAACCAGTTAGCGATGTAACTAAATGTGCGTGATTAACCTTCATTTTATGTATTTATATTTGATCTAAGTTGAAAACTAACCTTAAGTATACTTAGCTTTCACTATTTTCCAAGATTTTTTTTTTTTTTTTTTTGGCTTTTCATGTTAAATTCGCATGTCGAAACATAACTGACAGGCGCAACGTCAACGTAAATAAATTGATAATTTTTGTGTAAAACAACAAAACGAAAGAAATAAAAAACGTGAAATTGTAACAATAAAAATTTAATTTGAGAAAGATACATGATTAAATTTGATTTAGTTACTAAAATTTATGAGATGCAATTTTGCGAATCAAATATTTTCAAAGCATAAAAATAATTAACTTAAATAAGAAAGCGAGCGAGCGGGTGGGTGTTAGTAAGAAACCAGGCAACCCAAGAAAGTGTTACCAATTTAATTATGCACAAAAGAAAAGGAAAAAAATGCAATTTATCAAAGCGATCAATTAAATATTTTTATTTTTTATTTTTGCAAAAATAGCAAACAAATGTTATTAATTGCTGCGTAGAGCAAAAAGATTAATTTAAGAAAAAAAAAGAAAGAAAAAGAAGTAGAAGAAAAGGAAAATAAAATAAGTTGTTTAAAAGCCTATTAAACGCAAACAGATAATGAGCCAAATTAGCAGCCAAGCTTGAGATTTGGTAGCAGGAAAAAAAAAACAAATACAAACAAAAAGAATCTTTTGCAATTTGTTGGAAAAAGTTTTATTAAAGTTTAAACAATTTTATTAGTTTTTATTATTTACTTTGTTTTTTTAACATGCTCTAGATATTCAAGAGTGTGCAGTCTAGTTTAAAGTGAGTGCGCGCTTGTGTGTGTGTGCATGTGTGTGTGTGTGTGTGTGTGTGGTCCATTTTGGCCACAAAAATGATGAAAATTTTTGCAGATGTGCAATTAAAACAAAATAAAATGTATAAATTTCTCAGACACGCTAAACTTGAAGATCAGTTGCATTTTGTTAAGATATCAGAGTGGTTTGTTTATAGTGTGTAAATTAAGTTTTTTGTAAAAATTAAACCCGCCAAGAAAATTCAAAACGGCTAAAAAGCCCTAAACAGGACTAATAGTTTTTTAACTAAGCATTAAACACGTTTTGTTTAGCAAGCAAAATCCTTTAAGAATGTGTAACAAATTAATGTGCTTTAGCCTGCTGGTGTTAGTGGCTGCTGGTAGCTGTACAACATCAGGCGAATTTGAGACAAGTGGGCGTGGCTTTTTTAATGAAAATGGATTGACGCGCACTGTGCAACACATATTGAATCATTGCTTAAACAAAGACGATGTGGTTTGGTGTTTCAAGGTGCAGGGAGCTAAACTCTTAGGGCGAGCCTTAAAATTCCAAAATATCAATATTATTGAGGGCGTGGCCTTGGTGCGGAAAAACGATACAGAATTAAGGTCTGGCCGCGCCAGTGCCATGGATCTGAAGCTAAATAACAAAGATTTGGAAAACTTGTCCATGAAAAGTCTGGATTCGTTGTTAATGGAACGATTTTTGTCATTCATACGCTCGCGTCAACTGCAAGTCAATATGCCACGTCTATTGGCTTTTGGCAAAACAAACAGCCAGGATTTGTGGCAAACAATTGTGGATTTTTTCACTTTAAACATGCACGACGCGAGTGAAGAGTCTGAGGGCCGCAAGAAAAAAGACGACAAGAAATATTTGGGACCCTTTATAGCGGCTGTTATGCTAAAGGCGGCCATTTTAAAAATGGCCTATCACTCGATAGCCATAGTGGCGGGCAAGGCTTTAATTGTGGGCAAGATTGCTTTGATCATTAGCTCAATTATTGGCCTTAAGAAACTGGTGTCCAATGAGGGTGGCGAAAAGACCACTTACGAAATAGTCAAACATCCGCAAGTCCAGCAAAGTCACACGTACTCTTCTAGTCATGGCGGTGATTATGAAGGCGGTCACGATGGCGGCAGCTCCTATCATCGCAGCATGGATGATGAAATGATGATGCAAGACAAGGCCTACAATTCCTGGGTGCCGTCCAGTGCGTAAATGTGTTTTTGTTGTTTTAATTATCTACTGTTAGTTTAAGTTAAAGAGAAAGAGAGAGAGAGAGAGTAATGGTGCACAACTTGTGTTTCTTTTTGGCGAGGTTGAAAGTATAAAGTTTAAGCAATAGTTTACAATAGTCTGAAATATTGGTGGTTAATTAAGTTTAAGTGCTGGCATACAAGAGCTAAAATGTTAAATGTTCCAATTGCTAACAACACAAATTTAAATACCGAAGAAGAGAGAGAAAGGGGAGGAAGGTTTGTGTTATTTTATAGTGGTTTTAAAACAACTACGTCCAAAACTACTCTGTGGGTCTATTATGTCATCCGAAAAATTCGAACAGTTTTCTTTTCAAATCGAATAGCATAATAACCACTCTGATATATGCATTTGAGTTAAAAAGCTTTGAAAGCTCTTATAGTTCTTGTCTCTTTTTTTAATTAAGCAGCAATTATGGTTTTTGCCGCGATCTGATTGGCTGTTGTGCTCTCGTTAGTGTGAAAGCACAAAGCTATTATGTAAAAGCGTGCACATTGTGTATATGGCTTTGACGTAGCTGTTTTAAAAGCTCTAAATAAGCTTTTGTAGGACTTGATTTGAATTGGCAGTTTTTTCTATATTTTATATATGTACCGAGGGACATATATTTATTTAAGTGCGTTATATATTTAAAATTAAAATTTTTTGTTTTTGTTAGCTTCGTCTATAAGCATTTCGCTGCTGCTCAAGAAACTTATCAGTAGGCTTCAAATCAAAAATTTTTTGTCTTTTTTCCAGAACTTTTTTTTTTTTTTTTGAAGTCTACTGATGAGTTTCTGGAGCAGGAGAGTGCTTAACGAAAGTTAAACAAAAATTCTTAATTGTATTTATTTTTAAAAGTTATCAGCTCGAAATACATGGGCATACAAATCATTGATTTTCTTAAAGCAAATTAATACCTAAATTTGGCCCCTGGTGCAATTTAATGTTAAAATCAATATTGACTAACTTAGGTCGGGTTTCCATCTGTGTGCCATGTGCCACACAAGCGTAAAAAAAGCGTAACCACTAATTACTAATGAAAAACAGTTTGATCCAGACACGTATTTATTGAGTTAAACACTTTCATACATAACTAATAGACAATTTTATAGAATCCAACATGATTGGAAACAGTGTAAATCAATAAACATATGTCTGAATCAAATAGTTTTTCAATAGTAATTAGTTGGTTACGCTTTTTTTGGGCAAATGACACACAAGAAATGCCAGATGTAAACTCAGCCTTAATAATATTATAAGTCTTTTTCACACATACCAAAGATACTTAATTTTGTTTAATTTTTATAACTTTAGTTTGTTTTTTTTTTTATATTTAACAGTTGACTTACCAAAACGAACCATTAAACCATAAATTGCATGTGTTGCGTGCATCATAAAATTTTTTTGTTAAGCATGAAAATTTTAATCTAGTTTATTTAATAATTAATTTTTTTTGTTTACTTCATTCACTTACATACACAAATATGAGGTTTTAGTTTTTAGTCATTAAAAATAATTTTTTTTAATATAGTTTATAAGAGCAAAAATTATTGGCATAAAAATACGATAAATAAATTAAATAAATAAAAATATAAAAAAATCCATCATCATTGTTTTGATTTCTCGTACAGATAAACTTTCTTTTAAAATAATTTTTTTATGAATGACCGGCTTTTGGTATTGATTTTTTAATGCGTATTTGCTACATTAGGTGGCGGCGTCTTCATCATAGTTTATTGGCCTCGCTGAATTTGTAATCATCCGCGTCTGTTGCTACGAATTTATTGTGCTCTTGGGGTGCTCTACGCCTCCAATTTATTATATGCTCGTGACTGTGACCTCCTCCACCCTCGGTTACAACAACATGATCCTTACCACCCACACCGCTTTTGAGACTACCCTGAAATGTAAGCACTCTTAAATGGATTGTGTTATGTTGAAGAGTTATCATAAACTATGCAAATATTTTTACTGAAATGTCAGAAATAGTTAAAAACTTATTTCTAGAATGTTTTCTATTATAATTTCCTTTAAAAAGACGTAGCACTCAGGCCATGAACACCTTCTAGGTGCTACCTTCTTTTAGGATAGGGATATTGATTGAGAAAACAATCATTCTTTTTTTAAAACGCTGCGATTGCAGAGTTGCAGCTCCTCTAGTGTGAGTGAGGCGTATTAAATTTTAAAAGCTGTACTGAGTAGCCATTTTATTGTTTATTTTACTTAGTCGATGAGGGCGCTCTGATATTACATTAGCACTAGCATCCGCTGAAGCCGCTGTAGTTCAGTGACCAGTATCATGCCTTCATCATTTGAACTCTCCTACATTAACTGAAACAAAGGGACTTTAATGCACAAAATTACTTTTAAGTATAAGGATTACAGCGGTGCCATTAACTCAAAATTAGCTTATCGCGAGTTAAGCTCTTTTTCCTGATTTTCTGAGTTTGTAAGTACAGCAAAACTCGGAATTTACTTTAAACAAAAAAAAAAACATAGTTTAGAACTTAAAATTCTTATTAGTTTTAAATTCGTACAAATTCCCAACTGCTGATAAAAAAATTTCCAAAATTTCAGATTTTATATATTCACACTGAATTCACGTTTTATTTAATTTTAGAGTAAGATTTTATGACAAATATTTTTGTAGATCATTTTGGACCATTATATCCTAGCTTAGGGTTACTTAATATATGACCCCTATTACGATATTAACCCTCAAACGCACTTAATTAATGCCCTAATTCTGTTCAACGATTATATCGTCTTGTCTATGGACGAAAAAAAAGCCGCAGTTATGATTCTTTAAAACAATTATTATTTATTGTCTATGCTAGAAGGTTCGTGTATTTGCTTTATGATTTTTTTCTTAACATTATTTCCAACACATATTTTTTCAAACTATTGTAAAATAAAGAAAATCCATTATTTGACATATTGTCAGAAGTATACATAAATCAATCGAAATTTATTTGCCGGTAGTTTAGCATGTCTATATACGTATTTCATTGGCGCTTGAACCAAATCATCAGTAGACTTTAACCACAAACCCCAAACAGTCACAAACCGCTTACTTTATGCATAGACTTTCAAAAACTATATGAGAATTCATAAAATAATAATACTTTTGAAAAACACAAAAGAAAAAATAAGCTTAGCAGGCCTTGAAACTGATACAAAACCCAGCAAATAATTTATATACAGGTGAACTCATTTTATTTTTCTACATCCTTATACAATTAGAAATCCATTGGATAACAATAAAAGTATTTACAAGGCTGAATGAAAAATAAAACATTAATCGAACTTTAAAGAAAATCCATTATTTGACATATTGCATAAAGTAAGAGGTTTGTGACTGTTTGGGGTTTGTGGTTAAAGTCTACTAATGATTTGGTTCAAGCGCCAATGAAATACGTATATAGAAATGCTAAGCTACCGGCAAATAAATTTCTATTGTAAAATATTTTAATTTAATTTTTTTGTTTTAAAAACATGGCAATAATATTTTTATCTTTCATTATCAAAGACAGCAACCTTTTTGAAGAAAATAATTTAGAGAATTCAAACACAAGAACTCAGAAGAGTTTTCAAACAAAAACGTCCTAAATCTTCTTACTGAATTGGGGCATAAAGCTTTGACAAGTTACTTGTACTCAAAATGAATTATGAGCTTTGCTCTATTCCAGAATATTTAGTAGAATTTAATGACGTGTTTTTCTCAGAAGCCATTAGATCCTTGTCAGCCCAATTTCTGAAAGACACAACACCGTTCATAGATATGTAGAGATAGAGGGTTAAAATGTTCCAAAAAAACATTCCTCCTGAGATGTAATGCCATCACAACCCCGTGACAGACACTTTTCATCGGTACCATTGACCAAGATTATGTCGCCAGTTGCATGACACAACGCCCAGAATACATGCGGCATTCCACGCCAAATAGAAGGTTTGTAATTTTTTGTTGGTTTTGATTTCCCCAATAGCAAAATTGGGAATTTTTTAATTACTCCTTCAAAAGATATAAAATTTTCAAATATAAAAATGTTATTACTTTTCTGCCGATAATTTTCGCCTATAGTAAATAGCAAATGGAATTTTTGTTCCCGTGAAATTTTCATTCGCCTTGAAAGGAATATTTCTATCGTGAATCTCCCGGAAAATTGTTTCCCCGCTATCAGTCCCAGTGAATGTAAAAATTCAGTAAAGTGCGACTTTGACTCGCTCACGAAGGGTTCCGTACGGACACTAGATATGTAATACTATATGAATTTTAGCCTTTATAACGCATATAGTTTTGGTATTTTTTCGGCATTTTATGTTTCTTATTATTGACGATTTTTTTAATATAGCGATTTTTTTAATTTTGGCGATTTTTTTCTTTTGGGGATTTTTTCATTTTGGCGTTTTTTTTTCTTTTTGACGATTTTTTTCATTTTGGCGATTTTTTTCATTTTAGCTTTTATAACGTATATAGTTTTGAAAATTTTTTTCGGTTTTTTGCGTTTTTTTATTATTGGCGGTTTTTGATTTTGGCGATTTTTTAATTATGGCGATTTTTTTTCTTTTTGGCGATTTCTTTCATATGCGATTTTTGTCGTTTCTTGGCGTTTTTTTTTTAATTTTGGCGATTTTTTCATTCTAGCTTTTATAGCGTATATAGTTTTGTCATATTTTCGGTTTTTTGCGTTTTTTGTTTATTATTGGCGATTTTTTTATTTTGGCGATTTTTTAATTTGGCGATTTTTTTAATTAGGACTTTTGTTTATTTTGGCAATTTTTTTTTCATATAGGCGATTTTTTTTCTTTTTTTTAAGTGATTTTTTCGGATTTGGAGATTTATTTTAGTGTTCGAATTTTTTTTATTGTTGCGATTTTTTTCGTTTTGGCGATTTTTTTTTCGATTTTTGGCGATTTCTTTCATTTTAACGATTTTTTCATATGCGATTTTTTTCGTTTCTTGGCGTTTTTTTTTAATTTTGGTGATTTTTTCATTCTAGCTTTTATAGCGTATATAGTTTTATAATGTTTTCGATTTTTTGCGTTTTTTGTTTATTACTGGCGATTTTTTTATTTTGGCGATTTTTTAATTTGGCGATTTTTTTAATTAGGACTTTTGTTTATTTTGACGATTTTTTTTCATATAGGCGATTTTTTTTTCTTTTTTTTAAGCGATTTTTTCGGATTTGGAGATTTATTTTAGTGTTCGAATTTTTTTTATTGTTGCGATTTTTTCCGTTTTGGCGATTTTTTTTCGATTTTTGGCGATTTTTTTCGGATAGGCGATTTTTTCATTTTAGCGATTTTTTTCTTTTTGACGATTTTTTCATTTTGGCGATTTTTTCATTTTAGCGATTTTTTTCTTTTTGACGATTTTTTCATTTTGTCGATTTTTTTCATTTTAGCTTTTATAACGTATATAGTTTTGAATTTTTTTTTTGGTTTTTTTATTATTGGCGGTTTTTGATTTTGGCGATTTTTTAATTTGGGAATTTTTTTAATTATGGCGATTTTTTTTTCTTTTTGGCGATTTCTTTCATTTTAGCGATTTTTTTCATATGCGATTTTTTTCGTTTCTTGGCGTTTTTTTAATTTTGGCGATTTTTTCATTCTAGCTTTTCTAGCGTATATAGTTTTGTCATTTCTTCGGTTTTTTGCGTTTTTTGTTTATTATTGGCGATTTTTTATTTTGGCGATTTTTTAATTTGTCGATTTTTTTAATTGGGACTTTTGTTTATTTTGGCAATATTTTTTCATATAGGCGATTTTTTTTTCTTTTTTTTAAGCAATTTTTTCGGATTTGGAGATTTATTTTAGTGTTCGAATTTTTTTTATTGTTGCGATTTTTTTCGTTTTGGCGATTTTTTTTTCGATTTTTGGCGATTTCTTTCATTTTAACGATTTTTTCATATGCGATTTTTTTCGTTTCTTGGCGTTTTTTTTTTTAATTTTGGAGATTTTTTCATTCTAGCTTTTATAGCGTATATAGTTTTGTAATTTTTTCGGTTTTTTGCGTTTTTTGTTTATTATTGGCGATTTTTTTATTTTGGCGATTTTTTAATTTGGCGATTTTTTTAATTAGGACTTTTGTTTATTTTGACGATTTTTTTTTCATATAGGCGATTTTTTTTCTTTTTTTTTAAGCGATTTTTTCGGATTTGGAGATTTATTTTAGTGTTCGAATTTTTTTTATTGTTGCGATTTTTTTCGTTTTGGCGATTTTTTTTCGATTTTTGGCGATTTTTTTCGGATAGGCGATTTTATAATTTTTTGTATTTTTTAGTATAACCGTTTTTGAAAACTTCAGAGTTTACCTCGTACGGTTTCCAAGATACAGCAAGTTATCCAAATTACATAGTCAAAATTACATAAACTGATAGAACACCCTTTAATTTAATTTGTTTTAATATTAGTGGTAATTGTTGTAGTCTGTATAAAAATACACTAATTTTACAAATTTCAAATTCTATATACTATGTATATTACATGCGATTTTAACATTTTTTGTTGCTCGTTTTGGAATACCCTTTAATTTTTAACCCTCATGTATTTGTTTGTTGTAGCGGCCTGCCCAAAATTCAGGTCAGTAGCTCTTACAGTTCTCGAGAAAACAGCCTGTGACTGGCAGACGAACATTGTAGCGAAAACAATAGGATTTTTTTCACGTTTGTTGCACGGAACCCCAAAAAGTTGCATGAATTAGCTTTATTGCAGTTGTTGGGTTATAGTTTAGGAAAAATTTTAGTTAATGGTTTTTATTTGGAATAAGAAACTTTGATAAATGTCAACAAAAAAAAGCTTGGTGTAAATGGTACAGATTTTGATAAAGATTTGAATTTACTATACTCGTATTTCGTAAAGCTGTAAATGTCTTATAAGATTAACATTTCTTAACGCACTAATAAAACCTAAATTATTATTTTAATTATCTAGTATAACTTTTTTTTTTTTATTAAAAATAAATTTTTTTAATATAATTTTTTTTTTAATTTGTTTTAGATTTTAAATTTTTGTAACGTGTTTTTGAAAATTTTTTCGGCAAAATTTGTAATCTAAAATTTTTGTCTGCTCATGTTATTCAAATTATATGTTAAACTTAGTTACAGCCAATCCAAAATATTATTTCATTTAATTAGGAAGTAAGAAAGTAAAATTGGGCTTCCGTTTTTACAATCTCTTTTCTTATTGAATGCCTTAAGCCCAAGAGGAAAAGACGCACGCACAATTTCTTTAAAACTTTTATATATACAGACGTAAGTCTGATAAAGTTTCAGCCCTTAATCCCTTGAATGTACTTCTTCTGCAGTATTTCTTATAAAAATTATAAAAAAACAAGTTTGCCACAAATCATGTGGCATTATCATGTGTCGATGCTTACATATCCTCCATAAAGCTGAATGAAATACTTTAAATAATCATCTTAAACTGTCTGAATGAAATGAATAAAAGCTCAAATGAAATCAGGCAAAAAAAAACCACTCACCAGTGCGGATATAAGCAAAGCAACTTTGGCCATAATGAAAGCAGCGCCCGCTATCAGTATCACTTTGCTTAAAAACATTTGTGCCACCAGTGCCAGCATCGTCATGCCGCCCAACATTGCCACCATGTTCTTTTCTTTGTGCTTCTTCTTGCGTCCTTTGTGAGATTTCATTTTGCACACAGGATAATGGATTTTGTTTTGTTTATGTTTTTTATTTTTGTTTTTATGGGGTTTTTTATTTTTTTTATATTCGAATTTGTGTTTTTGTTCATTTTTATTGTGTTTGCGATTATTTGCATTTAGTGAAGCAGGAATTAAAGCCGAATCGAGAGGAGAAGAATAAGAGGGTTTGAGTTTTTTAAAAGGTTTTATTCGTTTTGATTGTATGGGTAAAATTTTATCATCTACTAGACCATTTAATATACGTAGCGTACCTTCTTCCTTTTCCAATTGCTGCTGTTGTTCTCGTTGTTGTTGTTCACCACTTGCATCAGCAGCTTTAGAATTCACATCTCCCACAAGTTCATTAAAATCATCTAATGCTGATTTAGTACTGCGTTTCTGCAGCAATTTATTTACAGCCAGCGAGGGTAATTGTAATCTCAGTGAACGTCCTTGAGCCAGTTGTAAGATTTTCCAAGCCAAGCTGTCACCGGGAAGATTCCTTTCGACACGTGGTTTCGTTAAATTCATTATCGGGTTATTGATATTTTTTTCAATAGCTAAAAAATCACTCAACTGCCAGGTATCATTATTGGCTATAGCTTTATCTAATATCTTGTATATTTTCTTTTCGAAGCAATCAAATATTTCATTGTCACCGCTAAAACATTGAGTCAACTTTTGACCCACTTGTCGGGCAAAGAAAGCGTTATCTTTCGAAATTATGGCATCTATTAATTTACAATTCAAGGCCATGATGACAAAAAGTTCTACAATCATTTTAGACATTTCACATATATAATATTTATAGTGTTTTTTTTAAATTAAGTTTTTAATTTAATCTTAAAATTTTGTTTTTTTTTCTATAACGTCTGAACTTTATTAACTTTAAAATAATACTAAACATTTTTCTGTGCCACTAGTTACAATTTATATGCAAATGTTTTGCTTATAATTTCTACAAAATAAAATTTGTAATATAATTTTTTCAGCATTTGATTTGATGGAGAAATGAAAATGTGAAAAATTTTCACTCTTTCAAAAGAATGAATTTTACAAAACTGGGTAATTAAGTTGATTGTCAAACCTTTACAAATTTATTATCTATGACCATCTTTTCTAGGCAAACATTACCCAGCAAACAAAAGTGAATGAGATTTATTATACTTAGTATGATAAAAATTTAAAGCGGAATCAAATTTATGAATTTTAGCACATTACCAAAATACCAAAATTGTTGATAACTTTTAAGATAAGGGATGTAAAATCATATTTGAGTATTTTAAAAAACCTGCTCCTGCAAACTTTAATTTTAGTCGCTTACGATAAAATCGATAATAAGGCTCGATATACTAATATGAAAAATTTTTATTTGTTAATGGTTAAGCATATTCTATATGCATTTCGTTTCTGTTTAGGGAAGTCGTAAGGATGCTAAATTCATTAAGATGTCACGTGCGACATTGAAAAAATAATAATTTTCAATTTAGATATTTAATACAATTTTAACATAAAAAACCCTTCTGAAAAATATTAAAATTTGTCATCATGGTGCGATCATGGTACCTACGTAAAGTTGGTCACGCGCAACATCATAAAAGATTAACTTAAAAAAAAATTTGAAAAAAAAATTTAAATTATGTTAAAACTTTGTTAAGCAAAAACAGCGAAAAATTTAAGAAAAATTAAATATTATTACAAAATCTTATATTAAAAAAATAAAAATAAAAGTAGTTCTAAGGGCTTGGAAGAAGTGGAAATGTTGGCTGAAAGAAAAAAATTTAATTATTGCAGAAAAAAGCGGAATACATAAAAGATAAAGTCGGCATAAGCTTGCCGAATTGAGAATTACCCAAAAAGGGCAAAACCAGCCTTACAAATGCAAGCAAACATTTGCAAAAGCTGTAAAAAAAGAATGCACGCAAAAGGAGAATGCATTGCCAAGAGATATGATGAAAATAAATAAAAGTTATTTAATAGTTCTCTCAATTTGAAAATATTTTTACCTAACTTGTTTATTTATAATATCATAAAACAAGCTGCAGAAATAATATAAATATCATGATGGAATAATATAACACGTGCGATATGTCACGTGCGACTGTGTAAATATATAAATAATTTTAGGTAAAAGTGCACACAGTGCATAACATTCTAAAAGTGGTCTTATTAAAGAATTGTTTGACGTTTATCTGAAATGAGCATTTTAATCATTGGCCACAAAACCATCTGCTGTTTTTTGTTACTGGCGAATGCCTTGGTTTTGTTTTTTCATCTTTCTTGAAAGCAAAAAATTGCTTCAAATCAAACTCAGCACAAATTTTTAGCACTAATTTGCTAACAAGCTACGATTATTATCAAAATAAAAAATTCGTTTTATTTTGGCTTTTATCACTCTAACGTCTCTTTTCACAATGTGTGGTTAAGAGTTAACGTGCAGTTTAACTGCAAGTTCTTCATACGAAACTTGCCGTTAAAGTCCCTGTTATCTTTTAACCATACATTCTGAAAAGATACGTAAATCTGACACGTTCGACATCGCGTTAATACTCATAATCTTAACTCATATTAAAAACAAATAATTACAATTTGTTTCACACAGAGCTTGAAGATAATTAAAAGAACACGCTGGCTTTCGTTTTATTTACTTATTTTGCGGTGTATTAAACAAAAATATTTGAATCGGTTGAACTTGCAGGACATCCCTAAAACTCCCATCTAAGCTACATTCTAAACACTTTTTAAGTCGATTTAAGTAAAATTAGCAGTAATCTAGTTATTTATAATATTTTCGAATTGATCGGCTAACTAGTGAAAATTTGTTTAAAAAACAATTTTCGAATATTTTCGATATCTGCCGAACCGAATCAATACACTTTCTTACGACATCTAGATTAGAGAGCTGCGTAAACAGTCTTGAAATTTAAAAACGTCATGATTTTTAAATGTATTCATGTCGCATGTATTATACTAAACCAATAATAAATGCTGTCGTACTATAAGCGAAGCACTATGGATGTATTGGTGTATGTGTATATCAGTTGTAACAAGCGTTGTCGCAAGACAGCTTGTTTGTAACAAACACTCAAAAGAAGTACTGTTGATTAGTGTATGCTTGTTATTTTTCATATTGTACGTTTGAGTGTGTGTGTAATATGTAGATGGTAATAGCGTAGACAGACGACAGCGTTAATTTGCATTAAAATCTCACTAATGTGAATTAAAAATTTACCCTGACAGACGACAGTATTTCCATTAAGTAAACAAAATCTGTACATACCTTTTGTGCCACACACTTCGATAATTTTAAAATGGAAAAAATGTGTCTCGATTTTAATATTTCTTTGCTCTTTTTTTAAAAACAATTAAAATAACTTATATTTTCTGACCGAATCGCATTTTAATTTTGAAAACCAAAACAATTTTCCAATATTTTATTGATTGTTGACGGTGTTACCATATGAGAACTGTGTTATCATATAGCTGAATTCAGTATTAATTCACTGTCATTTAGTGCATTTACGGATGAGGATAATTCACAATTTAGTTTGCATTAAGACAGTTAATGCAAATTAACGCTGTCGTCTGTCTATGCTATAAGCTATTATGTGATTAACCGCATACAACTAATGTAACAACATTAATGTAATAACATTTTGTGTTGATTAAAATATACACGAAAACCACCAAACGATTTTAGATATAAAATATGTATGAATAAATTTCCAGTAGAGAAAA
Organism: Tachina grossa; assembly: GCA_949987645.1. Taxonomy (NCBI): domain Eukaryota; kingdom Metazoa; phylum Arthropoda; class Insecta; order Diptera; family Tachinidae; genus Tachina; species Tachina grossa. Next base: position 183,953,039 of record OX465274.1, read on the forward strand.
AAATTTAACATATTGTATCGTCAAACACACAACACCAGCATATTTGTGGATATTGTATGGGCCTCTGCAGCTTAAAGTTCTGTACTTAAACCGATAGTATGAGCTGTGGTGGCAGACAGTATCAGCTGGCAGTGCCAAATCGGTGCCATATTTTGAAAAGAAACTCTTGAAAAAAAAACCAATTAAATTTCCATATAAATAATATTTCGTGCCTGTTGTGCGGTATCGTTCGTGTTTACGAAATTTTACGCGTGCGTGCTTCGTACGTGTTGAGCGTTTTGGTATTCGTGCTCGTGTTGGAAAAATTCGACACTCACCCATCTCTAATACTTACATACATACACACATATGCACAATCGAAAATCATCGCGAAAATAGTAAGGACCTCAAAAGGTCAGTATGTGATGAAATCTTGATTTTGGAAAATTGGGATAAAATCAGTAATTTTCTATATATAAAAAAATTAGAACGAGCCTTTTCAGCTTTAGATGAGCAATACTTTGAAAACAATAATTATTTTTCTTTAAAAATTCTATTAAATTGAAATTGCTTGCTGGGTAAGGCCATCATTAGCTAACTGAATTTATTTTTAACTTTCAAGAAAAAAAATCCAAAATAAAAATATGCACCTTTTAACATCAAATCAGTAATATTTCATTTAGCTTTCATTGTGCGTTTAATTTTTTATTTTTTTTTTATTTATTTTATTTTTTTTTACAAAACCACTGGGCCTTATTAAAACGCCTGTTGAACTCTTCCAAATGTAACACCGGCATACACCCACAAAATTTTATTTCTAATTTATCAAAGGCAAAGAGGAAAAATTGCTTTAATAAGAAGGTTAGGTTATTGAGCTTTCTTTGTAATTATTGGTAAGTACTTTTGTGGGTTAGTGTTGTCATTCATTTTTCTCTGTCATCCAAACTTTTTGGTTTGTTAGAAAAACAAAACTTTCCTTATTTATTTCGAAATATTTCTTATATGGGCAGGCAGGTATTAAATAAATTTTGAAAACTGCAGCAAATATGAATGTATATTTCCTTTTATTACTTTTTTTTTGTTTTGTTTTTCTTTGTAAGTTACGAGTATTGTAGTTGTTACAACTTTTTTTTTGCTTTTTCAACTTTCCTAACTAACTTTTGGTAGCAATGCCTTTAAGCCTTGTAATCATTTCAATCCTTTGCACTAATTTTATCGAATGATCAATGTAGGCAATCATATAAACTTTAGTATTAGGTTGGTGGATAATGAAGAAAATATACTCGTAAATATAAAGTTTTTTAATATTTTGTTAACTGAATTCCAAAATTTTTTCGGTTGAAGTCTACTGACGAATTCCACAAGCGGGAACAAAATGCATATAGACAATTGCTTAACCATAAAAACAAGCCAATTTTTGAAATTTTTGTTTTTTAATATTTTTATATTGGGTTAAGGGGTTATGTTTCATTTGTTTATTAAATTTAGCTATTATTATATTGTAATAAATTCGTAGAAAAAAAAAACATTTCCACAAATGCAAAGTCAAAGGCTATTTTCTGTCTTCAATAGCTTTATAGCTGAAATTAATGCGGCCACTTAGCACCAGGGGCGCTGCAATACGTCTATAAAAATTACCAATACGTTAATTAATACTTTAGCATCTGTCCTCATTATACAAAAGCTCTTTTAAAGAAGGCAACACACATAGATATATGTATGTATATATTAATGTCCTGCACAAGAATCTTATAAGAACTTTCAAGACATGAGGGATTTTTCAAATACTTTACTACAGCGAAATCTTATAAAACAAACGTTAACAACACTGTTTGCAAGAAATTTGTTTCAGTATTGTAGGTATAAGACTAAAGAAGAAAACACTTCGTGACGGAAGAATTTGTTATACTTGATTCTTTCTACGCATGAGCGCTTGTACAAACGTCATGCATGTATGTGTGTATGATCTTTTATTTTTCTGCGCACATGCAAAGGCACACACATGGATTAACACATAATAGCTTATCATCTACATATTACACACATACTCAAACGTACAATATGAAAAATAACAAGCGTTCACTAATCAACAGTACTTCTTTTGAGTGTTTGTTACAAACAAGCTGTCTTGGAGACATCGCTTGTTAACACTGATATACACGTACACCAATACATCCATCGTGCTTCGCTTATAGTACGACAGCATTTATTATTGGCTTAGTATAATACATGCGACGTGAATACATTTAAAAATCATGACGTATTTACATTTAAAGACTGTTTACGCAGGTCTCTAGTATATATATATATATATGTATATATATGTATTGGTAACTATATTAATTTCTGGAATAATAATTACTTTTCTTTTGCTGCTTTTTTGTTTCCTCTTTGTTTTTAAAAATAAGCCAGTTTTCGTTACAGAATTTTATAAGCAAATCTATCGTCAACTTTTATTAAGTTTTTTAAAAAATTAATTTCAGAAAATTATTAATTGATGTATGTATATTAAGTTTAATTGAACTAGAATGAATTTTATTTAATCAGGAATAATTTCTTAATGGAGCCTTAAGGTTTTAAATTTTTTATTCAATAAAATATTTTCAATAATTAATATGATTTTCTAAAGAAGAGAAGATAAATTAAATTAGGCTTTTTAGCGGGGGGGAAAATACCGGAATTTTTATGTTCAGCCACGCACAAGAAATTGTTATTAAATTCGACTACTTGTATTTAACATGAATTTTTTGTGAAAAGGAATATGATAAATGATTTTATTATATACACAATTATTGATTTATCCTTACCATACAAATGTACGTATCAGAGGTAAATAATTGTATGTATATACAATAAAATTATTCCCCATATTCAATTTCATTAAAAATTCAAGTTAAATATCTGATGTTAATAACAATCTTTACCCAAATAGATAGACATGGATGATGATGAAATGCGTGGCTGCACAGAAAAATGCCGGTATTTTCCCTAGCTAAAAAGTCTGGTTTAATTTATCTTCTTTTCTTTGGAAAGTCACATTAATTAATAAAAAAATTCAATAAGAATTGAAAATACTTCAACATGACCAAGAAATTGTGCCTGATACAAAAAATATATATATATATATATATATATATATATATATATATATATATATATATCTTAATTGTGTTGAACCTTTCACAATATTGGCAAAGAAAAATTAAAGAGAAATTTTGTTTAATAAACATACCGGTTTGGGCTAGGTGTCATCTTTAGTATTTTTTGAAAAGATTTTAATCGATCCAAATGTAACATTGAATGATAAAATCGTCCCACATTAAAGAAAGCTCATCGCACAAAATGTTTATTTTAAAGGAGAAATCTTTATGAAAATATATTTTAGAAAGTTTCTTAAACATTTCTAAAACTTTTATTAATAATGAAAATTTTGTAAGAAAAACCAGAAATTGCGTAATAAATAATGAGAAAAAATTACAAAAAAAAAAAAATTAAAAGTATAATTGAAAAAGAATGCCAATTCTTTGAGAAAAATATATTTCTCAAACTTTTCTCTAACAATTCTCGAAGAAGTAAGAAAACTTTGAAAGTACAAAAAAAATCGAAGGCAACAAAAAATTTCCATTTTATGAAGCAGTCCTTTATAATCAAATTTTTTCAAACAATTCTCGAAGGTTTGAGAAAACTTAAAGGAAATACGAAAAAAATATAAGCAAAAAAAATCGTCCGTTTCATGGAGAAGTATTTTAGTCTCAAACTACATATTTTCTTAATATGAGTCATTTTTTTGAGTCATTCGTTGCCGGATGAGGTGCTGGAATTTCAAGTCCCGCTCTTACTTAATTCGTATATTATTGAAAAAGTATTAAGAAGCTAATAATTACATCTGGAAACTTTTTAAACCCAATTGCATGATTTTTTTAAATCTTCTAAAAATTAAATACATCATGACAAAAAATTAACTAATAAAATATGTAAGTTAAATAATTTTAATTACATTTTGCACTAGAGAAAAAATTTATTTAAAATATTTTAAATTTTGATTTTTGAAATTGGATAAAAAATGTCTGCATTTATTACGATATTTTTGTTTCTCAGACTAATCTCTAGTCATATGTTCGTCGAAAGAATTTTTTTTTTTAAACATAGACATTAATTTTTTAAAATTGAAAAAAGTGCTTATTATTTTGAGAAAACTGAGTTTCTGTAACTACCTTCGAGTTTTTCGCCAGCATACGATATATTTGTTAACGATAATTTCGGCATTTACTCGGCATTTACTATGCAAACAACTATTCTAAATCTTCTCTGGATAATTAAAAATATCAGGGGCCTCTTTCTCAAAACTTACAATTGTTGTAACACAAGTAAAGTAGTAAAAAATATCATCCTTATTTATAAAACATAAAAAGGCTTTATAAAGGCTTTTTAAGAAAATTTTTTTATAAAAATCTGTTTTAAAAATTCTTTATAAAGACTTTTTAAGTTTTATAAATAAGGCTGTAAATATTTTGTACTGAAATAATACATTTTCACAACTGTTTCACTTGTACTAAAGACATTTAAGTTTTGAGAAAAGAGCTCCGGGTCTCGAAAAAAAAGTATTTACATTATTTAACTTTGTTACAGCTTTAATAATATTCTCATATAAAACCGGGAAAGAAAATTTATATGAGAAAATCATTTAAGATACGATTTTTTTTTTGCTTAAAAAATATAATTTGAATATAGAAAATTAACGAGAAAAAGCAAAATAGAAATATTAGCATAAACAATTGTACATAATTAATATCGCCAAAAAGTTCGGTTTTTACAGAGATTTCCTTTTTGTTCACACACTTTTCTAAGTTTTTTCAAATGTTTTAAAATATATTAATCATAAAATAATTTTGACAATGTTTTATTTGCTGTTTATTTTATTTCGCAAGCGTTTGAGAAAATCTTGAAAATCTTTTTTTCTCGATAAAAAAATTAAAAATTATTTCAATATTTATGATTTGATTAGGCTTAAGTTCGTATTGCTCTGTAAGCCAAGTGACATTATTTTTTTCGCAAGCGTTTGAGAAAACCTTGAGAAAATATTTTTTCTCGGTATAACAATATTTAATTTCGTAAATTATTTTAAAGTTTTCCAAAGGCGTTCGTGTTGTCAGAAATAGCTATCGAGCCATAACCACTAAAAAAGCTTAAGTGACATATTTCTTGAACTTGGTTTTTTGACAAGAATCGATTATCTATGATCGTAACTTATAAATTTTAATTTAAAAAAAAACAAAGCTCCGAATTTATGTTATTCAAGCCTTTTTGACTGTTTGGTACCAGATGTTCCACTAACAATTTAAAATGTTCAAATTGATTGTATTATAAAGCAACTACAGCAATAAAAATTATAAAAGTTCAATGACTTTTGTAGCGGATAACGTTCCAGCGATTTCTTTTCTTGAAAACAAAAATACATTTTTCTATTTTATTGCTGTTATCAATAAAAACAACTTCTTCCAACAACAACTTTCATGATTCCAAAACAAAATCTTAGCACCACAAACTTTAACTTAAATTAAATTTATTTTTATACTTAACATTATTCCTTATTCTTTAATTAATTGCCTTCCAGCCGGAATTATTACTGCTCTGAAAGTTATGGCCACTTGGGGCACCAGTCCTTTCAACATTATTGCCCTCGTATGCGTTAGCAGGCAAATTAATGCTCGCCATACGCGGCTTACTAATGTGATCTGGTGATGAAATTTGTTTTTCATATTCATAGAAATGATCTGCAGTGGGAATGGTTAAAAATGGCTCCACTGTTGAACGCAAAATATTCTTGTTATAACTGTTCATACTAGAAAGTCCGACATCGCCTCTTGTCTTCTCAAATATAACCTTACGATCTTGTCTCTTGTAAGGCGAAATATATTTTAATTCATCCGGATCGTACTGTGAGTAGACAGTATTTTTGCCGGGATAAAGGCCTACGGCAGGTCCGATTTGTTGCGCTGTAAAATGAGCTGGTGGAGGCGGTGGCGGTGGTGGTATGCCGCCTACACCAACACCAACATTCACACCGGGCCCAAAGCCATAACCGGTAAGGAACGCCTTCAAACCAGCAAATTTGCCCAAGGCGCCAGCAATTCCTCCAACACCTAAAATGCTGCTTATGTAAATCGATATCTTGGCGATAAAAAGAGCTTTTTTCAAAAGCACACAAATGATAGCGAAGAGTATGGGCACCAATGCCACCAGATTGAATTTGAGACCAAGTAAAAATGGCAAAATATAATGTCTGGTTAAAATACGTGCTACAATGAAAAGCAGAAAACAAAAAGCATTTAGATTGTTTGTTGTCTTGGCTAAATCAAGCTGGGCTTTGTACTCAGTGCATTAGCTTGATGAAAAACCAAAAGCTTACCTGTGGATTTTTCTTCATAGTTAACGTTTCTTTGATCTACGCTGGGATCTAAAACGAACTCTGCCACACTGTCTGATTCGGCTGAGGGCCCAATTTTAAACATTAAGCCGGGATATATGGCGTCCATGTGAAATTCAAGCGCACGTTGACTGATTACGGCTCCGGCGTTTTCTAAAATGCCTCTGAAAGAAAAAAAATTAACAGGCATACATACATAATTGTACGAGTATTTATTTATAAAATTAAAATATTTATATTTTTTATTGTTGCATACATATAGTATTGTGCTTTACATGGATCAGTCCATGTTAAAAGTAGTTTAAATGATTCGTAGTCGTTAGTTTTTAAAGTTCCGTACACCAAAGGTGAAAAGGACTTCTGTTGTTCCGACTGCCTTTTGTCTCTCACATGATATTTTCTCGAGCACCGTAAGCGCTACTGAACTAAAATTTTCACAGAATGTATAAAACTTTGGCCGCCACAAAAACAAATATGTATATGACAATAAAAATACGTGTTGAAATCCTAATCTAAATACAGACAATTATTTATAGACACTTGCAATTTTCAAAGTTAGTGCATTTTTATGCAGACTACGCCAATTAATACTGAAATTTAAAAAAAAAGGTATTCTGTCAGTTAATGTCAATTTGCTACATTTGCCGTAGAGGCAAACTCTTGATATTTTCAAAAATGCTAAATCTAAAAATATCCCAAATTTAAAAAAAAAATCGCCAAAAAGGAAAGAAATCGACAAAAGCCGAAAAATCGCCAAAAAAAAGCACCAAAACTTAAAAAATCGTCAAAACTAAAAAATTAGTCAAAACTAAATAAATCTTCAAAACTAAAAAAAAAAAATCTTTAAAAGCAGAAAAAAATCGCCCAAACGATAAAAGCGTCAATGACAAAACTAAAAAATCGCCAAAATGAAAAAAATCTCAAAAATCGAAAACAAAAACGCCAAAATTGGAAATTTTTTTTACTATGACAACTTGCTATATCTTGGACCATAGGAGGCAAACTCTTGATGTTTTCAAAAATGCTAAACTAAAAAAATTCCAAGGTTTAAAAAATCGCCAAAACGAAAAAAATCGATAAAAACCGAAAATTCACCATAACGAAAATTTGGTCAAAACAAAAAAATCGCCAAAACAAAAAATAAATCTTTATAATCCGAAAAAAAAATCGCCAAAACGAAAATCAGCGCCAAAAAAATGGCAAATCTAAAAAAATTGTCAAAACGAAAAAAAAATGCTAAATCGAAAAAAATCGACGCAACGAAAAAAGTTCTCTAAAGCCCGAAAAAAATTCGCCAAACGAAAAAAGCCTAAACAAAAAAATGCTTAAAAGAAAAAAATCGCCAAAACCAAGTAATCTCAGAAATCGAAAAAATAACAAAACAAAAAAGACTCCAAAATCGGAACAAAATATTTACTATATAGTTTTGACAACTTGCTACATCTTGGACCGTAGGAGGCAAACTCTTGATATTTTCAAAAATGCTTAAACAAAAAAATCCCAAATTGAAAACATCACCAAAACAATTAAATTCGCCTAAAACCGAAAAAAATGGGTAAAAGCCAAAAAAAAATTTCACAATAAAAAAAAAATCATCAAAATTAAAAAAATCGCCGAAAAGAAAACAATAGTCAAAACATATAAAAATGCCTAATCGTAAAATCTTTAAAAACAAAAAAAAAAATCGTCAAAACGGAAAAAAATACAAAAAAAAAAATGTGAATCTTACAAATAGCCAAAATAAAAAAAATCGCCACAACGAAAAAAAAGCGTTAAAATTTAAGAAATTGTCAAATTGAAAAAATATTTCGAAAAACCGAAAAATTGCCAAAATGAAAAAAAAATCTCCAAAAATGCCAAAACTAAAAAAACCCCAAAAAATTAAAAAACCAAAAAATCCTAAAAACGAAAAAAAACGACAAAACTAAAAAAAAATTTTAGCAGGGCCCTATTCCACAAAACAACTTATCAACTTTTCATTTTGCACTTATCAAATTTTTCGACAATTTGTAAAAAATTTTGATCCTCAGAACTGTAAAACTGAATTTTCTTTTATATAATTTCTGGATCTTGGGTATATGTTTGCTCAATTGAATGAGACTTGGTTAATTAGCCCTTACTTATTCTGAAACAGGTAGAAGTTTTCCCTAAAATTTTTAAGGCCTTATATAAAAAAATTACTAAAGCTTTACAAAGGCTTAGTAGGAATCATATTGTATAAAAATCTTCTTTATAAACCCTTTACAAGGCCTGAATAATTTTTATAAATAAGGCTGTTAATTGTTAACAGATTTAAAGAAATTATACAAATTCCATAATAGTTTTGTTCTTACATGCTTGGAGTTAAGGCTAATGACCTTTCGTCAGACTTAATAAATGGGCATCACACACACAGATACACACACACACTCACATATATATGTATACACTAACACGATTTTTGAATTAATTTTGTTGTTTAGAGCCCTTCAAATTAAGAATACAAATTAGTTTTATTTGTATTACAAATGTTTGCTTTAGCTATTGAAAGTTTTCTCATAAAAAAAACTCATGAAAATATCATTGTATATATATTTTGTTTCCAAATTTAACGCCTAAAAGCATAATAAGAAACAAATGTTTATATGTTCATAGCCAAACGACAAGAAAAGGTACTTGTGGGAAAAAGTTTTATGTTGCATGTGGTTGGGTTGCTTGGAAAAGGTTAAATAATTTTTAGTTAATTTAGATCTGCTCTTTCTTTCATTTAGGGCATCCTTCTTCCCATATATAAGGATTTTTTTTGTATCTAATGAAAGTGCTTTCTCATATTCACCATAAAGTAATTTTAGATTAAATATTAACGTGTTTGTTAAAAAAGAAACACAAGTCAAGGCATGCGTGGGCAAAATTTGCTTAAACTGGCACTAACAGCCGTACTCTAAGCTCTGTGACAATATAAAAATTATAACAAATGACATTTTTTTACATTGCTTAAAATATAAAAATTTTCCTGCACCCGGTCAAAAAAATACTTGTGTGGCAACACTCTATTCTTAAATAGCTGTTGTTGTTATTTACATTTATTTTCTTTTACATACTCTGAAAAAAAGTCAGCCAATGTAGCAATGGTAAAGTAAGAAAATAAAAAACATGTTGATTATTGAGTTCTTGTTTCAACTTTGTTATTTGTTATTGAGCTTCTCATTTGTTTAAATGAAAGTTTATAATATAATAACTCTAGTTGTTCTAAGAAGCTTTGGGTAAAGGTTCCCTGATGATCTGCATTAGCAACAGTGAAATGCGCATAGGATCCAGCTAAACCCCTCAATAATCAATTTCAATGTATTTTTAATAAAAAAATATTTTTCTTTATAAGTAAAATATTAATTTGGGATTATTAGTGCGTTTAAGAATTTTAAACTTAAAAATTTTCCTTTGTTATAGTACTGTTATTTGTCACAATAAATAATTTAAAAAAAACTATGCGGCTTTTTTTGCACTGCACTGTCAAAACACGTTATCGAATCAGCTCGTTATTGAAAGCGACAATTAGACCCCAGTACCTGGGTTCTGCAACCTTTTGCGAACCGAAAATCGTTGGGATCGATTATTATTGTTTTTATCGGCTTTTGATTTCTCGCAAATTTTTGACGAAATAGACGTAGATAATAAATTCTTTATTTTCTCCTCCTTGATTGAAAACCTTTACTCTTTCGTGCCTACCAAGCGTATTAGTATTAAAGCATGGGTGACCAAGATAAATTATAGGTTGTGTAAGTGAGTGAAAAAGATAAACACACTGGCAGAAACAATTAATAAAAGTAATTCTTATATGATTTTTTTATAAAAGAATTTTTTTCTAGAAAACCGTTTCAACAAAAAGTAATAAATAAACATTATTATTCACTTAAATTCTGAGTTTAAAACTACTAAAAACCAATTTGTAAGGGAAAATAATTTTTAATTTTCACGTAAGCAAAAGCATTTTTTAACATAAACAGCATACACAATAAATTTCTCGCAGTGCGTTTGAGAAAAATGAGTAACAAGATAAGCAAAAATTTATCTCAGATAAGACTAAATGAAAGAGAATAAGAATACGTGCGAATTCGATTTGCAAAAATTTGCTACATGATGTTCACCCATGTATTAAAGCTAATGATGATGCATGGATGAAAACCAGAGCTGTTATGTTAGCTCTATCACATCGTGATCTCGCCTTCAGGACCTTCCAGAATGATTCTACACAGGCCAAATGGAAAATTTTCTGTAAATTTCGAAACAAGGCTAAATCTACTATCAGGAAGGAGAAGATTAAATAGTTTGCTCAAGTGTTTGGAGGATTAAACTGCTGAGGTATGTGGAAAGTTCTAAATAATGCAGGATGTAGAGAGTCTCATGAAAATATTTTTGAAGGCGATGTTGATAACGTTAATGAGTACTTTGCTAGTAGTGTGGGCACTACTTATACTGATAACGATGCTATTGATTTTGAAAGGTTTAGTGATTCCTTTGGTACATTTTCCTTTCATTGTGTTAGTGAACTTGATGTGTTTAATGTACTAAATAAGATTAAATCTAAGGCAGTAGGTGTTGATAATGTTACTATCCAATTTATAAAACTTATTTATCCCCATATTTCCCACATTCTTTTGCATCTAATAAACACTATTCTAACAACATCAATATTCCCTTATTCTTGGAAAACTGCTATGGTTGTACCTATACCAAAAACTAAGAATGTTACCTGCCCAGCTGACTTAATACCTATCTCGATACTACCATCGCTGTCGAAAGTAGTAGAGCATATTATTAAAGATCAAATTCTTTTTTCTCTGGGAGGCAGAATTACTGACTCTCAATATGCTTTTCGAAAGGGTTATAGTACTACCTCGCTTCTTTTGACCTTAACGGATAGTATTAGAAATAGTACTAATGATGGAAAACCAAGTGTGTTAGTATCTTTGGATCTAACTAAAGCCTTTAAGTCCATATGTTTTTCCACTATGGAATACATTTAACTTCTCTAAATCTGCATGTAAACTTATTATGTCGTACATTTCAGAGAGAAAGCATTTTGTTGAGATTCTTGGTAAACGCTCAGGATTATTGCCTCTAAATTCTGGTGTTCCACAAGGTTCAGTTTTGGGTCCATTGTTATTCTTACTTTATATTAATAACCTGCCTAATGTAATTATTTGTAATATATGTACGCCCTTTTTGTTTGCTGATGACATTTTTCTTTTGTTCACCTCAGATCGTTACTACCCTGACGTATTGGAGTCAAATATTAACTATAGTCCTAATAGAATTTCGCAATGGTTGGGTGATAACTCACTCTCGGTAAATCCTTCTAAGTCTAAGGCAATGGTTTTTGGCCCTCTTGGTACTCAATTACCTCATTTTAATGTACTCATCTGTAATTCTCGCATTGAATTTGTTTGTCATCACAAATGCCTAGGTGTTATGATTGACAATCGCTTGAGTTTTGAAGCACACTTTGATCTTATATTTCGTATAATAACTAATACGCTACGTAGAATTTATGCCATGCGAATCTTCTTGCCTGCTGATGTCAAGAGACGAATAGCTCACTCACTAATGATGCCTCACATCTTATATGGCATAGAAGTTATCTCTGGCTCAATTGCTAAGAATCTGAAAATATTAGGATATGCTCTAAATTCGATAGTTAAGGGGCCCATACACTACAACAGCATGCATGCACAATCAAGTGTTTGTGCCTGCGGTTTGGTCGTGTATGGGCATTTTGTGCGATTGTACGGTTTGCTGTAGCGATTTCAAGTAGAGTTTGATATTTTGATGATGGTACCAGCTCGCTGGTGTGGTATATGGTGAAATTAGCTCAGTTCAGTAAAGTTGTCATGGAGCAAACATGGATTTAAGTAATATAATTTCTTGAAATATAATTTGTTTCAATCGTAAACAGAATTTTAGAACTTTAATTATACATAGCTGCTAATTTTAACAACATACCAATAATAATTGCAACAAAATATGTGTCACTATTCATAACCACCCTTCCCGAAATTTTGTAAGAAATGAATATTGTACCAGCTTGCTGGTATGTTGTGTGGTTCGAGCATGAATGCTCAATCGCTTGATTGTGCGTGCATGCTGTTGTAGTGTATGGGCCGCTTTAGTTTCGTTTTTAATCTATGACGTCGCGAACATGTCTCTGAATTGGTTAAAAAATTTTTAGGTTGCTCCTTTAATCAGTTTGTGAGTATGCGTAACTTGGTCTTTTTCCATCGTATCATAAAAAGCAGCATACCTAAACTCTTGTGTAGTATGTTTACCTTCTCTAGGTCTATTAGAAACAAACAAGTAATAGTACCAAGAATTAAATGTTCTTTATTTGAGAGGAGCGCGATATTGGAACATCCTTCCGTATGGTTAATTTTAATTATTATTCGAACTCCATTTGTTTCTATATTTGTGATTTGAACGCGCTAAGGTTCGTATTGCTTTTTAAGCCAAATTACATGTGATAATTATTAATGAACAAATAACAATAAAGTCTGTTGTAAATATTCTGACTAACAACACATAGTTGAACGGAACAGCCAGCCGTTTTCGAAGGCCACTAAACCTTCATCATCAGCGTTCTTTTGTGTTTGGTCCACTGTATGAATTAAGTATTTTTTCTCATAGCAATAATGTTATTCGTCTTAAACTCTTAAGCTATTTTTCTATGAATGATGGTAGGAATTAAAGTTTGCATATACTATACCTTGACATAATCAATCTATTCAATTTGAAACTAATGACGAGATATTATTTCTGTTGCATTATTGCCATATCCGATGTGTGTGAAGATAAATTCATCGAATTAAATTCATTTTTCAAAAATATCGCATGCGATATTTTTTTTTGTACGAATTTTGTACTGAAACTAAGGGGTTTCTTCATAAAAACGTTCACTATAGCCAAACCCTGCTTCCTCAGCGAATCAAACCTAATGGAAAATGAAGACAACAAATCATACTAAAAACTGCATTTACAGTATATCTGAATTGTATTTGTGCAATTTTTTAGAAAACTTTTTAAAATATGACTTAGTAAAACACTCTTATTTTTCGAGAAGCAGGGTTTGGCCACAATGGTCATTTCCCTCATAGAACTCGAAAAATAAGTGTTTTACTAAGTAATATTTTTAAAAGTTTTCTAAAAAATTGCACAAATACAATTCAGATATACTGTAAATGCAGTTTTTTAGTATGATTTGGGTTTGGCTATAGTGAACGTTTTTATGAAGAAACCCCTTAGTTTCAGTACAAAATTCGTACCAAAAAAAAAAAAATATCGCATGCGATATTTTTGAAAAATGAATTTAACTCGATGAATTTATCTTCACACACATCCATATCCGGACATCTACTCTTTTTTATAATTAAATATAGCTAATCTTAAATGGCTGGGGAGCCCTTGAATGGTTATAATAGTTTACGTTTAAGTTTATATGTATATTTTTATTATTATTGTATTGTATTTACTATAATTACATATTAAATACTTTGTAATATATATTTTTTTTGCCTAAAAGGCTTAGTTAGTATTACTGTGGATGAAATAAATAAATAAATAAATAAATATTTATCGACATATTTATGCGCTGGCGATAACGCTAATGTGATTCTGTAACTTCTTTTTTACGATAGTCTCCCGCTTTATCTTATTCACCATTTAATTCAATATTATGTGGCAGCTCTGTATAGAAAATTTGAAAATAAGCGAAAAGCACAAAGAATAATAAAGAAAAACTCAACAAATTTGATCTTGTGACTTAATTTTTTTTTCACCAAATCGACAGCGAAAATCGTTACAATATGTTAATGAATAGCAAAGTCGATAAATGTTCGTTATATTTATTATAGCGATACGATTATCGTAATAGAAGTTAATGCATCCAGGTAGGACTATACCTAAGTGAGATATTTAAAAAAAAAATTTTCATTCTAGTACACCTACAGCTAACAGCAGCAGGATATTGATATGTGATACTCATAATTATGGCCATAATCAACCTTATGGGCATATTCTTACCGAAAATCCACCGGATCGGTATCCAAAAAATTCACAAACGATCTGGGCGCCAAGGCATCATCGCGCGTAGCAATCAAATTGTCCACTAATGTAAAATTTTCTTTTTCCTCAAAACGCTGCAGAAAACTTATGGCCGTACGACCAATGCATTCTCTTACACTTGGATGTACAGATCTCGTGAGACAATAACGAAATTCCTTATTAACACTTTCAAAATTTTCATTCGCTATCGTCAGAGCAGCTTCAAACGTTTTGAATAAAATCAAACACGAGATTAATTGATTAAATTTAAACATTTTTCCCGTGAAATTTTTTTTTGATATTTACACTAAAAGAAATCTTTGAAACAACTAAAACAGTTTTCAGAGAAAAGACACAAATTTATACAAAAGCCAGGCAGGGCATAAAGATAATGAGGGAACACACACACACACAGCTATTAGAAAATGTAACAAAAATAAAAAATAAAAAACAAAATTAACTAAAATTAAATAACAGCGCTAAAGTTTACATCATTACCATTAAATGAAAAGCATTTGAAGTTTTTATTTTCGGAAGGTGGGTGTGCGCTGCGTTCGCATGTGCGTGTGTGTGTGTGTATGTCTCTGTTGACCACAAATCTCATTAGAGCGCGGAATTTGCAACAACGACAAATAAAGCCGGTAAAAATGGCGAATTTTTTGCTTGTAGAAAGACCACAGCAAACAAAAACTAAATTAAAAGTAAACATGCGTCCGGTGATGCCCTATAACTTTTCAATTTTACTGCTGTAATTATGTAGAAATGTGTTTGTGTGTGTGTGTTTGTGTGCGTAACTGATGTAGCACATATTAAAGAAATTGTTATAACGTGTGCGACAAGTCAAAATAGCATAAAACGAAACATTTCTTCTAAAATGTTTATGAAACAGCATTACACAGTGCAACACCAAAAAATATAACCATATGCGAACACCACCAGTACGTGATAAAAGACCAAAAAAAAGCCAGTTTTGCCCCAAGTCATCTACTTTTTTTTATAGGCCCCCAAATATTTTTGGCCTCGTTGCCATTTTTGCATTTTCTCAGGCTCATATCTTGCAAACTATTCGGAATTTTGATTTATTCTCTGAAACAAAGTTGTAGCCCTTGTCATAAACCACAAAACTTGTGAACATATAAAATCAAAAAAACTTTCTCCTCAAGATCAAAAGCGCAAAAATTAAAAAATATTTCGATTGTGTTTTTTAACTTTTTCCCCCTGTTCAGGTCCATAGGTAGTAAACCGTTCAAAATTCAAGGAAGCAATTAGCTACAAAAATGTACCTAAGATCTTAATAAACAACTTTTTAGAATATATGAACTTGCTGGGAATGAATCTTAAGACCGTTTAGGTAAACGCAAAAGTGAAAAATGTCCAAACAAATGAATTGAAAAAATTTTCGGGATATTTTTCAATTTTTTGTTTAATAATTTAGGGAAGGAATAATTTTAAATTTTGAATTTCTAAAATTAAATCAGAAACGTGATCAATTGGGTCACATCTGGCATCCTTAGCCCTTTGACAATGAAGAACTTACCGCTGAAGACTTTTTAAAATATTATTGCGCTTTCCTATTCGTGAGGAATAGGAATCCAAAATTTTAATGAAAATTTGATTTCATTTTCTGAATACGTATCAAGGCTTCTTGTTTAATCTTTTTACTGCTGCATCAACCATTATCATAATCCTTACTTGGCCGACCAAACTTCTGTCTTTATATTTCCGTAGATAGTCCCATATTTAACCAATCCAATAATGCATTCACTTATCTCTTTTTTTTTTCATAAATCATATGATACAAGCTAAAACTTTCTATGACGGCTGTTTCCAGTACTACCCGTCTAGCGTACACACCAGTGATGGGAAATGTGACACAATTGTGCCATTTTTGGCACTTTCGGATGCTGGCTGGCACTGTCGCACTATCAATCCTTTCCTGGCACTTTTTGTCCATTAATGTGGAAACTTTTCTTATTACTTTAATAAGTAATCTTCTTGCATTTTTAAGTTTTTATATATTGCAAACTTAGTAGGATTTGTGGTGATTCAGTTATGATGGAGAAAAGTAACTGTGTCCAATGAATGCTTATCTGGAGTATAGCTGGCCAAAGTAGCACCAGAAGGCCGAACATCAATTGGCTTCTTATAGAAATTAATACACATACACGAACGCATTTCTCTCGTTATCCAACACTGGCCTAGATTGACTTGACGTTTTCTTAAAAGGAATAAATGAATTTTTTTGCTACAGCTCATGTTGAAAAGATGATTTTATAAATATTCGGATATATTCCAACTAAGAACTTCATTTAATTCTTAAGTATTCCCAACAACGTTGATTGTCAAAACGTTGATTGTGTGACCAAAATGTTTCAGATAGAGTCCTTGAACAGTGGGATGTAATGACAAAACTTAGTTCATTTATATGAAATAGTTTGATGGATGATATAACCAAGATGCATTTTTGTTATCTTCTTAAAATAATAGATGATATTTATGTCGAATCGCAATCTGAAGATGTTAGAGTGATGCAGAGATGTTCCTGCAAACGAAGAAATGTGTCGATAAATATTAAGATTTTCGGTTCGCGAATTCAGTACCTAGTACTGAATCCAGGTACTGATCAGAAGCTAATTTATCTTTTAAATTAGTTTAGAGTTATTAGAGGCTTTACATCCTTTAGATTGGACATACATAAATGAACATTAACTGCCAACATTTAAATTATATTAAAAGTGGTTTGGCACTATACGAGTGATTTTGGCACTATTTAGAAAGAAATACGGCACGAAAATAAAATTTCCAATTCCCATCACTGGTACACACTCTCATTTCTTTCTACAGTGTATGCTACGCTCGCATTGCTGAGAGCAGCGTTGCCGTTGTGACACTAAATTATCACTTTTGACCCTTTTTCGTGCCAATGACACTTTTTATGACCCTTTTTTCAATTTATCCCTTTGTATCATTTTAACAGAATGTATGCCGTAGGGAAATCATATACACTGTTTAGCATATCAGGTATTAGAAAAAGAGCTGTTCGTCCAGTTGGCGATATTCGGCTCGATGATGTCGATCATTTTTTTTTTTGGTAAGTAGAAAAGCCAGTAAAATGGTGAAAATATTGCAAAAATCTGACACCCTAATCCTTGATTCCAAATGCAAATTATTTCTCGGAGTATCACAATTAAAAAAATATGTATATTAACTTACTTTTATCTTTAATCTTAATAAAACTTTTTATAAGTTAGTAAGTAAGGTTTATAAAATGTTTATAAGTTAAAATAGGTTCAAATGAAGTAAATTTGGAAACCAAAATTGGGGGCTTATTAAAGTATACATGTATGTAAATAAATGATCAGCATCAAGAAAAGTAAAGTAAAATATATATGGAAAAACTGAAGTTAATTCATTTTCTTTTTAACCCCGACTAAAAAAAGGGGTGTTATAAGTTTGTAATGTGTGTCTGTGTATCTGTACAAGTACTCGTACAGACCAAACGGCTGGACCGATTTTGATTTACTTTTTTCTGTTTGAAAGGTGACTTGATCGAGAAGGTTCTTAGCTATGTTTTAATAAAATCGGTCCAGCCCCTTAGAAGATATCACGTCTTTTCTAGAAATATTCAGGGGTTTTTAAAATTTTTAATTTTTGTTATTAATATAATTTTTCATTTATAAAAGAAAAAAGTAAAAATAATTCAAATAATTAATTAATTAACTGCGAACATATTTCTATAATACCGGCTAGTAGAGTATTTACAAATACAGTTTTTAATTGCAAATAAGACGAGTATAAACGTATTATAGATATCTACTATATATATATAAAAAAAATCATGAAATCTAAAAAAAGAGTGGTCAAGTTGCTGCATTTCATATCGAATGAAATTCCAATCGAAATTAAATACATATTTCGTTCATTCGTATTTCGAGTGCCGTAATTTACCCAATTGCTTAAGATTTATAAGACGGACATGGTCCATCTCACTTATTTACTTAAAAACCAGCATAACTCAAAAAATTTACTTTGAGGAAAAACCATTTAAGGTTTTGTAGAAAATTTTAAAATTCGATTCTGAAGAGGATATATATATATATATATATAGTTATACTATTCTTTCAAGGCATTATGCGTAGTTCTGAAATACATATTTTTTTTAACTGAACATCCTGTATATCTTAATAAGTTCTTCACTTGGAATCTAATCTTTGACAAATGTCTACTTTAAGTCTATTTGATAATTGTTTAGTAACACTAATTTATGTTTATACTTTATGTTTTTTTTTTTTGTAAATTATATTTTATAAAGATGAAGAAATAAGGTGTAATTCACTGACATTACAACTGCAGAATTTGGAGACTTATCATCCTTAAAACAAACTTTATTTCAGCAACAGCAACTTTCCTCCGAAAGTCGGTATTTTTTGTGGTAAAAATCGGATATTTTTACATAGTTTTTTGGCAATTGGCCGCATGTTTTGCTGTTGAAAAAGTAGCAAAATGCGACTTAAGTCGCACAACGGCAACGCTGGTGACAACAGCAAAGAATATAATGCTCTCAGTGTCAGCGATGCCAACTTGGTGCTTTTGGCACTATTTTTAGTGCTTTTTGAAGACTCAAAACGCAAATTTTGAGCGTTAGTGCGAAACTAAGAAAAAGCACTAAGTAGTGCTTTTAAGAAAATTACGTATTTCTTAAAATTACTTTAACAAAAACTTTGTGAATTTATTTGTTTAGTATAAAGCAAGCCTTTTTCGTCTGATATATTTCATTAAAAATTTTGGTAATATTGCTGAAATAGAGAATAGCTTAGAAAATATTATTAAACTTCACTCGTTTTTCACATTAGTGCTTTTTACGCTTTTTAGATTTCAAAATTTCGCTTTTTAGTGCTTTTTTAAAATTCTGATGTGCTTTTAGGACCAAAAAAATTGGCATCACTGCTCAGTGTGTGTTTGCTTGCGCTCTATACTTTCCCCCCGCATAACAAAAAATGTTTAATTTTTTAGCTCAGATGCGCATTCTATATAATTTATATTCTCTGGTATTACGCACGCTCTTATCCAAAAAAAGGGATCGCCATGTCTTTATTGTCTGATTAACCCAGTCAGTTTCACTTCTCTCAGCCCTTTTTAAATAAAACAAAAAAATTTTTATCACACAACAAGCCACTGTCATGGTCATTACACAAATTTCGCTTGCTTATTTTAATCATTTCTTCTTTGTATTCTTTTATTTCCACAAAGTGGTGATTTAATAATTTTTTCCCAACATAATTAAACGCACTGGCAAATCACTTCCTTTTTGTTTCTTTTCAGCATACACATTATATAACTTTCATATAATATTAAGCATTTTTTTTTTAATTTTGATTACAAATTTGCTCCCAAATATCATGTGACCCACAAAGAAATTGCAATTGTGTTGAATTTAATTCATAACACGCCTTTATTAATTGAACCAGCCAAGTGTAAATTGTTTTTAGAAAATATGAACTCAGTGAATTATTTGTAATTCTTAAGTGTTAAAATATTAAATTTGTTAGTAATAACAAGATAGCAAATTATTAAAAATAAAATTATCTAATTATATTTTGATGTAAATGGAGTAAAGCGAACAACTTAATCTATTGTGTAGAGAGTACGTGTGACAATTTGCCAATTTAACTTTCTTTTATGCGTTAAAATTATTTAACAATTAAATGTAAATTAAAGTTGGGATTATTTTTCATGGGGCTAGAAACACAGTGATCGTAAGTAAGTTTTTTTTACTTCTGGGTTAAACTTAGATTAGCAAATTGTTTACTTAAAAACGAATCAGTTTTAAAGGATTGCTTTTTTTTACCGATTATACAGCTGTTTACTCAAGGATTAAGAGTGCCCAGCCTTGCTTTTCTAATTATATGAGGCATTTATTCAAATATATTTCATCGCTTTATCAAATTACAGTGACTTGTATATAAAAGTGACTGGACTAAAGTAATGTAACTAAAGTCAGCGTCAGCCCCCCACCAAAACAGCTGCTTGACCAATTTTATATCGAATCTCTTCTCTCTAGAAATAGTTCAGCAAAGACATGAACTTTAAAAGAATAACTTGATTTATTAACTCTATTACATTATTAGCAAAAATAAAATATAGTACAGTTAAACCTCGATTATCCGGCTCTCGTGGGACCGTCACCAGCACGGTAAATCGAATTATATGGTTAATAGAGGTTATATTAAAATATACATACATTTATTTTTTTTATTTTAACATTTGATTTATGTAACTACAGATTCAAATATACCACATATTTTTGTACAAAACATACAAATCGTCACAGTGAATGCAAAATGAAATATGTATATATGTGTGGGCACATGAACTTAAAAAGGGGAAACACCGGATTTAGATTTACATAATAAAAAACATATGAATGCTGCACGGATAATAGATGTAACCGATTAAAAGAGTCCCGGTTAATCGAGGTTCAACTGTATTTGGCCCAAATTCACAGTCTATAGTTAACTAATGCCCATGGTTTAACTTAAGATTTTCTTATCAATTTCATTGGTTAAACCACCTTCTTTAATTAACTAAATACTGTGAATTTCAGCCTTAATAATATAAGTTTAAACTTTAGTTAACTAATAATTGTGGATATATTTTTAAACTAAGCCTTGTTTATGCTTGTAGTTAAACTAATATTATGTTTGAGTGCTCTCTTTAATGAATAAAGGAAAAAAATTCTTGTTATACAACTAATTATTTAAAGTTTGTTTATATTATATGGCCATTATATGTACATATTAAAATGCATGACATTTATTTCAATTGTGTGTGTTTTGTCGGGTACTTCAAAATTTGTATTTAAATTATGAAATATAAAATTACTATCTTTGTAAGTATATAATATAAATTACGTATAAAGGTCTCTTAAATTATAGCTGTAGCAAACAAAAATGTGATGTTTGCAATAATCACATTACACATTAATCATCTCAATGCTTATTTGACGAGCATGATCATTTCGCGACCGTTTTCTTTATCGTCTAGACAATTATTGGAGTAAACTTACATTTTGCTCTTTAAAATGACTGATTTTGCGAATCATTTTAACGATTGTTGCACGAGTGATTCCTAAGTAAGGAATTTTGGCGAGCATTGGAAAATTGTTAAGTGTCCAGGAGACGTACAAAAAAAGCCATCAATCGGTAAGAATGTGTTAGTGTCGTTTAATTGATGATTTTTCGGAGACGCACAAATAAAATCGTCAATCACCATTTTAATTTTGTGTTCGTTGTGTGCGTTGTGTTCGTTGTATGTCTTAATCGGATGATGATTTTTTGTTATTAGCGGCATTAAAACTTTATGAAATCTTTGTATAAAAAAACACATTAAACAAATATACAGAGCTAAATAATAATTTTTCTATCTTCCACACTAATTTTTCATCTATTATTATTATTATTTATAATTATAATAATTCTAGTTCTTCAAAACACTCTAAAAAAACAAACATAATTTCCTTAAAAAAAATTCGAAACAAACGATTTTTAACCCTCGACTAAAAAACGGGGTGTTATAAGTTTGTAGTGTGTGTCTGTGTGTCTGTGTATCTGTGTGTCTGTGTATCTGTGTGTCTTTCCGTGTCCACGTACAGGCCAAACGGCTGGACCGATTTTCATTAAGTTTTTTTCTGTTTGAAAGATGACTTGATCGAGAGGGTTCTTAGCTATGTTTGAAGAAAATCGGTCCAGCCGTTTAGAAGATATAACATCTTTTCGGAAAAAAGTCGGGGGATTTTAAAATTTTTAATTTTTGTTATTAATATAAAAACAAGACATTGCGTAGTGTGAATAAAAAAATATGTACATACTCGTATGTTTTTAACACAAAATTCACATACACAAATCCATATGCATTTGGGGTTTTAAAAATAATTTTTAAGTATTTTTTTTTTATTCACACTACCCATTAAGATTAGAAAAATTAGAGAATATAATATAATTAGTATTTATAATAATCATACAACTGTTTGTAGACTTTTGATTGTTTGGTTTTTTACAAAGATCAATGGTACATTTTCATAAAGTGCAAATTAATTTGTTTCATCCGCGCACTTCTCCATGTCGTCACAGAACAAATAACACAAAGCAAATGACGTTTTTTTCGTCAATCAGATTTGGAGACGTATAAATAATCAGCCGTCAAATAAAAATATCAAAATTTTTTGATTCTCATCAATCAGTGCCGACAACGTGTACGTGTAGCCGAAAAGAAACGACTGCACGCACACAACTATGTGATTGGTGGGGTTTTTTGTACGTCACCTGGGCACTTTAGATGTCAACGATAGCAGTTGTTTCTTCCAAATTATAGTTTTGCGAGTTAGTTTGGTGATTGTTGGACAAGTGTTCTATAAAATCGTGGCTTAAGCATTCTGACGACCATTGGCAGACATTTATTTCACAGGATTTGTATTCTACTCATAAAAATAATGCTCTTGCCGTTCTTGTATATTTACACATTATGGCGATTGATAAATGAATCTATTATTTTCAATTCAAGAAAGTAGACATGTAAAAATAAAAAGTGAGTTTTAAAAATTAAAGTGTATGTTTAAGATTAACTGCCGTATTAAAAAAAGTGTACGATTAAACAAAGCTTCTATACAAACTTGAAATACAAATTAACTTTTTAAGAATACGAACGAAAATGATTTTTAAATTAAAAATTTAATTAAAAGAAATATATTTCTTTATCGAGACCATTGGCGTACCTACAGGGGGGCATTTATACTGGTGATTATCATGAGTAATAAAAAAATTTAAATAACAAAGAGAAAAGGAAAAATAAACATGCTAATTACGTGAAATTATGGTTATGTTTCTATAAAACTTTAAAGAAAATAAAATACATGCATATATGTATGTTATAACGCCCTAATTCAGTAAACAGATTTGGGACGTTTTTGTTTGAAAATACTTTTGAGTTCTTGTGTATGAATTCTCTAAATTATTTTCTTCAAAAATGTTGTCTTTGATAATGAAAAATAAAAATATTATTGCCATGTTTTTAAAACGCATAAATCATTTCTATCGAGCGAAAATAAACACAAATGGTCATTCAATGCATGCAGAAGTAAAACATTCTGCTAGAACGGCAATACTGCTGTTAATACTATTAACGAATTTAAAAATTATAGCCAATGTTTAGGCTTTATATTTTTAAGAAGACGTAAAATAATGATTTACTGCCTGTCCCACGATGTCAGTCGCAAACGTTCGAATGACAACTTGTATTGCAAACAACAATAACATTAGAAAATTTGTTGTTGTTTTCAATATAAGTTTTCATCCGAACGTTTGCGAATGACATCGTGGGACAGGCAGTTAATTTCTGGCAAAAACATGATATTAATATGCATTATATTTTTCGTAGCAATATGTCATATTAATTACTTTCTTGATAATTTTTATTATATAAATTTCATTGATTTATATAAACATGATTACAAGTGCATATAAATACATAAATGTATATATAAAGAAATTCAAAAACTATTAAGAATAAAAATTATTGTTGAACTCCCTGCATATTCAGCTCAATCATAAACAAAAAATCAACTATGTATAATGAATTCGTGTTCGCGTTTTTAAACGCACTAATAATCCCAAATTAATATTTTACTTATTAAGTAAAATATTTTTTATTAAAAATACATTGAAATTGATTATTGAGGGGTTTAGCTGGATCCTATGCGCATTTCACTGTTGCTAATGCAGATCATCAGGGAACCTTCTTAGAACAACTAGAGTTTTTATATTATAAACTTTCATTTAAACAAATGAGAAGCTCAATAACAAATAACAAAATTGAAACAAGAACTCAATAATCAACATGTTTTTTATTTTCTTACTTTACTATTGCTACATTGTATTTTTAATAAAAAATATTTTACTTAATAAGTAAAATATTAATTTGGGATTATTAGTTCGTTTAAAAATTTTAAACTTAAATTGTAACAATTCCCATAAAAACCACAAATTATTAACTTGACTGCACCCGGTCAAAAAAATACTTGTGTGGCAACACTCTATTCTTAAATAGCTGTTGTTGTTATTTACATTTATTTTCTTTTACATACTCTTACGACTACAATTTGAAGCTGAAAAAAAGTCAGCCAATGTAGCAATGGTAAGGTAAGAAAATAAAAAACATGTTGATTATTGAGTTCTTGTTTCAACTTTGTTATTTGTTATTGAGCTTCTCATTTATTTAAATGAAAGTTTATAATATAATAACTCTAGTTGTTCTAAGAAGCTTTGGGTAAAGGTTCCCTGATGATCTGCATTAGCAAACGTGAAATGCGCATAGCATCCAGCTAAAAACCCCTCAATAATCAATTTCAATGTATTTTTAATAAAAAATATTTTACTTAATAAGTAAAATATTAATTTGGGATTATTAGTGCGTTTAAAACTTTTAAACTTATAATAACGAATTCGTTTTTCTCCTTTTTTTTACTAAAGACAAGGAAACAAATTTTTAAGAATTACAAAACAAATTTATATACGCAGAAAAATTTTTAGCCAAAATGCTTTCAATTAAATGAATTAATGCTGTTTCAAACAATTTTATAATTGTCCCAATTAAATTTTGTTGATTGAAAACAAAAAAGTTTAATGTTTGTATGGATGTTAGCCAATATGTAAACATACAGACGAATATTAAACTTTTGTACTCATTATTAAAAATTCAACCAATTTTTTGATTGTTTGAATTAACTTTGTTTAATGAAAAAAAAAATATTTTAGTTTGTGTTTGTGCTTGTTCATGTCTTCATGGAAGTGTGTCAGCCTGTTATTCTAGAAGTACCAAGTTCGAACCACGACTTTCAATTAACTCTATCAATTGTTCTCAACAGCAAGAAAACGTCATTTGTACAATTTCATTGATTGATATTATCAATTTGTTTGCAGGACGAAAATCAGTACAGGATTTAATTAATAGTACAAATTTCTAACTAAAATATTAATTAAAATTGATTTTAAATTTTTTCTGTGTATGTATGTACATAAATAAAATATAATTTTGGGGCCTCTCCCACGATATCAACAACGTTCGATTTATCGCACATACATACATACAAAACAAAAATTTGTTTTGCTTTGAATTAATTTTTCAAATTATTTGGTTTCAAAATTTTAAAATTTCATTTTTGTATGTCGACATCGTGCGACATTGCCTTATAGTCCTTGTGTTTCAAAAAATACAAATTATGCCAAATGGAAATTATTTTTGAACTTTTTTTTAATATAATTTTTCAATTTGTTGAATTTCAATATTTTTTTTATGCTTCCACACAACTAGGTTAATCTAACAAAGTTAATCTAATCTATTCCGGCAATGATTTTGCTTCATATGTGTTTCATGTTAATCTAACATGATTTATAGTAATTTTCAAGGAAAATTTTTCCTTTTGATTTAACATTTACGTACTGTTAAAATCAAAATGAAGAATCATGTTGAATCACAGTTATTTCAAGTTGGAATAACATGAACTTATTTTAATGTAGTAATTGTATTTTATTCATTATTTAACTTACGTGTGTTTGGCACATGCATCAGAAAAATGTTTGTCTGTGCTAACCCTGCAGCCACAACAATTTTAAAAATTCCTTAAATAAAATTTTAATTCAATATTGTTTCATTGATCATTTAACATACGAATTACTTGAAAAGTTTTAGTTAAAAAAATACAAAATACTTCGACTTGACTCCAGGATACGAACATGCGATCCTCCACCTGCAAGACTAGTACACTTTCTACAAGCCAGCAGCAGCTTGTCGGGTATTTACAAACATAAAATAAATTCAGTAAACTGCGACTCTGACTCGCGCACGAAGGGTTCCGTACGAACACTAGATATGTAATTTAACCCTGCACACATAACCTTCGAACGTATCCCTCTAAACCTAACCATTCGTCGTTTCGACGAGCACTTTTTGGGGCGTATAATATCGGTTCTAAACATATATATTTTTGTACTTGCAACACATACATACCTTTAGCAAGTACTTTTTTAGTAAATACAACTATATATTTCTATTCTGTTACAAGGATATTTATTATAATCCATTTTTCCAAAAATCATTTTTTTTTTGAGATCACATTGTTATAAAATTTATATAAACGAACAAAACAAAAAAGCCTTTTTCTCTTTGGCAAAACTTAACTATAACACTATTGTCATTTAAAAAAATATATAAAATTAATTTTTTGAAGCGCATTGTGTGCAGAAATCAACTTTATGCTCGCCAACACTCGTGAAAGCGACGAACAAGTTTATCATATCTCAATAATTACGTGCTCACGCGCCGAATTTGGTTGTCTCCTGCAAAAGCTCAGCGAAAACTAAGTTGGCAAGAAATTTAGCGGCGATCGGTGCACGTGTTAAAAAGAAATAGCTAATTTTTCGTCCGGTGTTCGTCGTTTCGACGAAGGTTATGTGTCTAGGGTTAATACGAACTTCATCCTATATGATAAATAGTTTTGGCATTTTTTTTTCGTTTTTGTTTTTGGGGTCCTTTCGGTTTTTTTGTTTGGCGTTTTTTGCGTTTTTTCGGTTTTGGAGATTTTTTTAAGTTTTGGCTCTTTTTTTAGTTTTGAAACTTTATTTTCTTGTTTTGGCGATTTTTTTCGGTTTTTGGCGTTTTTTCATTTTGGCGATTTTTTTTATTTTTGGCGATTTTTTTCATTTTTGCGATTTTTTTTATACAAAAATTTTTTTAATTTTGGCGACATATTCGCGTTTTGGTGATTTTTTTTCGTTTTTTGGCGTTTTTTTTTTCATTTTGGCGATTTTTTCGAATTTGACGATTTATTTAAGTTTTAGAATTTTTTTTTTAATTTTGGCGATTTTTTTCGTTTTGGCGATTTTTTTTAATTTTTGGCGATTTTATAATTTTCGATTTTTCTAGTTTTACCGTTTTTGAAAATTTCAAGTGTTTGCCTCTTACGGTTTCCAAGATATAGCAAATTGTCAAAATTGCATTAACTGATGGACCACCCTCTAATTTAAATTTTTTAAATTTTAGTGTTAATTGTTGTAGTCTGTATGAAAATACACTAATTTTACAAAATTCAAGTTTCAATATACATATGTTCATACAATTGTATGTATATTACATGGGATTTTAACATTTTTCGTTGCTCGTTTTGGAACACCCCTTAATTTTAATTCTCACATATTTGTTGTTGTAGCGGCCAAGGTTCTACATTTTCTGTCCAAATTTCAGGTCCGTAGCTCTTACGGTTCCTGAGAAAATACCGTGTGACGGACAGACGGACAGACGGACAGCGTAGCGAAAACAATAGGGTTCCTTTTCACCTTTGGTGTACGGAACCCTAAAAACAACAATACAAAAACAAGTCACACAACTAAGCACAAAAGTGTATTGCAGCTATGAATAACGTATTTAAACAGCAACATATTATTTCTTATAAATTTAATATGATTTTAATAAATTTGAATTAAACTTTTTGCATTGTGATTTTACATTAGTATTTTTTCTGTGTAGAGATTGAAAGTATTCCGTAAAATGTTTTCTCTGGGAGCTGGAAATAAAAATTCTGATAGACACCATATTGCTGAAACGTATACATGCTTTGGTTTTCCATATCGGTTGAGGTTTAAACTATTCCAAAGCGGTTACTTCATTGATTTCATTTTGTTTTACAGTTTAATTTATTATGAACATTTTCTTATCGCTACCTTTATATAGAAAGACCTTAACTTAAATCAAGTTTATTTTTGTATATTTCGAAAGAAGAATATCTAATATATCGAAAAATTAAAAAAAAAACTTGATTTCAAAAGAATAATGAGTTAGGGCCTTTCTCTATTAAATCAACAATATGAATATATATTTTACCTGTATACCTGTATGTTTAATATTAATAAGAAATAATTCAAGTTGATACACACAAAAAAGTAATATGAACAATTGTGTAATATCAATTAAAAAATTTAATTAAATTTTCACCTATAACAATTATAACAATTTGATAATATCAATTAGGTTGTTCCACTCAAATTAATTAAAACGATTAAAAGTTAAATTGAATTAATTAAATTCTTAATTGAAAATATTAATAGGTGAATACCTTTTTCTGTGTAGAAAATAACCACTTCTTGAAGAACCTATAGTAAATGCATATATATTTTTTATTTGTTTCAGGTAAGCGTTTCGATGCCCGTTTGATTTTTATTTCAACAAATAACAGGTAAATAAATTTTTATATGTTAGTAATTGGGCCCTGCCGCCTCGAAACCCATTTCATGACTATAACTGCCTGTCCCACGATGTCATTCGCAAACGTACGAGCGACAACTTGTATTGCACACAACAATAACATTAGAAAATTTGTTGTTGTTTTCAATATAAGTTGTCGATCGCACGTTTGCTGGTGATATGTGGGACAGGCAGTAAATGTATGAGCATAAAATAAAATAAATAAAGCGAAATATATATTTGATTTGCCGAGGGGTTATTATGCCATTCCAATCGAAACGAAATAATTTCGAATACAAATTCGAACATATATCTTTTCGAAATGAATTACATTAAAACCCCATGGTTAAAAACAATCTTAACTTCCGCCTAATTAGTAGTACAACTATAATGTTTAAACATGAATATTAGCCTTCCAACTGATGCGAATGTACTTCTCTTGGTAATGCCTTTAGTTTTCTTTTAAAACTTTGTTCAAAAATACTCAACTTTGCATAAACATAATTTTGATAAATAGTTTTTTTTTTTTGAGTAATCATTAAAACCTGATAACCTTTGGAAGACCTTTTGCAACATTACAAAGTACAAAGCAAAATAAAAATATTACAGAAAAAACACAACAAAGCAAGATTTCAATATTTTTCGTCTTATAGCCAATTCAAAAAAACCTCTGAGAAACTCAATCCATTATTTTAACAATTCCCAATTTCATTACTGCAAACAGTGCAAAACTATTCAGCCATATAGCCCTGAAGGATTTTTTTATTTTCTCCAAAAAAAATCCATAAATATTTGATAAGATTTAAATTTTTGTTTGTGCTGTACAAAGTCATTAATTTTGTTTGGTTTTTATTATTATATTTATTTTATCTTCAATCTGCATAACTTTTATATTCATTTCTGCAAAGAGGCAAATATATTTTTTATATGTTGTATTATTTCCTTTTCGCATTTGCAACATATTGACATATTTTATAAATTTATAAAAGAAGGAGGAGGAAATATTGCAGGAAACTTGTTTGTGTTTATGCGCCAGTGACTACTTTTTTATGCAGTCGAAGTGCACTGAATATATAAATTTTTCTTTTGTTTTGTACAATGCCTTGGGAAAATGTTTGGAGATACTGTATTGTCTAAAGTGTGTTTTAAATAATTTTTTAAGGTTTAAATTAAGTTCATATTTAATTGTGACATATTTAATTAGTACATAATTAAAATTTAAATGAATTGATACATATAATCATGTATATTCGATTTGAGACTGATAGACAAACTTCCATTAGATCCCTAACGAACGTTTATATCACATCGATTCTCGTGAGTAAATGCGTAAATCCCTCACAAGAATGGCGGCTGATTCCAGTATCGACCCACATTGAATGCCAGAACATTAGAGTTGGGCAAAATCGTTCCTTTTTGGGAATCGTTCGAAACGATCCGAAATATTAAAGGAACTAGGTCGTTCATTTCGTTCATCGTTCCTTTTTTATTTTGAACAGGAAATGAACGATGAATGAGAGAACTTCTCTGTCGCTCCTAAAAAATTTGAACAAAAAATGCATTTCATGTATTTTAACGTTTAAGAATTGCTGTTTGCGTATTAAGTGTCAATCTTTACACAAAAATATCAACCTTGTATCAGCAATAAGTGAACGATTGTTGTGTAAAATGCTACCTTGATGAACCATTAACTTGGTCACAAATACTGGCCACAGCTGTCAAACTTCATCTGAATACTTATAAAATCTGTAAACAATGCCTCAAACTTCATAAAAAAAGAACCCTTCAACTATTGTGTGCATATGTATGTGATTGTAATATTAACACCACCTTGTTAAAAAAAAACTTAGTCGGAACGATGAACGATAAGAAATGAAACTGTGTAAAATTCCGAACCGTTCCTTTTAGTGAATCGTTCAATGGAACTAGGTCGTTCCGGAACGACACAACTCTACAGAACATGGGACCACTATAATAAATTCAACAGCCGACAAGCTAGCATAAAAATGAATTATGCTTCAGGATGAAAGTACTCGTATAAAGAACTACTGTAGCGTATTTCTGACGTCCACTGGAAAAAAATTTCATATTAAAATTTACGAAAACATTATAATTTAGTATTTTATTTCGATAGTGACTTTGCTTTACAGTGACCTTCGAATTTCCTTTTGAAATTATTTTATTTCATGTTAATTTAATATTCCACCAGTGTTAAATCAAAATGAAGAATCATGTTAAATCGAAATTATTTCAAACAAAGTAAATTTAATACTTAAATTACACGAGGAATCATGTTGAATGAAAGTTATTTCAAGTTGAAACTACATGAGTTTTATTTAATTGCAGTAGTCGAATTATCTCGATAGTTTCTCGAATGAGTAGTGATAGCTTAGTGGATGTGTTTTTTGGTCTGTTAGAATTACGGTACAGTGTTCAAATCCTGCAGCGTAAGTTAAGGAATAAAAAAAATAAATAAAATAAGTTATAAAATAAACAAAATAAGTAAAAATAAATTAATTAAAAATTAAAATAACTTTTTTTAATTTTTCTGCTGCCTTTTTGCATTAGCGAAATTAGTTTGATATTCTCTCAATTTTGATATTGGTAGCGAGCCTACTAAATCGAATGTTTTTTTAAACAAAGGTGATCGATAGGGTAAACTTTTTTCAATTAATTTTTGAGTGTAATTCTCGAAAGTTGTACACGATAAATGTTCGAGACATATTCGAAATCGATATCATTAATGAAAGTCTAGGTCAACTGGGTGGCTTCTCCAGCTAAAATCTGAACTCAAACTCATCGTGTAGCACGAGTAGTTAACTCGTTTACTGCTTCAATATTCCTTAGCTACACACTAAATAAATATTATTATGAATTAAGTTTTGATTCAACGTGGTTTAATTAATGATTTAGCCTAGAATTTATTTGAAATTAAAGTTATAGATTTTTTTTAATAGAGACAAACTGCAAAGCTAAATAACTGGACGCAAGGGATCTGAAAAAAGTCTTCATTTGTTTTAATTTTTTGCTCGGAAAACTCTTATGGGCAGATTTTGTAAAATATTTCGTTTCTAAATGTTTCAAATTTGTATGAAAAATAACGAAATTTCGTTTCAAAAATATTTTTTCCATATGAATTTCAAAACGAAAAAAAACGTTTCTATTTACAAAATTTGCCTTTTAATCTAACCCAACCTATTCAATTTATTTAAATTCATTAATGAAAATACAAAAATGTATTAATCTATTTTATTCTCCTCAAATTGAAAACTTGATTTAGATTCAGAGATGGGAATTTTGTTATTAATCTTACATTTTCATTAGAACTACTCATTTATTATTTATTTTATTACGAGACAATTTTAAGCAAAGTTCGCTTAATTTATAGTAAAAATTTAGTAAAATACTGTGAGATTAAACTAAAATATAAAGGTTTTAAAATATTGCTCAGCATAATGATAGATGCCATCTCTGAATGCAATACAACTTAGAAGACAAATATAAAATTAATAAGCATACACTATTTTTCAAAATTCTTCAATCAAAAATAGCGATAAAAAATTGACAATATTATTTTGTAATACAATAATAATGGGTGTTTTTTATTGAGGTATAGAACTTTAAGTTGGCATCACTTTTTTAACTGGCGGCCATTTTGTCAGCTGTTAAGTGATTAATATTTAGTTTGGTTTGCCATTTCATCATGAACAGGTTGACAAAAGAACAACGCTTGCAAATCGTGCAAATTTATTTCGAAAATAATGGTTCAGTTCGCGAAGTTTACCGCAAGCTCCGTCCATTTTATGGTCGACATAATCGTCCATCAGAGCAATTAATTCGGTTAACCATGGATCGTTTTCGCACTACGTTTACTCTATGTGATAATACGCATCCGCAGAGACTTCGAACAGTGCGCACCGAAGAAACAATTGCCGCTGTAGAGCAAAGTGTTGAAGAGGACCCGAATGAATCGATTCGCCACCGTGCACAGCAATTGGAGCTTTGTCCATCAACTTTATTGAAGATTTTGCGCAAAGATCTTGGCTTGCGACCTTACAAGATCCAGCTTGTGCAAGAATTAAAGCCGCGAGACCATGCAATGCGTCGTGATTTTGGTGTATGGGCCGAAAATGAGATTGATCTCGATGCTGATTTTCATCGCAAAATTTTGTTCAGTGATGAGGCTCATTTTTGGTTGAATGGCTACGCCAACAAGCAAAATTGCCGCATTTGGAGTGAAGAGAATCCACATGAGGCCCTTGAGACGCCATTACATCCACAAAAACTGACTGTTTGGTGTGCTCTATGGGCTGGTGGAGTCATTGGGCCATACTTCTTCCGAAATAATGCTGGAGAGTCAGTTACCGTTAGTGGAGACCGGTATAGAGCCATGATAACCGACTATTTTGTTCCCGAATTGGATGGCATGAATGTGGATGAGTTGTGGTTCCAACAAGACGGCGCTACATGCCACACAGCGCACGTCACAATCGATTTATTGAAGGAAACATTCGATGAGCGCATAATTTCGCGGAATGGACCTGTCAATTGGCCACCAAGATCGTGTGATTTGACACCATTGGATTATTTTCTTTGGGGATATGTGAAGTCGCTCGTCTACGCCAACAAACCAGAAACGTTAGGGGACTTGGAAGCCAACATTCGTGGCGTTATTGCCAACATACGGCCCCATATGCTCGAAAAAGTGGTTGAAAATTGGACCTGTAGAATTGGCTTTATTCGAGCCAGCCGCGGCGGCCACATGCCCAAAATCATATTTAAACATTAATGGCATAAAATTATCCTTCCAATAAAGCCAAATTGATGGACATTAAAACGACTTTCTTGTGTTTTATTTCAATTCGAAGTTTTATACCTCTAAAAAAACACCCGTTACAATCGATGCAACATCACTGTGAATTTTACAAATATTTCCCATAGTACTAAAACACAAATTCCCTGCAAAAAAACTTTTATTTATAAGAAATCTGGTCTAGTATAAAATTCTATTCAGCTCTTTTTTTTAAATTAACTTAAAATCTTTTGTGCAGTAAATCCAACTTGGTTTAATCTTAGATTTTCCAAAGAAATATATTTTTTAAGATTTTTTGCATTGTTTTTTCTTTTGATATGTTTTTTTTTAACGAAAGCCCATTAAAGAAAACTTTGAGAGAAGCAGTAAAGCGGCAAAGACCATATGCAAAAGAAAAAACACTTTCACCGCCAATGATGGTCACACACATGGTGATGACCAGGGAAACCAGAAATATGCTGTTAAAAAAGTGTTTTATGCGCATTCAATATGCACTAAAAACTTGAAAATATGCACAAAACATCCAAAAATATGCTATTAAAAATAAAATAAACTTGTTTATGAAAATATATTTTTAATTCAAAATTCAACAAAATTTGCATATACAATAAGACAAAAATAAAATAAACCATAAAGGAGACAATATAAAATTTAAAAAATAATTTGGGTTTGAAAAGTACGTTAAAGCAAAACTGTCATACAAATTTTGACCAAAGCAAATAATAAATTAATTTTTTTGATACTCCCGTAAAAATATAATTCGATTTCAAAAGAGATTTTGATATCAGAATTAAAACCTTAGAACTGTAGTTTGGATAAATAAGATAAGATTGTTTTTATTGCAATTAATAACAAAATATTGACTTAGATTTTCAAATAAAAATCGTTGCCTGTCACATCTAAATGAACTTTTTGCATTGAAAATGTTCCTTGAACGTCTACTGAGGGCAGAGCCTGTCACAAATATCAAAACAAAATTTTTATTGAAACTAACGTCCAAGGCACATTTATTTCCAGGTAATATCAGGATTACAAGAACAATGAAAAAACAAAACAATGACAAAAAACAACATGGCATTTAGTTGATCCAAAATATCAAAAATAGAATTTGTTGTAAAATAATAATAATGAAAATTATTCACATAAATTTGAAAACAATTCTTCACGGCAGCTACCACTAACAAAATTTGCAACGTTTAGGCACTTTTCACAAGTTTTTAATAGTTTTTTCATGTTTTTAAAATTTGTTTCAAAAGAATTTTTTTAATAAAATATTTTTCACATTAAAAATTTTTTAACTTTTTTTTTAATTTCTCTTTCCTAAACAATTTTTGAAGCTTCGAATGGACTATAATTTCAAAAAAAAAATAGCTCAGCTGCGTTTCCGCTACTACCTGGTGAATGTGCCTTGCTAACGACCGTAATAACTGTTTAATATATAAGAAAATTTATTTATACACTACATGGAACATTGAAAATGAGATTTAAATGGCGAAAAATAAAATAAAAAATTTTGGCTTAATATTAAAATAAAAATATTCTATAAAGTATCAAAATGTGCCCTTAAAGCGTAAATTATGTTCCAAAAATTAGAAAATATGCTTAAAATACGCATGTACGACTGAAATATGCAAAAACATGTTTTAAAGGGTAAAATATGCAAAAATATGCTCTAACAAGTCGATGCCATAATTCATAAAAAGTTCTGAAACGGATAAATATCTTATATCCGCATTTACGAAAAAAAACATGCAATTGCATGTTTGCGGTTTCCCTGGTGATGACAAAAACAAAACGCCACTCGTACAGTGGTTGCCACTTTATAATAACACACTCAGTCACTGTCACTGCTGTCCTGTCCTGTCCGCATGCAAAAGTTATCGTGACTATTGTTAGTTTTTCCATGCGCTAAGTGTGTGTGCGTGCGTGTGCATGCGTTTGTTTTTCCTATTTTCCAATAAGATTTTTTTCTTTCTTTTTGATTAAAAACCATATTAATTCACTTCTTTCAGAAATTGTATCAAAGTGTTTTTTTTAATGAAAAAAAAAAACTTTTCATTTTCCTGCAATTTTTTAACACTAATTGTCAGAATATCTCAGAGTATCGCATTAAAACAAAACAAAGTAAATTAAAACAAAAACTTTCTTTACACATACTTATGTATGTATGTATTATTTCGCAAATGAAAAAGAAACCAGTTCAATATCATTAGCCTTGTTATAATTGCCTTAATTAAAAATGCATTTCATTTGAATTGCAGCAATATTTTTGTATCTGTATAAAGTAAAACAATGTATTTATTGCTTTTGATTTTTGTTAAATATTTCTCAGTTTTATATTTTCTTTTACAAATAACAAAAATATTTTTTAATTTTTTTTTGAAAGTCAATGACTTTTTATGCACAGGGAAAATGAACATGATGAAATTGGCTATTGACTTGTTTTTCCTTTTAGCCGTAGTCTTAAATGAATGAAATTTTTGATTCAATATCAGCCAAATTTCAGTGACATCAATACTTCAGCTTTAAGACTTATAGTATGTTGAGGAGCAGTGGTGGCATCAAATGTAGCAATAAGAAGAAAATCGATTAATTTGTTGCAAAATACTAGTACTATTATTTTTATTTACAAAAAAAAAAAAAAAAACAAAACAAAATCAAATTAATTAGACAAGGACATTTGGAGTTATGTAAATTCAGTAAAGTGTGACTTTGGCTTGCTCACGCAGGGTTCCGTACGGACGCTAGATATGTGCCCTTAATTATGAAAGTGGTCTAAGTCATGTTCATTTTAGCTTCGAAATATCAAATAAATCTTTGAAATATTAATTAATTGTATATAAATCGATACAAGTACAATTCTAAATTTAAGTGTTGCATAATATAAAAATACTTTTTAATTTGTTCAAAAGTAATCTACTAAATATTTCGACGAAAGAAATATACGACTTAGGGCCATTTTCACAACTTATATTTAGCTAAAGGTAGGATTTTGTCTGCCCGATAAATATTTTTGCATTATTATAACTTAAATTTTTTATTGGTATTGTTACCAATAACAGTGATATCTAATGGATAAAAAAATAATAAATAAAGGTATTATAATGCGAAGCCATTTATCGGGCAGACAAAATGCTGCCTTTAGCTAAAGTCGAGTTGTGAAAATGACCCTTAGACCACTTTCATAATTAAGGGCACATATGTAATACTATACGAATTTTAGCCAATATAATATAAAGTTTTGGCATTTTTGTCTTTTTTTTATTATTTTTTCGGTTTTAAGCGTTTTTCCGATTTTGACAATTTTTTTTCCTGTTTTTGGCATTTTTTTTATTTTGGCGATTTTTTGATTTTGGCGATTTTTTTAATTCTGGCGATTCTAATCTTTTTGCCGATTTTCTTTTTATTTTGGCGATTTTTTCGTTTTTTGGCGATTTATTTTAGTTATAGATATTTTTTTAATCTGTCGAATTTTTTCAATTTTTGACGATTTTTTCGGTTTGGCGATGTTATAATTTAACGACTTTTTAGTTTTACCGATTTTGAAAATTTCAAGAGTTTGCCTTTTACGGTTTCCAATATACTGCAATTTGTCCAAATAACATTAACTGATAGCACACCCTTTATTTTAAAATTTTTTAAATTTTAGTGATACTTATTGTAGTCGCATAAAAATACACTAACTTTTCAAATTTCAAGTGTCTATATTGTATGTATATTACTTGGGATTTTAAAATTTTTCGTCGCTCGTTTTGGAACACCCTTTAATTTTTAACTCTCATGCATTTGTTGCTTTAGCGGCCAAAGTTCTACATAAAGCATTATTCTCATATTATTCCATATATGATGTGCTAAATTTTTGTTTGCCACTGCTATTCTACACACCATTTTTAACCATCCAGAAAGAAGGTCACTGTCGCTACTTTCAACTTTTTTGGTTTTTGGAGCGACACCGGATATTCTTCATTTTCTTTTGCAGTATTTTCACAAGCAGATATTCACCTGCATGTCGTAAAGGTATGAATTGAATTTTTATAACAATATGATTTCACTTTCAAACACTAATTTAGAATTAGTTGTACAAGAAATTTTTAAATTTTCAAATTATGAATATAAGAAATTGCACTGAAAAAGTTAATTATTATGACAAACACTAGCAGAATGGAACAATATACTGTCTTCCAAGGCCACCACGTCTGCATCATAAGTATTTTTGCCTCAATCAATTGGTCAAAACTTCAGCTCTAAATACATATTTTTTGTAAGGCAAATGAAATATGTGAATTTCTTGATTCATCAAACTCCAATTTGTTGAAAGCTTTTATGCAATGAAAGCTCAAATTATTAACATCACTCAATTAAATTATCCTTGTTGTTGTATGGTCTTTTCTTTAACGAATCACTCTCATTTTTATGGTTCCGTACACCTACGGACCTGAAATTTGGCCGCTACAGCAACAAATACACGAGAATTAAAAATTTAAAGGGTGTTCCGAAACGAGCAACGAAAAATGTTGAAATCCCATGTAATATACATACAATTGTAAAGGGTGTTTTTTTTAGAGGTATAGAACTTCAAATTGAAATAAAACACAAGAAAATTGCTTTAATGTCCATCAATTTGGCTTTATTGGAAGGATAATTTTATGCCATTAATGTTTAAATATGATTTCGGGCATGTGGCCGCCGCGGCTGGCTCGAATAAAGCCAATTCTACAGGTCCAATTTTCAACCACTTTTTCGAGCATATGGGGCCGTATGTTGGCAATAACGCCACGAATGTTGGCTTCCAAGTCCCCTAACGTTTCTGGTTTGTTGGCGTAGACGAGCGACTTCACATATCCCCAAAGAAAATAATCCAATGGTGACACCATCACCACCACCAATCACACGATCTTGGTGGCCAATTGACAGGTCCATTCCGCGAAATTATGCGCTCATCGAATGTTTCCTTCAATAAATCGATTGTGACGTGCGCTGTGTGGCATGTAGCGTCGTCTTGTTGGAACCACAACTCATCCACATTCATGCCATCCAATTCGGGAACAAAATAGTCGGTTATCATGGCTCTATACCGGTCTCCATTAACGGTAAGTGACTCTCCAGCATTATTTCGGAAGAAGTATGGCCCAATGACTCCAGCAGCCCATAGAGCACACCAAACAGTCAGTTTTTGTGGATGTAATGGCGTCTCAAGGGTCTCATGTGGATTCTCTTCACTCCAAATGCGGCAATTTTGCTTGTTGGCGT
Organism: Tachina grossa; assembly: GCA_949987645.1. Lineage (NCBI taxonomy): Eukaryota > Metazoa > Arthropoda > Insecta > Diptera > Tachinidae > Tachina > Tachina grossa. The sequence goes on from OX465274.1 coordinate 183,991,867, forward strand.
AGCCATTCAACCAAAAATGAGCCTCATCACAGCATCGAGATCAATCTCATTTTCGGCCCATACACCCAAATCACGACGCATTGCATGGTCTCGCGGCTTTAATTCTTGCACAAGCTGGATCTTGTAAGGTCGCAAGCAAAGATCTTTGCGCAAAATCTTCCATAACGTTGATGGACAAAGCTCCAATTGCTGTGCACGGTGGCGAATCGATTCATTCGGGTCCTCTTCAACACTTTGCTCTACAGCGGCAATTGTTTCTTCGGTGCGCACTGTTCGACGTCTCTGCGGATGCGTATTATCACATAGAGTAAACGTAGTGCGAAAACGATCCATGGTTAACCGAATTAATTGCTCTGATGGACGATTATGTCGACCATAAAATGGACGGAGCTTGCGGTAAACTTCGCGAACTTAACCATTATTTTCGAAATAAATTTGCACGATTTGCAAGCGTTGTTCTTTTGTCAACCTGTTCATGATGAAATGGCAAACCAAACTAAATATTAATCACTTGACAGCTGACAAAATGGCCGCCAGTTAAAAAAGTGATGCCAACTTAAGTTCTATACCTCAATAAAAAACACCCATTATGTACATATGTATATTGACACTTGAGATTTGTAAAATTAGTGTATTTTTATACAGCCTACAACAATTAACACTAAAATTAAAAAAAAATAAATTAAAGGGTGGTCCATCAGTTAATGCTATTTTGACTATGAAATTTTGACAAGTTGCTGTATCTTGGAAACCGTAAGAGGCAAACTCTCGAAGTTTTCAAAAACGGTAAAACTAAAAAATCCGAAAGTTATAAAATCGCCAAACCAAAAAAAATCGCCAAAAACCCAAAAAAAAAAATCGCTTAAAAAAAAGCACCAAATTAAAAAAAAAATTCTAATACTAAAATAAATCGGCAAAACCGAAAATATCGACGAAATGAAAAAATTGCCAAAATGGAAAAAAAACCTAAAAAAATCGCCAAAAACGCGAAAAAGGCTCAAAACTAACAAAATCGCCTAAATAAAAAAAATCGCCAAAATGAAAAAACTCTAAAAACCAAAAAAATCGCTAAAACGCGAAAAAAGCACCAAAACAAAAAAAAATCTCCTATATGAAAAAAATCGCTAAAATGAAAAAATTCGCCAATTTGAAAAAACGACAAAAACACGGGAAAAAAACTGCCAAGAATCTAAAAACGAAAAAAGCCAAAACTATTTATCATATAGGCTTCTTTTAAAATGAAAGCTCAATATTACCATCTCTAATATATCTACAACAGTCTTGCCGGTGTTTTTCGTTGCCATTACTGTTTAACAAATAACATTCCTTTCAATATCTGTTTTTGATTGGAATTACTTTTATATGCTGCACATAAAAATTTATGTAAGCCAACGAAAACATTCTTCTTCTTTATAAATATTTTTGAAATACAAACGAAATAGATATAAATGCTCATGGAGAAGAAAGAGCAGCAGCACTTGCAGTAAAAGTTTTCTAATTTATTACACAAATTTTGCAACTGCATTCTAATGCTTGGTTGGTGGTACGCACGAGCAGTGGTGGTGTCGGTGTTGCCGATGACGATAATGAAGTTCATCATGATGATAATGATGATGATAATGATAGTGGTATTGGAAATAAAACCACATTTTATTATTGTTGCGTGACCAGGTGTAGAATTTCTAATGCTCATATGAGGCGAGATAAAGAAGAATGCGTTTGTTTGGCAAAAAAAAGAGAAATAAAATAAATAAATAAATTTATGCTGCTTTTTAAACAGTATTTGATTTTGTGAAATTTCAATGCAACATTCACGCCAAATAACTAAACAATTAATTTATCAATTCTTTAAATAGAAACTCGTTTTGCTATGAAAAAGTAGCGTGATAGTTTCTTTAATTGATATTTACTCTTTAATTGGCGAAATTTAAATAAAATTTTTTTTTGGCTACACTTACTTGTATTGGAAAAATATGTCTAAATATTAGCATTGACATTTTTGGGTAATGGGAATGAATAATGTTAAAAATATTATTAAAAATTCATGGTATTACTTTTGGAGTGGTTTTTGTCAGTATAAATTCGTTTAAATTTCTTTTGTCCAGACTTGGGGCTTTCCAATTAATATTTTTAATACACAAGCCAAAAAAATTATGCGTATATAAGGGTTTTGTATGTCTAGGCCTTAGTCGTATTAAAAGGGACTTTAAATTATTCTCTTTTTCACGTCACTGCGGTGTTGCATCTTATGGCATTTTGGGTGCTAGAAAGTTTTATGCAAAATTTTACAACGAACATTTGTGTGCAAGATCTCAGCTCTCATACTCTTTCCGTCATGAGTGTTTATTGCCCCTATCCATAAAGAGAGCGAACCATATCTACCAAACCTAATAAAATTTCAAGATATCTGTGTTATAGTTGGTGAATTATACAGTCATGTTCTGTAAACCGAATCCGAGTAAATTTCTCGTTTTCCAAAAATCAATAATGGCCCCATTGATGTGTTTGAAAACATTCATGCAAAATTAATTTCAGATATGATATTTCAAGCTCTAAAAATTGGAACACTACAAAAAAGTCTGAAAAAAATTCGCTATTGGTGGATTTAATGTTTCTAAATCGAGCGTTTTTAAATAGACTCAATCTACAGAACAGGCAGGATAGTATATTTACTGATTAGATTGCATGGAAAATATAGTTCGCGCAGTGATATCCCACTAATTCTTTATAAGACTACGTCTCTCAAAATCAAAGTACATAACGTTGCCTTTATATAGAAAGGCCCTAACTCATTATATTTTTGAAATAGATTTTTTTTTGAATATTTCGATAGAAAGACTTCTAATGCATCGCAAAATGTAAAAATCTCGTCTTCAAAAAATAATGATTGAGGGCCTTTCATATCAAGGTAACGATATGTAATTTAAAAATAATTGAAAGACTGTAAAGTGTTATTCCTTTAGATATGGAGTCGGGATTTACACTTAATCTTGCACTACATTACAAATGGTTTTTAGCAGCGCCCTCTACACTGAACGGAAAATCATTCATTCAGAGAATGAAACGGTTTCATTAAATGTTCTGCATTATATTAATGAAACATTTCATTAATGCAATGAACAATTTCATTGTATGCATGAAATCTTTTAATCTCTGCTCTTCATGTGATCTTGATAGTTCACTGTATTAATGAAAATCGTTACATTGTTTAAACTTCTTACTGTAAACAGTTTGTCAAACATAAGTAAATCAAAAGTTATTAATTCTTATTTCTTATTTTTCTAATCCCTTTTAATTTCAAAGCAGTATAAATGCAATGAAATAATTTCATTTTTACAATGTAATATTCTTCATTGTATAACAGATATCTCTCTCTTTCTCCTTTTTTATCCATTCACGTTCCATACATCTATACAAACACAAAAAGGTTGTGCCAAACATCTTATAAAGATGCTTGTTTTGTTAAGATTTTCGTTTGATTATTTTAAACTTATGTTTTTGTATTGTGATTCTCAACAACATATTAAGAGTTTTACTATAAACATGTAAGTTTTTCGGCTTACTTAAAACATTATTTGGGTTGAGCTCTACTGATGAGTTCCTTAAATTTTAAATGTTTTACGTTAATAAATACATACATATATACAGATACTAAGTACATATCGCTCATTTGCTTCAATAGTGGCATAACTCAAAAAATGAGTTTTTTGAGTTAATAATGCAGAAAGATGCGGCATTTTGTATTTTATCTTGTGTAAAAATTTCATATAAATAGCTTGTACCATCACCTCCTGAGAGAAGAATTTTTTTTCATTTCTCCATTGAGTTGTATGCAAAATAAAAACTTAAAACGCGTTTTCTACAAAACTGGTTTTTTTGAGTTGTGCCACTATTGAAGTAAATGAGCGATATGTATTTCTATGTATTAAATAAAATAAAAAAAATTATATATCTTTTATTAAGTACCTAGATGGTTTGGAAGGGTTATGATTTCATGTTTTTAAAAGAAAATTTTCATTATTTACTGCTTATATTTCATTATATTTATGAAATTTTTTTATGTTAATGTATAAACTTCGTTTATAGTATGTAAAAACTTTATTAAATCAATGAAACAACTACATTATATTCATGAAAAAGTTTCATTGAACTAATGAAATAACTTCATAAATACAATGAATCATTCTTCATTGATCCAATGAAGGGCTTCATTAGCTGACTTTTAATGAAACATTTCATTAATACAATGAAGAATTTCACTGTCTGAATGAAGGTTTTCAGTGTACGTCCTCCATCACAAAAACTAATGAAAATATGAATAAAAATGTGTATAACAAAATTATTTTTTGCAAATCTTATGATCTCCAATTTCTAAATGTTCATGACAGTTTCTACATTTTAACTCAATTGGAGCTATAAAAATCTTGATGAGCGGAGAAAACTAATTTTCGTTAACTTTTACCTTGAATAACTTACGAGTACTACGCTGGCACATGCCTCTATAAAGGTGGAAGTACATAACTCGCGTTCAATGCGCTAATGCGATACACGCGTCTGTCAAAAAAGTTGAAAAGGTGTGTTTTCATAAGGTAAGTTACACAGTGAAGTTTGCGACGCGCGTACCTCGCAAAAAGTTGAAAATTCTTCAACTTTCACGCGTTGTATACAAAATTACAGCTAGTGCTGCCAGATTCATAAGCTAACATACACAAATATGATTAGAAATTAATTTTTTTATTAAACAATGGATAAAAATGCATTAAATATTTAAAGAAATATAAAACGTAAATGCAAGACGAAAAAATAACCGGCATATGCTTTAAATTTTACAACTAAAAAAACCTCAAAAGCGTGTTGTGTAACTTTCCATTTGTATAGCGTTAAACGCTTAAAAAGCCAGAAAAGCGTTGCCGCGTAACGCGTCGTATGTACTTCCACCTTATGACTTTTGCAACAACTTTTAGAGTCTTTAGCTTGTTATTTTGCATTACCAGCCTTAATTCCTACTTTCAATAGACGTTTCCTTTCCTAAAGAAGGTAACACCTAAAAATAGTAGTAGGCATTCATTATCTGAGTATTAAAAAAAAGCTATTATGCAGTATTTGCCATCTCTGGAAAATGAAAAAGATTTCACAAATTTGCATGTATGGCAATTATCTTTGTATAAACTCTCATATTTTCAAAAGCAATGAAGCATATTACTGATTATTTTAAACACATTCTTATGAAAAAAATATTATTAATTTTATATGCATTAAAATTTGCTGTAGAACTTTCACTTTTCTCTTTTTTTATATTAGATGAAAAAGTACACGTGACTGACTCACAGCTAAAAATTTTCTTTTTCTTTTTGTAAATAATTTTTATACTTCCTTTTGAAGTCAATGCGCTTGAACTGCACAGAAGTGGTAACTAACTTCACACAATATTCAAAGTATGTAAAAAAGACTAGATTTATTTTAATAAATCGTGATACAGTAGTTTCCGCTTAACTGCTTTTTATAGCTTTTGATGACATTGATTTGGCATATCAGTTATGCTATTGATGATTTATTTTCTATGCAACTGCATGCTTTTTGAATTAATGAGTACGTTTCAGTTAACGCAAAGAAGACACAGTTTCATATATGTACCTTAATTGCTGCATAAACAAACCAGACGGAGGAAATTTTAAACCAAAACCCCCCTCTACCCTCCCAGGCAACCACCTTCAAAGAAAATTAAGATGTGATGCCAAAAGACATATATCTGTGACAATAAGGCAAAAGTGCTTAAGTCATATTTTACTGTTTTGCAGGACAGTACTTTTAAACATTCAAGTCGATTTTAAGAAATTTATTTATTTTTTAATTAAATTTGCAAAATTCTCTGTTGACCTTTAGTGTTTTTAAGCACACATCATTCTGCGCACTATAAGTAATAAAAATAAGTTGAAAAATACCAAAATATTTTTTTTTTTTGTTTTTTGTTGTTTTCCGTGACACGAACACGCACGACGCAACACAAAGTGTTCGTGACAAAAAATCTGATTTCGTGCGTATTTGGGTCGTTTCCTGTTGAGCATAATTTACACAAAAAACACAAAACGATTTTAGGTGTAAAATATGTATGTATGAATGAATTTCCAGTAGAGAAAAAATTTAATAGTTTAATAGTTTGTATCGTCAAACGCACAACATCAGCATATTTGTTGATATTACATGGGCCTCTGAAGCTTATAGTTCTGTACCTAAACCGATAGTATCAGCTGTGATGGCAGATAGTATCAGTAAGCAGTGCCAACTCGGTGCCATATTGTGAAAAGCGACTCTAAAAAAAATCAATTAAATTTTCTGATTTTTAATACCATACCAATAATATTTCGTGCGTGTTGTTCAGTATCGTGTTGATGAAATTATTCGCCTGCATGTTTCGTACGTGTTGACCGTGAGATATTATCAAAGTACGTTGAAAGTACCGTATCACTACAAGATTTCTAAACATTTTTGGAAAAATATCCAGAAAGCAGCTGTTCAACATAAACCAGAATGCTGATTTGTCAATGTGAAAATAAAAGTAAAATAGCCAAAAAAATAAAAACATTTATAAAACAAAAAGGGCACCAGAATGCATTTTTTATTTATATATATCACGAGATGAAAATTATATATTCAGTAATGTAAGTCTTCAAGCTTAGCACACAACCGCAGAGCAAGTCACGGCGTCTTACAAGCGGTGGTTAGAAGGCAACTTGAGCTATCGTCTGTGAGCTTTACCGTACACGAATCTTTCGCATGTTCCTGGATCGTATGAAGCCGAACCCACGAACCTCCGAATCTTTTTTATATTTGTAGTAGAGATGGGCGCGTGTCGAATTTTTCCAACACGACACGACATGGGAAATTGATAATCAGATGAAAATTAATTTTTAAACGTTCCGATGTAGAAAGTTCAATAGACAGCTTCATGTTGAAATAGTTTCCCATATAAAATTAATATTAGGTTTTAGTGATGATATATATATTATTTTAGATGTCGTTGATTCAAAAAATACACAATCTTCTTAACCAAAGTCACTGTTTTTTTTTTTTTTTAAGAAAATATTTCTTTCATTTAAAACAGATTTGTAAAATCTTCGATTTCGCTAAAAATTATCTTCATAGTGATGCATTAAACACATTCACCACAGGAGGCTGCATTTTTCGCCTCGTAGCCAGCTACTTAATTCTTTTGGAGACGGCAGCAGCACCATCTGCACCATCTGCAGCTGATATTCAAGTACAAATACTTAGTTCAGTATTGCCACTTTCATGTATTTTGCATTTATAAAAATTAATTACTCTCTTAAAATGTACTTATTTTACGTAAAAGTATATAAATTAATCAATATATTATTAACATCAATTTTTGTATATTGTTTCTGGAAAATAATATGATATAATTGTACAAAATCATTCATTCAACATTTTGTATTATACTGGCAATACTGAATTTTCTCACTGTAGCCAAAGAAATAGAAATTAGTTTAATTGGACTACAACGACAAAATCAGCATAGACAACAACCTGCCGTCCTGTTGCCTTGCTGTCTTCAAAAGAATCATTCTCATATAAACATGTGTATACTATCCTTGACATTTTATAGTCGGTAGCTTGCTGTGGTGAATGTGTTTAATGCATGAGTCGGAAGTTTATAAGAGAAAGGAATTCAAACTAGAGATGGTTGAGTGTCGCGTTTTTTTGATGTGTAAACATCTATACGCTAGGGGGTAAAAATAGTTTTCACAATACAATCACAAATTTGGAGTAAGATGAGATCATGAGATGAGATGCACACCGCTTTGTGAAATCGGTGTGAGCTATGTATGAGTGTATAAGTGTAATCATAACAACCCTGCAAATAATATTGGAGTACGTGGTCCAATCTAGATGACACAGACTAGTAATACAGTCATGGATTATGTCGTTTTCATACAAGCATTCAATGCTGCATGATAAGTGTGCGTGTTTAAACGATTATGTTCGTTCTTCTTAGGCACTCACAAATTTTATGCGACTAGTCCATAACTATTCCATAATGAGTAGTTTTGGGTTTAGTCCGATGTAATGCAAAATTGTACCATGTGGTAAAACCCTAGGACATCGACCAAATTTTTTCATATATTTGGATTAGTTTTGTGGTAGTCCTACTCCTCTTTGGACTAGTCCTTACATGCATGCATGAACTAGTCGCATTATCTGCGGGAAAGACCAGATCCTTAAAATTTTTGCGGCTAAATTGACTTCAAAATAAAGCTAAAAAATGCTGAAAAATAATTAAACTGATAAAACATAATGCTAAAACTTAATATGTACTTCTCTTTAATCACATTGCTTCTTTTAAGGTTGCTATTTTGCAATTTCTGCTCATATCGCCTTACTAATATTTATTTACTTTGAATGAAACAGAATTTTTTACAAATTTTAAGTTATTTCTTGAACATAAACTGCATTATGTATAATGAAAAACGGGCATGAAGTTAGCATGAGTGGTAAAATCACGCTGGGCTGTAATAGTGAGTGAAAACTAAATTATGCGCCGATTTTTAATGACAAATTGTCTGGAGGAACACGCTAAAACTTAGTTAAATTTCGTCACTTCCAGAAAAAAGCAATGTGAGTCCGATCACAGTAGAGATGTGTAAACATCAAATTTTTTTTAAGTTGGAAGTACTTATGCTTTTAGTAATCAGTAATGCCCGTATTCATAATGAAATTTTACCAAGTGGCTAAATTTTTTTCATACAAAAATTTCAAAATTTGAATGAAAAAAATTTTGCCACTTGCTACAATTTTATTATGATTACGGTCCTACGATTTTACTGGTAATGCAAATCAAATTTCATTATCAGTAAAAACTTACTGAATTTTTTCCGTAATCAGTAAATTTACTGCTTACTGCAATTTTGAATGCAGTACGTATATACTGCAGTGTGCCGCCGCAGTGTGTTTCCTAAAGTAATCCCGTTTTCGGCTTGATTTAAGTAAATGTTATTTCTATTCGTACTTAAATGTTTAAATACGATTCGTTCTAAAAGTAAGTAAAAAAAAACTTGAATTTAGTATGACTTTTTTCTTTCTGTGTACGACTCCTACATACAACACAGGTTGTGAATTCAGCAATTGTTTTAGTTCTATCTATTATTTTTTGTTTCTTAAAAATATAAAAATATTTTTCTAGTTTATATATTGCATGCAAGAAATAGTTATATAAATGAAAATTTTCATTTTATATTCAGTACAAACTGAATTTAAAGCATTTCCAATATGATGAGTTAGTGAAATTAAACTTTTACTTAACATGGAATATATAATAAAGAAAATATATATTGTGAATTAAAAATGAAAATCTAGCAAGAACTATTTGTATTCGATGATGATAAAAATAAATGAAAAGAAAATTATTTTGTGCTTATATTTATTTATTTCAACAGAGTAAAAGAAGCAGAGGAAGTGAAAGAGTGAAAGCGACAGGTAGCTAGACAGAATGTGTGACCTTGGACATTTTCCTCGTTAAAAAAAAATCAATGCAATGAATAGTTTTTGTTTTAAAATTAATTAAAAATTTTATTACGTATTTTAAAAGTAGTTTTGGTAGAGACTTAAAATACTATTGATAGAATTAAATAGCATTTCAATATTGTTTTCTTTTCTTTACTTTTGCAACAGCAAATGAAAACTTATTTTAAAACTGTTGAAAACTCATGGCTTTTTTTGTTTAATTACTTTAATTTAATGTTAAAGTTTTTTTGTTTTTTAATTGGCTTGCAATAAATAAATATTTCTTTTGCTAAATTTCACACATTTCATTCTTCTAAATAAATTAAATACATTTAATAAATTAATAAATAATTAAATAAATAAATAAATACATTTAAAAAAAAATACATTATTAAATAAATTAAATCAGGATGTGTTGCACTCCCAGAGGCTCTTTTTTATATAGTTTTTAACGCAAACAAACATATATTATATAGTTATATAAATACAAAAATTATATGTATATAAATAAACGTGAAATCAACTTTAATTAGCGAATAATTACGAGACAAAGAATATTTGTACAAATATTTTTTATGTATGTAGACATGTACCTTGTCTTTATTTTGTGGGGAATAGTTTGGAAAACTTAAAAACTTTTAATAGGGATATAACTTATTATTTCCTGTAGGCATTATAGGCTAAATCGTGAGCTTCACGTAACGCACGTCCATAACTGTGTTCGTCATAGTGGCTGGCATGAGGATGGGCAACAACTTCATAGTTTGATTCCTTCTTCTCCAACAACTTCTTCAAACCAATGATGGAGGCCAACAACAAGGCAATCTTACCAATAATTAAAGCCTTGAAGGATAACAAAGCCAAGAAACCAATGGCCAACGGTAATAAAGCAGCCATTTTCAATTTGAACAGCAATAACAAGGGCATTAAGTATTTCTTCTTTTCCTTCTTCTTGCCACGAGCTAAAAATTAGATAAAATGCAAATAAAAAAGTCAAAAAATTATTGCGAAAATATGTAGTAATAAAACAAGTTAATTTAAGTTTGACCCTAAAATCTTTGCCTTAAGGGGGAGTGAATGTAATTAAAATCCTATAAAGTTTATGGTTTTAAGAACTGTTTCTTATTTTTTTTTGTTGTTGTAGCTTTTTACAGTAAACGAGTGAAATTAAGAGTAACAGGTTTGTTTTAGGTTAGAGAGAAAAGTAGAAATACTATTCTAACAGATAACATGAGGAGTTTTAAATGGAAGTAAAAGCAATAAAACGCAGCAAGTAAAATAAATGCAGAATGACGATTGGTCATGCATTTTAGGTTTAGGTACAATTAAATGGTGACTTTCATAGCTATGCTCTTTATGCCCCGACACAGGAGCTAGGGCATGATTTTCGTAACAAAAATAATCGACACAATTACAGTTATAGATTTATTTTTGTTTTGATTATTTTGTACTTAAAACCAAGGTACGAAAATAAATATTTGATTTTGTTTTGTTTCGTTCTTTGAAGTGAGTGAGAGAACGATTGCTCAAGTTGTTTTTGTATTGTTTTTTTTTTCACATGAACACATTAATGTATAATTTGAAATATTTGCGGCGAATTTTATGATGATGTATCATATAACATTTTTTTATTAAAAATACTTTATTAAATACTCGTACATATCAAACAGGTACGTAATTACATGCATTTGAGAATTTACTCATCACCTTTTTAACGAAAAATTATTTTGACAATTAGTTTGTTGCCTGGCTTGATGCATAAAATTGGCAATTACTTCGTTTGACTTTGTGCATTGTAGAGTTGTGCATGAATGAACTAGTTCAATTGAACAATTCACCTCACTGAGCGCTGTGAGCCGGTACTTGATACTTGATTTGTATCGAACTTTTTCAGTAGCTCATTTTAGACACAAACCTATGTACTTTAAGCGGTTTGATAACAGGTTTGTGTCTAAAACGACCTAATGAAAGAGTTCGATACAAATCTTGTGTTTTTTAGCAATTTTTTTTTGTCGCACAAGTACATAACAAATTTTTATATACTTATGAATTGTGATAATATTAAAATATCTGAAACATTACTGCCGTATTCAGAAAAAATAACTTTGTTTTACGTAAGGTTTACAAAACAAATTTTGTATGGAAATGTGTTTGTTAAACGTTTTGTAAACCTAAACTATTTTTTTCTGAATAAGGCCTAAAATAATTTTAATTTTAATTTTGATTGTGCATACATGTGTACATATGTACATAGTATATGTATATCTACTTATGTAGATATATTTATTAACAAATTCCACTCATTAAACTAGTCGTAGGTATTTAAGTTTTATTTATTTTTTATACTTCATCTGTCTTGTTTTGTAATGTATGACCACACACACACACACACACACACTCACTGCAAAAATCTGTCACTTTTTATGCTTCTGTTTTCGCTCTTTCTTTATGCTTGATAAAATGTTTCAGTACAAATGAACTGAGCTACTGAGCCAACTGAATGAAATACTTCAGTAAAGTGAGCTGAGCTGAAAAGAGCGGTCACTCAAAAGAGCTGATAAGCAAAACTCTAGTGCATTGCACACATTTGCATACAAAGTTAATTGACACCAATACCTGGATTCAGTAACTTTTTGCGAACCGCAAATCGTAATATCTATCGACATATTTATTCGCTTGCAATAACGATAATGTGATTCTGTAATTTCTTTTTTATGATATTCTCCCGCTTTATCTTATTCACCATTTAATTCAATATTATGTGCTAGCTCTGTATAGAAAATCTGAAAATGAGCGAAAAGCACATAGAATAATAAAGAAAACCTCAACAAATTTGATCTTGTGACTTAATTTTTTTTTCTCCAACCGACTCCGAATATCCTTAAAATATGTTACTGAATAGCAAAGTTGATAACTTATCGTTATATTTATTATAGCGATACGATTATCGTAATAAAAGTTACTGAATCCTGGTACAGGTGATCCCGATTCAGGAAATGATGATCAGCTGTTAAGTTCTCTTGTGTCAAATCAAGCAAAATCATTTCTTACTAATAAATATATGTACATCCATTTTATGCAGAGTTACAAATCGAGACCACATGATATGTATTCACCTTGGTTGCCTCTAATGCGAGTAACTATAGTTAATGTAGTTTAAACAGAAAAAAATATTCCTGCAATAAACAACTTTAATTAAAAATAAAACCAAAAAAAAAGTAAAAACTATTTTTTTTAGTTTAATTAATTTCAAAGTTTAATTAACTTAATTACATTTTTCTTTGACTTTTGGTCTCATTTTCAATTAAAGTTTTTTATTGCAGGAATAGTTTTTTTCTGTGTAGGCGTGCCCAATATATAATAAAATTTATATTCTTTAACTCACTCATAATATTCACACAGCTAAATCTACACAGAAAAAATTATTCCCAAAAAATTTTTAAACAAATATTTGTTTGAAATCAAACTTACTTTCAGTAAATATTCTGTACTGTTCCACTAAATTAGTTTGTACGAAAAAACTGTGTAGAGAAGAAACAGGCCACGGCGTTTGTCGGCTACTTTTCGGCATTTACATGTATACAACACGATCAATCAAAATAAACAACAACAACCGCATAACAGCACGTTGTTCCTATCAAGAAGCAAGATAAACACCAACACACTGAAATAACATTTTCTCTCAGCCGAACTATGATTCATTTAAATTTTTACAAAATTGTTATCACAATTTACAAAATTATTTGTAGGACCGCATTCAAATAAAATATTTACTGATTCAACGAATTTGGTTACTGAAAATGAAATTTAGTTTTTTCTGTGTAAAGAGCACAGAAAGAACATTAGATAAAATGTTCTTTCTGTGCTCAAATTATTTCAAAATAAATGAAAATTCGATCTTGAATGAATTTATTAAAGTGGAATGAAAATATTTGCTTTGTAAAAATATTTTTTGAGGCTTTGGAACTTATTATGTTTGTATGTATGTATATGTGATTCTGAATAACATATTAAAGCAAATCATTAATATTACTATTACATCGCACATTTTATTATTATTGAATTTACAACATCTAACATAATGTTAAGAATATGATGCTATTCCATACAATAAAAAAGTTTGGCAGTTGCGAACTCATCTTTTACTAATACTAATAAAGCTGATATTAGTCCTACTTTTTAAATCTGTTGATAATACTCGCAGCATTATTGTACGTATTTTTACTAATACTCTCACATCTGTATAAATCCAGGCTATTCGAACCAGTGATGGCAATTGGAAATTTTGTTTTAGTGCCGAATCTCTTTCTAAATAGTGCCAAAATCACTCGAATAGTGACAAACCACTTTTAATATAATTTAAATGTCAGTCGTAAAGCAGCTCTGGGCGAGTCAACATCAGGCGTCGTTGGCAATTATTTCTTACATGCAACCAGGCCACTGTGAGTTTTGCGTCTCACTCGCACTGGTTGACTGATCTGCCACAAATTACCGTATAATTGCGGTTCTTTCATGGAATTTCCTTAACAACCACGTTGCTACTTCCTATGTGAAGGCATAGGTCGTGTACAGTCAGTCACAAACACATTTTTAAGAATAATGTCAATAACATCATGGACATATGGTCTTAGTCATCCGTCCATTTTTGTGCAACCATATTCTGCAAATTTACTTTGTAGAATATGTACTATAAACAAATAAATAATTTAAATGTTGGCAGTCAATGTTCATTCACGTATGTACAATCTAAAGGAAGTAAATACTTTAATAACTCTAAACTAATTTAAAAGATAAATTAACTTCTGATCAGTACCTGGATTCAGTACCAGTTACTCAATATTTATCGACACATTTCTTCGTTTGCAGTAACATCTCTTCATCTCTCTTACATCTTCAGATTGCCATTCGACATAAATATTCTTTTATTATTTTAAAAAGATAACAAAACATACATCTTGGTTATATCATCCATCAAACTATCTATCTATATATATAAAAGAGTAACGTTACTGACTGACTGATGTATCAACGCACAGCCCAAATGAATATAGCTTGAGAGCTGAAACTTGGCGTGTAGGTTCCTCTTACAATGTTTAGATCCACTAAGAAGGGATTTTTGGAAATTCGAATGCAAAAGGGGTAAAATCGGTATCTTTATGTCTCGAAAGCTACGATAGATAGACTCCAAATTATAATAGTATACGAATACTGCTAAAAAATAAGCTGACAGTTGTTTGGTACTTTTTCGATATATGTACTTTTAGGGGTTAAAAGTGGGCAAAAACTGAATTTTGATACCTCTTTGCACTCGACATATCTTCTAAATTATTGAACGTAGCAGAAAGCTTATTAGAGCGTTCTTTTTTTCAAGGATCTCGAATGGATTTTGGTACTTTCTGAAAATTCACACTTATAAGGGGTAAAATCGAACCCGTTTTCGTTACTTTTTTGTTAGTGATTAGGTACATATGACATACATGTAAAAATAATTTACTATGACTTCCTACCGCTCAGTAGAACTTAAAATAATAAAATGTATGAATTTTTGAAGGGCCCAAAGCGTGCCAAGGGGGTAGAAAAGGGGAAAATCGGTATCTTTATATCTAAGAAACTACATTAGATAGACTGAAAACTCCAAAAGCATACGAATGCTGCTAAGAATATAAGCCTATACGTGTTTGGTACTTTTTTTAATGTGTGTACTGTTAGGGGTTAAAGGGGGGTAAAAACAGAATTTTGGTAGGTTTTTTTGTACTCCACATATCTCCTAAACTATTGAACGTAGCAGAAAGTTTTTTGGCACGTTCTTTTCTTCTGGACAGAATCTCGAATAAGTTTTGACACTTTCTGAAAGTTACCATTTAAAAAAAAGCAAAATCGTTCCCGTTTTCCGTACTTTTTTGTTAATGATAAAGTACATCTATCTATATACGTATATAAAAAAGTAACGTTATTAGGTGACTGACTAACTGATTCATTATCGCCCAGCCAAAATTACTATAGCTAGATAGGTGAAACTTGGTGTGCTTCCTTTTAAGAAATCATCAAAGTCTCTAGGCCAGTGTTGGATAACAAAAGAAATGTGTTCGTGTATGTGTATTCATTTCTATGAGAAGCCGATTGATGTTCGTTCTTCTGGTGCCACTTTGGCCATCATAACTGAACAGTCGTCAGCCCCAAATCCAACAAAGTTTGCAATATTTAAAAACGTATAAATGCAAGAAGATTACTTATTATTGTAATAAGAAAAGTGTCCACATTAATGGACAAAAAGTGCCAGAATAGGATCGATAGTGCCACAGTGCCAGGCAGCATACAAAAGTGCCAAAAATGGCACAATTGTGCCACATTTTCCATCACTGATCAAACTGGCTTTTCATACAAATGAATACACATACGGTTATACATTTCTTTCGCTGTTCTCTATGTGAGCAGATCTGGTTCGGCACTCTCGTGCTACTTTGGACAGCCTGGGTATAAATATTAACGAAATAGCTTTTTTGTTCTTTTTTACTATACTGTTACTACTAATTTTAAAATTGTTTCTTGTATTATTCTTATTCTTAGCTTACACCCTCTCTTTCACCAGAAATATTTTTCTCGTACTTTAGCAGTCACAAATTTTACTACTACACTGCATGTTAAAAATATGATAATTTCCAATCAAATAAAAATAATAGAAAAACTAAAAATATGGGCCTTGTTAAATCATAATTGTCTTTTACTATTAAAGATACAATCGAACTTCTCTATAGCGAACTTCTCTATAGCGAACTTCTCTATAGGGAAATCTTCTCTATAACAAATAAAATTCGTGAACACAATATTTTTGTGAGTATTTTCATACGTTTTGATCTCCCTGTAACGAACTTCCCTATAGCAAAGTTCTTTCTGTAACGTATAATTTTTTAAGACCTAACTGCTACGTCCCCAACTGCTACGTTATAGAGAAGTTCGACTGTACTTTTAAATCTATTGATAACAACAATGTTACTCCTTTTTACTTTTTTACTTTTTGTATCAATTAAATCATTTATTACTTCAAGTGCTAAATTTACTAATACTGCTAATATTAAAATTACTGTTAAATAAACTCTTAATAATTTGCAAGGTAAGGCTCTCCATCACTTACACTTTGCTATTGCCTTGACAATCATTTATTTGTGGCAATAAGGAAAAAGTGCTTACTAAATGAATTTTTAAGTTGATTCTCAGAATCTGATTTCTTTTGCACATAAATTTGGCAAATTTGGTGAACACTTCTATTTTATTTAGAAAAGCAAAATTCTTCAATTACATTCAATTTAAGTTTTACCAAAGTATAAGTAGAATTAAGCTATTATTGGTTTTAAGAATTTGGGCAGTGATTAGGGATGCCAAAAGGGACTATTTTTTCTAAAAACCGGGATTCGGGGACGAATCGGGATTTTTCGGGATTTTATAATGTAAAAAATATTAGATAATCTCATTTATTAGCTTTTAGAATTATAATTTATTATTGATGTAGGTATAAGTATTAAAAAAATTCTTAATTCATGAAGAAATTTAAATTCATTACAGTATCAAATAAAACATTTTTAATGTATTATTGGTAGGAATAATTTAAAGTAATATGGAAGTAATATTTGTAATATTTGTATTTGTCGTATCTCTTAAGAAACTTCTTAAAAAAATTAAGGCATCTAGGGTGGCAGCCGACAATCGAGATCTTATTTTATTGCAAATATAAGCTGCTGACGAAAAAAAAAGTTCGCTTGGTGCGGTAATTGCGCTAGAAATAAGGCCCAAGGAAATAATGCCCAAATAAGAAATGAAATAAGGCCCAATAAAATAAAACCCAAAAAAAAAATGAGTTGAGGCCCAAGAGCAAATTTATGAAATAACACCCAATATAAATGAAATAAAGCCTAATTAAAAGAGCCCAATGAAACCAAACTCAAAATGAAATAAAGCCCAATTAAAAATTCCTTAATTTTATTGGACTTTATTTCATTTTCTTATTTGGCCGTTATTTCCGTGGGCCTTATTTGATAGCGCCAAGCGACACCTCTCTTTGTGGGCCAAGAAAGTTAGTAATTTTTAGTATTTTTGGTTAAGGTACAACCTTTTAGCTGAATACCATGGGTCTATAAAAATATTTAAAATATTTTTTTTTCATATATTTATCTGACAAAGTATACTTACATTAATATGTGTCAAAAGATCTTTGGTAGAACCTCCCTAAAGTTTTTAATACCTTTTTGCAAAATTTGCTTTTTGCGTGCGCAGTTCCATTATCATCCACCAAGAAAAAACACCAAACCGAGCTTCCGAATTTGTTTTGTGTGGTACAAAATTCATTACTAATATTTTTTTCGCCTACGACTTCTTTTTATAGCCAGTAGAAAGCATTTGATTCATGGCTACTATGATTAAATTTCAAGTCGTGTTTATTTAAAAAACGTAAACATAGTTGCATTTAATAAAAAAATTTTTTAGATTTTTAGTGTTACCGAAATCCCGGAATTTCTGCTTAAAAATCCCGGGATTCGGTATTCACTTTTTTAGAATAATCCCGGGTTTTCGGTATTCGGGATTTCGGTATTGGCATCCCTAGCAGTTATACTTACATATAAACATTAGACCGTCTCACTTTTTATACTTTTTTCGAAATTCCTTGATGAAAATCGATTTTCTGAATCCACTCTAAAGACCAAGAATTTTGGTATATAACACTAAAATATTGATGAACCAGAAGTGCTCCCTCAAATCGTTTTTTTTTTTATTTTTTTTAGGAAATATGCCTTCTTGCAAAAAATTAAAAAAAACTTGCTTTAGTAATTGACTCTAACTCATGCAGTTCTTAACGACTTTGAACCTAATTACATGTATTAGAAAGCTATTAAATTTCCTAAATCTCTCTTAAAGCAATGTTTCTATTTTGTTCGATGGTTTCTTATTCATAGCATTACCAATTCAGATTTTCAAATACGAACTTATAATTTTTTTTAATTTTTGCTTACCTTTCCTTGTATAAAAATTGAACGAGACAAAATTTTTATATTCTATAAATGCAGTATGGTATGATAAAGATTTTGGTATAAATAACAGTAGCATTTTGTTAAAACACACTTCCGTTTTAGGCGAAATGCCGAAATAACTAAAGTTTTTTATTTGTCAATTTGCTTCAATTTCATAAATAAGTACATTAAATAGGTCAACACGATTTCTGAGGTCGGTACTTTGATAGTAAATTTTCATGCATATGATACTAAGTTCCAGTGCCTATAAATTACTTTTTTTGAATTGACTCTGTATCTCGAGATTTTTCGTTATTAAGAAAAGAGAGGATGCTGCATCACATAATTTGCATTTACTCGAGAACCATTTCTTTAATCAAATAACAAAATACACAGAAAGCTAGAAAACAAATAAAAAATGGGACGGTCTAATAAACATATGTACACATATAAAAATTATTTTTGCAAAAAACAAAAAACCCGACTGCGACTAACTTTGAACATACATACATATGTAACTATATAGACCAGAGCTGCCCACAGAGAGAAAAGCGAGATAAATGTATAAGCGTAAATGTATTCATTTGTATAAAAAGTCGATTGATGTTCGGCGCTATAATGCCAGTTTGGACAACCTAGACATAGACTGATAAGCACAATACCCTTCTTTGCGTTGCGCAGTTGGGTGAAAAGTATAGTGTTGCTTTTTACTTAAAATTAACTTAACCCAATTGCCTTTGTCTTTACCACAGATACATACATATATTAATTTTTGTTATTAAAACTCCTAAATAGCAAATAACGTTCAAAATATGACACTTTTCAATAAAAAAAAACTATTCTGATAGTTGTGAAATCATTAGTATTTTTATATGACTATTCTATAGTGGTCTCGCCACTGAAAGAAAAACACTTCGTAACGGGAATGAAAACATTACGTTGAAACTCTTTCATTCATAGGCGTAGCTAGGCCTTTCTGCGGGGACTTGATTTTGCCCCCCCCACAGGATTTATTACAAATTCTTTTTAAAACATATTCTTTTGCCTGTAATATTAAAAAATTCTATTTTTTATTTATTTTAAAATTACTCATGAAAATCACCAGTAATTTTTATACAAACTTTTCGAATAATCGCTAAATATGCATACTTTTATTAGATAACAAATACCCAAAAAACTATAAGTTCAAAACATCACAAATAGTAAACTCCATGTGAATTTATAATGCATGTGCAAGGCGCATTTATTAGGTGGCAGCACTACAACAGGTGACTAATGTCATTATACCAATCTAAATGTCAATTTTGGATTGTGTAGGTATAAGCCTGAGAGCATGCTTTTGTTTGGGTATCCATAAACACCTTTCGAATGTTCAGTTTTGTATGATGTTTGGCATTTCCTACAAGAAACACGCAATCTGACGATACTACCCTGTTTTGAAAAGTAAGAAGGTAATTTATACCAACAAAGTACATGTGGTTGTTGCTGTTGTAATATTTGTTGTAGAATCGCGTGTACCTGATTGATGTGCCTTGTGCATGTGTGTAGATATGTATGTGTGTATGTAGCTTTCAACAAATTCTTAATAAAATTGTATTAGTGTACGTAGTTAGTAGCAAGACAAGTTGTTTTAAGCCTTAAAATTTAAGGTGTTCTTAAGATTTTCTACTGTCAAATTGTTTGTAACAATAGCCACCAATTTTTATTTAGAGTAAAATTAAAAAAATAGCGAAAAATTATGATCTGCAAATACCTTGTATATATTCATATAATTACTATATACAGCGTGACCGTTTGACCGACTAAAGTGGCAATTTGCCACTTTTTCGACTGCGTTTCCCCTTTTTCGACTGCCTTGCCACTTTTTTGCTCCCTTTATTTAGGGTGAGTTATATGAAAATACATTAAAAATAAAAAGTTTAGTGTAGTTTTCTCGGGTTTTCTCCAGGGCTGCCAGATAAAATGTGGAAAAATCGCCGAAATCCCGATAAAATATAAAATAATCGTCATTTCATGTCCGAAAAATCGTCAAAACATCGAACAAATCAAAATTTCCTCTTTAAACATGTATAGATATGTTTTATTTTTATTAGAAAGCAAAACAAAACAATTCATGTCCATATACAACTTTGTTAGACTAGTGGAAAACTTGTGAAAAATATTCCTAGGTTAGTTAGCAGGTCAAAATTTTGGTATCAGTACTTTTGATGACCGAAATTTTTGATAGGATATCAACTTACACAGGTCAATATATCGTTGGTCTCAAATGGAAGGGCCCTAACGCAAATAATTGTAACTTTACAGGAGAAGGTAAAACATAATAGAAAGTGTAATATTCAAAATGTAACTTTTTTGTACAACTGCTTGTAAAAACGCTATTTTTTACACTATTGCAATAAATTTTTGTGATGAGGTCTATTAGTGTGAAATTTATTGAAATCACTGAAAAACTCAACTATCGATATGTATGCATGCATATACATATATGCACATACAATTTTTTTCAATTGATCACGTATACATACATACTAGCATACATATGTTTCTACTTATTTATGTATGTATGTTCATTCATCGTAACAATATAGTATTGATTCAGAACTTCAATATTGGAAGGGTAACTAAATAATAAATGGCAATTTTCTATTTTTATTTATGCACCAACAGATAATTTTTTTTTTAAATTAAATAATAAATTATTAAGAAATGAAATCATGAATGATGAATGAAATCATTTCTTGCTTGTATCTTTTCGAAATATTGTATTCAAATATAGTATATAAGTTAACACGAGCGCTTAGCCCAGCAATTTCGTTACACGCGTGACACAGATTGTTTGCCTTTTTGCATTCTCATAAAATTATGTTCCCATAAAAACCGAAACATGAGACCTGCCTTCCGTTGGTTTCATATTAAAACCATTTATTTGTTTCTTGACAGAATTTGTTTATTGTAAGAATTGCATGGTAAGCAATTATGCTTACCTATGCAAGGTATAAAATTAAGAATAAATGTTTTAATAAAGTTAGTTCTAAAAAGAAACTCAAAATGTTTATTACACAAAATAACTTATACATAAATAATTTTTCCATATGAACATATAAACTTGTTGGAAACGAATATTAATTTTATTATTATTTAGTTTATTATTATTAGATTATTATTATTATTATTATTTAGTTTTTTTTCTAATACATACTTTACTTTTTGTCTATATACTGTTTTTGTTTTGAATGTTTTGTCTTTTTAGTTTTAATTATAACTTAATTTTTGTTATTGAAACTGGACTGTTAATTTATGTTTTAAGTTAAATAAAAAAAATGTTAAATAAAAAAATCTGTATAAAATTTTTTAAACGCACTAATAATCCCAAACCAATATTTTACTTATTAATATTTTACTTATTAAGTAAAATATATTTTTTTAATTTCCAATTTCAATGTATTTTTAATAAAAAATATATATTTAACTTAATAAGTAAAATATTAATTTGGGATTATTAGTGCGTTTAAAAAATTTTAAGCTTAAATTTTAACAATTCCCATAAAAAACACTAATTAAAAAAAATTGTGTTTGCCCCCCCTCCCTCCCCCCAGAAGAAATGTCTAGCTACGCCAATGCTTTCATTACTACAATGACAAATTTCATTAATAAAGTGAAACATTATATTATATTGATGCAAATTTCATTAAATGGAATGAAACCTTTCTAGTGCTTAATATTCTACATTTCGTAGTATTATTAATGTTATGAAATAATTTTAATTTGGGTAATGAAAAATTTAAATATATGTTTTTGTGAAGAATTCATATCAAAAAAAAAAAAAAAATTAAATTGATTAGGTGACATAAAAGAAGATCAAAGTATCAATTCACAATTGTAATTAATCTATAGTTATGGAAATTGTAGTTTTGTTGCAACTTTAATAAAATAGTTTCGTAACTACAATGAAGAAAACTTCCTGCTGCAAGATAGTAGGCAGTGTGGTGCCCTTGTAATCACAGGTTCGAATCCTGGAGACAAGTCAAAGTATTTATTTTTTTTTTAATATACATATTGTATTTATTTATAAGTTATAACTTTTCAAATAAATTTAATAATGTTGAATTAATTAGATGAATTAAATAATTTTGAATTCAATTTTCATAAATGATTGTATACAGGTATTTAGTGTGTTTAGATACAAATTTGATAAAAATTGAGGTTATTGTGGCTGCAGCGCACTGTGGGTAAAAAGTAGAATTATTTTTGATTCATATTTTGAAATTTAACTGATAGATACCCATATTGGAAAAAAAATTATTAAATATAAACTTGGGGGCAACCCTTTTCGCTGGCATGCTTTTAAAGTCAGCTGATTAAATATAACTTTGTTTTGGTATAAATGGCGGTAAACACAGCTGAGTTCGAGTGCTTGCGAAAGTTGAAGTTGAATAAAATTAAAAAGTGTTGTTATGGAAAATATTAGTGGAGGTATGTAAAATTATTACCTGCTACAAATGTGGTCATTATTATGTGTTGTCGTCCCATTGTGCAATGTTTTATTTGTGTATAATATTAGATTGAACATAACATTTATATTTGTGTTTCGTGGATTATAATTTTTGAAGAGCAAACCAGTGCAAAAACTTATTAATTAAATTGTGTTCCAATTTTCTCCATTTAAAAATAATAGCTTTTTTAGGTAAATATTCCTTTGCTCATGCAGACCTTATTGATATTTGGAGCAGACTCTAATTTATTTTCAGAATCAAGATAATCGGTAGTCTAACACAAACGATATAAACAGCAGAAATTATAGTACCCTCATATACATTTGAAATTTAAATAAATAATTAGTAAATTTATATAACTAACCAAAAAGACCGATTTTTTGTCAAGACGGACGTATTGTTTTAAGGGGGAAGCGGAAAAGGCTTGGTCCAATTAAAAAAAATCAAATTCTATTTTGGTGTTACCTAAATACGTGCAAAGTTTTAAGTCTCTAGCTTTAAAACTACAATTAATGCCAAAAATATCGCATTTTTCCCACAGTGCAGCGGTAAGAGCGTTTACTACCATGCAATTAGTTCCAAGATCAAATCTTAGCTTATATAAGTATATGCACGTAAGTTAAACAATTACTAAAATACAATGACTACATTAAATTAATGAATCAGAGGTATTACAACAATGAATTATTATAAATGATATGTTACTAAGTCTCAGTAAAGGAATTCTGTCATGACATATGTATGTATATGAAAATGTTGTTAATTCAACGAAATAGTTCATTAAAAAAATGTAAGACTAACGTCACTTCATTATATAAAATAAAAAATTTCATTGCAATTGATTACAATTTTCATTTAAAATAGGAAATGTTTCTTGCTTAGTAAAAAACATGTCGTTACATGAATGAAAAATATTCTTTGTATATATGACATTTTTTCAGTCGATGAAACAATTTTCGTAATGCGAATGAAGCATTGAAAAGTAATGACAAAATCATAAATATAATGTAAAAGATCAATGCATTTACGAAGGTTTTACTCTCAGTGTGTATTAAAAGTAGTTAAATGAATTTGAAATCCGTTTTAGGAAAATTTTGTATGAAAAAATTTAAATAAAATACATTTCAAATTCATTTAAAATTTTATGAATGTGGGGGTAAATGTCTATAGCACAAAGTCTTGTATGGGGAATAATTAAAGAGTAGTACTGGTGACAGAGTCAAAAGCGAGTCAGTACACAGAAAAAAATATACAAGATTTATGTTCAACAAAACCATGTTGTTGAATAAAATTTTTCATTTCAATAATATTTGGCATCAACTTAAATATTGTATTTATCAATACCACGTATTTTAAAATATCATTCAAATTACTTTGTTTGTGTTGGTGTTTATCTTGCTTGTTGATTGCCTGAACGTGGTCATGCGCTGATGTTGTTGTTTATTTTGATTGTTGGTGTTGTATACGACAAGAAGCCGAAAAACGTCGTGACTTGTTTTTTTTTAATCAACAAAGTTATTTTTATATTATATCAACGAAATGCGCCATGCAGAAAAAACATAAAAAAATGTTTTGCGTGTATTCATCATTTGCGTACCCAATAATGATTTGCTCTTTAGCTGAGTGGTAAGTACGTTAGTCTATTAGTCAAGAGGTTGCCGGTTCGACTCATCCCAAACATATTTAAATTAAAATTTAATAAAAAACCAAGTTCTAAAAAAAATTAAACAAACAACGAAAAATAACACATAAGAATTTGAAAAACAAATTCATTAAAAAATTTTTGTTTTCGTTTAACAACTCAATTGTGAATAACACAATAATTTTAATTGGAAATAATTGAGTTGATTTTGTTTTCTTACGTTACGAATGTGTGTTTGTATTTACAAAAATCGTTGTAGGTGCCTTTTTAAATAATATTTTATTTGTATTCACAAATAAATTAGTTGTATTTACAATAATTTTTTTTTCTGTGTACACTCTCACCATCGACATTTCCTTCAGACAAAAATTATTTGTAAATGCAATTAATTTTTTTTTATATCAATTAATTAATTAATTGATTTTGAACCTACAACGATTTTTTTAAATATGTACAATTAACAAAATTGTAAGTTAAAGGAAAATCTGAAAATTATTTTTAATTAAATATATCAACAAATAGTTTGTTTAAATTTCTTTTGTTTTCAACATTTATTTTTGTTAGATTTCAAAGTTATTTCAATTAACGTTATGGTTATATTAACAATGCGAATTGTTGAATTTCCGCACAAATTTTGATTATCGTAATTGTTATATTAACAATGTTTTTAATACACGATCGCAATCCTCGAAACGAGTTTTTTCTTGTCTGCAAAAAACATTAAATGTCTTTGGGCAGAGTTGAACCGGCAACCTCAGGACTAATAAACTAACTTATTTACCTTTCAGCTAAGGAGCAACACTTTATTAGATACGCAAATAATATATACACACTAGACACTGTGCGCATTAGAATTTTGTGAGCCTACCCATAGTTAAGAATTATCAATAGGCCAAATACGGGCTGTAAAATTTTATCGTAAGCGACAATTTACGTACAAAAACATATTTGAATACTAAAAAAAAAAAATCTACTGAAAAACGTTCGACTTGTCGCACACTTGCATTCAAAACAAAAACAAATTTTAAAATCTTTTTGTTTTTTCTAATATAGCTGTGCGATAAGTCGAACGCTGGTGACATTGTGGGACAGTCCCTAAGGTTCGATATGTTCATATACATACATATACATATGTACACAGAAAAAAAAAGAATTGTAAATACAACTAATTTATTTGTGAATAAAAATAAAATATTATTTAAAAAGGCACCTACAACGATTTTTGTAAATACAAACACACATTTGTAACATAAGAAAACAAAATCAACTCAATTATTTCCAATTAAAATTATTGTGTTATTCACAATTGAGTCGTTAACAGAAAACAAAAATTTTTAATGAATTTGTTTTGCAAATTCTAATGTGTTGGTTGTTTCGTTGTTTGTTTAATTTTTTTTTAGAACTTGGTTTTTTATAAAATTTTAATTTAAAGATGTTTGGAATGAGTCGAACCGGCAACCTCTTGACTAATAGACTAACGTACTTACCACTCAGCTGAAGAGCAAATTGTTATTTGATACGCAAATAATGAATACACGCAAAACATGATTTCTTGTGTTTCTTCTGCATGGCGCATTTCGTTGATATATTCTAAAAATAACTTTGTTGATTAAAAAAAAACAAACCACGACGTTTTTCGGCTTCTTGTCGGAATTTAAACGTATACAACACCAACAATCAAAATAAACAACAACATCAGCACATGATGACCACGTTGAGTCAATCAACAAGCAAGGAAAACACCAACACAAACAAATGAAATTAAATGATGATGATGATAAATACAATATTCAAGTTAATGACAAATATTATGGTTTTGTTGAACATAAATCTTGTATATATATTTTTTTCTGTGTATGTATATCACCCTCTTGTCAGCCTAGAATCATATGTCTTTATGACAACACTGCTTTGCTAGCGACAATTGCACTAGTTAAAATGTCGACAAATTTCATTTTATGCGCGAGTAGAGATACGTTACAGATAACAGTTCTAGTGTATATCCGTTGAAATTGTCAACGAACACGTCAATAGTTTGTTTTCTTTTTTATTATGCTCTGCAGTCAATAGCGGAGTTGCATGCCGCTACTGCTTCTGATTGACTGTTTCAATTTGAAACAAATATTTTTTTTTCGAATGAAAACTTTTAATTTCAACTAATATTTCTTATTTTAAATGCTTTTTGAAAATATCAAAAAAAAAATTTTTGAAAAATATGGACATCATTTTTGTCTAAAAAATCGACACAACCTCTTTTTTTTATACTAAAAAAAATAGATTTTTGGATATGCGCTGTTATTCATGCAAACGATATGTACGTATATTCCTCCAATATTTGCATGTCTAACAGAGATATTTTTAGGGTTCCGTACACCAAAGGTGAAAAGGAACCCTATTGTTTTCGCTATGCTGTCCTTCTGTCCGTCACACGGTATTTTCTCAGGAACCGTAAGAGCTACGGACCTGAAATTTGGACAGAGTATGTAGAACCTTGGCCCCTACAACAAAAAATACATGAGAATTAAAAATTAAAGGGTGTTCCAAAACGAGCAATGAAAAATGTTAAAATCCCATGTAATATACATACAATTGTATGAACATATGTACAGGGTGGCGCAAAAATAACCTCTTGGTGGTGATCAAGGATGGCTTGAGCGTATGTTAGACGCGATTGGCGGTCAGCAGCTAACAGCTGATGCACCGTCTGGACTTTGTACGGAAACATCTTCAAATCTTGTACCAAAATTCGCTGTAAAGACCGTCGACTGATACCCATTTGCGTGGCACGTCGTCTGGTCGATGTCGACGGCGCTTCCATGACATCCCTGGCTACAGCAGTAATATTCTCTGCAGAACGGCTACTCCGGGGTCTGCCACGCCT
Organism: Tachina grossa; assembly: GCA_949987645.1. Taxonomy (NCBI): domain Eukaryota; kingdom Metazoa; phylum Arthropoda; class Insecta; order Diptera; family Tachinidae; genus Tachina; species Tachina grossa. The sequence continues at coordinate 184,019,401 of OX465274.1, forward strand.
GGCAGCATCTCGTGTTGTGCCAGTCTCTTCGAGGTGAGCGGCTAAACGTCGCAGTGTTTCACCAGTAGGCGTTGGACGGCCAGGAAATCTGCCACGAAATTCACGACCGATTATTGGTCAAATAAATAGTCACCAATATTCCGCGTTCTGGAGCAGTGTAGCGTAACATTGTTTATTAACGTGTATTTCGCATGTGTGTACTACACAAATGTCAAAACAGAACTGACATTAGGCGCCAATGACGAAATTTATAGCATTTTCTGATAGGAGGATTACTTTTGCGCCACCTTGTATATTGAAAGTTGAAACTTGTAAAATTAGTGTATTTTTATACATACTACAACAATTAACACTAAAATTAAAAAAAAATAAATTAAAGGGTGGTCCATCAGTTAATGCAATTTTGACTATGTAATCTTGGAAAAAGTAAGAGGCAAACACTTGAAATTTTCAAAAACGTTAAAACTAAAAATCCGAAAATTACAAAATCGCCAAACCAAAAAGAAATCGCCAAAAATTAAAAAAATCGCCAAAACGAAAAAAATCGCCAAAATAAAAAAAAATTCTAACACTAAAATAAATCGCCAAAATCGAAAAAATCGCCGACCAAATGAAAAAAATCGCCCAAATGAAAAAAAAACGCCAAAAATCGAAAAAAATCGCCAAAACGCGGAAAAGGTGCAAAAACCAAAATAATTGTTTATATGAAAAAAAATCGCCAAAATGAAAAAAATCGCCGAATTGAAAAAACGCCAAAAACCAAAAAAAAAAAAAAATGCCAAAACTATATATTATGTAGGATGAAGTTTGTATTAAGTTACATATCTAGTGTTCGTAGGGAACCCTTCGTGCGCGAGTCAGAGTCGCACTTTACTGAATTTATTTCATGATAACATACCCCTGTTAATGCAGCTGGTTTGTGTCTTGGCTTATATATTTCGAAATTTATGTTTACAAACGTTTTTCAGAAAAACAAAATAATTAAGGTATACTAAACGTTTAACAAACAAATTTCCATTAATTTCTTTCGTAAACATAAATTACTTTTTCTGAATACGGCAGTTCATGTTTCTATAATACGATTCTCTATAACATATGAAGCGTTTTACTATAAGCATATGAAATTTTAATTTATTTCAAAAACTTTTGAACTGAAGTCTGTTGATGAGTTTCATAAGCAGGAATGAAGTGCATATATCGAGCCTTATTTTCGATTTTTTTCTAAATTATGGGTAGGCCCGGCCCATACAATTTTAATTTCAATAAAAAAGTATATTTTCGCTAACATGTCGCTTACAATAAAATCGAAAATAAGGCTCGATATAATATTGCTTAGCCAAAAAACCAAGCAAAAATTCCTAATACGAGTACATTAAAAACTAACGGCCTTATGTATATTCAAAAATTAGCATGAAGTTAGCATAAGTAGCAAAATTGATCATGGTCTTAACGTGATTTGCCATACAATTTTACATTAAAAATCATGCTAGGACGTAATCATGTGTTAACACTACATTATACGGTGATTTTTAATGTCAAATTGAATAGAGGAACTCGTCAACACGCAGTTAAATTTTGTCACTTATGCTAACTTCATGCCAATTTTTGATTATACATAAGGCCCTAAATTGTCAAATAAATATACTTCATTACTTGCTACTATGTTTTAATAATTTTTAATTCAATTTCTGAAACATAGTAAACTAAAAATAAAAAAAAATTAAATAATATTGTTTAGTAAATTGTATGTCAAAAACACGAGTCAAAACGAGAAAGATAAAGAGAACTCTATATGCAAATATTTTCTAACAAAGTATCAACTTGAACACTAAGGAAACAACTTAACAAACTATCATTTTCAGTAAAATTCTATATTGTTCTTTATTGCTGCACAAATCTGTCTGTCACTTTATTATAAAATGCACAATGCTAACTAAAGTAACAAGTTTTTTTTTTTTTTTTAAATAGACGTGTTAAGAGCATGAGGTTACACATGGTTCACTCTTGTATAAAGTAAATTAATTGTTTACACCAAGTGTTGAATATAATTCTATAGCAAAATAACTTTATAATATACGTGTGCTTAATTCCCTGTGTACGAGTATATATGTATATACCCAGCAAAAAATTTCAAAAAATTTAATCGAGTTTGGAAGTACTTACTTTTTTTATTTGGCAACTTGCTCACATAATCTATTTAATCTAAAAAATTCATTCTCCTCATTTAGCAACTTGTACATAATTTTTTTTTAAATTTTAGGTAATGTGATTTGTAAGCGAGTAATGAAATTTGGCAATCAGAAAGTAAGTCATTATATGGCAAGTAGTTCTAATGGTAATGTGTAATTTTTTGCTAGGTAGTGACACTATACGCTGATGTTGACAGTTTAATAAAAGAAAGCAATTAAAAATTATAAACTTACTTGACAAAATTTACAAACAATTCCTTTGTTAAAAACTATGATAAAGTAAAAGAGTTTGTAGAAAGCAATTATCAATTTATAAAAGCTAACAATCACATAAAGACAAAAAATCTTCAGATTCTACATGAGCAGAAGCAAAACAAACAATTCTTTTTCAAAACAATTGGCTTTGCTTTTATTTTATATAATTATTATGAAGGAAAAAAAGTCGAAACGCAATTTTCAGAATGACTTCTTGTCTCTTATTCTAAATAATCATATAATAATGAAACGAATATATTAAATATAATGAAAACTAAGAAGCTTAGAAATTAACTTATTTTATTTCTCTCAAGAGAAAAAATATAGTTATGCATATCACACTTACACTTTTTGCAAAAAAAAATGGTGTACAGTGGTTATATGTATCTACCCACTGCAAAAATCTCACATATTTCTGATATAAGAGTATGTATTCGTATATAAAGAAATCATATTTTTTTTTGTTATACTGGGAATATTGGGAAATTTGAGTTGCCATAATCTCCTACCACCTTTCCTTTCATAACACATTGTTATGGCTAATCGGCATAGGAAACCCTGAAATTCTTGTATTTTTTGGTATATGATGAGCTTTACAGAGAAATACTTGACGGTGCAAATGCAGATCGCTCGACCGTACCAGCAGGGAAATAAAAATTCCTGCTGGGCACAAAAAGTGACCCTTACAGGGAAGAAGTTATAGGGTTTCCTAATTTACACAATGTACCAATTCTATTTAAATATCAATTCATATTTAAAAGTTGTTTTTCATTTGAAAAAAAATAAAATAAAATATATGAAAAACAACTTTTGAATATGAGTTGATATTTGAATCGAATTGGTGAAATTTACCCTAAGTGCTAATTTACACAATGCAAGTCTTCTTGCTAAGCTTTAGTTAGTTTGTTAGGAAAGAGAGAGACGAGAGAAAAAGAAACCTTTCTGTTCCCATCGTCTCTCTCTCTCTATCTCCCTCTCTCTCATATTCAAAAGTTGTTTTTCATATATTTTATTTTATTTATTTTTTTCAATGAAAAACAACTTTTATATATGAATTTCAATAGAATTGGTGAAATTGGGCCTAAGAGAAATGCTTTTCGACTTAAATATTTCTCGCGCTGTGAGCTCATTCTCCTGAAGTAATGATGCTAAAGAAATGCTAACGCTGGTCATTTAAATTATCTTTTCTAGCTGGCTCGAAGGACCATTAAAAATTTCAACTATGAATTGTACTTTTTGTCTCCGTATGATGTTGTATTTTTTCTTGCTTTCGTTAGAATTAAAAAAAAAAGTTTACAATGCTTTGATTTGCTATTTTAATTAATTGGAAAATTACACCGTGATAAAAGACCAAAAAGAAAAGACCCGTGTCTCCCAGTTTTGCCTCAAGTCATGCACTTTTTTATGGGCCCCCAAAGATGTGTCACATTGGGTCCAAAGCCCCTTATCTCCAACACCTAAAATATTGAGAGTTACTAAATTTTATATGGGTAGCTTTTAAAACAAACTCCATATTCCAACAAAATTTTGAGAATATAGGAAGGCGAAGTCGAGTAGCCCCATACAAAGTAATTATGATAATTTTTCCTACATCTTCAGGACTACAATAGTGAGGCACACTAAATTTGATGTATATAACTTTTAGGATAAACTACATACATGTTTCAGCAAAATCTTGACGGTATAGAAGGGTGAAGACGTGTACCCGCCATACAAAGTAAGCATAAATTATAATTTTTATAAAAAAAATACCGAAGGAGGAACGAATTGCATACAAAATGTGCTTAATACATAAAACAAGCAAAAAAATATAGATTTTCTAACAAGCCTAAGGCTGAGTTCACATCTGGCATTTCTCGTGTGTCATTTGTCCAAAAAAGCGTAACCAACTAATTACTAATGAAAAACTATTTGATTCAGACATATATTTAATGATTTAAACAGTTTCCAATCATGTTAGATTCTATAAAATTGTCTATTAGTTATCTATGAAACCGTTTAACTTAATAAATACGTGTCTGGATCAAACTGTTTTTCATTAGTAATTAGTTGGTTACGCTTTTTTTACGCTTGTGTGGCACATGACACACAGATGGAAACCCGGCCTAAGAAAGTTAGCTAAAGTCGCACACGTTGTTTTTCAATTATTATTACACAGAAATACAGTTACGATCACGCGTGACTCATGCGTGACTCACACGTTACTCATGCGTGACTCACACGTGACTAATGCGTGACTTACGCAAATGAAACTGGGCTTAGCTTCGGATAAGAAGTAGTCCTTTTTGGGATTCTCTCTGTCTGTATCTTTCTCTCTCTCTCTCTCTCGCGATTTACTTAAAATTGCGCTCTTTGAAGTTTACTTGTAATTTCCCAAAAAATATATTTTTTTGCACAAATATAAATAATATGGATCTTAAAAATTAATGCAAATATTAAGATCAAATTAAAATTTGTATTAACTTGTTACAACTTAGATTTGGCTTCTTCTTAATTTTTTTCCAATAACCAATTCAGCTTCTTTTTCTAAAGCTTCTGGACCACCACTGGCAATGTGCTTAAGAACTTTGAATTTTATTAAAATAGCTGAAATGGAAAAAGTCCATAATATTCTAATTTATAATTATAATTTACAAACTCGCTTCTGGCTCGTGACATTTCATACAATCAGACTCAAATTTTCATTGTCTATTAGTGTCCTGCACAAATATATCTTATAAGAACTTTCAGGACATGAGGGATTTTTCCAATGCTTTACTACAGCGAAATCTTATAAAACAAACGTTAACAACACTGTTTGCAAGAAATTTGTTTTAGTATTGTAGGTATAAGAGTAAAGAAGAAAACACTTCGTGACGGAAGAATTTGTGATACTTGCTTTTTTCTACGCATGAGCGCGTGTACAAACGTCATGCATGTATGCGTGTGTATGATCTTTTATTTTTCTACGCACATGCAAAGGCACACACATGCATTAACATTAGTTGTATGCGGTTAATCACATAATAGCTTACCATCTACATATTACAAACACACTCAAACGTACAATATGAAAAATAACAAGCATACACTAATCAATAGTACTTCTTTTGAGTGTTTGTTACAGACAAGCTGTCTTGGCAACATCGCTTGTTAACACTGATATACACGTATACCAATACATTCATCGTGCTTCGCTTATAGTGCGACAGCATTTATTATTGGTTTAGTATAATACATGCGACGTGAATACATTTAAAGATCATCACGTATTTACATTTAAAGACTGTTTACGCAGGTCTGTATACATAAACATAAATAAAATGTGCTATTCTTTTTCTAATTATTTGTCATATTCTAACTTTTATCAAGTTAATTAATGAGTTTATTTTAAAGAGCAATTAATAATAAACTAGACTTGCAGTGTTTTCACTTAAAACTTTGGCATTTTCAATTAAAATTTTCTAATAAATATGAGTGAGTGTATTTTCCAGTGTTCTTTGTTTTTAATTGGAAATATGTAACTCTTATTTGTAAAATTAAACCTGTACGCTGATGAAAGCGTTTCATTTATGTCTCTTGGAAATGTTTTTTTTTTCTTTTTAATTTTTTCTTTTTGAAATTTTAAACTTGTTGAGATGAAAGCAAAGAAATCATTTTATCCGTTACAGTGACCCCAAAATCAGTATTATTGTGCCACAATATGTTGCAAAAGCAGCAACGTTATATTCAGTAAGCAGACTCAAGCTTTAAAAGTTGCAAGATATTTGAAAGCTGGTTAAAAGGCAGTCGTCACATGCATTTATGTATGTACATATGTATGTATGTATGTACGAATGAAAACAGGATTTCTTTGTTATGGCTCTTTGAACAGCCTGCATATGTTGCTACTTTATAACCTACATTAGTATTGGCATGGTTATGACTAGTGCCAAACCAAAAATTTATAAAATTTCTTTTTCTCTCCTCAGTTTACTCTTTGCATAAACATATATACATATATACCTACATCCATACATACATACATATGCATATATAGTAACTTCCTGCAAATGTTGCTATATTTTTACTTTACTTGTAAACAAATTTATCATGAATTTCTTCACTCAGATGTAGATATATGTATATATGTCTTCTTGGGCCCAGGCCAGGGGGTAGAGTTAGTTGCCAACTAATGGCATTTTTTTTATTGTTTTACAGTATGTACTTACATTCTTCTAGAGCACGTTGCATATCCTGAATGGAGTCCTTAGGTACTTTAAATTGCAAAGTGTGTGTACCAAAGAAACGTGCAATTCGTTCAACCAGCAAGGAATCAATCTCATTTTCACGTGCTTCGTTTTCTTCCGGCAAGTCAATTTCATTCAGCGAACGTCCCACGGGTATGTCATCACTTTTTACCAGAGCAATGCCATCAGTCAATTTAACATCTCCATTTTCACTATCAAAATAATGTAGAGCACGTTCCTTTAGGGAAAAAATATACAAAAAGAAAACATAATATTTAATAAATTTTTTTTTTATATCATGTCACATGAATCGCTATACATTTTTATCTAATTTATAAAGCCTCGCTATAACACAAAGTATGGTTAGCTAAAACACAAAAGGCCCAACTAAAGTCGAGTCTCTATTACCAATTCGGCTGTAGTTTCTTTGTTTTATCAAAATACAAAGTAACAAAAGTAAAAGTTTTTTGAATACATATAATGATTTTTTTAATTAAAAATATTAAACTCTCTCTCTATCTCTATCTCTATCATCTATCTCTGTCTCATTCGATGCGCAATATGGTCTGGGTTTTATTAGATATTCTACTGTAATCATCGCATTCATGTAAAATCATTTGAGCAAAATTTTTATAAACATTTTGATGATAATGATGATATATTTTTCCAAAACATTAAACATTTTTAGCTCTCGTTTCTATATCGTTTTTGGGGTACCGTACACCAAATGGGAAAAAGAACACTATTGTTTTTCCTACGATGCCAGGCTGTCCTTCCGTCACAGGACACTTGAGACTTTAAATTTCAAAGTTAGTGTATTTTTATGCAGACTACGCCAATTAATACCGAAATTTAAAAAAATCAAAATTAAAGGGTATTCTATCAGTTAATGTTATTTTGACTTAGCAATTTTGACAACTTGCTGTATCTTTTGATATTTTCAAAAACGCTAAAACTGAAAAATCCGGAAACAAAACATAATCGCCAAAACGAAAAATCGTCAAAATTAAAAAAACGCTTAAATTAAAAACATCATCCAAAATAAATACATCGCTTAGATGAAAAAAATCATTAAAAGCATAAAGGTCGCCAAAAAACTAAAAAAATCGCCCAAACTAAAAATATCGCCAAAACGATAAAAACAGACAAATAAAAATAGTAGAAAAGTAAAAAAAAACCCAAAAAAATCTCTTAAACCCGAAAAAATCACCAAAATTATTAAAAAAAAACTCAAAAACAAAAAAATTGTCAAAAACCAAAAAATCAAAAAACTACAAAAAACGAAAAATTGCCATGTTAGAAAAGCACTTAAAAAATATCACAATAAATAAATAAATCTCGAAAAAAAAATCATTACAAGTATGAAGTTCGACGAAAAGTTAAAAAAATCGCCAAAAACGCCCAAACCAAAAAAATCGTAAAAGGGATAAAAATCGCTAAACTAAAAAAATCGTAAAAAAAGCAAAAAAAAATCGCGAAAACCCAAAAAAAAAACGAAAAAAGCACCAAAACTAAAAAATTTTCAAAAACCGAAATAATCAATAAAGTGAAAAAAAGCGCTAAAACGAAAAATCGCCATAATTACAAAAGCACTTAAAAAATATCACCATAAATAAATAAACCGCAAAAAAAAAATCATTACAAGTATGAAGTTCGACAAAAAGCCCAAAAAAAACCCGCAAAAAAACCCAAACCAAAATAAACGATAAAAAGCGGTAAAATAAAAAATCGTAAATCAAAAAAAAAAAAAAAAAATCGCAAAAACCCAAAAACGATAAAAAGCGCTAAAATAAAAAATCGTAAATCAAAAAAAAAAAAAAAAAAAAAATCGCAAAAACCCAAAAACGAAAAAAGCACCAAAACTAAAAAATTTTCAAAAACCGAAATAATCAATAAAGTGAAAAAAGCGCTAAAACAAAAAACCGCCAAATTTTACAAAAGCACTTAAACAAAAAATATCAATAAAAATAAACATGTAAAACGCTCAAACAAAAATCTCAATACAAGTATGAAGGTTGCCAAAAAACAAAATCAACATAGCGAAAAAAGCGCTAAAACGGAAAGTCGCCAAAATTAAAAAAGCATTTAAATTAAAGATATCACCAAAAATAAATAAATCGCTCAAATAAAAAAAAATCATTAACAGTTGAAGGTCTCCAAAAAAAATAAAAAGTCGCCGAAAGCCCAAAAAATTGGCGAAGCGATAAAAAGCGCCAAACAAAAAAAAAAAAAACTAAAATAAGCCCCAAAAATCGCAAAAACCCCAAAAAAAATTAACAAAAGCAAAAAAAAACGCCAAAACGAAAAATCGCTAAAATCAAAAAAGCACTTAAATAAAATGTATCGCTAAAAAGAAATCGCTGAAATTAAAAAATCATTAATAGTATGAAACCCAAAAAATTCGCCGGAAGCCCCAAAAAATCGCAAAAACGAAAAAAGCACCAAAACTTAAAAAAAAATCGCAAAAACTAAAAAAATTTAAAAAACACTAAAATAAATTTTTTTTTTTTTAGAAAATTTCAACATTAGATAAGATACTCGATTAAATAGGCTAAGGTTTGTATAATATTACATATATGTATGTAATGTCACTACAGAACCCTTCGTCGCACTTTACTGAATTTATATAGAATCAAGGATATCTCTGGTTAAAAAAAAATTCTAAAATAAAATTCACCATAAATTGATATTATAAGCCTCTGAATTAAACCCAGACAAATTCAACAGGTAATAGCTATGATAAAGCTGAAATGTCCGAAAATAGCGTTACGTAATATGTGTATGTTCCCTAACTGGAAGCGAATGTGACTTGAATTAAATAAACATACCAGAAATAAATCAAAATTTGGAACACTTTTACAGCCTTATTCAAAAAAATGTTTTACTTGAGCCTTAAAGTTCATAGTAGCTACGAAGCACTTTAAGGCTAACATTGCTTTGTTAAGAAATTGTATTCAAAAGACAACTTTAATTATTTTGTGATTTAATAATAAATTCTGGTAACACCACCATGTTCAACAACAATTTCACAGCTTATGATGTACAACATCGAATACAATTTCATTCCAGTATTCAACTAATTTCTTATTTTATTAAATACATTTTTATTATCTTGAAGTTAAGCAACCTAATTTAGAAAATATAAGCTTCTGACATGGAATCAAAACAGATAAACATTTTTATGAAGTAAAAGTAAAAAAAAAAAAATATGATGAACATAGAAAAATTATCTCAATTTATTTTATTCGAACGAAATGAGTATTTGAATATCCAGCTTTTTACGATTCGTTTTGTTTGAATGTACATCACTAAAACATTTTTGTATAATTGTATTTATTTTAATATTTTTTATGGATTTTGCTACTTATGTATTTCGAATCAGTTGGATAATTTAGTGATATTTTCCATCACATGACAGAAATAATAAATTTAAGATACGAGCTAGCACTTCTAGCTTCATTTTCAGATGTAACATGAATCAATATGTGCTATATTATCAAAAATATTTGAGGTACAAAATACACATTTTGGAAATATCAACTTAAAGTAGCCTTAACAAACGTAGGTGCTTACTTTAGAATTTTGATCTAATAATTTTTTTTGAATACAACTTTACTTAACATTGCTTTTGAAAGCTTTGTTAAGTTTTTTTGAATACGACCCTTAAGGTTTAATTTATTACTGCTTCTACGATGAAGGCAGAAATGACTCATGTGCAGAAGAGTTAGAGGAATAGAATGAGACAAATTTTTTCTATGCATAGACAATTTTAGGATTTATTTAATTTTATTATAATTTTTCGGAGTATTCGGGAGCCTAATGGGTACTGTGCATGGCTATCGCTGCAGGTGTTATGGGCTCGTTTCCCACCAAGGACTTCAGTCTATTTCACTACAACGGGTGAAGGTCCTTGTTATCATGTACTTTAAAATAAGTTACTACATAATTTGTAATTGTATTTCGTATAGAAAGACCCTAACTCGTTTTTTTAATGGAGTTTTTGTGTATGTTTCGATCGAACAACATCTAATGCATCGAAAAATACAAAAATATCGAATTAAAAAAATAATTTCTATATTAAGGTAACGATTTGAAATAATTAAATAATAAACAAAAAATAAATAAGAAAATTTTTAACGAATAAAAATTTTCATCGAATAACATAATTAAAAGCAAATAAATAATAAACGAATTTAATAGAAAAAAATGGAATAAAATAGAAATACATATTATATACACAGATAATTTATACTCAAAAATTAATTATCAAAAATCAATTAAATAACGCAAAGGAATACTTAATATACGAAAAAAAAAAAAAAAAAATAATAGAAAAAAAATTTTATTCGAATAAAAACTGTTATTCTTATATTTATATTGGAAACAAATATACTTTTTGAATGAGTTAAAACTGACAACTTTTATGTGAAGAACATGAAAATAATGGAGTTTATGCATATGGGCGTTTCCACAGAAAAGTTCACCTTTTGTCGCCTTACTTTGCTTGATTGATGACGTAGCTTGTTTTTGAAAAAAATAACTTATATTTTATATACTTAGCTTTTCCATGTTAGCGTAGAGCAGTGCAATTAGCTCTAAAGCTTGCCCAGACTTTGTAAATATAAACGATTTTTTTTCTATGAAAAATATTATTTTAATCAAATTTGCATTATTTTTCATACAAATTTCAGACATTTAGAAACGAAATTTATAACAAAATCTGCCTGTTGGTAAAATATTTTATAAATTCGAACAACATGGCTCTAAAATAAAACCTTTTTAGCTTGGTGTCACGTAACGTTGGACTTTTCTATGGAAATGCCCATACATAGAAAAAATAATAAAGAACGCATTTAATAAAAAATATAATAAAATAAAAATGATTTAATAAATTTAAATAAGATATAAAAAAATTGTTTTATAATATAGATTTTCAAAACGCTTTCGATATCGTGGGAGTCTGGCTGCATTTTTTTTTTTTTTCAAAAATTAGTCATTATAGTTTTATATTAGTTTTCTCAATGGTAAACGATTTTATTTTTATTGCAAAAATACTAGTATATCAGTTGTCTATCAAAACAGTATTTTCAATTCGTTTTTCCAACTTTTTATTTTGTTTTTCTTGTACACTCAAGGAAAAGCTGCAACTTAAAAATAACAACGCGTCACATTAATTCAATAATTTTCAAGATAAAAGAAAATGTATATTGAGATACTTAAAAAAGAAAATTAAAAAATTAACACTGTAAATTAATATTTTTCCACATTGATATAAGAAATTTCAACATGACTAGACTTTCGTTAATGTTTCTTATTACTCGTACCTCAATATTTTTTTGATTGATTTTAGGCTGTTTTTATCTGGTTGTATATGTTTTTGAAGTCTAGTGAGTTTTTCAAACTTTTAATGAAATAAGTTGACTTTTTTTTTAGTTAAATCAATGTATATATGTATATCGTTAGCTTAATAAAGCAAGGCTCTATTACCATTTTTCGTTTAAAATCGATTTCTTTTATATATTTCGACAGAAGAACATCTAATGTATTCGTATCGAAAAATGCAAAAATCTCGATTAAAAAAATAATTATAATAGGTCCTTTCTATATTAAGGTAACGCCATGTGATATTACTGTCATTTTACAAAGTTGTGATATTAACTACTTTGGCCTGGCTAATTTTGATTATTTTTATAATGTTCAAAAAAATTTCTCTTGCATATTTAATAAAGATAACCATTTTTTTTACCTTGAAACCATACTTAACACTCTCAAGTTTTGTTTAATTATTCCTACCTTAAGACTTTCGCTAAGCTTATAAAGGGTGTCCCAACAAAAACGCAAGATATAAATTTGGCGCCATTCGAAGTGTCATTGTTTGACATTTGAACAATTATTATTGTTTGCTAGTAAAAGGTACGAGGTTAGTAAAAATGAAACGCTACACGAGTGAACAAGGCATTCTCATTGTGAAATTGTTTTACCAAAATGGTGAAAGTTTTGCGGCTACAGTTCGCAAATTTACGATCAATTTGGGGTCACAATAATTCTCCAAAAGAGTCAACTGTAAAGAGATTAATGGATAAATTTGCCGAAACTGAGTCTGTTAGTGATGTAAAGACAACAACGCGCCTTCGACCAGGTCGATCGACCGAAAATGTCGCAGCTGTACGTGATGATGTCGCTCAAACGCAGGTCAAGCGCAAACAGTCAATGGTGTTCGGTATCGTGAAATGATAACCAGTTTTTTCGTGTCTAGAATTGAAGAAATTAATGTGGAGGGCATGTGGTTTCAACAAGAAGGGGCGCCACATGTCATACAGCCAGAGAAACAATTCAATTGCTACATCAGTCATTTCCCGGTAGTGTTATTTCCCGTTTTGGATACCAGAATTGGCCGCCTAGATCGTGCGATTTAACACCATTAGACTTTTTTCTTTGGGGTTTTTTGAAGTCGATGGTTTACGCGAATAAGCCGACGACGACTCAAGCCTTAAAAGAGGAAATTGGACGCTGCATTAATGAAATACCGCAGCATTAAAAGATCCCGTGTGTGCCAGCAAAGCCGCGGCGGCCATCTGTCCGATTTGTTGTTCCACACATAACCTCATGTTGTCTACTTTACGATGTAATAAAGTTTCACGATTTTTTTTTAAATATCTGTGTTTTAGTTACAATTTAAATCTTGCGTTCTTGTTGGGACACCCTTTAAAAGCATTTCTAATTACTAAATGTGTTCGTAAATAAATTTTCCAATGTAAAGAAAAACCATTATGAACTTTTAAAATTCTCAGAAAGAACTTTCAAAAAGTTTTCATCTGAATTTCAGGATTATGAGAAGAGTCTGTTAGAGCTTTTAGTGTTAATGTACGTCGAGTGAATGAGATATGAAAAAGAAAATCAGTGCAACAGGAAAAAGACACATGTCGAAGGTCTCTTGTGATTTTTGAGGCACTTCTTTGCACTCGTGCAGGTGAGTAAGAGAAGTCCTTTTACGCATAAAAGCCATGGTTGGCGTCACTCATAACTATGTAGTTATATGTTTAAAAAAATGTGAACATAAGCAACAATTGTAATAAATTTATCAGCCGCATTTATTAGTTCTTTATTTATTATTTTACGTCCTCTAAGCTTTGACACTTAAACAAATTATCATCGTCTGGCTCATGAGCACTATAAGACAGATATTCAACAGACACATATTCTATTTTCGATTGCATAGAACACATGGTTATTTTCCTTTTAAACCATCCTATTGAACAATATTAATACATTTATCAACTAAGCCTGCATTTAATCAAACAGTTAAACAATTTGGTAAACATATATATTTTTTGTAATATTTTGTATCCTGCTGTTTAATAATAATTCCAGCACTTGTTTTTTTTGCACTCCATGTCCTTGTAAATATTTCTTTGTACTATTATTTCTAGTGTTTAGTATTTATTACAATAATTTGTCATATATTTCATGATTTAATGTTTTCTTTTTTTTTCTTCTTTTATTATTATTTATAAATTTTTGTAGTAATTTTTCTTTAACAAATAGACACTGTTGTCTTACCTTTAAACATAAAACCACTGAACGATCACCACAATCTTTGACCATTCTTAAGGCACTTGTCAACAGACTGTCAGCTTCAGTGGACTGTTGTTGTTGTTGTTGGCTCGTTGCAGCAGATGTTGCCACCAGGGCAAATAAACACATAAACTTAAACATGATTTAGTTATTTTAATTTTATTTAATATTATATATTTTTATTATATAAATATTTAATTATTTCACAAAAAATATCCTTTTGTTCTTTGGCACAGAGTTCTCTATTTATTTTATATATTTATTTTCTTTTCAATTCCACTTGAATAGTCAGACCACTTCAAAACGATCGATTGATCGGTCAGAAGGCAACCGGTAAACTGTGAATAGTAAACGCTTGTTGATCGAGTTTTATTCCCGACATACAACAAAAATTGTCATACGCACTACAAAAATAAAACTGCACGAAACGATACGAAACGAAACAAAGCGCATGCGCAGCACAAGAGCCAAAGTCATATTTACAGTCACAGTCACTGTCACAAACCAGCCGCCAACCAAAAGTCAACTTGAGCGAGCAGAAAGCAAAAGAAATAAAATAAAGTAAAAAATAAAAAATAAATAATAATTGTGATAGTCTTGTTGTTGTTGTTGATGCATCTTGCTGTCTGTCATTCGTACATTAAAAAAGTATTTTTTATTTATGTAAATTTAAAGAGAAACAACTGTTTAAACTAAGCTTTAAGTTTACTATTTAGTTGTTGTTTGATAGCAGACCATTTTAATGGTTAAAACATTAACAGCCACATTCTCCAATGGCAAGTGTGGCTTTAATGTTAGCAGCGCTCGTATTAAAAATACTTGCTGTTACTTTTGCTTTTTGTGCCACTGTTAAGTAGCTTATTTTTTCTTCTGCTCTCCATTGCAACAAATTCTTTCATAAATGCTTTCCTTATTTGTATATTTTTGTCGTTGCTGCAGCAACTCTAATTCGCTGGCCGAATTCAATATCCAACAATTAAGCGAAAAATCAATAACAAATGCCCCTATTTACTTAATTAGGAGAGTACGATTTTTTTTTCATACGCCTTAGCATACAATTTGTATAAATAGGAAATTTTTATATATTGATATGGTTAGGTGAGGGTAAGGGTCATTGATTTAAAGAACGTTAAAACTAAAAAATTTAACTCACATTTAACAATTAAACTAAAGTTAGCGTTGGCTGAAGTAGTTAGCACGTTGAGTGCAAACCCGAAGGATCCTGGCTTCGAGCCCGATCTCTGAGAGTCAGTCATTAAATAAACAACACCATGCATTTTTCTGATGTGCATTAGTATCTCTTTGTATCAATTGTTGTAGGAAAGTTCAAGTGATGAAAGCAGATACTAATCGTAATGTAACATCACAGCTTCGGAAAAAAATTAATACGCCTCATTGGCAACAGAGGCGCTGCAACACTGTAGTATAAGAAAAAATTTACAAAAAGCAGAGATTTACAACTCTGCTTTTGAATGAAACTTTCCTCTATCTATCCTTAGGTAACACCTATTAATAGTAGTAGGCATTCATTGCCTGAGTGTTACTTCTTTTTAGAAAAATAAAGACGGCTAACCCAGATGAAGAGCGGATCCTCATTTTTCGAGCGTAAAGGGGCATGCATGTGCAATCAAGTGTTTGTGCCAGCGGTTTGGTCGTGTATGGGCGTTTTGTGCGATTGTACGGTTTGCTGTAGCGATGTCAAGTAGAGTTTGATATTTTGCTGGTGGTATCAGCTTGCTGGTGTGGTATATGGTGAAATTAGCTCAGTTGAGCAAAGTTATACTGG
The DNA here is from genome assembly GCA_949987645.1 of Tachina grossa. Classification (NCBI taxonomy): domain Eukaryota; kingdom Metazoa; phylum Arthropoda; class Insecta; order Diptera; family Tachinidae; genus Tachina; species Tachina grossa. The sequence continues at coordinate 184,035,414 of OX465274.1, forward strand.
AGCAAACATGCATTTAACTGCTCTTTTCACAATGTACAATTAAAAGCTAACCGAGACTTTAACGGCAAGTTTTGTATGAAGAACTGTCAGTTAAAGTTCACGTTAACTCTTAATCATACATTGCGAAAAGGGACGTAAGAAATATAACTTGTTGAAACATAATTTGTTTCAATGAAAGACAGAATTTTATCACTTTAGTTATACATAACTTCATCTAGCTAGGACGGGTATAGAAGGTTGTGGTAAATTAAAATTACTAGTCTTGCTGCAAAAATAATTTGAAATTTATTGTTTAAAAGTTATATTCATACAAATCGTGTGTACAATAAACTTGTCAGTAGCAGTCTCTAGGATTTTCGTTAAATCTCGAACGCGCTTCAGTAAATCGTTATTAATGGAATATGCATGAAGTCCAATCTGTGTGTGCTTAAAAGTGGTAACAGCATTTGTCAAGACAAAAGAAAATCAACAAACGTTACATCATATTTGCGTGAAATTTCCACGTCTCTGCCGAAGTTTATTATTATAGGGTCTTTGGGTCAATTTTGACCCATTTCAAGAAAAACCTTTGATTTTTTCTGAAAATTAGTGATTGATCTATGTCATATTTTCTGACTTTTATTTAATTTTATATCTTAACAGATATAGTAGGTTTATATATCCGCAAACTTGCCAAAGAAAATTGTATGCAAGATTTTACACTGGAGATCTTCGGGTCAAATTTGACCAGTTTTAAAGTTTGGAAGTGTTGTGTCTGGTATTTTTTGTAAAATAATGAAAGATAATGAAATAGAAAATGGCCTGCACACGTTATCAGAAATATTACACGACTGCAGATAATTTTTTGCATCTTATCGGTTGAACAATAAATACTGAGATTACAAATCACTTTAGTTCAAACTACACATAAAAATATAAATGAGTTACTACCAGAGATAGTAACTACATATCGTCACCTTAAAGACCAAACAACCTATCAGCAAAAATTTCAAAATTGAGTTTTTTATTTAATATTATTCCGTATATCATAACGCATATATATGCAAAATTTTGAACGCCTAATATTACAAATAAACAAGCTATTACCAAATTTCCGAATACCCTATCAGAAAGTGTACAATTTTCTGAAACCAAATAACCTATCAGCACTCATGCTAAAGAAGAAATCAGAGTAACTATTTGAATTTTTTCTTTTTGAGAAACAGTTACTTTTGATTTGTTGTTCTTTGTTTTTTATTACATTTTATTTATTGTTAGAAGTGAAAAGAAAATAAAAAAGTTTTGAAACGCAATAAAATGCAGTAATGCCAAATTTTGAGACTCAAAACGCGTACAAATTTTTGAAAAAAGGGCTAGAAAGGGCTAAATTGAAAAAAATATTAAAAAATAAAAAAAATAGTAAAATTTTTCGAAAAAGCGCGAAAAGGGGCTAGTATTAAAATGTTTCTGTTGAAAATAAAAACATCAAATCAATTTTTTTAAAGTAATTTATTAGAATAAAAATAACTATAATGAGATCAACACATACATAGCCTGAGAGCTTCAATATTTTACATATTTCATACATACGTAGATTAAATAGTTAGCATATATATGTAATAGAAATATATATATACATATGTATGTTTACATAAGTAGATACATTTAAAATTGGCCGTTATTAAATAAAATTTCGATTTCTCGCTCTTCTAAAAACATACATTATCTGTTTTAGGCTGTACTGAATAACTTTCAAGGCATAAAAAATTTGGAAAAAATAAAAGATTACTCTATATTATTCTTCTTTTTTAAATTGGTAAAGCAATATCGACTTTTTACTCATTTTATTTTGCTAGATTAAAGGAAGAAAAAGTTCGCAAAAATTTAAATGTAGCCATATCGAGCAAAAACTAAAAAGGTGCTAAAAGATTACTGTAAAAAATGCTAGGTTTGCGCCTTTTTTTAGTTTGGGGCTAACAATTTTTTTTCGCGTTTTGACTGACTGAAAACGGGCAAATATGGAAGTTCCTAAAAAAGTCAACAAAAAAGAAGAAAAAAAAAATAAAAATCGTATGAACGGTAAGGAATATGAAGATTTTTCAAAAGGCAAAATCGTTTACAGAAAGGCAAGAGAAATGTAACCTGGGTGCACATCAAAATGTTGTGAAAAAGCTTCAAATCGACATTGATCTATTTTTTCCGAAAAATTAACTTTAATAACTTTTAATAACTTTATTTAAAAATTAAAAATTTTAGGAAAAATAAAAAATGTGTACTTAAGAAGAGCAAAATAAGTCATCAAAAATCATGATAAAATTTTAATTTTGTTGCATAGTGTAATTTAAGCAAACATTAGGCACTTTTTTGTTTAAACAAGTAAAATAAACTATAACTGTTAATATTTAATATAAATAATATTCATGTGTTTAAAGGAATGCTTAATTATTCATACTAATTAGTATTGCTGATAAGTTGTTTGGTTTCAGATTTTTACAATTCCAAATAACCTAAGCTCCATATCATAGGCTGTGTTTAAAAAAACCGAGCTTTCTCAACCGATATATACTTCTGGTTTCATTTTAATCTGAATATATAATTTTCGTTTCAATATTGCAAATAGTTCCAATTTTATAACGTTTTTTCTCTCTCCTGTAAACTTTTGAAAACTGCTGATAGGTCGTTTGGTCTTTAAGGTGACGATATGTTATTATCATGCGTGTTTATCATTATTTTTGTTTTACCAAAGATAGTACTCGTACCCTTCTTATATATATTCCGATAAAAAGAAATCTGTGAATCTTCTTAGTATAATATGGTCACTTCTGGCTGCAAATGGGAGGGTAAATATTACTTTTTTGGTCAACAGAAGGGAATCACAATGGACCCAATTGGGTCTCCAAGTGGAGGTGCGGTAAAGCACCACCCTTCTTAAACTAACCCAACCTTCTTAGTACTTTGCATCATATCTCTAAAGTTAGTAATCACCAGGACAAGAAACTGCAAATATGATTAGATTACAATTAATAAAATGGAAGGGTTTACTTGCTGGACAAAGTTAGATCATGTTTTACTTGCAAAAGAAAGACTAATCAATGTTGTCAAATGGTGGTTAGTAACATGGTAGATATATAAGCTTACAATGCTTTCGTGATATCTACATCAGCTAATAGTGGCTGGAAATAAACTGTTTTGCAAAAAGTCGACACTTCTTAGAAAATTTAGGATTGCAGCTTACTATGCCTTATATAAAGAACCAAAAGAGGTTATCAATATCAGTATTTTCACAGAAAGTTGCACTAAAACTACGTGAGGTAAGTGAGTAGCCGTAAACTTCAACTAAATCCAAAGAAAAAATGCTTGAAGAGGGTAAAAACAGATCCCAAAGAAGTCGTTGCCAGTTAGGCTTCAACGCAGAAAATAAAACACCATTAGATACTATTATAACTTGCAAAAACTTGATATGAAAACTGCACTCTGAAACCATTACTTTATGTACAATTAATAATAATATCGATTTCATATTACGGCTTTATCTATCATATATTAATCGAATTAAATATATGAAATAATGTTCTCTTCCATTGGCAATAAATGAATCACAAATAAATGAAACCAATACATAATTTTCAATTTGGGTCAAATTTGACCCGAAGATCGTTAACTTCCACGATTTTAAAGACCCTATGAAGGTTAAGAAAAATAATTCTTTGTGCCAAAAAAAATCGACTTCAATGCAAATATCTGATAAAAGAAGATGAGAAGTACGTGAAATATAAATTTTAATTTTAATGGGCGTGGTTCCGCCCATTTTTTAAACGCAAGATTGTGTGCTTTTCAGAGATCAGAGTACGTGTTAAGTCCTTGTAAAAATCGGTAAAGTAGAACCACTTAAAATGTAATATTAATTTTTTTAAATGGAGGCTTTTGTCTACTTTAGAGCTCAAGGTATGTGATAGGTTTCGTAAAAATTGGTTAAGTATAACCGCGTGAAATATTGTAATATATTTTAGTGGTCGTAACCCCGCCCATATTTTCAACTTTTAAATTCTGTAATGGGAAGAATTAAAGGTGTTTTGTAGATTTTGCAGCAAGAAAATAAGTAGAATATCATAGAATTAAATGAAAAAACTGTAGGCCTCTTTCCGCCCACTTTTTAATCAATGGGAAGCTATACGCTCTCAGATAAAAAGAACTTTTACAATCGGTCTAAAATGTACCGACAAGTTATGAAGTACCATACAAAAAAAAAAAAAAATAGAGATGAATTGTTAACCTCCTCCTTTTTTGAAGGAATAAAAAAATATTGACCTAAGTCATAAAAAATTCCGATAAATTTATTTGCTGGTGGTTAAGCATTGTCTATATGCATTTCATTCGTGTTTGCCAAATCATTAGTAGACTTCCACCACACATTTTTAATAGTCACAAACCTCTTATCTTATGCACAGACTTTCAAAAACTATTGGAGAATTCACAAATAATAATATTTTTGAAAATCACAAGAGAAAAATAAGCGTGGTAGGCTAAGAAACTTTAACAAAACCCAGCAAATAATTCTTATTCGATATGAATCTATTTTATTTTTCTACAATTTTATACAATTAGAAATCCGTCGGATAACAGTAAAATTATTTATAAGGTAAAATGAAAAATAAAATAACTGCCTGTCCCACTACGTCGACAGAAAACGTTCGATCGATAACTTGTATTGAAAACAACAATAAAATAAGAAAAAAATGTTTTTGTTTTCAATGAAAGTAATCGATCGATCGTTTTCTGTTGACATCGTGGGACACGCCGTATAATTTAACATTTAAGAAATCTATTATATGACATATTGGGTAGTATGAATAAAAAAAGCATTTGATTTTTACTTAGGAATTTGTTTAAAAAAACATAGATATTTGGGGTTTTAAAACAAATTTTCAAATAAAAAGCAAATACTTCTTAGGGTTCCGTACACCAAAGGTGAAAAGGAACCCTATTGTTTTCGTTACGCCTACGCTGTCCGTCTGTCCGTCACACGGTATTTTCTCAGGAACCGTAAGAGCTACGGACCTGAAATTTGGACACAGTATGTAGAACCTTGACCGCTACAACAACAATTACATGAGAATTAAAAATTTAAGGGTGTTCCAAAACGAGCAACGAAAAATGTTAAAATCCCATGTAATATGCCTACAATTGTATGAACATATGTATATTGAAACTTGAAATTTGTAAAATTAGTGTGTTTTTATGCAGACTACAACAATTAACACTAAAATTTAAAAAAATTAAAATTAAAGGGTGGTGCATCAGTTAATGCAATTTTGACTATGTAATTTTGACAATTTGCTACATCTTGGAAACCGTAAGAGGCATACACTTGAAATTTTTAAAAACGGTAAAACTAACAATCCGAAAATTATAAAATCGCCAAACCAAAAAGAAATCGCCAAAAATTAAAAAAAATCGCCAAAACGAAAAAAATGGCCAAAATTAAAAGAAAAATTTCTAACACTAAAATAAATCGCCAAATTCGAAAAAATCGCACAAATGAAAAAAAAAAACGCCAAAAATCTAAAAAAATTGCCAAAACGTGAAAATGTCGCCAAAACTAAAAAAAATTTTAATAAAAAAAAATCGCAGAAATGAAAAAAATCGCCAAAAATAAAAAAAATCGCCAAATGAAAAACTGCCAAAAACCGAAAAAATCGCCAAAACAAGAAAATAAAGTGTCAAAACTAAAAAAGAGCCAAAACTTAAAAAAAATCGCCAAAACCGAAAAAACGCAAAAACCGCCAAAACAAAAAACCGAAAAGACCCCAAAAACGAAAAAAATGCCAAAACTATATATTATATAGGATGAAGTTTGTATTAAATTACATATCTAGTGTTCGTACGGAACCCTTCGTGCGCGAGTCAGAGTCGCACTTTACTGAATTTATTTTTATTCATGCTACTTATTATCATAAGTTTATTTTAATTGATTTTTTTTGCACCATTTAAATTCATATAGACAATGCTTAGCCATCAGCAATTAAATTTCAATTAAAATAAACTTATGACAAAATGCCAAATAATAAATTTCTTAAAAGTCCTATAAAAATTTTAAATAAGTTCCAAATTATACTATAAACTACATTTTCATAAAATTTTGGGTGCGTTATTCACAGTAATTTTTACTTAAGATAATATGATTTTAATAAGCACATTTTGGTTTGTTTTTAAATTCGTTCTTTAAAAATGGTTTTTCTCGAATCTTTTAAACTTACGCTGTTATCGCTTGTGGCTATAAAAATAAATTAAATATATATTTTTTCAATGTATTTATTTACAATATATTTTACAATAATAAGTAAATTTGATCAAAAATAAAAAAAAATATAATGTAAAATTTTGTTTAAAAAAAAGGGAAAATAATCAATTAAAAATATTGCAAATCAGGTAAACTTCGGTTCAAAATTTTCATTGACAAAAAGTTTAATTAAAAATTTAATTCAGTCAATTAAATTCATACTTAAAAATGTCATTAAATAAAAAGATTTATTGACAATTTTAAATTTTTTAATCTATTTTTGTTTTTTTTTAATTAAAGGTATATTGATATCATAACACTTTATTTACGTTATGGTAGATTAAATTTTAAATTACCAAAATTTGCTCTGTCCACCTCAAACTTAAAGGCTTATTGGTTTAGCTCGTAAAATCCCTCAAAATGGTTTAATGTTTTTTTCTCCAACATGGATATCTCACCTTTTGTTTCGGCTCTAAAAAGGATAAGAAACTCTAAATTATTTATATCCTAATTATTATACATATATTTAGTATTATTTTATGGTTGATATTTGTACAACGTGTAAGAGAAGATAAAATCTAATCTATTTAACTAAACCACCAGCCGTATTAAGTGATATTAACTTCCAAAAATGTTTAGAAACCCACAAACAAAAATATAGAAGTTGTTAGAAATTCAATTGTGTATGCATAACCAATTCTTTTGGGCTATGAATTACTTTTTGATTGAGGTCTTTGGGATTTTATTTATTTGATTTCGTTCAAGTCTTTTTACATTTTATTTTATTTGTAAGCATTGTGAGTATATCTCTCTCTTCACTACGTGTTGTTGAAGGTGGGAGATTTCATTTAAATTAAATTGTTTATAAGTATATATATATATATATATATATATATATATATATATATTTTTTTTTTTTTGCTTTTGCCAACAGTTGTCGCACCAATAGAAACAAATGCTTTCACGCATTTTTTTTTTTTTAATTTTATTAAGTTATTGCAAGATTTATATTTAACTTGCGTTTTCAAAAATTTCTTTAAGGTTTACTTAAAGCAAGTGAAAGTTTTTTTTTTTTGTTTAACGAAAAAGTAAAATTGGTATTCACTAGTACAGGATATTTAGGTTTAAAATTAGATTTATTATAATAAAATTTAGAGCTTTGTATGCAAATATTGTAACACTAATAATGAAGCACTCACTCATTAATTAGTTGAATTATTATTATTTGTTTTCCTTTACTTACTCGTAAGTATTATTATATTTACACAAGTAGAAGTGTAGTAGAGGCGTTTAAATTGAATTACTTGTAAACTCGTAAAATTTGCATATCTAATTTCAAAATTTCAGAAGTTTAAGGGAAAACTCAATTATTCCAGCACACGTGTATAAAATTAATAAAACGCAGTGGGAGAGAGAACTTTCTAAAAGTTGGAGGAATATACATACATACATACATAAATATATATGCGCCCTTAATTATGAAAGCGATCCAACTCATATATTTTTCTGGTCGAGATATTTACTACATTACATTTGAATAAATGAAACAATGTTTTTATATTATGCAACATGTTAATTTAGAGATGTTATAGTCTCGATTAATATAAATTTATTTAATATTTTTTAAATATTTATTGAAGTTTTTTTAAGATTTATTTAATATTTCGAAGCAAAAATGCATATGACTTAGACCACATTCACACTTAAGGGCACATATCGCCGCTGTTTTAACTAACTGACCTAACTAACATTTTAAATATTTAACAGGAGAGCAGCTTTTATGGTTGTTTTATACATTCACTCTTATGGCTGCGTCAGAAATATTTTTAATTATATAGACACAAAGGTAATGCTCACAGTCATGAAAATTGTAGACAATGTGTATTATGACTTTTAAAGTCTAGTAGACTTAAATCATTTTTCAAAAAATGTTAGTTAGGTCGGTGAATTAAAACAGCGACGATATAAAGGGTGGGCAAATTTAAGGTTAGAAACAAGGCAAATTCATGACAGGTAAAGTTAATACTACAACAAAATACAAACAATAAAAACAATATGGTATTTTGTTGTTGCCTTGGAGGCTCGTATGTCAAAAGCAGCTGATTGAAGTTACTCAAGCAGAGATCTAGGCCATGATGGCTCACAACCGGCTGAGCCCAGCCGTCGATCATTTTAGTCAGCTATGCCGCCGCTGGAAAAAGTTTGGTTTATGTTGCCTGAAACACAGCCGCCGATTATTCATGTTCAATATAATCTAATAATTATTTTATTTATTTAAAAAAATTTATTATTTCACATATTTTCATACGTTTATTTTAATTGATATGTATGTGGTATTGGCTAAGCATTGTCTATATATTTCATTAGTGCGTTTCCAAATCATCAGTAGACTTCAACCATATATTTGGAACAGTTACAAACCTCTTATCTTATGGACAGACTTTCAAAAACTATTTGAGAATTCACAAATAATAATATATTTGAAAATCACAAAAGAAAAATAAAGCGTAGTCGGCTTAGAAACTTTAACAAAATATATGGTTGAAGTCTACTAATGATTTGGCAAATCACCAAACAAATATATAGACAATGCTAAACCACCAGCAAATAAATTTCAATGAAAATAAACTCATGACAATATGTTAAAAAATAAATTTCTTAAATGTTAAATTTATACTTTATTTTTCATTTTGCCTTATAAATACTTTTAGTATAAAGGTGTAGAAAAATAAAATATATTCATATCGAATATAAATTATTTGCTGCCCAGCAAAAAATTACACATTACCATCAGAAGTACTTGCCATAAAATGACTTACTTTTCTTATTACCAAATTTCATTACCCGCTTACAAATCACACTACCTAAAATTTAAAAAAAAATGATGTACAAGTTGCTAAATGAGAAGAATGATTCTTTTAGATTAAATCGTTTACGTGAACAAGTTTCCAAATAAAAAAGGTAAGTACTTCACAAGAATCGATTATTTTAGTCTCACGCCTTGTTAAAATCATTAAGTTGGTAATCCAGTAAGCAACAGCTTCCACCAAAAATGCTTAATTCCAAACCCGATTACCTTTTTTGAAATTTTTTGCTGGGTGGGTTTTGTTGAAGTTCTAAGCCTTGTTTTTATTTTGGAATTTTCAAAAATATTATTATTTGTGAATTCTCAAATAGTTTTTGACACAGACATTTTTTAAAGTCTGTGCATAAGGCAAGAAGTTTGTGACTATTCAAAATATGTGGTTGCAGTATACTGATGATTTGGCAAAGTACCAATGAAATACATATGTATATAGATAATGCTTAACCACCAGCACGTTAATATCTACTTTATTTATTTTTTAATTCTTTTTTACCTTAAATTTTGTATTTCATGTTATTTCGTTATCAGCTTCCGCCGACAATTTTTCCAAGAGCTGGGGCCGCCGGGAAAAATTGTCCGGCGCAGTTCTGTGTATATAAACAACTTTTGACATACGAGCCAACAGTTGTATGAGTTCGCCTTGAATTTGGCAAAAAAAATAAAAATATATCAGCTGTGTTTTCAACTTTAGCTGTTATGAATTTGACTTGGTTAGAAAGTAAATTGGCTTAAAATTTTTTTTTTCGTAAAAAATTCAGTTTTATTGGGAATTAATAATGGAATATGATGTCGGGGAAATGTCCGTCTCTAGCATATCGGCAGACGTCTGCTCTTTTTACAAAATTTTGAACAGGACTTTGCGACAAAGCTTCGCTTATCTCGTTAATTCAGCGCCGAATTTCATCTTTCAGATGGTCAGCTGTTTCGGGTTTATTTACCTAAACCCGTTATTTCAAATTAAAATTCTGAAATTTCTCAATCTTAAATTTTCTGACTGAATTACGGCATAGGATTAGTATCTGCTGAAGTCGGTATATTTCATTCACCTTGTGATGATTTATGCCTTCATCACTTGAACTTTCCTACAATAATGGATACAAAGGGACACTATTGCATATCAGAAAAATGCGTGATGTTGTTATTTAACGAATGTCGCAAACCGGGCTCGAATCCAGGACCTTCGGTTTTGTACTCAACGTGCTAACTACTTCAGCCAACGCCACCCTTAAGTTGTATATAAATTGACATTGTTGCATATATCTACTAAATATTTCAGGGTTTCAATTATAGCGTCGACTTATAATAAATTTAAGTATTTTCAACTCAGAGTTTTTACAGCTTCTATGAGCTTAAAATGTGCACTACAATTTCCAAAATTTGTCCAATAATTCGGCGAAAAATCACTTTAAGTTTGTTTAACATCAACATTTTTACTTTAGGAAACAATTTGATGCTTATACAAAGTATTTCACTTTTTATGTTATAGTGATTAAAAGATAGTCATTAATACTAATTCAGATAATTCAATACAAATATTAACTAAAAGGCCTAGTTTATCTAATTTCAGATTCAATAATTTCAAAAACCAATAGCAACTCAGCACCTCAAAATTTAATTTTCCACAAAAGTAATAATAATTGTATTATAGTCTGAAACAACCTTTAAATTATAGAACTTGTTTTTGTTTTAAATAAAAGTTTTTGCAATGAAAAATTTCACCAAAAAAAAAAAAAAAAATAAAAATTCAAACAATTTCAAATTACATTCATTCATACAGTCATTCAAATCATTCATTTCAGTCGTACAATCATTCAAACGAACTTTTGTTATATATAAATAAACACTGGAAGATTTGATATTAAGGTAAAACAGGATTATAATACAAATTTCTTATACGAATGAAAATAAACTTCACTGTTACTTACGTCATTTCGTCGCTGTTTTAACTAACCGACCTAACTGACATATTTTTGAAAAATGAGTTAAGTCTTCTACTAGACTTTATAAGTCATAACATACATTGTCTACAATTTTCACGACTGTAAGCATTACTTTTGTGCCTATATAGGTAAAAAGATTTCTGACGCAGCCATAAGAATGAATGTATAAAACAATCATAAAAGCTGATCTCCTGTAAAATTTTTAAAATGTTAGTTAGGTGAGTTAGTTAAAACAGCGACGATTTGTGTGTCACAATAGTCTATATATTTGTAAAATAACGTGTACTTTCGATTTCCCGTTTTCCCGGAAAAATCTCGAAAACTTCCCGGGAATATTAGGTAGATATTTCCCGAGATTTCCCATCCGGGAATTCCCATTTCAAAACCGGTCATAACCGGTGAAAAACCTTAAAAACTTAACCGACACATTTTTTAAACCTAGTTTTTTTTTTTTTTTTTTTTTTTTTTTTTTTTTTTTTTTGGACGAAAATTGATTATTAACGATTACAAACAATCGATTTTGGCGAAAAATTAAATTCGAAAATTGTATCGTTTAAGCTATTTTGGCGGTTATGGCAAGATGTGTCTACCCAGCTACAAAATATGTATGGAGCATATATGATATCCCATATATGGTTCGGATCCAAAAAGTGTGGGTATATGGAAATATATGATTATATATATTCATACATTTTCATACATGTGTGTTAATTCCCTCCACAGTATGCAAAGTTCATATTCATACACTCTTGATTCACAAAAGCGCACTGCTGTGCAATAAATTAAATTACTAAAATTAAATCTTTTTAGACTTGAGAGAGAGGTTGTATTTAATGAAACATTTGTTTGGACAAATAATTCAAAACGAACTAAAAGTCATTTCATTCATCACAAGGTGAATCAATTATTTAAAAAAAAGCAATGTAAGTCCGATCACAGAGGAGATGTGTAAACATCTAGTAATGAATTTTTTTTTTAAGTTGGAAGTACTTATGGTTTTAGTATCTTTTTTAAATTAATTAATTAAAAGTATCAAAACTTTCAATATTGTAAATACATATGAATTTGTTGCTTTTTGCTTGTTTTATTAAACTTATTTGGTTAGTAAATGGGCACACTGCAGTATATGTATATGTACTGCATTCAAAATTGCAGTAAGCAGTAAATTTACTGATTACTAAAAAAATTCAGTAAATTTTTACTGCTAATGAAATTTAATTTGCATTACCAGTAAAATCGTAGGCCCGTAATCATAATAAAATTGTAGCAAGTGGCAAAGTTTTTTCATTCAAATTTTGAAACTTTTGCATGAAAAACATTTAGCCACTTGGTAGAATTTCATTATGAATACGGGCATTACTGAAAATTCAATGCACCTCATCATATAACAAATCATTTAGGCAATTTATAAAAATTGTAGAAACAAAATTTTAGTAATCAGTAAAAATGTACTTGTTTTTATTGAAACTTTAGTGGTACTGCAGTGCTCATCTATGGTAAATTCCTTTACTTTTACTTTTTAATTTTTAATTCCTATTGTTCGTCGTTTAGTTGTTGCTGTTCTTGTTGTTGTGTACGCATTGCAATTGAAATAAATTCAATAAAGTGCGACTTTGACTCGCGCACATTCGGTTTTGATTTTTTATTTATTTTTATTTAGATTTCTTCCTTTTTTAAGTTTTTTCAGTTTAAACGATTTTTTTCAGTTTTATCGATTTTTTCTCGTTATGGCGTTTTTTTCTGGTTTTTGCGTTTTTTTAGTTTTCGCAATTTTTTTTTTCATTTTGACGATTTTTTCGTTTTGGCGATTTTTTTCTGTTTTTTGGGGTTTTTTTATATTTGGCGATTTTTTCTGTTCTTGGGGTTTTTTTTTATTTAGGCGATTCTTTCATTTTGGCGATTTTTTCATATTGGCGATTTTTTTGTTGAAGGATTTTTTTCATTTTGGCGATTTTGCCGGTTCTTCGCGATTTATTTTAGTCCTAGAGATTTTTTTAATTTGGTGCTTTTTTCGATTTGTCGATTTTTTTTTGTTTTTGGCGATTTTTTTACATTTGGCGATTTCAAGAATTTTGCTCTTACGGTCTCCAAGATACAAGATTACATTTAACATTTTTCGTTGCTCGTTTTGGAACACCCTTTAGTTTTTAACTCTCATGTATTTGTTGTTGTAGTGGCCAAATGTCTACATATTGTGTCCAAATTTCAAGTCCGTAGCTCTTACGGTTCATTTTCACCTTTGGTGTACGGAAATATACAGAAAAATAACCGGCGGCGGCGCACCGTCGGCTTCGATCCGGTCGACTTGTTTCTCTGCTGGTATTGCTTCAAAGCCAAAAAATTTTTACCCCCTAGCGTATAGATTTTTACACATCAAAAACACAAAAATCATATTCGTACATAATATTTAGCTTAAGAAATCAGATTAAAAACTAATGCAATTAATTATAAAAGAAAAAATAATTCGTCTAACAATATAATTTCAATATAATTTTTTGCAGTAATATGAACTTTGTTTCTTATCTAGAGAATTTTGTTATTTTCTATAAAATTAATGACTGGATTATCCTTTTGATTATTTGATATATTAAATGGGGCCACATTGTATAAAATCATACAAGAATGGTTTTTTTGTAACAAAAGTTTTCCTTTTTTAAACGTTGACGGTTTGCGTACCGTATGTATTTTCAAATCATCAGTAGACTTTAACCACAAATTTTAAACAGTCACAAACCTCTTACTTTATGCATAGACTTTCAAAAACTATATGAGAATCCATAAAATAATAATACTTTTGAAAATCACAAAAGAAAAAATAAGCTTAGCAGGCTTTGAAACTGATACAAAACCCAGCAAATAATTTATATCCAGGTGAACCCATTTTATTTTTCTACATCAAAAGTATTATTATTTTATGGATTCTCATATAGTTTTTGAAAGTAAGAGGTTTGTGACTGTTTAAAATTTGTGGTTAAAGTCTACTGATGATTTGGTTCAAGCGCCAATGAAATACGTATATAGACATGCTAAACTACCATCAAATAAATTTCAATTATTTTATGTACACTTCTGACAATATGTCAAATAATAAATTTTCTTTAAACTGTTTTTATTGAAATTAGAATTTTATGGGCCCAGCCATAGTTTTTCCTCGTCCAGACTTGCAATTTTTGTTGCTGCAATTTCTTAAAATTCTGCTCTCAAATTGCATAAGTGTCCACATTAGAAAATTCTAATATTGCAATTAAGCATTAAAAAAAATTATTACAACACAAATTTCCTTGAAAAATTAAAAATCATATTTACTTTTTGTTATATTTTTTTGTTTTTCATACAACTGAAGAAATAAAATTTAGAAAAATGTTAAATACAACTAACAACTTGAAATTAGCAATTACGAATTTGAATTCAAAAGAGAATTGCCGAGCACTCGAAACTGTGTACTCCTCCCCAATCTTCTCACCTCTCTCACCAATAAACTCAAGAATTGCCGCTACAAAAATTTCAAGTATGGACAGGGACTTTAGAATTGAAGCACAGCCGCGAATAACGTTGCAAAAGACAATTTTTACAAAACCAGTTTTCTCAAAGATTACCATTAACATTACTCTCTTACATTGTTCAAACGTCAAAACATCCAAAATAATGCATCTTATCACCACCAAAATACAATTACAAACAGTCAGTCAGTGGAAGAACTTTGTGAGTAAGTCCCTATCTACACTATGCAAGTCTTATTGCTAAGCTGATTAGTTTATTAGGAGAGAGAGAGAGACGGGGGAAAAAGAAACGTTGCTGTTCCCCTCGCCTCTCTCTCCCTGAGACTAATCAGCTTAGCAATTAGCCTTGCACAGTGTGATTTGGGACTAACTAACAAAATCATGCAAACGCACTTTTCGAAAATAATTGATAAATGTAACAGAGATACAAAAAGAAACGTTAATGCTAATTATTATTGTTTTCGATAAACTAAAAAAAAAATTAATTAAAATTAATTAATTAAATTAAAAAAAAAAACTTTTTTGGCTCTCCTGAAAAATTATTATTTTGTCACTTACAACCAGTGATGGTATTTTGGTGCGTTTCGGGTATTTTTTAGTGCTTTCTGGCTCCTCAAAAACGCGAAATGTTGGCTAATACCCTTTTTAAAAAGCGGGTATTTACAGTGCTTTTAACAATTTCTTACAAGTGCTTTTGGTGCTTGTTTGCTAAATAAAAATATTTTTAATTTACAATACTAATACTTTTAAGCGCTAATATCAGCATCTTTTAACTGAGGCTTATTAAATTGGTTTTAATGACAATAACGGAAACTATGTTAAAAACAATGTAGAATACTTTTCATAATTGGGATTAAAAAATTTAATTTTTTTTTGCAAAATAAAAAACGGAAGTAACTGGAAAGTACCACATAAATCTCTGCATAATAATTGCTTGAAAGTATGTAGTATGCAATAAGCATTTGTTAAATCTTACACAAATGTTTAATGATACTATAGGGTGGTTAAATTTTAAGGACCGATTTCGCAATTTTCATAAGGCCGTTAATTTGTAAGTTCAAAGTAAATCAAAATGTTTACGTCTACAACAAAATGTAGGTAAATTTGTATTCAACGCAAAAGAGTGGTTAAATTTTAAGGACCGATTTCGATTGAAAACATGAGGTTATCAATAGCAGTTAGTTGTTTTAGACAACGGGTAGCCAACCCCCAATTTTTTCATAACGTATTGACGTGCTGTCAATGTTGCCAATTGGAATAAAGGTGAATATCGCAAAAACAAAAACTTTTAAGTTAAGAGTACTTAAGAAAGGATTGAGGCTTTTAATGCATTCTTTATGTGTAAATGATTTTTCAGTAACATACATATCTTAATCTAAGCCTAAGCTTCACCTATCCTGCAGAAAGTGCGAATAGTGAAAATGTACTGAGTCGCTTTTGACTTTGTCACCAGTACTACTCTACAATTATTCCCCATACAATACTTTGTGCTATAGACATTTAGCATGTGCTTGTCATTGAAAATGCACTAGTAACACTAAAACAATTGACTAGGTAGGAAATTCATAGTTCTGATGGGAACATAGAGACATACCAACCAGACATTTACTGGTACATTTCTATACCTTACGTACATACAAATTTATGTATATTGACAAGTTGTTGCAAAATCCACCAGAAATACACCACATCTGTTTTTTTCTATTTCTTTTATACTGACGAATAAAAGAGAAATTGTAGACAGTGTAACTACTACTAGAAGTTTAGTGTTGACATAGAGACACTTGGCCCCAGTCTGACCCTGCAGGGTACTATTGTATGTATGTATATATGTATGTATGTGTGTATATGCTACTATATTATTTTACTCCTGGTTTCTTATTATTTGTTTTCACATTAGTTTTCATTATTATTATTTTTAACCCCCGGCAAAAAAAAGAGGTGTTATAAGTTTGTAGTGTGTGTCTGTGTGTCTGTGTATCTGTGTGTCTGTCTGTCTGTCTGTGTCCACGTACAGGCCAAACGGCTGGATCGATTTTCATTTAGTTTTTTCTGTTTGAAAGATGACTTGATCCAGAGGGTTCTTAGCTATGTTTGAAAAAAATCAATCCAGCCGTTTAGAAGATATAACATCTTTTCTGAAAAAAGTCGGGGGTTTTTTAAATTTTTAATTTTTGTTATTATTAAATTAATCAAGATTTTGTTTTAATTAATATGTTAATAAATTCTGTTATTACATCTCAAATACTATGTTTATTTTTAAGCAAAAAATTTAAATTATATTTTGAGCTTTTACACTCTAAACACTCCTTTTTAAATGGCCTAATGTATTAAAATTAAGAAAAAAAATATTTTCGTGCTTTTTACCCTATTTTTCGTATTTTTTTGGCGCTTTTTACCCTTTTTGCGACAGCTTAATGTGCTTTTGCTCTTCGTAGAGATACCAACACAGCTTACAACGTTATTCGCGGCTGACCTTCAATTATCAAAATGCCAAAAATTGCTGATAAATATTAAGATACCGGCTGTTAAATTTTATCGTAAGCGACTAATTACGTACAAAAACATATTTGAATATTAAAAAAAAAGAAAACTTTAATTTTTGTCGCTTGCGATTAAATCGAAAATAAGGCTCGATATACAATTCATTCAAAGTCCGAGTGTAAAGTAAATTATATCTCTTTGTATTTTAAAGACACTTTTAAAACAAGATTACTTGCCATTTTTATTTATGTATGTACATAATTAAATAATTATGAAATCTGTAAAACAAAAACAACAATAATGGCCATTGACAAAAAAAAAAAAAAAAAAAAAAAAGTGGCAGGCCCAAACAAACCTCTTTTCTTCTTTTCTTCTTTTGTCAATTTGTTAAGTGTTTTCTTGTAAAAAAAATTGAATGTAAAGCAAAAGTTACTAACTAGTGTTAATTGATTTGAAAGCTCATTCATTAGCTGGCTTGATATGCATATGTTAGATAATAATTATATGTAACAATTTAAATACCTAACAACAACAACAGCAACAACAACAACAACAACAATAACAACAACTACTTTATTCAGAAAAAAAGTGAAACTATTACGGGGGAAAATGCCAGAGATTTGATAAAAAAAAGAAATAATTTAATATTGACATGATGTTTCGTAAGCTGCTGATGACTC
This sequence comes from Tachina grossa, assembly GCA_949987645.1. Taxonomy (NCBI): domain Eukaryota; kingdom Metazoa; phylum Arthropoda; class Insecta; order Diptera; family Tachinidae; genus Tachina; species Tachina grossa. The sequence continues at coordinate 184,053,143 of OX465274.1, forward strand.
TTAACTTTTTATTACCGGGCTTATATTATATTATTTAATGCTTATTATTTATGTAGGCAATAAAAATGCATGAGCTATACATACATATGTAAATGAAAATTTATATAAGAAATGAGATAACGTAACGTGGCTGTAATTTAGGCAGGCATGTTTTGAAATCACGGTCATTTCAAATCACGAACGGTTTTCACATCACGTGAGTGCTTTTTCATTGTTCTAAACCAAAGCTAAAAGCTTTTATTACTGCTATCATCACATTCATTTTGAGTGTTTGCCCAAATTGAGTATTACACACTGCAACACAAAAAATTATAACCATACACGGACACCACTATGTGAGAAAAGACCAAAAAAAAAAAAAAAAAAAAAAACCTCGTGTCTCCCAGTTTTGTCCCAAGTCATGCACTTTTGTTAAGGGCCCCCAAAGATTTGGGGCCGCAGTGTCATTTTTGCATTTTCTCAGGCTCATATCTTACAAACTATTTGGAGTTTTTATTTACTTTCTGAGGCAAAGTTGTAGCTCTTGTCATAAAGAACAAAAATTGTGAACATATAAAATCAAAAAACTTCATCTTTGAGATCAAAATTGCAAAAAACTTAAAAAAATTTTTACCCTTAAACTGAAATAAGAGAGCAACAGATGTACACATATATTTATAAAAAGATGTAGCTTACCATTTTGATTTACAGGTGCATTGTCACCTGGAACTAACATGAGTTGAAAAGACGATAGAGCTGAAGTCTTTCGGGAAGGAACTTGGACGTCTAACCAGAGGCTTTTATCTAGTACCATGGTTGCCGGTATCCCGGCAGCCGATTTAATGGTTTAATGGATCATGTTGAGCTGTGTGGAGTAAAACTAGATTATGTCAGCACAGACATTCGTCTTGACTCTGTTGGTTGAGCTGTGTCGGTAAATGGTGAGGAACTCTTTCGGAGACCTCGCTGTGGCTTTAAGAAATTACACTCGCGGCCTGTGATCATGTAGAATCGTACCTGGTGGCTGTGATTGCTACCAAAAACGCTGGTAGAATATTTTTGGCTTTCAAATGTTAGTGATTGGCATGATGCGGTTAACCAGACACTACTCTTATAGTGTTTTCACACTGACATGGTTTTAATAAAAGTTGATTTTAACGTTAAAACCAACTGTTAAAACCTGGTTTTACCATACAAATTGTTTTTGTTAAAATCAAATTAAAACCATTTTTGAATTAGTTTTAAGTTGGTTTTATGAAATGCAACCTTGTTTTCGCTGTGATAAATTCAGTGCTGCCAAGTTGAAATCAACGACAACAGCTGGTAATAGTATGCCAGTGAATAACAATAGATGGCGCCTGAAAAATTTTCAACTTAAAAATTAATGCAGCAGCGACAATAATCAAAAAATTATGGATAAAAAGAGTTTTTTTGGAAGGAAACCAATGAAAATATTTTCATTGAACTCTGGAAAGTGGAAATAGACAATATGACTGACATTCGTCTGCCTATAAAAAAAGGTTTATCTTATAATGCATTTGTGCATTTTCATATTATTAACAATATTTCCAAGCACTTCTTCATCCTGTATTAGAAGTTCCATAATTTAAACAAAAATTTATTTACAAAATATAAAATAATTTTCAATTTAGGGAGCATTGTGAAATATCTCAGTTTTTCATACAAACAAAAACAATTGAACAGTATGTCCAACTAGTGTTATTAAAAAGCAGAAAAAATGCAACAACAAATACACGCATTTCGGCAGGAGATTTATTTTATTTTGAGCAAAGTTATTAGACAGCCTGTGAGTTAAAAACTGAATTTAACAAACTTGCAGTGTGAAAGCAAAATCAGCTGTTTATCTGTTAAAACCAGGTTTTAACTTTCAGTTGAAAACACTATTAGTGATGTTGCCATATCAAATAAGCTGTTTTGATAATGCTTTAATAGCAAGAGTTTATATAGATCTAAGTACCTTAGCAAGGTACTTGTTTGTAGTACAGGGATAACTTTATTCAAAGATTGCCACCTATGTATTCCTGGTAAGTCTCATGGTGCGATAGTAAGCGTCCAACCTTCACCCGGTGCTTACAGCGCCGTGAGATAAGGTCGTAGAGGCAGTTGATCACGTTAATCTGAAACACATCTGTATAATGATAACCATATTTATAAAATTCACCGACTATTTTTTTCGTATGCACAAAATGGCGTATTTTGACATATCGTGCCATAAAATCTTAAGCGATATAATATTTATATGAACTTAATTTTTTTTTTAATAAAAATCGCTTATTTGCAATCGTAAATTGACGATTGTCGTCAAAACAACGCACTCCAAAAAATCTATCTCTTAAGCTATTTTTGGGGTTATGGTTCGAAACCCAGCAAAAAATTACACATTACGATCAGAACTAAAGGGTGTCCCAACAAGAACGCAAGATTTAAATTTTAAATAAAACACAGATATTTAAAAAAAAATCGTGAAACTTTATTATATCGTAAGGTAGACAAAATGAGGTTATGTGTGGAACAACAAATCGGGCAGATGGCCGCCGTGGCTTTGCTGGCACACACGCGATCTTTTAATTAAATTTTCAATGGCCGTTTTGCATAAATACTGCGGTATTTTATTAATGCAGCGTCCAATTTCCTCTTTTAAGGCTTGAGTCGTCGTCGGCTTATTCGCGTAAACCATCGACTTCAAAAAACCCCAAAGAAAAAAGTCTAATGGTGTTAAATCGCACGATCTAGGCGGCCAATTCTGGTATCCAAAACGCGAAATAACACGGCCGGGAAATGACTGATGTAGCAATTGAATTGTTTCTCTGGCTGTATGACATGTGGCGCCCCGTTTTGTTGAAACCACATGCCCTCCACATTCATTTCTTTAATTCTAGGCACGAAAAAACTGGTTATCATTTCGCGATACCGAACACCATTGACTGTTTGCGCTTGACCTGCGCTTGAGCGACATCATCACGTACAGCTGCGACATTTCCGGTCGATCGACCTGGTCGAAGGCGCGTTGTTGTCTTTACATCACTAACAGACCCAGTTTCGGCAAATTTATCCATTAATGTCTTTACAGTTGGCTCTTTTGGAGAACTATTGTGACCCCAAATTGATCGCGAATTTGCGAACTGTAGCCGCAAAACTTTCACCATTTTGGTAAAACAATTTCACAATGAGAATGCGTTGTTCACTCGTGTAGCGTTTCTTTTTTACTAACCTCGTACCTTTTACTAGCAAACAATAACAATTGTTCAAATGTCAAAGATGACACTTCGAGTGGTGCCAAATTTAAATCTTGCGTTCTTGTTGGGACACCCTTTACTTGCCATATAATAACTCACTTTTCTGATTACCAAATTTCGTTCTTCGCTTACAAATCACATTACCTAAAATTTGAAAAAAAAATGATGTACAAGTTGCTAAATGAGGAGAATGATTTTTATAGATTAAATCGATTACGTGAACAAGTTGGTAAATAAAAAAAAGTAAGTACTTCTCAAGAATCGATTAGTTTAGTCCTACGCCTTGTTAAAATCATTAAGTTGGTAATTCAGTAAAGAACAGCTTCCACCTTTTTTTGAAATTTTTTGCTGGCTATGTATACAAACATACATAGGCTGATAAACACAATACCCTTCTATGCATCGTGAAGTCGGGTAAAAAAAATATAAAAGTGATAAACCAGAGTCACGGTCACGGTTTAAAAAAAAAAAAAAAAAAACAACGATGTATGAATGAGACGCACTACAGTTTTCACTTTCGCATGAATTTAATACCAGCAATGCTTCCGTGTCAAATTTTATTGATTTGTATTGAAAAATTTTATTGGTTTTTGGTTTTATATACATACATACATATCGTTACCTGAATAAAGAAAGGCCCTAACTCATTTTTTTAAATCGAGATTTTTGAATTTTTCGATACATTAAATGTTCTTCTATCGAAATATAGGAAAAAAACGAGAAGTGTCCTAGGACACCCATTACAGCTATGCTGCTTAGCTATGTATGTATGTATATAAAAAAATTTCAGGTGTTAAATAGCAATACAATAAAGTTATTTAGTATGATGATGTCAAATTCTTCGCAAATAACTATTTCAAATATTCGTTTTGAAAAACAAAATAGTTTTTCATGATATTCTTTTCTTACTGCCTAAGATTAATGTATTGTTTGTGGCCGGCGGCGGCTGTTAGCCGGCTTCGTTCTCTGATTTGTGTTCATTGGCAGTGCTATTAGATATGGCAATTTCTCGCCAAACGTGAAGATTTTCCAACTTGTTTGTCGTCCAAATTTCTGGTTTGACGACATTGCGATTTTTCTGGCGATAAATAAATTTGTTGATAATTTTTATGGCTATTTTTTTTTAACAAAATTGGAACTTAAAAATTGTTCTAATTCTGGAAAATTCGTTTGTAGAAGGAATAGTTTAAAAATAAATCCTACCAAAACTCGTCTGCAAGAAATTATAACAATTTAATTTTGGTGATTTTTCTTATATCAATTATAGTCATTAATGCGTTTTGAATTTGGATGTGAAAAATAATTTTTGCCGATTTTATTTCTAGTTTTGGCGATTTTTTGATAAATTTTGTTACGATCATTTTATAAAAATTTATATTAAAAAAAGTTTTATATCAAAACAAATTTTTTATCAAATATATACGAGGTCTGAAAAAAATAACCGTTATTTTCAAATTTCGTGAGTTATGTATGTTCGATTTTCGCATTTTTTTTTTCTGTTATGTTGGTACATATTTCTGTTATATATGTTGGCAATATCAGCCATTTTGAATTGTCAGTTTGTTTTTGACAGATAAAAAAGTTTGTCATGTTTTGGTGTGCTCTTCGATTTTTCACTTTTTCGGTCTTGGCTCTTCTTGACGCTTCCATTCGGATGATTGGGCCTTGGTTTCAATGTCATAGCCTTACACCCATGATTCGTCACCAGTTAGGACCTTTTTGAGGAAATCTAGATCGTCGTTGACGATGTTCAACAGCTCCTGAGCGATGTCTATGCGACGTTGTTTTTGCTCAAAATTTAGCAATTTTGGAACAATCTTCGCTGCCGCACGTTTCATGCCTAACACATCCATAAAAATTGCTTGGAATGAGCCGAACGATATGCCAACATCATCAGCAACCTCTCTGATAGTGATTCGACGATTATCCAAAATCATTTTTTTCACTGCTTCAATGTTTTAATCGGTTGTTGACGTGATCGGGCGGCCAGGACGAGCATCGTCATTGACATCGTCTCGGCCTTCCGGTTATACCACAATTGAACTTGTGTTCTGCTCATAGTAGACTCGCCAAACGCCACAGTCAACATTTCACATGTCCTTGCGCATTTAATTTCATTTTTTACACAAAACTTAATACAGTTTCTTTGATCCATTTATTTTTTCGAATAGTAAAAAATCGAAGAGCACACCAGAACACGACTAACCTTGTCCTAAGAAAAACTACATAAAATTGATTTTTGGTGACTTTTGGTGATTTTGAAAATTAATTTGACAAAATAGGTCGGAAAAATCTGACTACTCTGCTTATTGGCAAAAACAATACAAAAACAAATTTCGCAATCTCAGTTCTCATTATTTTTGTTTCGTTTTGTTTTTGTTTCTCTCACTTCAAAGAACGAAACAAAACAAAATTAAAAATTTGGTCCCGTTTATTTTCGTGCTCTGCTTTTAAGTAAAAAGAAATCAAAACAAAAATAAATTTATAACTGTGTAAGAATCGATTATTTTTGTTACGAAAATCACGTTTTAGCTTCTGTATCACGCCATTTGGGGCAAAGCTCCAAAAATTCGATAAAAAAAAATATGGAGTTCCAATCAGACGTGACATAAAAATAGCCATAGACAACAGCCGTTAGAACCAAACTAATGGGCAACACTGTATTCTATTAAAGCTGACTGGCCATAACGCCACAGCCATTGCCAGAGAAACCAATTGAATTTTGGTTTGGTTATGGATATGGCATTATGGCCAGGTCACGTCTAATTGCACCTTAAGGGCCTTTCTATAATAAGTTAATGATATACAATATCACTATTATGTTTTAAAATATCGAGTGAATTATTTAACGCATGTCACGTGAATAATGCTGATCTTTTTAGCCTCCCAAATTATAGAAATATGCACATATTTAAAATTAAATTATATGCAGAGAAAAGCTTTTTCTATTACATTTTATATATTCAGGTAATAAAAATAGTTTTATATTGTGCCTCATATTGGTATTTTCAAAATGATCAAAACACATATACATTTTTCTTAGCATTAAAACAATTAAAATTTCTTCCATCGTTTTTTTTTTAAAGAAAGCGAATTTTATTGGTTATTGCATTATCAACATTAAACGAATATGTGCATACCCGCCACTATACTCGTATTGTTAACATTTAATGATCTATAATAAAAAAATCGACGGTAGTTTTTTTTTTTTATTTGATCGATATGTAAATGAACTATTGAAATATTAGATACAACCGGCAATATGTAGGAAGTTAAAAAAAATTGTATACTGATTTGATATCATTCGGTTGTCCTATTGTGAAAAATATAAGTTTAAATTAAAATGTAAACAAGTGTGGAGTTTAAGCTCGGTTTAAATTTGTGCTAAACTTTCACTGGGCACTTGCGTTCGAGAGGTCGTAGTGCTTACGGGAATCGTTGTAGTCGTTAAACAATTTTATTCATTTTAGTTTATGTTTTTTTTTAGCACGCACGTATTTTGTAATAATAATAAATTCAGTTAACGTTTATTATTTCTTTATTTTTTTTTTCTATGTTGACAAACTTTTTATTCGTACATACAAACATAAGTACATACATAATGAAATATTCGACGGACTTATTGTCTTTCTTTCTATTTATATTTGATATATGTATAAGCTAATCATGTTTGTATGTTTTAATATTTCTCTGTATTTGCATTAATTTTTTATTTTTATATTTTTGCTAAACAATTGTTTTGCATACAGTCGCAACAAATTGAATTATCTCTCTCAATTTTTTCTTGTTTTTTTTTCTTTAGGAAGACTTATAAGCAGGGCTGTCAGATTTATTTTCACCTTTTTCGCCAAATCCAATGTTAAAAATCGCCAAAATCGCCAAATCCGCTTTTTTTAGTTTTTGACAATGAAATATATATTTTATAAATTATTAAAAATTTATTTTATAAATTATAAAAAATTTATTTGTTCCGAATCGCTAAAATTCGCCCAAAAATGGGAAAAATCGCCATTATAATATTTTGAATCAGAAATAATTTTTAGTCGGGCTTAAGTTCAGTAATTTCAATTCTTTTATTGAAATTTATTTGCTGGTGGTTCAGCGTTGTCTATATATTTCATTGTTGCTGTAACAAATCATCAGTAGACTTCAACCACACATTTTGAATGATGATGATTTGATGATTTGTTACAGCAACAATGAAATATATAGACAACGCTGAACCACCAGCAAATCAATTTCAAATTAAAATAAACTTCTGACAATATGTCGAATAATAAATTTCTTAAATGTTAAATTTAGATTTTATTTTTCATTTTGCCTTATAATTACTTTTATTGTTATCCAATGGATTTCTAATTGTATAAAGGTGTAGAAAAATAAAATAGATTCAAATCGAATATAAATTATTTGCTGGGTTTTTTTTTATTAGTTTCTAAGCCTACTACGCTTATTTTTCTTTTGTGATTTTCAAAAATATTATTATTTGTGAATTCTCAAATAGTTCTTGAAAGTCTGTGCATAAGATAAGAGGTTTGTGACTATTTAAAATGTGTGGTTGAAGTCTGCTGATGATTTGTTACAGCAACAATGAAATATATAGACAACGCTGAACCACCAGCAAATAAATTTCAAATTAAAATAAACTTCTGACAATATGTCGAATAATAAATTTCTTAAATTATTTTATTGAATGAAAGCTGCGTGAAATACCGATATTTTTCTGTGCTGCAACGCTTAAAAGTCTAATTTAATTTTTCTTCTCTTCTTTAGAAACTCACATTAATTAATAAAAATATTTCATTCAATAAAAGAATTGAAATTACTGAACTTAAGCCTGACTAAAAATTATTTCTGATTAAAAATTCACTATAGTTCAATTAAAATCTAAAAATGTTTATTTTTATTTAGAACAATAGCGGAAATCACTCTTCGTTGCACACTGCCCTTGCAAGTCCTGCAGATATTGCAAATGTAGCATACGTGTTATATTCTGCAAGACCACAACAACAAAGTACATGCAACTGAGATTTGCATCACTTGAATAAATTTGTATAACCAAAATCCATTGCATATTGAAAATTGCAAATGTTCTCAATGCTAAAACAGTTGTGTTTTTCGTTTTTTTTTTTTGGAATAAAAACAACGAAACCCCTGCATTTAAAAAATTTTACGACTGCAGAGCCGCCACAAAGACTGCCTGTGCTGAAATTAAATTTTTGCTAAAGCTGGTCAAAAATTATTTCTAAAATAGTAAAAATTCAATTCACATAAAGCTTTTATGAAGTTTTATAAAATTTATCGCCTAGGTTCTACATTCGTAAAATGAAATGAAAGTGAAATTTTCTCTTGGTTTGTGTTCTCAATTTCGTAAAAGTTATTCAAAAAGTAAAATTTCATTTTCAGTTTGTTTCAAATGAATTTGAAGTGTTCTGTAATCCAATTTCACTACAAAAAAAGTAATTTGAATTCGGCAGCAAACAGCAATGTGAAAGAAATTACATTTTAGTAAAAATGAAATTTTTTAAACTATTTATTGCAAAAATATGAAAATGCAAGCACATAAATAACATTTTAATATAAATTATCTTTTTATTCACCCTTATTCCAGTTGTCGGCATCGACGTCACTTTAACACAATACCAAAAAAATTGGGACTTGTGTATCCGTTGTCGAAAACAAGTAACTCTTGTTGGCAGATTTATGCTATTTTCTAGACCCTAGGGAAGGGAAATAGATTGTCAATTGCACAAAATCGTTCTTGAGAGCGAGTACACAGGCCCCAATTTTTTGGTATTGTGTTAAAGTGACGTCGATGTCGAACAACTGGAATAAGGGTGATTGTTTATTTTATTTGTGTTTTAAAGGGGTAAGAACAAAAACCCGGAGTAAGAGGTGGCGTTGTTAAAATATGTGGAAAAAATCCGCGAGTAGCTAAAGGGTTCTGTAAGTGATTTCCTCAATGCATTTAGAAATTTTTAACGAACTTGCGATTTTTCCGCGAACTTGCAATTTTTCACGTTTTTTCCGAGTTTATTTTCCTTTTAAAAGCTTTGGCGACTTCTAATGTATTTCAAGGCTTGTTTCCGATTTTGCAACCTCTCGCGAATTTTCGCATTGTTCGCAATGAAGTTTTTGCAAGTGTTCTGCTTCCTATGAGTTTTCGTGAGTTTTAAACTATATTAGACTTTGCTATTATGCCACTGTTTGTTTTGTTTTGTGAATTTTAGCGATTTTTTACTGAATTTTTAGCATTCCTTAAAGTTTTAGCAATTTTTAATAAAAAGTATGGCTTTTTTAAAATTTTGAAACTTTTCGCAAATTTCTGTTATTTTTGCGGAAGATGTAGTTTCTGCAACGTTTTTGGCTTTCTTTATCTATTTTCAATTTTTGCAACGTTTTTGGCTTTCTTTACTTATTTATATTTAGGGACTTAAAATTTTAATTTTTGCAAGCTTTGGCGAATTACCATAATGTTTTGCGCTTTCTCCCGAGTTAACCTTACAGTTTCAGCGAGTTTAATCAATTTTAGTTTATTTTCAACATTTTCGCAATGTGTGATTTATTCGACTCTTAATCAAGTTCAAGACTTGATATAGATTTTTGCATTTATTTTAATTGCAAGTTCATAATCATAATTTTTGTAAATATTGGGTCGACAAATTTAATTCTGCTTTAAAAGACGAATTTTCGCAAAGAATTCTTGAAGGCAAGTTCGTCGAACTATGCGAAGTTCGCCGTCCGTTTCGATTGTGTTTATAGCATAAAATGTGTTTTTTCTATGTTGCTTGAAATATTTTTTTGAAATAAACTGGGAATGAAATCGTCGTGGAAAAAAAGTTTCATTACTTTTCTAGAACACAGTGATATCGACTTTACGGAATTAAAAACGTTTTCATTTTCATATTGTAGTGGAATGTAGAATCTAGCCGTATGCAAAAACCGGACGCGTGATTCATGTGAAAATATTACCGGTGGCGTTGGCGTTGAAATACTGGCTGCAGCTTAGCAGCGGTAAAGATACTTTACACAACTCTATAAAAAACCAATAGTAATCAAGAAGAAAATGAACGTGGAAGAAATTAAAAACAAAAAACAAGTAATTAAACAAAAAGTTAAGAACAAACGATGGACCTAAGCAGAAATAAAAAAAATATTGGAGTATTTGCAAGGAAATCATTATTCTACAATCAGCTGTTATAATTAATTTTCTGAGAACTGGAAAAAGACACTCACGCTTTGTAGCAAAAAATCATGCTATGTTTTCTAAAATTGCAGATGTGCAACAAAGGGTGATTTCCGCCAATGTAAAAATGGTTATGATCATAAAAAGGTGCAACGTTTGATATAAAGAATCTTAGTATTAATCAAATATTGGATATATGTACATATGTACATTTGTATGTAGTTGCAGTTCTATTACATATCTAAAACGCTTTATACTTCATCGTCAAGACTTTCCATATTGTCTTCTTCTTTTGAATACATCGTATGAGAATTGAACTCTTTCAACATATCTTGCGAAGGTATAAAAAAGTGCAACATGTGCTATTTATATTCATATAATTTATAACTCGTAACAACGTGTCAAGAAGTTAATATTGCATGATATTTCGGAAGTGCGTTTTAGTTTCGTTCATTATTGAAAATACCCTTTCAACGCAGGCATTACAGCCAAAGCAAGTTCTTTAAAATGGTACGTACCTGACATATGCTTATAATCATACACTTTTGGATGGATTGCAACATTTTATAATGGAAAAATGTTCGTAAACCTTCAATATATTCATATTTTCAGGAATTATATTTATTAATTCTTTCACGAGCATCTTTAAATATGACAAACAATGGGCATTATCGTGGTTGGCGTATTTCAACTTCGACTACGACAGTTTCGTCATAGATTAAAGAAAAAGGTGTTGCCGTGTTTTTAATCTATTAAAAAAACGTCGTAGTAAGAGTCGAAATACGCCAACCACGATAAGGGGGAATATTCTAAAAGTATTTCAATATCTTCATCAGCCATTTCAAATGCTGACCCAAAATTGTATTAAGTGGCATAAAAGTGTTTGGTATATCAATAGATATAATAACAATGGTTATCAATTTTTCGCTATTATGAGTTTCATTCAAAATTGTTGGCTTGAAAACTTTTGGGGAAAATGAAAGAAGAGTAGAATATAGCTTCTGATGCATACTGCCTGCGTGCATGTTATCTGATTGAAATTCAAGATTTAAATGGTTCATTTCATTTAATATTGGATTTATAAACATATAAAAAAGTCTTGTCCTTTCGTCACATAATTCTTTGTATATATTTGGTGCAGTCTTATCATTTTCGGCTGTTGAAATTAGTGAAAAATGATGTTTAAGCTCCACCCATTGCTCCAAAATTCGTCTTATACCCGCTCCATAAGACATTCAACGAGTTGCAGAAATTTGTACTAGTTTTATAAAATGGTTGCTGCCAATACCAGTATTAAATGTTCTTAGCGCAACATATAATAATACCATAATAAAAATAATATTTAACGATTTTCAAGCCAATTCAAGGCTCATCAAAAATAGCCAAAAAAATCGCCAACTTTTTTTATAAAACGCCAAAATATCGCCATGTCGCCAAATCGAAAATTAGGACGCCAAACTAGATTTAAATCCGCCACGTTTGGCGAGAAATCGCCACATCTGACAGCCCTGCTTATAAGTTTGAATGTATGTTTTATTGCAGAAAAGAGTTACTTTTTCATATGCAAATAATGGTTAGCAATGGAAGTTGTTGCTACCGCTACTTGATTAGACATATTCGCACTTACACATGTCAGTTGTTACTTTCTTAAAAAAATAAGTAAATATTTGTTTGCAACTGTTTTTTTTTCAAATTAAGGTGTGTTAATTGACTTTTCAGTTATGAAGTTATGAAAGGAATTCTTCCAAATACGCATGAGCTCATCAAATAACTCATGAAAAATTTTTAGCGAATTGTTGGACAGACCTTGACTGCCCGCATTAAACATATTTAAAAGTAAAGGGTGTCCCAACAAGAACGCAAGATTTAAATTTGTCGCCATTCGAAGTGTCATTGTTTGATATGTGAACAATTATTATTGATTGCTAGTAGAAGGTACGAGGTTAGTACAAATGGAGCGCTACACGAATGAACAAGGCATTCTTATTGTGAAATTGTTTTACCAAAATGGTGAAAGTTTTGCGGCTACAGTTTGCAAATTTGCGATCAATTTGGGGTCACAATAATACTCCAAAAGAATCAACTGTAAAGAGATTAATGGATAAATTTGCCGAAACTGGGTCTGTTAGTGATGTAAAGACAACAACGCGCCTTCGACCAGGTCGATCGAACGAAAATGTCGCAGCTGTACGTGATGATGTCGCTCAAACGCAGGTCAAGCGCAAACAGTCAATGGTGTTCGGTATCGTAAAATGATAACCAGTTTTTTCGTGCCTAGAATTGAAGAAATTAATGTGGAGGGCATGTGGTTTCAACAAGACGGGGCGCCACATGTCATACAGCCAGAGAAACAATTCAATTGCTACATCAGTCATTTCCCGGTCGTGTTGTTTCGCGTTTTGGATACCAGAATTGGCCGCCTAGATCGTGCGATTTAACACCATTAGACTTTCTTCTTTGGTGTTTTTTGAAGTCGATGGTTTACGCGAATAAGCCGACGACGACTCAAGCCTTAAAAGAGGAAATTGGACGCTACATTAATGAAATACCGCAGCATTTATGCAAAACGGCCATTGAAAATTTCATTAAAAGATCGCGTGTGTGCCAGCAAAGCCGCGGCGGCCATCTGCCCGATTTGTTGTTCCACACATAACCTCATTTTGTCTACTTTACGATATAATAAAGTTTCACGATTTTTTTTTTTAAATATCTGTGTTTTATTTAAAATTTAAGTCTTGCGTTCTTGTTGGGACACCCTTTATATACTTCCTTGCTTCTTTCTAGCTGATTACCTTATCGGCTAAATTTCGTCATACTTATAAACTGAAATGCCACTATATGATTCCGTCTTGGTGTATTTCAAATATCTAGAGCAGAGATAAAGGGTACAACATAAACAAATCCTTTAAGTGAGAATGAAAATATTTACATATGGGCATTTCTACGAGAAAATTCAGTTTTTGTCGCGTGCGACAACAAGCAATTAAGCTTATATTTCGGAACAATGTGACTGAATTTTTCTTAAAATTTTACCTAATCTAGAGCTGCTGACGGCCTACACAAATATTTGAAGAAGTTAAATAAGTTTCGATTTCTTTAAAAAAAAAACACATTTGTTTGGTGTCGCATGCTACAAAAAGTTGACATTCCAGTGGAAATGCTAATATGTTCAATGGCTGAAAAAAATAATCATTCCAATAAAGAAAGAATGAACATTTTTCAGTTGATTATAATTACGAACAACATATTAATTATGTTCTAATAAGAGATTTTGTCAGAAAAAATAGCGAAGAAAATATTTCATTGAAACAAATGAAAAACTTCACTCCACTAGATAACTACAAAAAAATAATTTATTCGATTAAAAAAAAACCAATAAAAAATTTATTCAAATAATAAAAAAAAATGGGAATAAAAACGAATGAATACGAATAAACACAATAAAAAACATAAAAACGAATGAATTTTTTTCGAATAAATAAAGAGTAAATGACTTCATTCAAATAAAACACAACGAGAAAAATTTTATGCGAATAAAATTTTCATCCGAATAAATCAAAAATTAGAAAATTTTGTTCTTACAAATGATTTTTTCCAGATATCTAAGGAATGAAAATTACTTGTTAAATAAAAATTTGGGATTAAATTGCGACAAGGACTTTAGCTGAAGCATAACATAATTAAAAAAAATTTAATAGAACATTTAACAAATAAAATATTTTTTTACAGGGTTATAAAACAATTTATGCATTTAACTTATGATTAAAAATTTAATCGCAGTAAACAGTCTTACTCGAATAAGTAACGAATAAATATTTTTTCCAGCAATATCTGAAAAATAGCAAGATTTATTAAACGAATGAAAAATGGAAACATATTAAAAAAATAAAACATATTAAGTTAATTATTCTCACATATGCAGAGTAAAAAAGTTCTATGAAAATGTGTTAAGAAAAACCTTTCTTTTTATTCGTATTAAATATATCCATGAACAATATATTTTTTTCTATTAAAAAGCGAATAAGAGGTATCATTCAAGGAAACAAAAAACTTTGTTCAAATATAAGCCAAAAAAAATAAATAAATTCTAATAAATATAAATTAAGAAATGCTAAAAATTTTATTCGTATAAATAACGAGTAAAAATTTTTGTTTAAAAAAATTATTTTAATTGAAAAGCTAAAGAATAGTATTTTTTTATTCGAATAAAAAGCTCATAAACGATTTTATTCGAATAAGTAACGAATAAAAATTTTCTTATTCGAGTAACAAGTGGCAAAAAAATATTTTCCAACAGATAACAAACAAAAGGTTTTAGTCCAAAGAATAACGAATAAAAATTTTATTCGCATATATGAAAAAGAATGAGTAAGAAATTCGACTAAAAAATTAACATAAAAACAATAATATAATGTAATAAAGAATGACGAATCCTGTTTCAATACACATATACGCACCGAAAAAAATAATAAATTCGAATAATGGAAAAATGTGATGCCAAAAATTTATTCACATAGATAACGAGTAAAAAATTTGTATTCTCAACAATTGTATTAAACGAATAGCAAGCGAATCAAATTTTTTATGCAGGCAAATAACGAATAATAAGTTTTATTCGAATAAATAGCTTACAGGCGATTCTATTCAAATAATTTATAAACACAAACAATCGAGTGAAAAATATTTTGTAATAAATATCAAATAAAAGGTTTTAGTACCAAAAAAAAAAACAACGAATAAAAATTATATTCGAAAATATAAAAAAGGATAAGCAAGGAAATATACTAATAACAAATAAAAATGGTAATCGGTTAAAAAGCGAATTAGAACGATCATACGAATGGGTAAATGGATAAAGAATTTTCTTCCAAAAAAAATTAAATTCTAATAAAAATTACATTTTTTATATATTACATTATACATTACAAATTTTTATACATAAAAATAACAAGTAAAAAAAGTATTCGAATAAATTATTTTAATCGAATAAAAGTGTTATTTGTGTAAGTAATGAGTAATAAACTTTATTTGAACCAAAGCTCACAAACGATTCGAATATTTTACGAGCAACAACCGGCTAAGAATATTTTCCAGTAGATAACGAATAAAAGGCCTTAGTCTGAAAAACAGCGAATAACGATTTTACTCCAACATATGAACACAGAATAAGTGACAAATTCGATGAAATGACATATAAAAAATTTTAATCGATTAAAAAAAATTATAGAAAAATTTACGATTCGAATAAAAAAAAGGATTTTTTTCAAATGTATGCAAAAAAATTTTAATCGAATAAATATCAGTAAAGTGATGCAAAAGATTTTGCTTATATTACTAACGATTAAAAAAAAATTATTCGAATAAATTTTTTAAATCGAATAACATACGAATCAAAATTTTTATTTGATTACGTAACCAACGTTAATAGCTTATGAGCAATTTCATTCGAATAAACGACGAACAAAAATTTTCTATTCGTGTAACAATCAACTAAGAAATATTTTGCAATGGATAACAATTAAAAGGTTTTAGTCCGAAAAAATGGCGAATAAAAATTCCATTTGAATAAATAAAATAAAAGAAACGAGGAATTCTATATAAAAAAAACGAATTAAAAAATTTTTATCATATATAAAGGTATTAAAACCGAATAAAAATATTTATTCGGGTAATAACAGTAAGGATTTTGAGCTTAAATCGAATAAATATTTTAGAAACGATTTTATTTGAAATGCAAGAAAATAGTAAGAGGCATTCTCGTCCTGATGATGACTCGTATTGAGATTTAATTGACAATAAGATATCCTTTGAAAACAGTCTGCTATTGATGTGATAAAAATTCTAATAACTTCTAATTTATTTTTGTAACAGGGCGGATTGCCCTGTTAAGGGGTTTATTTAAATTATTACTTTATTTATTATTAACTGGTTCGAACAGGGCAGATTAACTCGCCGTTGTTCGCCCTCAGTTTAACTGCCGTACACAGAAGTCCACGAAGGTCTGTCTATGTCCTGACAATTTTAAATTAAATTTAGATGACTTTATTCTTCAAGAATTTTAAAACAGAATGAACTTAAATTTTAATTAAGTCTTAAATTAGTGCCAGAAAAGGAGCGAGAGTGCCACAGTGCCAGCTAACATCCAATAGTGCCAAAAATGGCACAATTGTGCCACATTTCCCATCAGTGATGCACATAGTATACTAGAGACTCAGTAATACTTATGTATTATGTACCCGCACAAGCCTTAGCAACAATGGCTGTTACTGAGTGAATTCAAACTACTCAGTATTTAATGAACAATAAATCCATACAATTAAAAGAATGTATTCTGGGTACAAAATTAATAAGCATAAAAATATAATAAAAATAATAAAAATATAATATAATTCAGGCTGCTACAATACAGTATAATTCAAGCTGCTACATTTTAAAACACTGACTCTCTTAAAATCACTCCTAGTTTTCTTTCTTTTCTTTAAATAATTTTCATCTTAAAAAAAACGTTTTTTTTTTATTAAACTTCTTCCTTATAAACTAAATAATATAAATTAAATTTTCACTTAAAATCTAAAACATAAAAACACACACAATCTGTTTTTAATTTCTAAACAAGTAAATTGTTAATACGCTCTATAATATTTTTTTGTTAATTTTTTTTTAAATTAATATTTTGTTGTTCAATTTTCTTTTTAAATCATTTACCTCTTTCATGGACTTAAGTCGAAAGTATCTAAGTGTGAAGGTCTCTTACATAAAATGACTGTCAGCTAAAATTACAAACAAAAAAGACACCAAAAATTTTTTAAGTGGTCTTCTTCGAGTCCTTTGGTTTCCAAGCACTATAGGCCAAATCAAAGTCACGACCCCAACCCGAGTGACCGCCAGAGGAGACAACGACCTCGTGAGAGGATTCTTTGCCACCGCCGCTTAATAATTTCTTAATGCCTATAATCGAAGCCAAAACTAAAGCCAATTTAGAGACAATTAATGCCTTGCCCGCCAGCATGGCTAAAGCGCCATAAGCAATGGGTACGAAAGTACCCCCCAAAAGCAAAGGAATCATAATCATAGCACCGCCACCACCTTTTTTATCCTTTTTCTTGCGTCCTTCTACGGTATTTTCCGATAGAGAGTCATCGGGACGTATATCGGGAAATTTTATCTGATTTTAAAAAGATAAGTAAGTCAATATAAAATTAGTGCATTGAATGATTGCATAAAATATTTCACCTGCAGAGTGTTGTGTTGCAAAAAACCTGCCAAATTCTTAAATATCAAATTGGTTAAAACCTGTTCTTTGGCCTCCAAAGCTCTAGGCAAATTGGCCTCTAGCTCCTGTTCGCTCAACAAAGGCTTCGTCGGCACTTCTGTATCATCGGCTTTAACAAATTGTATGCCTTCCATTATTTTTATTTTTTTCGCCGAACGGAAGACTTTCTCTAGGCCCGTCAGCAGCTTCACCTTGAGACAAATTGACAAATTTTCTGCCGAGCACTGCTGATACAATCGGTAAACCATTGACAAATCCTTCCAGACATTCGATGCACCCGCCGTACTGGCACCACTACTGCTGCTCGCTTGTGAGTGGGCGGGATTGTCTGCTGTTTCTTCACTAACACTGTTTGCATGCTGGTATGTGTTTGCATTAGAGTTTGTGGCACTGCGTGCTGCTGCTGTTTGTAACCAACAATATATTAAAGTTATCACTGCCACATGCCACATATATTTCATCATATTGTGGTTGATCTTTTTAGCCTCTTCTTAAAAACAATCAATACTCAAGCAGCCACTTTCTGTATTGGCTGGCGTCTCTCTTTTTGTTTTTATTTTCTTGGGCAAATTTGGACACCTAATCCCTAATAAGGCATTCATGAAATTTTTATTTTCTATTTCTATATATTATTTTCTTCTTGTTTTTGAACACTGTGCAAACGTATCCTTTTTATTTTTGGAATGAAGCAGGTGGGTGGTGTTACGCTACTTCGCAAATTTGTTGGTGCAATGAAGAAATTCTTTAACTGGTTCAGCGTTTTCTTATAAACTGATCTTTTATTTTAATTGTTCGTGTTTTTTATACCACTTAAAAAATATTATATTTTACCTTAGTAATTTTCATGAATTTTCTTTCAGTTTTTCTTTCAATCGAATGCGTTTTTTCGCTTTTTGCATTTTTATGTCTTGATAATTGTTTTTAATTGTTGTTGTTGTTGTTGTTTAAATAAACCTTGCTAGACGTTTACATATCCACCAAAAATGTAAAAAAAAATTAAGAAAATTAAAAAAAGAAGAACTACAATCAACATTATCTTATAAATTAACTACAATTTGGCGTTAGTTGGATATCGTGCAGAAATAATAATAAGAAAAAACTAAAAGTTTGTTTTACTCTAAATCACTTAACAAGTGTACACAGTGAGAAAAATTATAGTAAATAAACATCACATATTTCAAATTAAGATGTTAATATTTAGAAAGTCTAAGAGCAATCTGACAGCAATCGAACCCAGAAGCCTTGTAACTTTTTATTACTCACGAGGGCACACATATGTATATTCGTGAGTAATTCTCGCATTGTTTTCTCTAATAGGCATCACGGAAGTGGTAAAAACTGACGTTTTTAAAAAAATATATTGCAAAAATACAAATTTTGCAAGTAGACCAAACAGTTATGGAAAAATGTGAAAGTAATATTTTTTTTATTCAATCTTTGAAACCTATATTTTGATGATGTGAAATTATTAAAATGGCATCTTGGTTGCCGATACGCTATGACTTGAAATTTTTCGGCTCGACCCTCTATTGTTATTTGAATTTCTTTAACAAAATAATTATTTGTTTAAGCATCACAGTCTATTTTCTCGAAAACTGTAAGAGCTACGGACATGAATTTGTGACAGAATATGTTAAACTTTACTGTATGACAGTAAATAATTTATGGGGGTTCCAAAGCAATCAACGAAAACATATTGCGATCTTAATGTAATAATTTGTCATTTATTTATATATATAGACACTTGAAATTTGCGTAGTTAGTGTTTTTTTATGTATGACTATGTAATTTTGACAAGTTGTTGTATCTTACAAACTGTAAGAGGAAAACTCTGAAAAATCTCAAAAACGCTAAAGGAAATATTCGAGAAAGAAAATTTAAATTTTAATTTTTTTTACCAACTTGGTCCGCTGTTCTGCTGATATGGAAATCAAATCTTGTATGATTAATTTTTTTTTTGTATTCAAGGAACCAGAATGTTTTGAAATAAACCTATTTCGGTTAAAAATATCGAGTTTAAGCCAATTTTCTTCAATTCCAAAGCTGGGGTTAAAAAAATGTATAAACGAAAAAAAAAACGGATTGAAACTAATATTTTTTCTATTCGAAGAAGTAATTAGGTATGTTATATTCTTTTTTTTATTTTGCTTTGAATTTTGTGCAGTGTACGTAATTTTTCTTTGATAAAATACATACGCTTGAACAAATGATTGAGCGAAAAGTGCCAAACTCTGGCACTTACGAAGTGCAGTCAAAGCCACCCAACAAATTAAGAGTACAAAGCAAACTGACGAGAGAAAAGAGATGCTTAGAAAATTTTTGCTATATGAGTTTATTAATAGACAAAATTATTAGTTTTTAATTTTGTTTCTGCAGTAAGTTTCTATTTTTTATTTTTTATTATTTATTATTGTGCACTTCTTTTCAATACCTTTTGTGTATGCGGTGTTAGTTTTTGTTTTCTTTGCTCGGTTCCAAGCTATTGAATTTTCATGTCTGATGCCAATACTGTAAGAGATTTAAGCAGTAGCCTCCTAAAAATTTAAAATAAATTCATCATAATTGCGTGCTTTGCAAACGTTTATCGTAAATGCACATATTAATACATATACAGTAATAAAACAACAATAGCAATATCTATTGCAGCTAGAAATCTTATTAAAGATGTCTATTTTTTTTTTTTTTTTTTTTTTTTGCTAAATATAAAGAAAACACAAAACTTTGTTCTAGTTATTATATATATAAAAAAAAATAAAAATACTATAAGAATAAAAAATAAAGAAGAAAAATACACAAATAAGAAATTTTCGTTGTAGGTGAAATTTTAATTAGAGTAGAACCGATTGAAATTTCTTCAACAAAGTTTCACTATTCACAAAATTTTATTTAACTTATTTTGCTATTTAAATTCAAAAGGAATTTTTGGCTTCAGATTCCCATAATATGATCTATATGTTAATACCATTCTTAGTAAATTTTAATCATGTGTAATTAAAAGTGCTGGGCCTACCATTTATTTGTTTCGTTAGTGAAAATGAAAGTTGATTAATCGCTAAAAAAAATCAACTGATAGCGCATTCAAACAAATAAAAAAAAAACAAACAAATGTGCTTAAAAATGCTCACACCTGTAATTATTCATTAACTATTTGTTGTTGTTTTTGTTATTGCTACGAGTACAGAAACAAGTGCTAAATGCAAAAGCCATTTAAAACTAAAATACATTTGTGCACGTTTCTTTAAGAAATTTGCTGATATCGTTGTTTTCTTTTTCTTTTTTTTTATTATAATTGTCTTGCAACAACAATTTCCATATTAAAGTCAAAATTGATTGCAAGCAAGTTGTTGTTACTTCATTTATGTAGCATACTTTTAGGATGATAAAAAGATCATTTAATCACAAAACAAAAAACTTAAGACACAAACCTTTATATTGTTGGCTGCAGAGTGTTGCACAGTGCAAAAATTTGCTGGACGACTTATTTGTTAAGTGTTGCATAGTGAGGTTTTTTATTTTTACAAAATCAGCTCCGTAGAAAGTTAAGATTTAAAGCATACAGCAACTTTTAGGTAGTTTCAAAAAAAATTGCGATTAGGAGCGGTTTCAATACGAGTGCTACAAATTTATTTTCTAATAAAAGGAAATTATTTTATTTTCGGATTTAAAATGCATATTATTTAAAAAGAAATTAATTCACTGCGTTTTTGGCTGTTTACTGGTTAGTAAAAAATGTTGTAAGGCAAGCATACTTTGTGGAGCTGCAATTTCATACTTGTCTTAAAAAATTAATTATGTATTCAAAAATTTAGCTCCCTTGGGCTATTTTCTATTTTAACACTTAAAAAAGACTTAGCTCGATGGTAAAAGACTTGCTAAAAATGAAGAGGTGAAGTTTACGGTTAAGGATTATTTTAAGGAGCTAGGCTGTTCTTACTATAAAAAGGGTCTGGAAGCTATTGAATATCACTGGGTAAAGTGTATCGAACACAAATAGAGTGTGTTGAGAAATAAACAAAGCTCTTCAAGTTTATAGATCTCCCTCATACCTGAGTTGAAATTCCTTTAGTTTTTTTCCACCTCCAAAATATATATATAATCAAAAATAAGATACTTAAATAAAATAATACTATTTCAATAATCTTAATAATATTAATGAAATAGTGGGCCTCGTCCATTTTTGGGGTTCCTTACACCAAAGATGAAAAAGAAACCCTATTGTTTTCGCTACGCTGTCCATCTGTCCGTCATAGGCTATTTTCTCGAGAACCTTAAGAGCTACAGACCAGAAATTTGGAAAGAGTATGAAGAACCTTGGCCGCTACAACAACAAATTCATGAGAGTTAAAAATTAAAGGGTGTCTAAAAACGAGCAACGAAAAATGTTTGAATCCCATGTAATATACATACAATTGTATGTACATATCTATCAGTTAAAGGAATTTTGACAACTTGCTGTATCTTGGAAACCGTAAAAGGCAAAATCTTGAAGTTTTCAAAACCGGTAAAACTAAAAAAATCCCAAAATTATAAAATCGCCGAACCGAAAAAAATCGACAAAAACCGAAAAAAATCGCCATATTAAAAAAAAATTCAAAAAAAAAAAATGAAATGAATGAAATAAAATCCAAAATGAAGAAAATCGCAAAAAATAAAAAAAATCTCCAAAATGAAAAAACCTCCAACACTTAAAAAATCTACAAAATCGAAAACAGCAAAAAGTTCGCAAAAACAAAAAAAGCGTTCAAAACCAAAAAAAAAACCAAAAACGAACAAAAAAAAATGCCAAAACTATATATTATATAGGATATTGTTCATATAGTATTACATATCTAGTGTCCGTACGGAACCCTTTGTGCGCGCATCAAAGTCGCACTTTATTGAATTTATTTATATTTTAACTTTGAATATTAGCATTTTGGTCCTAGATTAACGAAAACCATGCAGCGGTGTTCTTCGATCTATTACAAAAACACCATAGTCAGGGTCGAAATACGCCAATCCCCATTAGGGGAATAATAAAATCAATACCCAGCAAAAAAATTTGCCTACTAGAATGCTAAAAAGTGTATGTACTCTCCAGTCGTGACTACTTACAATTTGACTGAATAAGCCATTATTTTTGTATGAGAAGTTCAAAAAGTATGCGGTATCCTATACGTTTTGCCTACAAATATCCAAAAGTTAATAGATTACTGATTGCCTAAAAGTATTCAAAATATAAAGGGTTATTTTATGCTCACAATAATGCAAAATTTAATAAAATAGCCATAAATTATAAACAAATAGCATTTTGTAACATAATTATAAAATTTGAACCTTTTTTGGGATTGTTAAAAATCATAATTTTACAAAGCAAATATATGAATACGTCTATTGAAGAATATGCGAAAATACTTAGATTTTGTAATAAATATTGTAGTAAACCAAAGTTATTTTATTGTTTTCGAAGCTCACTTTCACTATCAATAAATATTTTTTAGAAAGATTTCAGGATTAACTAGGAAGTACTACAATAAGTACCTTCATGTAATGATATAAATAAGTTGTTATTTTATTCATTACAAGACAGTCATTATTATACACATAAAATAATTAAATAAATAAGTACCACTCATTACTTTGTAAGCAATTAAAAGAGTACTACCCATTACAAAATCTTCAAATTTTTTTGCTGGGTAACTTCATGAGCTTTTGAATGAATCACAAGTTTTTGATTTAAGAATTACACATTAATATCTTGTTTGATTCATTTGAGCTCGAGTAATTAGGCAAGATATTAATGTATGTGTGTGCAAGAGTCCAGTAAATTGAAATAATTTCTAAATTTTTAAGTACGAATCGTGCTAAAAGTAAGTAAAAAATACGAGGGCGGATCAATAAGTCCGTGACTTTTTGAATTAAACATAGTTTTTTTTTTTTTTTTTTGAAAAACAAATATATATTTTTCAGCATAATCTTTAATTAACTCAATACACTTAGTGCAACGTTTTTTCAGTTTTTTTATCCCTTCAAAAAAAAAAGAATTTTTCGAGGTCCTTAAAAAAGGCATTTGTTTGGTCAATAATATCATAAATGGAATTAAATCTCTTTCCACCGAGCTATTTCGTTAAGCTTGGCAATAGGAAGTAGTCACTAGGGGCTAAATCCAGAGAATACGATGGATGTGGTACCAATTCGTAGCCCAATTCATAGAGTTTTGCCATTGAGACTGTACACGTGTGCACTTGTGCATTATCTTGATGAAAACGAACTTTTTTCTTGGCGACATGGGTCGTATGACGACACTTGCTCAGAATTTGACAGTAGTCTATTAACAGCTGATACTTGACGGCGAACAGTGTTGCATTTCTTATAACTGCGAGGGAAGTTCTAAAAGTCACGGACTTATTGATTCGCCTTCGTAATTTGAGTTTAGTATGGCTTTTTTCTTCCTGTGTGTTTATTAAACTTAAACTCATTTAGAGTCATGGATTTATTGACCCGCTCTCACATATAAATTAAGATACGTGTGTGAAGCTGTTTTATCCTAAATGCTAGCAATTTTTATTTTAAGTAAAATAGCTATACAGGCCTATACCAATTGCCATTGAGCATGTGTTATACAAGCTTGTACCAATTGGCATGTCAGCAATAGTGTTATGTCTAGGGTTAACACATTTTAAAAATTAACGTTACATACATACTCGTATGTAGTAATTATTTGTTCTACAAGTATTATCTTGCATCGTCATGACAGTTTCTACAAAAATGCCAACAATGAACTCTTAACGTTAAGCTCATGTATAAATGCCGACAGTTCTTACTATGATTATAATATATGGTATAATAGAACTAAATATCAGAAATCATACTTCGCTCTTTACTGTGTCAGATGTGCAATAGCTTTCCGTGAGCACCTGCCATTACGGCCTTATCTCACGGGTGCCAAAGCACTGGGTGCAGGTAAGACGCCAGACCATCGCCCCCATGCACCCTTTTATAATGAGCCTATGGTCCACTCCATAAGGTACATAGGTTGAAATCTTTGAATATAATGGGTGTTTTTTATTGAGGTATAGAACTTTAAGTTGGCATCACTTTTTTAACTGGCGGCCATTTTGTCAGCTGTTAAGTGATTAATATTTAGTTTGGTTTGCCATTTCATCATGAACAGGTTGACAAAAGAACAACGCTTGCAAATCGTGCAAATTTATTTGGAAAATAATGGTTCACTTCGCGAAGTTTACCGCAAGCTCCGTCCATTTTATGGTCGACATAATCGTCCATCAGAGCAATTAATTCGGTTAACCATGGATCGTTTTCGCACTACGTTTACTCTATGTGATAATTCGCATCCGCAGAGACGTCGAACAGTGCGCACCGAAGAAACAATTGCCGCTTTAGAGCAAAGTGTTGAAGAGGACCCGAATGAATCGATTCGCCACCGTGCACAGCAATTGGAGCTTTGTCCATCAACTTTACGGAAGATTTGAATGTGGCATGAATGTGGATGAGTTGTGGTTCCAACAAGACGGCGCTACATGCCACACAGCGCACGTCAAAATCGATTTATTGAAGGAAACATTCGATGAGCGCATAATTTCGCGGAATGGACCTGTCAGTTGGCCACCAAGATCGTGTGATTTGACACCATTGGATTATTTTCTTTGGGGATATGTGAAGTCCCTCGTCTACGCAAACAAACCAGAAACGTTAGGGGACTTGGAAGCCAACATTCATGGCGTTATTGCCAACATACGGCCCCATATGCTCGAAAAAGTGGATGAAAATTGGACCTGTAGAATGGGCTTTATTCGAGCCAGCCGCAGCGGCCACATGCCCGAAATCATATTTAAACATTAATGACATAAAATTATCCTTCCAATAAAGCCAAATTGATGGACATTTAAACGATTTTCTTGTGTTTTATTTCAATTTGAAGTTCTATACCTCTAAAAAAACACCCTTTTGTTATCCCTGTGCTATATTCAATTACCTTGCTGAGGTAATTTGAGCTATCTAAACTCTGCTGCTATGTCCGTGCCCATAGCAGCTTCTGTTGAATGGCAACAGCACCTAGAATAGTGTCTGTCTGACCGCGTCAGACCAACCACTAGCATTGATTTCACACTGAAAAGCCAAGACTATTCTCCCAGCGATTTTGGTAGCAACCACAGCCACCATGATAATTCTCCGGCTTACACGCTAAGGTGTTGTGTATACACCCATAGCGAGGTCCCCAAGAGAATTCCTCAACCATTGCCGGCACAGCTCAACCACTCATCAGAGATTAACCCATGCCTGTGTCGCCAAAAATCCAGTGCCTACTCCACACATACCAAAATCATCCCTTAAACCCCCATGGGGTAGGACGAACTCGGCATTTTAGCAAAGGATCCTGACGACCGCTACATGCACTCAAAACTTCAAAGCAGCTCGACTGTCGGGCAACCGGCACCCGTGGTACCAGAAGTAGCCTCTGGTCAGACCTCGAAGTTCCACCACAAGGGCTTCACCTCTATCGTCTTTTGAACTCAGGGGCAGTTCTAGGTAACGCTGCACCTAACTGACATCAAAAGGACCTGTCTTCCTTTTGTTATAAATATGTGCACATCCTTTGCTCTGTTGCCAGAGATCTGGTAGTAACACATAAGTTCTATGGGTAATGTACCAAAGGTACGTCAATGGAAAAAGCCACATCACCCCACAAACCCAGCTGGGGCCCCGGGGTTGCCACACCCGTAGTCAAAAATAGACTCCCCTGGGGGGTCTTTACTGTGTCAATAGCAGATGAAAAAGCAAATTTCTAGTGTAAACACTCAGCCAGTAGCAAACTTCTAAAGAAGCATCCAACTCAATTGAGATTCAGCCAAATAACTTCAAAATACTAAAAATTGTTATAATACAACTAAGAAAAGTAAGCAATTTTGTGACAATATAAAGTGCAGAGAAAAATTTACATGATTTGTAAAAGCCACGCTCTATTAAAACAAAAATTAGTAACAATACTTACACTTAAAGAAATGAAAAGTTAATTTAAATTTGCTCTATATACTCAGCACATATGTTACTAAAGCTACGGTCACATTTGTCAAACATTTGTCCAAAAAAGCATAACCACTAAATGCTAATGAAAAATCTTTCAATTCAGACAAAAATCTTTCAAGTTAAAGAGTATCATCCAATAATGCTAGATTCTGTAACATTGTCTATTAGTTGCGTTCTAAACTGTTTAATTTGATAAAAAAGTGTCTGGATCAAAACTTTTTTCATTAGCGTTTGTTGGTTACGCTTTTTTGGGTAAATGTTCAACAATATTTAGTTTAAAATTATTATTTTTTTCTCTGTTGCAAAACAAAGTTGACTTTACACATCATTCTTTACAAATTTGTTTGCCATTTCTTATGATGCCTCAATCAAAGAAAATATAATTTGCTTTATATTGTTTCTATTGTGTGTTTTACAAACAATACAAGCATTGTTATATTTCTTTTAATTACATTGTACCTGCAGAGCATGACAGAAAAGCAAAATTAACAACGCCTTAAGCACTAAAGCATCAAGTGCAATCAAAACTTTGTTGCCAACAATTTCACTGTCACTAAGAAAGCAATTCAATGTATAAAAAAACCGCATGCATGCAACATATTGCAAATTAAGTTTTAACATTGAAATATTTATCATTGAAAAATAAACTGTAACAACAATTGATGCTACTTGCTACAGCTACTTCCTTATAACATGCAACATTGCCACAAATTGTAGCGTTCATTTCATTGAATTGAATTAAAGCTGAACACAGCCACGTTATGTTGTTTTTTTTTTTTTTTGCTACTTCTTTTAATAAACACAACGAGTCGTGTGACTTGGAGCATAGGAAAAACAAAACTATGTCAGCAGCACAAAATACAATGAAAAAAGAAAAAGAAGAAGTAGAAGAAGACGAGATGTAGTCATGTTATATTTGAAAGTATTAGACGAATAAAAAAAATGTAACATACAAAAAAAAAACTGCCAGCTAATGCTTCATACTCATACGCTTACACACGCGAGTATTTATTCAACCAAATATAATATTTGCAGCCGACTTGTCACTGGAAATTCTTTTCATATCAGACGCAGCACAGTGACGTTAAATTAATGAAACATTTCAAATGATAATTTATTTATTTCTACGTTAATGATTTAATTAGGCCAAAGTAAAGTAATTTTTAGGAAGCCAAATAAGATGTGATAACTTTTTAAGGAATAAATAACACCAAAGTTAATTATAAATATTTTGAAAAACACAAGCAGAACGTAACAACATGCTGTTTTCGAAGACTTCCCACTAGAGGTGCAAAACTATCGATAGTGTCACTATCGAAAGTTTGCGATAGGTTAAAAAAAACTTTATCAATATATCGATTCAAGACTATCGAAATATAGAAAAACTATCGATATATCGACGACACTATCGTTATAGTATCGAATTTGTATGGGTCTCGTATAATATACATATTTATTTACAATAAAAATTTTAAACAAAATATTTTTAAGTATAAAAAATTACAAAATAAAACAGAATTTTATTTGTCAGTTCAAGAAATAACAAAACTAAAATAGTTGTATGAAAAATAAGTGAGATCAGAGGAAGAAATTTTCCCGTCATTCATTTTTGTTTATGAAAAGCTACATATTTACATTTTTTGGTTTTAGTGGTTTATCATTTACTATCGATAGTGACGAAAAAAATATCGATTGTTTTCAAGTATTAATCGATGGCAGAATTAAAACATCTATAGTCACAATAAAAATTAACTATCGATAGTATCGATAGTACCATCGATAGTTTTCCACCCCTACTGCCCACTACACCTTCATCATTACCAGCGGCAAAACTCAGAAGACCTTCTTGGTTCAGGCCTTATTAAAGGACCCTTTCGCATCAAGTATACGATACACATTCCACATCCGCTTCTGTGAGAAGGGAGAAGAGAAGGAGTAACATGTTTTGTTTTGTTTTTTTTTATCAAAGCAAAAACAAAATCTATTAGTTTGAAGGCCTTGCAGAATCTCTGGCGAAAGAAGCCAGAACAAAAGGCCCGCTCCGCAATGACAACGCGTGTAAAAAAGATATGAGTATGGAACGGAGCGAACAGGCCTTCTACATCCAAAAGAAGGCGTACAGAGGCCTTCTAGAAGGCATCCCTACTCCTTCTAGTTCTCGCTGGGTAGCGTTCTTGTGTTTGGTCCACTGTGTGTGTGATATCAGTGAATACAAATTTCAACTTTATATACATAAATTTTTAGTGCAAATGGAATATGGGCATTTTCGCAAAAAGGTCAACCAAGAGTCCAAAAAAAAGTACCGAAGATCTTACAATTTTTATCATATATTATTTAGAAGTATTGAAATTTAATATTTTTGGGTTAAAATAGTGAATAAAAGTTTATATGTGAAAAATAATTGTAAGCGAAGTTGAGTTTGTATGTTTCTTGCACTGTGTACGTTTTATAGACTTATTTCGTTAAAATATTTACTACATTTAGAGTTCTCTTACTTTAGAGCTTCTCTTCTTTAATTGTACTTAGATAAGTGAAGTTACGGTAAAAAGTACAGAGAGGCAACAGAGCACGAATTAAACGTATTTGTGTTAATCTTTAATCTGATCTTCTTTTGTCGCGTGAGTGACCGAAAAACAGCATAAGTTGTCAAAACGTTTGCATTTGTTAATAAAAGTGGAGGAAAATTTGTAGTTTACGTGAGATTGGTTCAACAATCAGTAAAATAAAATTAAATGAAATTTTTTTTCATATAATTTATTTTTTATTAATGGCGAAAGTTTGTCGTGTGAGTGACCGTTAGTGCAATCCCTTCAAAAAAAATATTTTTGCTTAAGTATTTGTTAGCTTTTTTAATTAAAATTTAGATGGATCAATAAAATATTAATAACAAAAAATGAAAAGCAAATGCAATGCATGGGCAAAATAATAAATAACCCATAAAAACTGATGGGTTATAGAGCAAAACAAAGAGAATTGTCCCTAAAGTACAGAATAAAAGTGCGAGAGAATCCAATAGAAGTCGATAGCAAGTTAAAAAGAAAGAGAAAATATGATAGATCGAGAGTAAAAATGATTCGGACTAATCGGCAAGTGGAGAACACGAAAAGTGATAGGTATTTGAGCAAGCAATCTCTTGGAAAGGGCGTAAAGAAGACAGAAAGGGCACTGCCAAAAAATGCAGAAAGGCGAAAAATTGCTCTTGATGTATTAAATAAAAAATACGATATGGATATCTCTTTTTTTATTTTTTCTTCTTCTTAGCTTAAATACTAATGTAATGACTATAATTCTATATATAACTGCACACAAAACTGCAGTGGAAAAAATATTGCG
Organism: Tachina grossa; assembly: GCA_949987645.1. Classification (NCBI taxonomy): domain Eukaryota; kingdom Metazoa; phylum Arthropoda; class Insecta; order Diptera; family Tachinidae; genus Tachina; species Tachina grossa. The sequence goes on from OX465274.1 coordinate 184,083,198, forward strand.
TGAGTGACGTCGCATGAGTGACCCAGAAGAATCCTTCAAAAAAAAAAAAAAAAAAAAAAATGACAGGCCAAATTTTTAAAAATCTTAAGTCTAATAATAAAGCTTGATATATCTTATTTATGTCAAAAATATTTAAAGTTCAAAATTTTCACACAATTCGCAGAGTTTGCCGATTATTAGCAATGATGTCTAAAGCCATGTCTATTTGAAGTCGCGTGAGTGACCGCTCTTTTGTGGCTTTTATCTCAAAAGATAAAAACCGGAGGCTCTCCATTTTTTTTACCATTGATAGTACTCTCAAAAAATTATTAGTGGTGAATTGTAAAAAATTTAATTGTGTTTGATTTATTTAACATTTAAAATTTTATTTTGCTCCCGAAAGTCGTGTGAGTGGCCGCAGAAATGCCCATATGTGAATTGTATTACAACAGCTGAAAGCTTTTTTTTTTTGTAGTTAATGAAAGCTCAATTTTATAATCTCTAATTTACAACAGTCTTGCCATTTTTGTTTATTCTTTACTAATTATGCATATGCTTGTTAATTTACTTATTTTTTGTGGTATACTTAAGACAAAATTGTTTGTTCTGTTACTTTTGAAGTACAGTGAAATCACAGTAGTGTGAACTTATAAAAAACCAGATTGTTCACTTTATTGAATTTTTTTCACATTTTCGATAATAAAATAATAACTTCAATATTTTATTTTTATCTAAAGCTATGTACAGACGGTTGTCAGATCTTACAATATTGCCAGTAAAATGTGCTAAAAATTTCTTACAACCGTGTGAACTAGCAATTTTTGCCAGACGCAGTTGCTAGAAAAAGCATTGTCAGTCCATTGCAAGACTAGCAACTGACAACAAATTGTCAGACATCTTGCAATCGTGTGAACACATTGTAAAATTATTGCCAGATATTTGTCAGACATTTTAATTTTATCAGATGTGCGAAGTTCATGCATCTGACAATGGCGTCATTGTAAGATAATTCCTTCTATGGGCAACACTGCACACGCTTGATTTTAAATAGAAAATTTATAATAAAATATATGCAGACAAAATCATTGCAATTGCTTCTTTATGGCCCATAATAATTTATACTTTCACTTTTTACATTAAACACAAACACAAACGATAAATATTTAACAATTTCCAACAAATGGTTTAAGTCTGGCAACGCATAACAACAGATCTAACAATTTGTGCATATAACAACCGTGTGAACTGACAATTTTTCTACTGACGATTTTGTCAGATGAATTTATTTTCATACAACCGTCTGGCAATACATTGTAAGATTTTCTGAAAACCGTTTGAACTGACAAGGAATATTGTGCTGGCAATTTTCGATTGCCAGTACATTGTCAGTACATTGCCAGATCTGACAATATTGTAAGATCTGACAATCGTCTGTACATAGCTTAACGCGTTTTAAAGTGAATACGAATTTGATGATGATTTAGTTGTTAATGATTTAGTATCAAAAGCTGCTTGGATGTAAAAAGTTAGTAGAAAAATAAAATAGACAACACATGTTGAATAATATTATTTGTTGATTTTTTGAAAAAGTTTCTTAGCTTTCTATGATTGTAATTTTGTAATTCTCAATAGTCTATAGAGAGCATTGAGGTTTCGTAAACTTTTTGAATTCTGTTTGAAGTCTACTGAAGTATTGCTTAGCTGCAACGAAATGCATCTAGACATTCTAAACCATCAACAATTTCTTTTAAATCAAAAAATAATAATCAAAAAATAAAAATATAAAACTAAGAGAAAATTTTTTAGAGAGTTTATAAAACATTTCATATTAACTTTTACCAACACAAATGTTCAGTTTCAAATGCCTGCCATGTGTTACATGAGCTTATTTAACTGCTGCGAGTTTGTTGTCTGCTTTTGTTCACTATTTGATGTTTAGAGAGCTCATATACTCGTAAGAAAATAAGTTTTCACATTAGCGGATAGTTCACTATTGTGGAAGTTCACATTAACGCGAGTTCACTGTATATATATATATATATATATATATATATATATATATATATATATATATATATATATATATATTTAATTTTTGCCACAAGAAGAAAGCTTTTATTTTAAAAAGGATTTTTTAAGAGAAATAACACTCAGGCAATGAATTTTTATTACTAGGTTCTATCTTCTTTAGAAAAGTGATAGTGATTGAGACGACAAGCGGTGAAGGAATAGAAAGAGAAAAGCTTCATTATATTACAACTCTGCTTTTTGCACGTATTGCAGCGCCTCTGGTGTTAAATTAGGCGTATTACATTTTTTTGAAGCTGTGGTTAGTAGCCATGTTATCGGTTATTTTACTTAACAGATGATTCTGCTACACAGTGAAGGAGGGCGCTGTGATTTTACATTAACAACTGATACAAAAGGACATTAATGCATATCAGAAAAATGCGTTATGTTGCTATTTAATGACTGTCGGATGCAGGGATTGAACCCAGTATTTTCGGTTTTGCAGTCAATGTGCTAACTACTGCAGCCAACGTCACTCTCAAACTATTTTGTTCGAGTTTATTTGTTTCTATATTTGATTTTGATAAGGAAACGTCATTACGTGCATTATTTGTTTTTTCTTTTTTTTTTAATTATACACAACTCTTGCTTTTCCGCTTATTGTAGTTTCAGATCTTCAGTTAACAGCACCGCTTTACTTTTTATCATCTCAGGAGTATGAATTTTTTGGAACTTGTAACCTTAGTAAAAATAGAAAAAAAGAACTATGAAAACTAACGAAGAAAATGCAACATATAGGAGAAAAATTCTCAAATAAATAAACAACTCAAATAAATAAAGATTTTAAAACAAACAACGGTGTTTATTGAAAACTAAAATTGTTTCCTACTATTATCCAATTTGTTCTTGTCGGATCTATGCACAAGGACAATAGAAATAAATAAAAAAAAGTTCCAAGGTCCTTGGCACAAACTATTATACAGTAATCCACGGATAATATCCCCTGGCTTAAATGATATCATTCAAGTTTATTTAGGTATAATCTAAAATCTCCGCTATTTTTTTTTCTTCTATTTTTTCCTTGTAAAACTTCATGATTAAATATCTATTTTGGGTAACTGCCTGCAAATTAGAATCCAAAAAATAAAGTTTCCCCTCAATTTTTTTTTTAAATTAATTACTCAAACTACATTTTAGTTACAACACTCTTAGTAGTGCTACCAAGTTTGCATAAGCACCTATCAATCATATTTAGAAATGTAAATGCAACATGACTTTAGTTAGCTAAAATGCAAAAAGGTGTAACTAACAAAAAATTCAAAAGCGAGCATTTGATTGATTATTATCAGGGAAACCAGAAATATGCTCTAAAAAAGAGTTTTTAATGCGCATTCCCCAGCAAAAAATAAAATGAGTACTACTTCTTTAGAAAGTACTTCTCAATTACTTCCAAAATAGGTTATGCATTTTATTCTGATTTAATGAAGTTATCTTCAATCACATATCTTAAGTAATGACAAATTACCTATTTTATTATTATTATCCTCTAAAATAAAAACCCAGTAAAAAAATGATGAAAAAAAGTAGAAAAAGCACTACAACTACTGATACGAACCACTTCTCTTCTTTTTATTTGTTTGCTTCTCCTGTAAAATTATATTTTTTTAAGTGACGCCTTTTTGCATTCAAGCTAACGATGTACGACTTACATAAAACAAAAAAAATTTGTTTTTATAAAAGAACTTGTAAAAATGGCCCCGAAATATTAAGCGAATTCGCTTAAATGCTATCCCCACTTAACTACCCAAAAATATCAGATTTTTAAAATAGTCAATTATCCGTGGAATACTGCATAGTTTTGGATTCAAATTTCTATTTATCTTACAATATTTGTTCCTCAACTGGTGAAATAATGTATAATTTTGGATTTCAATTTCTTTTTATCTCACAGATTTTTCTCCCAACTAGCTCCACTGTGCTTGCAATTTTATTTGTAATATAATTGACAATATAGTATTCCGTTTTCTTTAATCAATTTTCATTAAGACAACATCCAGTTTTTGTACAGGTTCCCCAGTTTGTCAATGAAACCAGATTTATTTCATGTTTTAAATGAGATCTCCCGCAAATTTTGATTGAGAAAAAAATTTAATTAAAATAAGTAATAGTGCTATATTCGGCTGTGCCGAATCTTATATACCCTTTACCAAAGTGCGTTTATGTAGTATAGAGATACATACATAAGCACATAGTTACTTTTATGTACAAAGAAAAAAATAATAATTTTCAAGGCCTAGAATCATAATTTTAGATTTTTCTGATTACTTGTACCAATCTAGTAGTTCTTAAAAAAATATGGAAAGTGTGTTAAGTGAAAAAAAGGAAATTCAAAAAAAATGTTTTATTTAGTTACTTTAATGTCCAGAAAAAAATCATAGTTTCCAGCTCTGGAGCTGTGGTTTTTATTTTTATAATTTTCTACACCAAACTTTTCTTTCCAAAACGTAAAATATATATAATTTATAAAGGAAAAGATAAAAATTAATTAGACTTAGTTACTTTTATATATCAAAAAAGTGTAAGTGTCCCAACCGTTAACTCATCCTTTTTGATTTTCTGATTTCTTACACCAATCTCCTTTTTTTAAGAATTTAAGAAATGTTTAATTTATAAAAAAAGGAAACATTTGTTTTAGTAACTTACTTTTGTACAAAAAAAGTTAAAGTTTTCCAACCCTGGAATCGTCTTTTTAATTTTTTTAATTGTTTTTTTTTTATTTGAAATACCAATACCATAATATAAGTTTACTTAATAAAAATAGAAAAAAATTAGTTTTCGGTAGTTCATTTTTTATATCACAAAGAGTGTAAGTTTTCCAACCTTGATATTTTTTGATATTTTATGATTTCTTACACCATCTTTTTTTAAGATTATAAGATATGTTTAATTTATAGTAAAAAAGAAAAAATTTGTTTTAGTAAGTTACTTTTGTATATAAAATAAGGTTTCCAACCCTGGAAACGTCGTTTTAATTTTTTTTATTTTGAAATACCAAGTTCATTCGTACTGAAGTATAAAATAATTTTATTTATTTAAAAAAAAAATAAAATTAGTTTTCGGTAGTTAAAATTTTATATCACAAAAATAGTAAGTTTCCCAACCCTGGAATCATCCTTTTTAATTTTTCTGAAAAAGGAAAAATTTGCTTAAGTAATTTACTTTTGTATAAAAAAAGTTACAGTTTTCCAACCCTGGAAAAATCTTTTTAATTTTAGAAGGTTAATTTTTAATTTGAAATACCAATTCTATTCGTACTAAAGTGTAAAATAAGTTCATTTAATAAAAAAAATAAAAATTAATTTTTGGTAGTTAATTTTTATATCATAAAAAGTTACAGTTTCCCAACCCTGGAAAGAAAAGGAAAAATTTCTTTACTTTAAAGTTACTTTTGTATAAGAAAAAAAGTTAAAGTTTTCCAACCCTGGAAACGTCTTATTAATTTTTTGAATTTAAATTTTTTATTTGAAATACCAATTTTATTCGTGGTGAAGCATAAAATAAGTTTATTTAATAAAAATAAATAAAAAATTAGTTTACGGTAGTTAATTTTATGTATTACAAAAATCGTAGATTTTCCAACCCTGGAATTATCCTTTTTGTTTTTCTGATTTCTAACGTCAATTTCTTTCTTTTAAGAACATTAGATATGTTTAATTTATAGAAAAAAGGAAAAATTTGTTTTAGTAACTTACTTTTCTATAAGAAAAAAAGTTAAAGTTTTCCAACCCTGGAAACATCTTATTAATATTTGAAGTTGAATTTTTTATTTGAAATACCAATTTTATTCGTGGTGAAGTATAAAATAAATTTATTTAATAAAAATATTTAAAAAATTAGTTTACGGTAGTTAATTGTATATATCACAAAAATCGTAGGTTTTCCAACCCTGGAATCAACCTTTTTATTTTTCTGATTTCTTAAATCAATTTCCTTCTTTTAAGTACATTACATATGTTTAGTTTATAAAAAAAGGAAAAATTTGTTTTAGTAAGTTACTTTTGCATAACAAAAAAAATTTCGGTTTTCCAACCCTGGAAACGTGTTTTTAATTTTTTTTAATTTTTTTTATTTTTTTTTAGTTAGAAATACCAATTTTATTCATACCAAAGTATAAAATAAGTTTATTTAATAAAAAATTGTTAAAAACTAGTTTTCGGTAGTTATTTTGTATGGCAAAATGAAGTTAAAGTCTCCCAGCTCTGAAACCGTATGCTCGATTTTGCTGATTTTCAATACCAATCTTATTTCGACCATTTCTGACCCACCAGTTCAAGAACGCAGTCTCTAGGTTTTCTGGGAGCTTCGGAAAACCGATTTCACGTACAGACAGACGGACAGACGGACATCGCTTATTCGTCTTCCCTATGCATAAGGATCCAGAATATATATACTTTATAGCCCGCCTATATATACCCTTTTACCATTTTTTGGTAAAGGGTATAAAAAAATGTATATCTTAGTAATCATCAACTCTTGCTTGTAATTGCATCGACGATATTTAAAGGAAGATTAAAAATTTCTGATGTTTAGATGGACATGTTGTTTTTTATTTGACTTCAAAAAATTAAGGCGGATATACACATATATATTTGCTTGTCTTTTTAGTCGACCTTCAAAAAGAAGGAGCTTTTCACATACAATTAACCATATTTTTTATTTTTTCTCTGTGTTTTTTTTTGCTTCATAACGTCGTCATTTGTTTGCGAATCGTAAAAGTCACTTTTTGTGTGAGATAAGGTATGTCTTGCTGTTAAAATAAGGGGCGTTCTGAAGCCCACTAAAATTTAATATTTGTGTAAAAAAAGAGGGACACATTTGTGTGCTTGTAAGTTTTTTGTTACGCTCAAATCGCTAAATCGCATTTTGTAAACGCTAACCTTACAATTTATTAGTTAAATCAAGTGAAATTGCAATGTAGACAATTGGCAACAATATGCCTGTAAGTGTAAATCCTTACAGGTTTACACTCTAAACCGACGAATTTTATCTTTGAGAGTATGAATATGGTAATAATAAGCTAAAAACTTATTAAAATTTATAGTTGGAGCTCTAAATAAAATTTTTTTTTTTTTTTGTGAAATGCAACACTTTTCACTGAATAGTCGAATGATAATTACTATCAATTACACTTGGCAGTTGTCAAAAAAAAACTTTTCCGGCAATACTATTATTACCAAGCTAGATTGCAACCACGGCTGCCAGATTCGATGCTGTTTCTTCACTTTAACGATTTTTGGCCTTCTAAAAGATAAAATGTCGTGTTGGTGATTTTTTAATTAAATATTATGATTTTATGAAATAGAGAATATACCCAATAACTCGTAGGCACTCAAAAAATTAAAATTCAACCACTTGAAATTTAACAGGAAACAAACAAAGTTGAATTCAAGCATTTTTTCAAGTACTTTTCAAGCTAGAAAATATTGTGAAATGAAAAATGAAGCACATCCATATGTTTATGTTTTAAACTTGGTCAGATATGTAATTTATTTATTAATAAAATTGAAATTGTGCAGAAGAATATCTAAAATAAATAAAAATTTAATTAATGTGAAGTTCAAAAAGTGATTATGTCATAACTTATCTCATATTTTTAAGTTTTCAGCTTAATACAAATCTTTTAACTATATTTTCATCTAAATTTGGCGCTGAGAAACCAAATTGATTGACGATATGGATTATTTGACAACGAATTTTGATTAAGTTTAACAAATAGTAATTGACATTGCACTCTGTTTAATTTACATAATATGTTTCTTGTTGATTGTAACATCCTTTTCTAAAAAAAAATTGGTGTAATAACCGGTCAGATCTTTTTTCAAGTCTATTTCACAGATCTTATAGGCTTCTCAGTCACTGTTGGCGAATACCAGGAAATGCAGGGAATTCAAAAAATGCTGCACTCTCATTTTTTTTGCTTATGCCCTAATTTAGTAAGAAGATTTATCACGTTTTTTTTGTTTTAAAATAATTTTCTTGTTTTTGAATTCTCTAAATTATTTTCTTCAAAATGGTTGTTGTCTTTGATAATGAAAAATGAAAATATTATTACCATGTTTTTAAAACATAAAAATAAAATGAAATTATTATACAAAAGTTTGAAAAATAAAGGAAAAAATATGTGTTGGATATAATGTTTGAAACAAAATCATAAAGCAAATACACGAACCTTCTAGCATAGACCATAACTAATAATTGTTTTAAAGATTCTGCTTCTTTTTTTTCGTCCATAGACAAGACGATACAACCGTCGAACACAATTTGGACATTAATTGTTTGATTTATACATTCTGTATTTTATAAAAACAATTTTGAAATAATTTTTGAATAAAATTTTCAAAAAAAAACTGTAAATAGAGGGGGAAATATTAAATTAATACGGTAGCACGATTTGACCGGAAACTTCACAATACTTATACTTGTCAGATGGTGAATGTCAAGAAAAATTGAGAGAATGGAAGTACCTTCTACATTTATATCATGGCATTACTCGTAAAATTGTGGAAACAACAGTGAAGGTAGATATTAGGGTGATCGATTATTCGACTTTTTCTGAAACCGGTTTTCGAATAGTTCGAATATTTGAAATTATGAAAAATCCGGTTTCGGTTTTTACAATTCAGGAAAAACCGGTCAACCTGTTTTTTTAATTAAGAAAATTGTTATACAAAAGTTTTGATTTTAAATTGCTTTATTAAACAAATAGAGTTAAAAGTTCCTGTAAATACTATAAAACAATACAAAAATTAAAGGTAAAACATAAAATTTAACTTTATATACTTACATATGTATAGTACATATATATAATATATATATGGATGTATGTGCAAGGTGGATATCTACCTCTATATAAAGTACGAATCCAAATGTCAACAAAACTAAAAAATAATTTTTGCAAATGTATTTTGAAATCCATTGCACACCATAAGCCGAATTTAATTCGCCTCTGCTACCTCCTCATAAAATAATTTCGCTTGAATTTCATGTTTTAATAAGTGTTGCCATGCTCAAAAAACGCTTTGAATTAGTGATACCTGATTTACGCACGAAACTTTTTCTATTTGCTAATTGCAGAGCTATAAAAGAGAACTTTATATAAAAAATTACGTAGAATGAAAAATACATCAGTTTTTTTTTGCAACTTTTTGATATATGTAAGTAGCTCCTCCAGGCCTCCTATTTTCAAATAAAAACATTTCATGCAACTAATTTGATGAACAAAAAATGCTTAATGTAAATCAGGTATAAAAAAATACTTAGAAAAATTAACAAAACACGTGGGTCTAAGTTTTAACATAGTAAAAAATAATTTTATTGCAAAATGTACAAATCGAAAAGTATTCGACTCAGCGGGTTTTTAAATTGAAAAAAAACCGGACTATTCGACATTCGAAAAATCAACATTTTGAAAAAACCGACAACCGTATTGTGAAAAAACCGGGTTTTAAAACCGAATTGTAGTATAATTCAAGGTTTGAATTGAACTGTAAGACAACTCAATTGTTCGAATTGAATTCAAATTCCCTTTTCATTGGGGAATGCTATTGAATTAAAGTGTAAATCAAGCATAATTCAATCCTTGAGAATTGATTGTGTAATTTCAAGCAAAATTGTTTATTGGACATTGAATGTTTTATTTTATTTTTTAATACATATAGCATAAAAAGAACATTTTTAACAAAACTTAGGGTGCTTAGACTGGAGTTGCGGTTTTCTTTAATCTATTAAAAAGTCGAAGTCGAAATACGCCACCAACGATAACGTGGTATAAGTCCCAAATCACACTGTGCAAGTCTTATTGCTAAGCTGATTAGTTTCAGGGAGAGAGAGACGAGAGGAAAAGCAACGTTTCTTTTCCCCCCGTCTCTCTCTCCTAATAAACTAATCAGCTTAGCAATAAGACTTGCATAGTGTAAATAGGGACTAAGGTAAAAAGGCCTCAAACATTGTGGCAACTTATTGTAAAAGGGATGTGAAAATCTGAAAATGGACTCAGAATCGATTGAAGATGTTTGATGTTTAATGATAATAATTCTCAATAACATTTTGAGATATTTATTTATTTATAGTACATATTCTGCAAAGTAAATTTGCAGAATATGGTTGCACAAAAATGGACGGGTGACTAAGACCATATCGCACATTCAGTTCAATAGTGACATAACTCAAAAAATTCGTTTTTTGAGTTAATAATGCAGAATAATAATGCATTTCGTATTTTATCTTGCATACAAATTTCATAAAAATAGCTTTTACTATCATCTCCTGAGAGAAGAATATTCGTTCATGACTTCATTAAGTTGTATGTAAATTGAAAACTTTAAACGTGTTTTCTGCAAAACTAGTTTTTTTGAGTTATGACACTTTTGAACTGGATGTGCGATATGTCCATGATGTTATTTACATTATTCTTAAAAATGTTTTTGTGACTGACTGTACACGAACTATGCCTTCACCTAGGAAGTAGCAATGTGGTTGTTAAGGAAACTCCACAAAAGAACCGCAAGATTATACGGTAATCCGTGGCAGATCAGTCAACCAGTGCGAGTGAGACGCAAAACTCTCGAAGGCCAATAAACAACAGTGGCCTGGTTGCATTTAAGAGATAATTGCCAACGACGCGTGATGTTGACTCGCCCAGAGCTGCCTTACCACTGATTTTGAGATATGTATGTTCAATAAACATAAAAATCTTATGGTTGCCAGATTTTAATAAGAAATACCTGAATAAGTTGGAAATCACCAACAATACTTAAAAATTAACCAATAACCTTTTTATTTACAACATAAATAAAAACTAGCATGAACTTCTAATATTATTGCTTGATAAACAAATGTATTTTTCACACAATTAAAATTTTTTTGTGGTGTTCAACAAATATTAAACATTTTTTTTAATTCACCACTTTTTCGCTTCGTTAAGTTTGTTAAAGCATTTGAGTTTGTATTTAACTAAACGTTTTAATTTTTTTCCGCTCCAAAGAAACAACATAATTTCTTTCACAATTACTTACCTATTTTGCTTAAAACTTTTTTTTTTTGCTTTTTACTCGTAGTTATAAAGAGTTAAATTAAGTTAAACTATTTATGGTTTTATTAACCACTTGTTGTATTTACAACCATTTTATATTCAAGGAATTTTGTATATCAAATATTATCTATTAAATTTAAATTGTAGTAACTTTTATTTCAATTATTTTATTAATATATTTCTTAAGATTCAATTTACTTCCCGCTTAAGTTAATCCATATATAAGACTGCTTGTAAATATTTATATATGTATGTTTCTGTAAATCAAAATTTAATTTAAAAGATAAACTGCGTAAAAGTTTGCGAGTGTGTGTGTATGTGTGCGTGAGCATGTTTAGGCATGTCTGATGCTTTTCATTAGTTAGAAAACTTAATTTGTTGAGCCAAGTTCTTATATCTAGACTTTTTTAAATGAACAAAATTTCCTCTACCAGAAAATCCAAAAGGATTAAAAGTCCATATTTTTGTTTTATGTATAATTTAATTTAAAATTTTTGATTGTTGGCCAATTAAAGTGAAATGCGTATTTAAAATTCTTGTCTAAACTTTCAAAATCATATGGCATGCTCATATATCATTGATAAGGTGTAGAGTTTAAGAGAAATTTTATAGTCCTTCACGTACATGAACCCTTACTTATCTTAATTACCAAAAAAAACTTTAATAGTCGAAATGAAATATGAAGGGTTTATGCCCAACGTCAGTATGGTGTCAAGCAAGGAAGCTACAGTTTACTCAAAAACAACAAATTGACTTAAAGTTTGCCTTTTTTATAACTCCATAAAATGATTGCTCACTATTAATAAATGAGTTCTACATGTAACAAAAAATCTTTAACATCAGATGCTTTGTTTGATTTTACGCTCTTCAATGAACTTATTCAACCCTTTACAACATTAAGTTTAAACTTTAATCTTTTGGCGTAAAGCCGCAAGAAGCAACAAAACAAAATTGAAGGAAGAGGAATGTTTGATTTGAAAAAGAAATCTTTAAGCTTAGTAGGATTAAATTCAAAGTTATTTATGTATACAAAACTGCCAAATGGATAGCAATGTGAAAGAAAAATATTAAACAAAATATATACTAAGAAAAGTTACGTATTTATTATTATTATTTTTAATATTTTTTTTTTACAAAGAGTATTAACAGTAGAACTAGTTGTTACCTTCTTTATGAAAGGGATGTTGATTGAAGACAGGTAGTAAAGGAAGAGATAGATGGAGGCTTCATTCTTTTACAATTCTTCTTTTTGTACTTTTTTAATTGCAGCGCCTCTGGTGTCAATGAGGCATATTAAATTTTTAAAGCTGTTTTCTAGTAGCCATTTTGTTGGTTATTTTACTTCGCCGATGATTTTGCTACAGAATACTCACGAAGGTGGGCGCTCCTTTGATGTGTTTCACTCAATGTTTAAAAAACTGCAGCCAAAATAGCAAAGTCGTAAGATTATGTTATTTCTTCGACTTTTTGATTTTTGACTGGTCAAACACAAACTGTTACTTATGCTTCTTGAAATACAAACAGTCGCAGTTAGAGCAAAAGCCAAATACAAAAGGTTATACACAACAAAGCACTTTAGCAGTCGACATGTTCAACAGCTTTTAGTTTGCTTGACTGCAGCTTTTAATAAATTCGGAAGTTAAAGTTTTCCTGTGTGTACAAACATAACAGTAAAACAAACAAGAACAACATTTCTTCCAGCAAGCAAAGTCAAGAAAAAAAACCTTAATGTGTGTGAAGTTAAATTTAAAAATTTATAACCTTATAGTGTTTTCACATTGAGATGGTTTTAATAAAAGTTGATTTTAACGTTAAAACCAACTGTTAAAACCTGGTTTTACCATACAAATTGTTTTTGTTAAAACCAAATTAAAACCATTTTTGAATTAGTTTTAAGTTGGTTTTATGAAATGCAACCTTGTTTTCGCTGTGACAAATTCAGTGCTGCCAAGTTGAAATGACCGACAGCAGCTGGTAATGGTATGCCAGTGAATAACAATAGATGGCGTCTGAAAAATTTTCAACTTAAAAATTAATGCAGCAGCAACAATAATCAAAAAATTATGGAAAAAAGAGTTTTTTTTTTTGGAAGGAAAACAATGAAAATATTTCAAATTGAACTCTGGAAAGTGAAAATAGACAATATGGCTGACATTCATCCGCCTATAAAAAAGGTTTATCTTATAATATATTTGTGCATTTTTAAATTATTAACAATATTTCCAAGCACTTCTTCATTCTGTATAAGAAGTTCCATAATTTAAAATAATTTTATTTACAAAATATAAAATAGTTTCCATTTTAGAGCGCATTGTGAAATATCTCAGTTTTTCATACAAAGTGTTATTAAAAAGCAGAAAAATTGCAACAACAAATACACGCATTTCGGCAGGAGATTTATTTTATTTTGAGCAAAGTTATTAGACAGCCTGTGAGTTAAAAACTGAATTTAATAAACTTGCAGTGTGAAAGCAAAATCAGCTGTTTATGGTTTTAACGTTAAAACCAGGTTTTAACTTTCAGTGTGAAAACACTATTAGACAAAAACCGTTTATGCTTAACAGAGCTCTGTTAACAAAAAATAAAACCCTGTTAAATAATAAAAATTTATTTATTTTTTCTCACAAAATAGACTTGTTACCAGAATTTTTAAGCAAAATAAACAAGAACAGTTAAGCCGAGATCCTTTTCTATGCCTCCTTTATTTAAATGTAACATTTAATATCTACAACAGCACGTAAAGTCCATATCTAAACGCACAGTCGTAATATGGATTTTGATTTTTTTTTTCAAAAATCGTGCGAGATGGATATAAAAAGAGTAATGCAAGAGATTACTGAAAGCCTCTAGGTAAATGTTTTTGTAGATATGAAATTAAATGTTTTTGCAGGTCTTATGTCAGTTAATTTTTTATAGAAACCGGCCATTTTTGGTTGAAGCTCACCATGCCATGCCAAGTTATTTATTTACACAAGGTTTTATGCTTATACATATTTATAAAAGAGAGTTGCAATTTTTTTTCGTAATAAATTTGTAATTGGGACCAGTGTGCGTTGGTTTTATTCATTTAAGAATGTTAAAGCACATAGTTACACACCTTATAAGTAGGATATAAACACACATAGTTACATACTTCACATCTGATGGGTACGTAACACCTCAACTAGTGTAGGGTACAGTATAATTGTTTTTTTACATTTTGTGGAACTGTATAAAGAATTGAAGTTTTGAGATCAATCCGGGAGCAAGTTACTGCACCGTACGAACGGTAGTGACAAAGCAGTTAGATGCAGGCTTTATTGTGGATATTAATATTGTAGTTAGTTCTATACCCGAACTATAAAACATTTCGTGTGTTCGTAGCTAGTAACTCATGCTTAGCCAACTGTACGAACCCCCAATTCTTTTGATATTTGGATATTGTATTTAGTGAAACACACGAACTTCCGAATCTTTCGTTTCAAATATTGCCTGTCTCACCTTAGGAAATGTCATTATGATAGTGAAAATTTAAAGATTTTCGAAAAATTCGTGCGTAGTCGAGCAAGTGTGAGTGGCAGTATTGCCAGAAGTAGGGGAAAATCCCTAATACTAAAATACTAATAATACTAAAATAGAAGCGTAGGGAAAATCGGACAGATTTTTGATTTTGCATTCACGCTGCAAGTTGTTAAATTCAGGTTTTAACTCACATGCTGTCTAATAACTTTGCTAAAAAATAAAATAAATCTCCTGCAGAAATGCGTGTATTTTTTTAATTTTTGTTAATATGAAAAACTGAGATATTTCACAATGCGCTCTAAAATAGAAATTTTATATTTTGGGCCTGTGCCAAACGGTAGCAAAGTATTAGTGTAAGTAAATTTTTGACACTTCTGAGGTGAATAAAATTTCAATAGCCCTCGGGGCTAGTAGAAATTTTGACACAACAGATAAATTTTTGACAAACTGCAATGAAAAGCATGGTATCATAAAATTTAAATCCACCGTCGTCGCTTCGAGCCGTCGCCCAATATAAAGATTTTTACGTCTTTTAAGTTTAATTAAACTCTGAAAAAATCATTGTTTATTTAGTTTACGAAAAATTTTGCATCATATATATAATATTATATAATTTTTTGCTACAAGAATATTGTTTTATATAAAAATGTCCTCTTAAAAATTTGTTGGTAGCCGGCGGCTTGTAGTCAGGCGAAGCAAAACCGCCGCCGCAGCAATTGTTTCATCAGTTTCTTTCTATGCTTAAGCGAATTTGT
The DNA here is from genome assembly GCA_949987645.1 of Tachina grossa. Classification (NCBI taxonomy): domain Eukaryota; kingdom Metazoa; phylum Arthropoda; class Insecta; order Diptera; family Tachinidae; genus Tachina; species Tachina grossa. The sequence continues at coordinate 184,098,534 of OX465274.1, forward strand.
CAAAATTTTAGATTGTCAAAAAAGATATCATTTGGCACAGCAGAAAAATGAAAATTTTTTCCCACAGGCAAATATTTTTTTACCATAGTACTTTTCTACCGTTTGGCACACGCCCTTTGTAAATAAATAATTTTTTTTAATTATGGAACTTCTTATACAGAATGAGGAAGTGCTTGGAAATAAAGTTATTATATATAAAAATGCACAAATACATCATAAGATAAACCTTTTTTATAGGCAGATGAATGTCAGTCATATTGTCTATTTCCACCTTCCAGAGTTCAATGAAAATATTTTCTGTGTTTTCTTTCCAAAAAAAAACTCTTTTTTTCCCCATAATTTATTGATTATTGTTGCTGTTGCATCCATTTTTAAGTTGAAAATCTTTCAAGCGCCATCTATTGTTATTCACTGTCATAAACATTATCAGCTGATGTCGGTCATTTTAACTTGGCAGCACTGAATTTATCACAGCGAAAACAAGGTTGAATTACATAAAAACAACTTAAAACCAATTCAAAAATGGTTTTAATTTGGTTTTAACAAAAACAATATGTATGGTAAAACCAGGTTTAAGCAGTTGCTTTTAACGTTAAAACCAACTTTTATTAAAATGATGTCAGTGTGAAACACTATGATGTTCTTTTAATTGAATTTAATTAGTTCTTTTTTTAGTTTTTTACTTATTTTTTTATAAATGCTTTAATAAACATATATATTTTTTTATAACTAATGTTTTTTTCTATTTTAATGACAAAAATGCGTAGGGATTTTTGTAGGGGAAATTTTTTCAACGTGTGTGGAAAATTCGGATATTTTTTTAGCATGTGTAGGTATTTTTTTTTTCGAGAAGTCTACTGGCAACACTGATGAGTAGACACTTAATTAGCATGAATCAAAGAATACAAGATTATGCATTCAGCTTTTGAAAAAATTCTTTTTCTGTGCATGTACGTCACATTAGCCGATAAACATAAACACAATCACACAAACACATGTACTTGTTATAGGGCAATTTTGTTTACATTTCAATTTCTACGTAATTTTGACGTCACACCAGCCAAATACCAGCACACTCAGGTTAACAAACATGCGCAATGCGTAATCTTGTATTCTTTAATTCATGCTTAATTAGAATAAAATCCAAACTTTGATTAGGGACCACCAACCCAGAAAAAGTTACTGCTTCCCAGTAGCCTTTTTTTTAAGGGAGACAATGCTAGCGAATCACTTGCTGTTGAGCATGAGTAAGGCAAAGTTTACAACTGGCAAAATCTGATTCAAGTTCAAACTTTTCAGACATGCATTTATGGGAAATGATACCGGAACACTTCGTCTATAAATTGACATTAATTTTTTCAGTCTCGGTAAGAGCATTTACTGGAAAAGTACTTTTGAAATGCATTAATCGAATGTTTATAGCTTAACAGAGCTCTGCTAGCACGCTAACAGAGCTATGTTAAAGCACATGGCTTGTGTCAAGAGGGTTATAAATTTTAAAATTAAATTTTACAAACATACATATGTAAAAGCCGTTCGTGCAGCCAGCCCTCTTAGAGAATATCCGCTTTAACCCAAAAATTACTATCGGTAATTCTCACGGAAGGAGTGCTAAAATAGTCGGTGTCAACAACCTTTAACACATTGACTGCCAAGGCACTTTCAGCACATAAGACGCTGGGGGCCACAGTATTTTTTTGCGTAATCTCTTCAAAAAAGTGAATATTGGAATTTACTAGTAATGTTTAATATGGATGGAAGGCAAAGAGACCGCCAGTAAGAAGGCAAAAAAAGTATACACGTATTACCCGGATTGTCCGCAAGAGCCTTTTATGTGTTTAGAATGTTTTGGAAATCACCACAAACAAGTTTAACGTATTAATTTGTATCTTTTCATTACAAAAATAGGATGTCAAATAATTTTTCTTTTACTTTTTTCCTTACTGTGTATAATAAAATGAATTACATTTTTTCAAAAATATTTTTTTTTTCAATTAATTTTTGAGCTGTGCAGAAACTATTATTAAAGAAATTTCCTGGGGACCCACACATCATATTACTGCAATAAAATTCTATTTATCTTCAGCCACTATTTTGTGACATGGCTAGAGAGAATGAAACTCGTTGCAGACATATGTGTCCGATGTGGCCTAAACCATATAGTGCAGTGTCACCCATATGTGACTAACGTGGCAGTCAATGTGTTAATGAACGAACGCATTCCACTTCACAACACACCCGTATGAGAGAAGTGGACTGGCAACCGCTGTATGGATCCAATATGCTACTCGTGGCTTTAGACCATAATTTTATTAAATAGTTCGAGAAAAAATATAAAAAATATATTTTCCACTGCTTTGGTTTTGAGTTTTGCGGGAAGTTCCAGGGTCAAACGTTATTTATATTTTTATTGTTGGACGATATTGCTGCCACAGTTATAGATAAACTTTGTTTAATAATGAAAGTGTATAATATTTTTTTATGCAGAAGAACAAGTTTTGGCTTGAAATAAAAAGTCTGTGTTTTTAACGGTTAAAAGTTTACAGATATCGAATATTAAATAATATATTCAAGTGGCTTTTATTACATATCGATGGTCTCAAGTAGAAAGGCCCTAACTACTATTTTCTCAAAATTTAATTTTTCCGTGATTCCAATACATTTTACACAAATACACCTCGTCACAAAAATTTATTGCAATAGTGTAAAAAATAACGATTTTACAAGCAGTTTTACAAAGCAGTTGTAAAGGGTGTTTTTGATTGAGGTGTAGAACTTTAAGTTGGCATCACTTTTTTAACTGGCGGCCATTTTGTCAGCTGTCAAGTGATTAATATTTAGTTTGGTTTGCCATTTCATCATGAATAGGTTGACAAAAGAACAACGCTTGCAAATCGTGCAAATTTATTTCGAAAATAATGGTTCAGTTCGCGAAGTTTACCGCAAGCTCCGTCCATTTTATGGTCGACATAATCGTCCATCAGAGCAATTAATTCGGTTAACCATGGATCGTTTTCGCACTACGTTTACTCTATGTGATAATACGCATCCGCAGAGACGTCGAACAGTGCGCACCGAAGAAACAGTTGCCGCTGTAGAGCAAAGTGTTGAAGAGGACCCGAATGAATCGATTCGCCACCGTGCACAGCAATTGGAGCCGACTAACCGACTATTTTGTTCCCGAATTGGATGGCATGAATGTGGATGAGTTGTGGTTCCAACAAGACGGCGCTACATGCCACACAGCGCACGTCACAATCGATTTATTGAAGGAAACATTCGACGAGCGCATAATTTCGCGGAATGGACCTGTCAATTGGCCACCAAGATCGTGTGATTTGACACCATTGGATTATTTTCTTTGGGGATATGTGAAGTCGCTCGTCTACGCCAACAAACCAGAAACGTTAGGGGACTTGGAAGCCAACATTCGTGGCGTTATTGCCAACATACGGCCCCATATGCTCGAAAAAGTGGTTGAAAATTGGACCTGTAGAATTGGCTTTATTCGAGCCAGCCGCGGCGGCCACATGCCCGAAATCATATTTAAACATTAATGGCATAAAATTATCCTTCCAATAAAGCCAAATTAATGGACATTAAAACGATTTTCTTGTGTTTTATTTCAATTCGAAGTTTTATACCTCTTAAAAAAACACCCTATATAAGCAGTTGTACAGTTTATTATTATGTTTTTACCTTCCCCTGTAAAGTTGCAGTTAGGGTCTTTCTATTTACTTGTAACCAACGATATGTATGTATGTCCATTATCGTTTAATCGTTATGGCTTTTATGTTTTCTATAACGGATTTGAATGTTAAAAAAACATAAAGCTTCTGAAAAATATTTATATATGTTTAAATAAAAATTGCTTCTTGTGAAATCTAGTTCCCAACTAATTAACAATTTCAAAAATTTATCTAACGCTTTGAATATTAAAAAAAAATAATAATGTATATTGAAATACTTTGTATTGAAATCTTTTATGTGAAACTTTCTTAAAAATTTGACATGGTTTCTTTTCTTATATCGTGGAAAAAAAGAAAACAAATAAAATAAAATAAAATAATAATACATATACAATGTACAAAACACAAAAAAAGCGGTTCTAAATGGAAATAATACAAAAATCTATTTAACAGCAGCCAAATGCACATACATATATATTCATATATTTAATTTGATTGGGTTAAGAAGTAGATGGAATAACATTTCTTTTTATTAGAAAGAGAAGAAATTAAGAAAAAAATATTACTTACATATAAGCGAATTATAATTAACTTGGCTGCACAACTTCTGTGAGAGTATAAGCAGACACACACACACACACACACACGCACACATACGCACACACACACACATACGCACACACACACACACACACACACACACACACACGCACACACACACACACACTCATACACATTTAATTGGAAAGACAGCTGTCGTGTAGTTTTTGGGGGAAGATGCAGGCTTTTCACTCAGGTTTGGATGTTGTTTATCTTGATACATGCTTATATACATACATGCATACATGCATACATGCATACATGCATACATACATATCTAGGCAGAGGTATTATTGTTTTTATTTTATATTCGTTTTTTTTTTTTAATTTGTTTGAGAAGTTGTAAGCGATTGAAAGAAACTACTTTCACTGTCATCATTTGCCTTAAAGATGACGATACTGTGGCTGTTTTCAAAGCTAAATTAATGTTTTGAAAACAGTAGAAAAACATTAGTGAAGTTGTATTTATTTTAAGATTAGATTTTAATTTAAGTGGCAAAAGTTTATATGACATTTTTTAACAAACGACTTCTTTACAGTATTTCGACCTATATCAATGTACGATTTGAGTGTTTTAAACCAGCGATCCCCACACATATACATTCAAACTTATGTTTGTGTTGGTGCTTCGTTTTTGAGCGTAATATAATTTGCTCTTCCAATGGCAGGGCTGCCAAGACATATTTGTAATATATTTCTAAAACTCTAATTCGAGTCGTCAATTCGTCTTATTCAAAAACAGATTAATGCACATATGATGTATTTTAAAAAGTATATAATAACTTATTTTCAGATATGGTTATTCAAGCTCTAAAAAATAGCAAACCTTGAATTTAAACTAATTTAAAAAGAATCCATTGTTGTCTGGTGAAATGTGACTACACAACCGGTACATATAAATAGTCTGAGATTATTGAGTACACATTAAATAAAAATACAAATTATAGCATTAAACACATTCACCACAGCAAGCTACCGACTACCAAATCTCAAGAATAGAATACACATGTTTATATGAGAATAATTCTTTTGAAGACAGCAACGCAACATGGCGGCAGGTTGCTGACTATGCTGATTTTGTCGTTGTAGTCCAATTAAACTAATTTCTATTTTGTGGGCTACAGTGAGCAAATTCAGTATTGCCAGTATAATACAAAATGTTGAATGAATGATTTTGTACAATTATTTCATATTATTTAAGAGAAATAATATCCAAAAATTGATGTTAGGAATAAATTGATGCATTTTTGTACTTTTACGTGAAACAAGTACATTTTAAAAGAGTAATTAATTTTTATAAATGCAAAACATATAAAAGTGGCAATACTGAACTATGTATTTGTACTTGAACATCAACTGCAGATGGTGCTGCTGCCGTCTCCAAAATAATTAAGTAGCCGGCTACGAGGCGACAAATGCTGCTAGCGGCATTTGAAGTCGTGTGTTCGTGTAGCCTGCTGTGGTGAATGTGTTTAATGCTGATCTCTTATTGCTCTCTTCATTATTGTGAGAGCACTCGCACGCGTGCGCGGTTTTGAAGATCACTGTTTTCAACTCATTTTTGTATTCGAAGTATATATTTCTAGTTTTTTTTTTTTTTTTTTTTTTTTTGAAATTATTTGCGCTGATAGAAATAACGGACGTATTATGACTTAAAGTATGAAAAAAAATTGTTTTGGAATCGTTGCCAGATCTCAAAAAATACAACCATAAACGAAATTGCTGCCAGGGTGTACAGGGTGTTCAGGGTGGTACATCTGTTATAGAAGATCTGTTCAATGTATTTTAATAATAAATAATGATATTCTTTAAAACAGTGTGGGAGGTATTTATTACAAAAAAAAAGTTTCTAAGAATTTATTCGGAATGGCTTAAAATGGTGATGACGTCGAAACGTATTGCTGTAACAATAGTTATGTACGAGACTGTATTATGTATGCATAAAACAAAAAACTAAAAATTAAAAAACATTTTTCTTCAATAAATCACTTTATTTGTTTTTTGAAATTTTTATCTCCGATTTTTTTTTTAGATTTTTTTCATTTTTGTAATGAAATGCTTTCTTTATGACAAAAGATGTTTAACTTAAAATTAGTTAGCTATTGTTGTTTATTTGTTTTTTTTTCGTTGTGTCGGTTCTTATTTTTTATTACAGAGTGTACGTATATGTCAATAAATAAATGTGTGAGAGTGTATGGGATTTTATAATGTGTTACAATTTAACAATTAATACTATTTAAAAACAAAACACGTAAAATAATAATAAATAAATAAATTATTACAACTATTTTAAAACAAATATTGATACAATTTTTGATTTGTAATTTGTGCAACTATTGGAATGTGTCAGTTAAAAGAGCAAAAAGGAAGAGAGAGCGATAGAGAGAGATAGAGATAGATAGAGAGAGAAAAAGATAGAGAAAGAAAGAGTAAAACTTTGAAAAAAGTGATAGTGATAAGAATGCAAAAGAAAATTATAGGAAAGAACAAGTTAGTTAAAGAGTAGAAAAATGAAGTAAGAAACAAAAGAGATAAGACAAAGAGAAACAATATAATGGTCATAGATTGGAAACTTTAAAATAAAATGAGAGTAACAAAAATTTAAGTAATATATTATTGCAGAATATGTGAATAAAAAAGGTAAACATTGCTAGAATAATGGAAGAATGGTGAAAGTGCTATAAAATTAAGCTGATATAGAAAACAGATACTAAGAGATAGAGAGGGAGAGAGAGTGTGAGTGTAAGCGAGATTGGAATAGTGAGAGAGACAGAAAGGAAGATATAGTTACAGAAAGATAGCTAGAGAGACTGAGAATGAAAAATATTTTGTTTAAGATACGTTGAAAAGTATTTAAAGAAAATAAAATAGTTAAGTTTTGTAGCTTTAAAAGAGAATCACATATATATTCAGTTACATCAGAGATAGAGAGAGAAAAAAATATAGGAAAAGAGAACTAGATAGTTAAGTTTTTGAAAAAAAAATGGAAAAACTATGGCAAGTTATGGCGTTTTGCTATCTTAAAACAAAACTAAAGTGTAGGTGATATGATGAGCATTAAGAAGAAATGAAAGTGATACAATTTTTTTTTTAATGAAATAGTAAAATTTAGAGATAGAGACAAAGATAGAACGATAGATATATTGTTGCCATTTTAGTATTTTTTCTGCCAGATTTAGTACATGCTTTCAATAAAAAAGCTAGAAATATAGATAAATTTAATATCTAGAATTTATATTTTTCTGCTATCGAGTAATTAAGTGAACACTTTTAACCTATTTAACATTCTCCCATCATTATATTCTGGCAACACTGGATAGATATAAGTAAAGAGAAAGATATAGAAATAAAGACGGAGGTAGGGATAGAAAGAGCGAAAGAGAGAAAAATAGAAATAGAAAAAAAATTTATAAATAGTAACTATTTTATTGAGCTTGAGGTCTTTTTAATAAAAATTAACAGCTTTTATAAAAAAGACCTCAAGCTCAATAAAATAGTTACTATTTTTAAAACAAAAGGTCAAATAAATTTTCGGAAATCAAAAAAATTTATATTTAGAATTGCGAGAGAGAGAGAGAGAGAGAGAAAGAAATGTATCGATAGAGTTAGAGATAGAAATATCGAGACAGATAAGTACAGAAAGAGATAGAGATTGAGATTGAGATAGACAAAGAGATTGAGATAGAGATGTAAATAGAGATAAACACATAGATATATATACATAGATATAGTTATAGAGAGAGATATAAATAGAGTGCGAGATATAGATACAGACAGAAATAGAGATTGAGATAGAGATGATAATAGAGATGGAGATTGAAATTGAAATAGAGATGATAAAAGAGATAAAGATAAAGTTAAAGTTATAAATATATAGAGCGAGAAAGAGAGAGAGAGAGAGAGAGCTAGAGATAGACAACGAGTTAAAAAGAGAAACACAATAATGTATGTATTAGCAAATGAGTAGCAAAGTAATAAAGTTGTAAAATAAAGCTATTGAAGTTTGTAAAAATGTTATTGTTATATTTAAGACTAGACTTAAAAAAAATAATGAAAAAGATTTAATATAAAATCAAACAGATTTGTACAGTATGAGCCAGCAACAATAAATAAATATATAGAGTAGAGTAGTAGAGTATAGTAATTGTTAAGAGACTAGAATAAAAACTAAGAGCATACTGGAGAGAGTAAATGGAAAGTAGAAAACACAATTAAGAAATTTTAATATCCAATAAGAAGAGAAAAAATAGAAATTAGTTAAAGAGTAATATCGAGAGATTGTGAAAAAATTAAATGAAATGAAAGAGAAAGTTTTATTTTGATTAAAGAGTGACATTGAAAATTGAAAAATTCAAAAGGATTTAGAAATTTTTTTTGTTTGTTTTTTTTTTTAATTAAAAGAGAAAGTTGTAGTATTATTTTTAGAGACCGGAGAAAGTTTAAAGATTTTAAAAATAGACTAACTTTTAGAGAAACAAAAATGTCTCTTCATTTAATTGAGTATTTTCTAGCATTTTAAAACTGGTGCATTTACTATGTTAGTTATTGTTCGATTTCTTGCATTTAATTGCTTGTTAGTGGCGCCCTCTGGAAAGGGTGTAGTGCCTCTGTTGATTTCTCTTGCTTTCATGTATTACTTAATATTCTCTATTATTTAATACATAAAAACAATTATATAAATATTATATAGTATGTATAAATAAACAAATTCACACACTTATCTGTATTAAAAAGTTCAACTACTTTCGCTTCGTTGCTCGTTGCTTTTTTTTTTTTTTGATTTTTTTGGAGATCCGTAGATCTCATTGGATTAACAATTATAAATAAACAAAAAAAATTTTTTGGAAAACAAAACAAAAAAAACTAGAAAAGAAATAAGTTAAATAAATAATTAAAAATAAATTAAATAAATTAATTAACAAAAATAAATTAAAATTTTTTTGTTTTTTGTTATTTTTAGAACTTAACAAAAGAAAAAGTCTCGTTTATGATAGTAAAGAGAATATACAGAAACAAAATATTTGACAAAATTGACGGCACAGAGTTGTTGTAAAGACTCCAAAAGTTTCATTACAAAAAAAAAACTTTAAGCTCTTTAGACTTAAGGAAAAATAAATAAAGATAAAATTAATTATTAATTAATGAGTTAACTCATTTGCCATAAATTTTGTGGCCTTGTTTCGGAACTCTTACCCCGTTTACCAGGTCCTTATGAGTTGTCATCATTTGTATTGGCATCAAATGTTAAATATTCGAAAACAATTTAACTATTTTAACAGTCGTTGGGTTGTAAAGTAATTTTCTGCTAAAAGTGATAGTGGCTGTAGTTAAAGTAAGCAATTTAGAGTTAGTAGTTTGTGAGTATTTTTGTTTAAACTTTAGGCTTTTGAGCATTGTAGGCCAAATCTTGAGCATCCAGAGAACGGCCCCAACCTCCATGACCGGAACTGCCGTAGGATCCTGATGAGCCAACATCAGCACTATAGCCACTGCCATAAGCATCATGGCTGACTGAATGACTGGCACTGTGATGAGGATGAGCCACAACTTCATAAGTGACATGTTTCTCTTGCGACAATAGCTTTTTCAAGCCAATTACGGCGGACAGAACTAAAGCGATTTTACCGATCAACAAGGCCTTGCCGGCAATTAAGGCAATAGCACCTAATAGCAGAGGTAAGAGAGCGGCCGCCTTCAAAGCAATCAAAGCAATAATGGGTCCCAAAATCTTTTGGGCCTTTTTCTTTTTGCCACGACTTTCTTCGGGAGCATTGGGATCATCGTTGCCGAACAAAGACTCCGAAACATCTTCCAAGGCACGGCCAGTAGAACTGACTGCTTGTACAATATCGGCACCTTTTAATTCAACCTTAATGGTGTGAGAGTTCAAGAAACCGGCAATACGATTCATAGCTAATGATTCAAAAGACTCGTCGCCAGAAATGGCACGTGCAGCCTCCGGCACAGGTGCATCGGGCGAACGTACCACAGTTACTCCTTCGGTTAAGGCAAACTGTTCGCGTGCACTCAGCACTTTATCGACAAAATTGAATAGCTTGTATTTCACACAAGACACTGAATCCTTACGCAGACAATCACTGTATATACTATCCATAATGTCATTCTCAGTGCCAATGGCGTTGCGGGCATGACCACGTGTTTCTTCAGCAGGTAAGGCGGCAGCGAATGAAATTAAACACACAACACTGATTGCAAAATATTTGTGAGCCATTTTGCTTAAAATTTTGGTTTATTTTATAGTTATTAAATATATTTGGTATTTTCGTTTCTTTTTAAAATTTCTTTGTTTTAAGTTCTTTAAGTTTTCATTAAAGTCCTTGCCTTGAAAAGAACACACCACCACACTTTGTAATATTTTTTTATAAACTTTCTGTTTTAGCGATTTTTCCGTTTCTCTGTACAGTATATTCTAGTGTAAAATTTATATCGCAAATATTACGATAAAACACACCGCTCGCCTAGCTTTTTCTTTTTATATTAGATCTTTTTTTTTTTTTTTTTGTTAAATTTTTGGCCGAAACGCTTGTGTTAACGTTTGAACGAGTAAGGATGAAATGATACAATTTCCCCATGGTCTTTACAATTTATATACAAAAGCCTTAGACAGCATAAGCAGCAAATATTCAAGCCAGACGCGTTACCCGTGTCTCTTGTTATTGCTGAAGCTGCTTAAACCAAAATACACAGCAGAAACAAGAGTAGCAGCAGCAGCAGCAGTAGCAGACGCAGCAACAACCACATGAAAATAGTTGCTCAACAGCATTTTCTTCTTTTTCATTCATATATTCATTCGTTTTCAGCCAACTAACTAACCAACCAACCAGTCAGACAGTCACTCCGCCAGCCAGCCGACAAGCAGGTGAGCGAGCGAGCGAGCGAGTGAGCGAACCAACTTAAGTCATGTTGTTGCAAACGCAGTAAACAAACAAACAAACAAACACTCGAACGAACGAACAGTAGTTGTAGTAGAGCAAGTTTGAGTCTTAAGTCTTTTGTTTTTCTCCAGATAGAAACTCTTGGGCTGCTGCCTTCTTCCTCTAACTGTTTTGCACACAAATTACAACAACAACAACAACAACAACAACAGCAACAACATAAAACTTTTTCCATTTCTATTTTTCTTTTCTTTTTCTGCTTTTTGTTTGTTAACTTTTTGCCAAAATAAAACCAGTTCCCGAATGCTGCTGCTCTCTTTGGTTAAGTCAGCGCTTAAGCAAACTTGTACAAGATGATATAGAAGAAGAAAATGCTTTCGCTAAAAATTTGTTTGTTGTTATTGTTGTTGTTTCCATTTTGGTAATTGTTGATGATTCGTTGCAACAAGTTCATGTTACATTAACAACTTTCAGTTGTTTATTATTATTATTAAAATTTTTTTTTCGTTTTCTTTTAACTGTAATTGTTCAGCATTGTCTTCGTTGTTGTTGTTGTTGTTGTTGTTGTTGTTGTTGTTGTTGTTGTTGTTGTTGTTGCTATTTTTGTTACAATTATAATTACTTTAAAGGCATAAAAAAAGTCTAAAGCAAAAAACTTACAGCCATTTAATCTTCCTTAAAAGTATTTGAAGTATTTATATCTGCCTTTTTGAGTTTTGTTGCACTTACATATATATATATATATATATTTTTTTTTTAAAGAAAAATTCATTCATGTCGCACCAGTTTGTAAAGCCAAAATGAGTACATTTAAGGAGAGATGTTAAGCAAATTGGTGTTTGATTAAATACAAACCATTTTCATTTCATGACACAAAGTATAAGCGTAAGTAAAAAAGAAATTCATACTCATTCCTATTTGTGCAATATAAGGATTTATTAAATTTAATTTTTATACTCTAAGCCTAAAGTTCCAGTGATTGTCACTTTCATTTTCAATAGTGTGCTAAAAAGAAGAAATTTTATTGTTAAATATAATTGAAATTTTAATTGCAATTTTGACTAAACAAACGATTTCTTAAATTACAAATACACAATTTTTAACTTAAGACAAGAGGTACACCACAGGGAGGAGTTTTGTGACCTCTATTGTTGTTGTTGACAATGAATGGAATTCTTAGGCGTTTTGATTGGCGTGTTTTTGGAAAAGGAACTTGCAGGAAAGGCAAAAAAAAGACCAATGCCTATTATGCATGCAGTAACTCCATAGCAGGCAACTGGGGTCTGCAACCGAAGATAAGAAACTGTTTTTAACATCGGTTGTCAGACCGGTTATTTCATATGGTTGTGTGGTATGGTGGGAGGCATTGAGGAAGGAAAGTCATAGGAGCTTACTTGCTAAGGTTCAAAAATGTACCTCTTTCGGCATCACAAGTGCTCAGAGGAGCACAGCTCAGACTACCGTGTCTGTAATACTTTACCTACTTCCTATAGAGGACTTTGTGGTAAGAATTGCGACTAGAAGTCTCCTTAGACTCATTGAAGCAAATTTGGTGAGGACAGGAATAACAGGCCACACATCAATTTTAAATGAGATGAGTTTTAGTAAATAGGAATCCGTAACCCCGGGTTCACGGATTATAAGGTCGTTGAAATTGATTTTAGAAGAACACCCTCAGTAGACTATTTCGCCAAATCTGATAAGTATAGCTTAGGGTAGTGCGGTTGAAAATAGGGGAAAGCACAGGGCTTTTGTTTATATCTTGGGAATGAATATTCGTAGTTCTTTCAGACTGTTGAATGAATGCCGCGTTTTCCAAGCTGAGATCTGGGCGATCTTCAAGGCCATTGGACTAGTGGCCAGAGATGCAGGTGAAGGCAGCGCCAAAAGCTTTGAAGGGATACAATGGCAAATCGAAACTTGTAGGAGAGCCCTCAACTTAATTATGGACAAATTTAGTGTGAGACTTGGGTTCCTGGCCACAGCAGTGTTGAGTGAAATGAAACTCCCGATGAGCTGGAAGGAATAGGGCAGGCGTTAGATAAAGAAATATGTGACAGATCGGTGAAACTGCCGATAGGTCATTACTACATGGAATTCAGTAATTGGGTAGAGAGCAGGACCAACACTTGATGGCGAAGTTGGGAGGATTGTAGAGGTTTGGAGGCTATGTGGCCAAAACTTGACTCAGGAAGATCCAAACTGCTGCTGTCTATGATTAGGAAGGCGGTGCGTATCGTGATAGGCGCATCGACTAATCACTGCTCGATCGGAGCAAGAACCAGCATTTGAGAAACCGGCTCTCCAGATTTCTGCAAGATGTGCCTGGATGAAGAGGAACCAGAAACCATCGAACATATTATCTGCCACTGCCCAAAACTGCAACGTAATAGGAGAGCATCACTGATATCGGGAAGTGTAAACTGAAGGATAGCAGGGGCTTCATCATTGGAAATCATTTGCTTATTGGCGGATAATAAGGGCACTATAGTGGTCGTTGTTTTTTTAACTTCCTACATTTTCTACCCTCAAATCGGATCAGTTATATGTATGAAAAAAAAATACAAAAAAATTTCATTGCGACAAGTTGTGTTTTAGGGGGTCCGTCCGCCCCTCAAAGTTGCCCTTCAAGCCCATTTATTCAATGTAATTTTTTAATGTAAATCTCGATGTATTGTTTGGTTTAATTAATAACATCGGTAACATTCTTATTGATGTTTTTATAGAAAACATTATATTAGAATTGTTCGTGCACATTTTCGTAACAACATTAACATAATTCGTTATATACAATTTAGCGGCAGTCTGGGTTTTACAAACACAACAATGTTTGTTGTTCATGCAACCAAACGAATCGTTAGTTTTTAAATAATTAATGAAACTCTGGCAGAAAGGTCAGTTTCTGTGTGATATTCAGCATTGACTCTGTATTGTTTTCACGCTTTCGATGTTGCCGTGGTGCTGTTCGCGAGATTTTTTGGAATTTCGGGAAATACATTGAAATTGATTATTGACGGGCTTAGCTGGATCCTATGCGCATTTCACTGTTGCTAATGCAGATCATCAGGGAATCTTTACCCAAAGCTTCTTAGAACAACTAGAACAACAATTCCCATAAACAACACTAATTATTATCTTGACTGCACCCGGTCAAAAAAATACTTGTGTGGCAACACTCTATTCTTAAATATTAATTCTTTTACATACTCTTACGACTACCATTTGAAGCTGAAAAAAAGTCAGCCAATGTAGCAATGGTAAAGTAAGAAAATAAAAAACATGTTGATTATTGAGTTCTTGTTTCAACTTTGTTATTCGTTATTGAGCTTCTCATTTGTTTAAATGAAAGTTTATAATATAATAACTCTAGTTGTTCTAAGAAGCTTTGGGTAAAGGTTCCCTGATGATCTGCATTAGCGACAGTGAAATGCGCATAGGATCCAGCTAAAGCCCTCAATAATCAATTTCAATGTATTTTAAAAAAAAAAATGTTTTACTTAATAAGTAAAATATTAATTTGGGATTATTAGTGCGTTTAAAAATGTTAAACTTAAATTGTAACAATTCCCATAAACAACACTAATGAAAAGTATTATCGTTTAGAAAATTTTCTAAAAACGAAAAAGTCTTATGGGATGTCAAAGTTTTTATCTTATTATTTGCCACTTTAATGACATTTTGCGTTCAGACTATCACACTTGCACGTATTATTTGAATTTTTGACAAGTATAAATACAAAGTATAATAGTATGAACGCGGCTTAAGTAGCATAGCTCTATTCGATGGTACTAAGATACTAGTAGCTTCTTTTCTTTTATTTTTTTGTTGAAATTAAATTTTAAAGTTTTACTTGTTACCTCCAATTTAGTGAAATTTTTTTCTAAATACGTTGTATTGCTGGTAATATTTTTTTTCAAAAAAACTTTGTTTTGTCACAATTTCCATAAAACATGTTCGAGAATTGATTTTCAAAAATTTATGTTGAATAAATTATTTATAAAATTATATAATGATTTGCACACATCGAACTAAATAAATTAAATAATGCAATGCATATTCTCTATACTCGTAAGTGTAGTAAAGCAAATATTTATAGAAATTTGCTTTATTGCCGTCCTGACTTTCATACCTTTTTCTTAGCAAAGACGGTTGTGTTTAACATATATTAATGTAAATTAAATTATTATATATGCACTTGTTAGTCATATTTCCCTTTTACTTTTCATTTTAAAATTTTTTTTTCTTCTCTTCTTTTTTGTTTAGTTCATTCTGGGCACCTTAACCACACATTGCTAGCAGTAAAGCAATACATCATCTTTCGTTTCTCTTATACGTCTGCTCCACACTTTAACACTGAATTTTCTTAAAAATAAAATTATCACTTGTAATCTTTGCATTTCAAAGGGGTGCAGTTTTGACGATTAAATTTGGTTTTTGGGTCATATTTAATGATTATTTGTACCATCTTATTATAAAAATATCTTTGAATTTTTATTTTTTAGTTGATTATTTTCTGTGCAATAACTGCTTGCAAAAATTCCATTGTTTTCTAACTTTTATATCTCGTTGGGCTTGTTGTGCTCATGGGAAAAGCAAAAAAAATTGCAAGTAAATAATAATTCTTTTAAAATATGCGAATGCATCACAGACTTGTTACCGACTTTGAATGGAACTATATGTAATATATATATATAAATATTTTTTTCATATTTCAGTTTAACTTATTTTAAGGCTTATTTTTAAATTTTTTAAACCAGTTTTCCAGTTTTACATTTTCACAAATAATAATTTTCGCCTAGTTTTCTAAATTCAACACCGTGGCACTTTCAGAGCTCAACGTGTGTGCCAAGTTTTGTCGAAATCGGTTTGGTATAAGCGCTTGAAATGTGAGGATTCACTAACTTTTTTTTTAACGATAATCGCATCGTTAAAATAATTATAACAAAAATATATCGAATTTACTATTCAGTAACATTTTTAACGATATTCGCTGTAGGCTAATGTCAGCTGTGTCGATATGTAAACGACAATAATTTATGTGATGTTAATTTTATCGACAAAAATCAACAGAAAATATCAGCTGCATACTATCGGTAAAAAGAAGTTACACAATCACACAAACGTTATTGCAACCGACAAAATGTACAGAGAAAAATTGCGATTATCGGATTGTTAAAAGTTACTGAATCGCATTACAGACTAGTCCCATTAACTGTATTTTACAGGACAGGCAAATTACTAGAGCTGTGTGGTTCATGAACGAACGAGTATAAATGAACGAATCAGTAAAATGAACGAAGTGAGCCGGTCACTTTACTGAGCTGTTTTGGCTCAGCAGTGCTGATAAAAAGTACTATTGAACGAAATGAACGAACGAGCGCACTTGGGTGTTTTTGTTTTGTTTTTTTTTGCTTTTTCTTTATTCGTGCGAGATTTTTTGTCACATTCTGTTTTTCATTTGTCTGCTTTTAGTAGCAGTATGACCATTATGAAATTAATAAAATTGCCATTAATATTTCTTAAGTTTTTAGAACATATTAAGAGTTTTGTAAACAAATTTACCTATGTAGATAATAATAGTATAAACAGTCTTTTTTGATTCTTTATATGTGGCTCTTTTGCCAATATGAATCTTTTGATTTCTTATTCCTTTAATATTTTAAACATTTTACTTGCTGATTTTTTTGTTTTTTTTTTTTTTTGTTTCTTATATTTTCTATTGTTTGTTTTGCTTGGTTTGCTAAACAATTCATAACAAACTCACTGCACAAATGCCCTGTTTATTTGACGAATCAGCTTTTGTTTGTTTGTTTTTATTTCGTTCTATTTCTTGAAAAGAGCGGATGAACGAAATGAACGAACTCGTTCTTTTTTAGAAAATGAACGAAAATGAGCGGTCACTTGAATGAACGATTTGGCACAGCTTTACAAATTACGGAACTTTTTAGCAGGGATAAGCAAGGAAAAGTCAGTTTTCATGAAAATATTTCGTGCCTTCACAGATGTGCACTCGGAGAGTCCAAAAAAAAAAAATAAAAATAAAAATCATTAACTGATGACATGTCTGGTTTTGTTCGCCAGCTCCTCATATATTATTAATAGTTAATGGGCAAGGCCCCGCCTCCTTGTTTAAGCACAAAATTATGTCCTTCTTAAATGCGTTTGTAAAGTTCCGTGTAAATCGGATATGTAGAGGTGCATATTATCTAATACTAACCTTTCAAGGGCGTGGTCTCGCCCACTTTTTATGAAGCAGTAATAAGTCCGTTTGAAAGATCAATATTTGTGCCAAATTTCGAAAGAATCTGTTAAGTAGAGGCACGTGAAATATAATATTAAAATTAAATGGGCGTCACCCCGCCCTTTTTTCTTAAATGTGTGATTGAGTCTTTTCTAAAACTAAGGGTGTGTGCAAAGTTTCGTAAAATTGGTCAAATAGAAGCACTTGAAATATAATATTAAATTTTAATGGGCGCAACTCCTCCCACTATTTTAACATTGACATCGTATCATTATGAGAGTTGATTGTGCACTAAGTTTCATAGAAATCGGATAAGTAAAATATCATAAAACTAAAGCAAAAAATTTGTAAGCATATCTCCTCCCACTTTTTTTTTGCGCTAGATGGCGCCAAAATTATTCAAATTCCTGGCAAAGGTTAAATTAAAATTTTAAATCCTTACAAACAATTGAAATAAAACTAACAAAATTTTATATTATATATACTATATTTATATTATATATTTTTTATATTCAAGCACTCTCTCTTTGAGGCTGAATGTAGGTAGATGGCGCAATATAGCCATGTGCAAGGTTGCTAAGGAAATGTGGCCTCGCTATAATGATAGACGCTTAATAGAATTAGCCAATAGAAACCTTAGGGACATCTAGAGGCTCGTTTCAGTCATGACGGGGCACTGGATGGTCAGCAGACATGCTAGTAGGATAAGTATATTCTATAATGAGTTCTGCCGGAGTTGTCGAGAAGACAACCTTCTACTTTCTTTGCGAATGTCCAGCTTTGCATCTCTCGCGACGCAAATTTTTTGGAAGTCATATACTAGACGGTCTTTCAGATTTAACTAAGATTGGAATGAATGGCCTTATCAGATAGCTCAACGCGACAGGTTGGATCTAGTAACTATCACCGTATCAGAATACTAAGATACGGTTCTACATAGGTTGACACCGATGAGTGTAGTGGTGTTTTCAAAAAGGAATCTAGATTCTACTTGTACGCCTGCGTGTAGTAGGCAGCCACGTAAGCCAACCAACCAACAAAATTTTATACATCTACACTTGTGAACAGCCCTAATATGATAAGTAACCAGGAAAGTGTTTTTTTGCGTATTGCACCGATTGAAATTAAACTAATAAAATTGTAGACATCTTTATACGTAAACTCGCCTTATATTAAAAGGCAACATAAAAGTGTAGTCTTTCTGATTACACTTGCTCAATTTTTCAATAAAAACTGTTGCAAAATATATATTAGAGCGGTATGCTTAATTTTTATGTGGGCTTTTATAACCACTTTCTGCTGTTTTTAGGTCAGAGTTAAAGTGAATATTTCCCATAGCATCGCAACAAAATTACTAAATCTCAATTTACATTTCCGTACAAAATCGCTTTTGTAAATATATATTATTTTCCCTCCATCTATACCAACAGATTACAGCTTATCTATAGAGAAGAGAAGTTATTTTGAATATTTATGCAAACTTGATCAAAAATGTCCATCAAAACGGTGTGATGACATTATTTTTTTTTTTTAATATGTTTATTGATTATTTTCTGTTCATTGGATGTTGATGGTTTGAGTGAATGTATCTATACATACAAAGACGTACATATGTATATATGTATACATGTATGTATGTATATCCATATCTGTACATTCATTTTCATATTCGAATTTCAATAAAAAGGGAAAGTTACATATTTAACTAAATGCTATCGCTTTCCTTACTTGCCAGCTTACTTACTTATTTTTTCTTCTTATTTTTGAAGCTTCATTTTTACAAGATGCGTGTTGAACACAAGATTGTGGCATTTGTTGTTGTAAGCAGGCAGTAAAAACAACAAGAGACAAAACGAATGACTACGTTCACGACGATGACGGCAACTTATGTATGTGGTTGGAGATCATCATAATACTTGGGAAATATAATGAAGTTAAGAAAAAAAAATCACAAAAAAGAAAGATGTTAAGAAACTTTAGAGACCGGTCGGCCATCAGCTAATAAAACACTTTTAAAAATAATAACAAATAATAATGTTAATGTTGGAAGTTGAAATTATTGTATTGATTATGTTAAGTGATTGTGCCTCAAATAAGAGAGAGAGAGAGAGAGAGAGAAAAAAAAAATAATAATATAAAAATATAATAATATTATTCCAAAATTTTATTTTATTCAAAGAATAAATTTAATATTACGTGTATTATTATGATAATTTATTTCAACGAACCGGCCGAGGCATCTCCGAAACTACTTTCAACATTTTTGGAGCTGTCACAAAAAAAATGTTGCATTTGTTTGATTTCATTATCTAACTGTAAATTTCAGTTTTTGAAATGTTTTAAGATATACAAATCCATATTATGTCTACAACTGGTCTTCCACTAAAAGGTTTCATTTTCCTATGTAAATTCAGTAAAGTGCGACTTTGACTTGCACACGAAGGGTTCCGTATAGAAACTACATATGTAATAATCAGGGCTAATTTTTCTGGCTTTTTGCCAGAAAAAGGATTTTTTTTGCATATTTTAATTTGTTTGTAGAAAAATGCTTATTTTGGATCACCTTGCATAAAAAAGCTTATTTTTCACTCTGGCAACGCGATTAATATATAACGACTCATATAACTCAAACTGGTGTAAAAGAAATTCACATGTATGTCTGCATATTATTAATTTTTTTCTTTACTTTTCCATAACTTCTACCACCAACACTTACAATATCCACCAGCGTTTTAAAACCTCGAAACATAACCAGGCAATGGAAAAGAATTCATCGGCTCCAAAACAATCGTTTTTAAAAAACCTTACCAGCGACTTAAAAACACATCATTTGGATTTGTGCAGAACATTTTTAAGTGCAAATATACCACTACACAAAATTAGCGATCCAGGCGTGAGATCTTTTTTAGAAATATACCATAAAAACTCTTTGCCATCTGAATCAACATTGCGAACAAAGTAGCTGCCGACAATTTATGAAACCTATCTTAAGGAGCTTCAAGCCAAACCATAATCCAAAAAGATTTGGGTATTTTAGATTTGGGAAAATTTAAAAAAAACACATGATTGTTCATTGAAGTAACAAAATTGTTGATTTTATTCTTGCATATTTTGCTTATTTGTGCATATAACCGTGCATATTTTGAAAATTTTTCGTGCTATTTCTGGCGCATATTTTGATTTTTTTTTTTTGCATATTTTAATTAGCCCTAGTAATAATATACGAATGTTATCGTATATTATCGAATATATTACCTGATGTAGAGAATTTTTTAAATATTTTTTTTTTATTCTGGTGTTTTTTTTTTAATTTTAAGCGCCTTTTTCGTTTTGTCGACTTTATTTGCTTTCTGCTTTTAGCGTTTTTTAAATTTTTTTTTTTTTGTTGTTTTTACTTTTAGCGATTTGTTAGTTTTGAAGATTTTCTTCTTTTTGGCGATTTTTATCTGTTTTGGCGATTTTTTTACCTCTGTTATTTTAAATGCATTTTAACAATTTATTTAGCGGATAGACATTATTTAAAATATTTTTTATTGCGGGATTTTCCTTAGTTTGGGCTTTTTTTCGATTTTGAAACTCTTTTTCGGTTGTTTTTTACATTTAGCGATTCTTTAGTATTGAATTTTAACGATTTACTTAACAATAGACATTATTTAAGGTATGTTTTTTGTTTTGGGGTTATTTGGCTCAGGAGCTTTTTTCGTTTCGCCGACTTTTTTTAAATTTAGATACTCTTTTTTTCGTTTAAGCTATTATTTCGGTTGTGCTTTTACTTCTAGCGATTTTTTTGTTTCGGCGGTTTTTTTCTTTTTGGCGTTTTTTTTACTTTTGTTGTTTTTATTGCATTTTAGCGATTTATTTAGCGGATATGCATTATTTAAAAATGTTTTTGTTTTAGGGCTTTTATGGGTTTAAGCGCTTTTTTCGTTTCGCCGACTTTTTTCGATTTTGACACATTTATTCGTTTATGGCGATTTTTTTCTTATTGGCGATTTTTTTACTTATGTTGCTTTTATTGCATTTTAACAATTTATTTATCGGATAGACATTAGTCAAAATATATTTTTTATGTTTATATCTTTTATTTTATGGGGTTTTATTTTTTGTTTTTCTGACATTTTTTCGATATTAACACTTTTCACTTTTAGCTGTTTTTTTTTATTTTTTGGTTATTTTTTATTTTAAGCGATTTCTTAGTTCTGGTGTTTTTTTTGGAAATTTTTTTCTTTTTTGTTCTGGCGATTTTTTGGAACGTGTTGTTTTGTAGCATTTTAACGATTTATTTAACAGATAGACATTATTTAAAATAATTTTTTTTTTGTTTAGGCGTTTTTTTTTTGCTTTGCCAATTTTTTTTTAATTTTGACACTTTTATTCGTTCTAGCTGTTTTTTCTATTGTTTTTAAGTTTAAGCCATTTTTAGTTTTGGTTTTTTTTTTGGTGACGTTTTTCGTTTTTTGCTATCTTTTTAGCTTTTTCCAACTTTTTTACTTTTGGTGATTTGTTGCATTTGCGCGATTTATTTTATTTTCGATGATATTTTTCATTTAAGCACTTTTTGATTTTAGCGATTCTGGCTTTAGAAAATACTTTAATTTTTAACTGTCATATATTTGTTGTTGTAGCGGCCAAGTTTTAATATATTCTGGTAAAACTTGAGGTTCAAGGCTCTCGAGAGAAAACAGCCTGTGACAGGCAGACGGACATCGTAGCGAAAACAATAGGATTGCTTTTTATCTTTAGCATTCACAACATCAACTAAATGGGAGATCCGGTTATAGTGACAGGACCACATTGTTTTCATTAAATTTTCCATCACCAATTTGCGCATTTGCGGCTGTTTCTATGTCCTCGACAATTCTACGAATTTTATGTTCTAGCCCTTCGATTGAATGTGGGCCCATTTCATAGGCCCTATCTACCACTTAGGCCCAAAGGAATAAGTCTAGATGTATTAAATCATTAGATCTAGGTGGCCAGTAGTGATTGCCTGTTCGAGAAATCACATGGTGAGAAAACTTTTCACGCAAAAGAGCAAATGTATCATTAGGTATAAATAAACGTAGTTCAGTCTATCTCATACGATGGCGTAATTCATTCACCTCAATAGTTGTTCACCGCACCAAACGGCCACATGTTGGGGATGAAGTAGACCTTAAGAAATAATGCTTTAATTTTCCAAGCCACTGCTTCTTAACGCAGTCCTTGAGGCGATAAATGGTCCTTCATTCATTAACCCTAGACACATAACCTTCGTCGAAACGACGAACACCGGACGAAAAAATAGCTATTTCTTTTTAACACGTGCACCGATCGCCGCTAAATTTCTTGCCAACTTAGTCTTCGCTGAGCTTTTGCAGGAGACAACCAAACTCGGCGCGTAAGCACGTAATTATTGAGATATGATAAACTTGTTCGTCGCTTCGACGAGTGTTGGTGAGCATAAAGTTGATTTCTGCACACAATGCGCTTCAAAAAATTAATTTTATATATTTTTTTAAATGACAATAGTGTTATAGTTAAGTTTTGCCAAAGAGAAAAAGGCTTTTTTGTTTTGTTTATTTATATAAATTTTATAACAATGTGATCTCAAAAAAAAAGTGCTTTTTGGAAAAATGGATTATAATAAATATCCTTGTAACAGAATAGAAATATATAGTTGTATTTATTAACAAAGTACTTGCTAAAGGTATGTATGTGTTGCAAGTACAAAAATATATATGTTTAGAACCGATATTATACGCCCCAAAACGTGCTCGTCGAAACGACGAATGGTTAGGTTTAGAAGGATACGTTCGAGGGTTATGTGTGCAGGGTTAAATGAAAATCTAAATCAATTTCGATGCATTTCGAAAACCCAAGCAGCAAAGCCACGACGTTTTTGATGGTAAGCAGGCATGAATTTTAACAGCCCAATGCAAAATAATGACACTATATCGCATTTATAAAAGTAACTGGCAGCCACGTGCACTTAAATATATACTTATATTGGACGTTTTAATTTGCAGCCAATCGATTCAAAAAGCCAAGATCTCTCTATCGGCGCAATGTACCTCTCACTGTCATCAAATCATACGTAATGAACCAAAATGCGTTGAAAAAAATTCATGTCGAAACTCTAGAGACAAAAACATAAAAAGCTATTTTGTCTAAAGTTTCAGACATCTTACAAAAAGATATGCAATTCCAAAATATTTTATTTCGTGATAAACCTATTGCGAAGTTAAAGGAATATAGAGAAACAGAGGGGCTTATAAGATCCAAGTATATTAAATTAAATTACATTTTCTTAATATAAGCATTTCCACAGAAATATCATCATTTTTTTGTCACGTGCGACACTAAACAGATATGCTCGTTTTTTTTTTAAAGAAGTTATGTTTACTTCTTTAGATATTTGTGTAGGCCGTCAGCACCTTTACATGAGGTAATATATTAAGAAAAATACGAAACACGAAAGGGTCAACTGAAGCAACCATAAGATATAAATATTTGATACTTTTTATTAAGTTTTATACAAGTAACATGCATATATTTTATTTTCCTGTTTCAAAGTTTAAAAAGAAAGAAAAGAAAATATGTATATTGAAAAACAAAAGAAAAGTAATCACAAATGAATATAATTTTACTTAAGCGTGCCAAACATCTTCATTCCCCATAGAGCAACCTGCAACTCATTCAAATGCTCTATACGTTTCAAATGGCCGTATATTTCAAGCCAAAATGAACTTGATTTTGAAAAGGTTTTTCTATTGTTAACGCTGCTGTTTTCAAAGTTTGCAACATGTGCAGCAGTAAAATTAATATTTTGTAGTAAGTCATGTGTTAAACGTGCGACGAGTGTATAAAAACTGTATGCCGGAGTACTGATAGTAAATAAATATGTAAATATGTACATATAAACATACATACATACATACATACATACATACAACTTATAGCTCTTTGCCAAAGCGTGTCTAACATACCAAGCAATGAGCAAAAAAAAAAGCATTTTTATTTTTAATAAAAATAAAATAAAATGAAAGAAATTATTTACTAAAGTAAGAAAAAAATATCTAATATTAGTATCGGATATCATCGAATACCGTTGTGCATCGTATGGAAATGTTTTTGTTATTTTATGTGTGTTTACATGTATTTCTGTAGCTACCTGAATATTTATATTTTCAGGTGTTAGAGATTTTCTTAATCTATGTAAAAATTTAATGTTATCCTTTGTCTTTTCTATTATTCTTATCCTTTTTATTTTTATGCAATTTTGATTTTTTTTTCATTCGGAAACCAATTTTCTATCCATTATCCATTCAGCATCAAACATTATTATATTATCTAATATTCTTTATCTCTTATCCATTATAAATTTCTTGTTATCCACCATTATCCATTAAGAATTACGCACTGTCCGTTAAAAATAACTCCTTATCCATTTTATTTTATTTACTTTCAATTATTATCCGATATCAATTTTCGATTATGTATTTAGAATTTTTGATTGCAATTATTATGCTAATAATTATACGCAGCTTATTAAAGAATTTTAAACTTAAATTTTTTGCTATCCTGTATCATTGTCCGTCATAAATTAATCGTTATGTATTTTATTTTACTTGTTTTCAACTGTGCATTAAGTTGTATCTATTATCCATTGTTATCCGTTACAAATTTTCTATTACATTTTATTTTCCTTATTATGCTAATGATTATCTGCTGTTTATTAAAAAATTTTTAAGTAAACATTTTTTGTTATCCACTGTTCTTTGTCCATCATAAATCAATCGTTATGTACTTGATTTTATTTGGGTCTAAATTGCACGTTAAGTTTTATCCACTATCCATTATTATCCGACATAAATTTTCGATTTTCCATGCAGCTAAATATTATTCACTATTCACTATCGTATTATGCTTATAATTATCCGCTGCTTATTAAAGAGTTTTGCAATTAAATTTTTTTATCCACTGTTTATTTTCCGTCATAAATTAATCGTTATATATTTTATTTTATTTGGGGTCAATTGCATATTAAGTTCTATCCTCTCCATCTCCGGTATCAGTTTCAGATTTTCCATACTGTTTGTTAAATATTATCCATTATGTGTCATCCTTTATATCTTGTTTATTATCTCATATTACGCTAATAATTATCCGATGTCAATTTTTGATTACATTTTATTATCATTATTATGCTCATGATTATACGTGGCTTATTAAAGAATTTTAAAATAAATATTTTTTATCCACTATTTATTAAACATTTTAAATGAGTTGTTATATATTTTATTTTATTTGGGGTCGATTGTCCGATATCAACTTTCGATTTTCTATATAGTTGCTAAATTTTATCCATTATGCGGTATCTTTTATATCTTGCGCATTATGTCATATTATGATTACAATTATACGATACTTATTAAAGAATTTAAATATTAAAATTTTTTGTTATCCACTATGCAATGTCCATCATAAGTTTATTGTTCTGTATTTTTTTCTTTTTTTTTTTTTGTCAATTCCACATTAAGTTTTATCCACTATCCATTATTATCCACTATCCAAATATTATCTATTATATGGTTTCCTTTATATCTTGTACATTATGATTATAATTATCCGTTCCTTATTAAAGAGTTTTACAATTATGCTAATGATTATCCGTTGCTTATTAAATAAAGGTAATTTTTGATTTTTCCCCATTTTCATTATCCTTTTGCTAATGGTGGTTATTTATATTTGGCTATCCGTTATCCAATAATATTTTTTATGTATTTAAACTTACATATTTATTGCTCGTTACTTATCTTCCTCTATTTCCTACTCATTGCTCATTAGGCGCTTACTTTTCTCGCTAAATGTATTATAAATTAATATAAGATATACATTTGACACTTAGTCTTGTTTAACTAAAAATCAAGCAAAATTTCCTATTATAAATTAATACTTTTTTCAATTACATCTTATTTTTTAACACTTATAAATTTTATATTTATTATCGCCTATCCACTATCCCTTGACCGATATCCACTATAAATTTCCCAATAACCATTTCTATTTTCTATTATTTATAGTAATTAACTTATTGCTCCTAATCCGCTATCTATATTTATCCGCTACAGTTGAACTATTTTATACGCTGTCTCCTATAAACTTTCTTAAGCCCAAGACTCATGGTATGTTAACGCGTAACCGTTACTTAGTGTCATTATCTCTTATTACTTACTACTTATTTTTCATTATCCAATCAAAATTATCCATTATCCGTTGTTCATTAAGGATAGCTTATTATCCGCTTTTTATTAGTCATTATCCGTTATCCATAGTACAATATCCCTTCATCCACTATTTTTATATAATCTCTATTATTAATGCTGTTATAGTTTTTGTTATAAATTTTTTATTATCAAATGCTCTTTATCCATTGTTTGTTATCGGTTATCCAATATTCATTTTCTATTATCCATTGTCCCTTCTATATATGTAATCTAGCCTTGGTGAATTGAATTTTAGTGTACAAAATTTTATTTCATACAATATTTTTGATGCAAAACTTTCTTTTTATTAAAATAATTTTTGGCGTGGTCACACTTTCATCGCAAAATTTCTTACATCACAGCCCAGCAAAGCAAAAAAAAAAAAAAAAAATAATAATAAAGAGTGAAAAATTTTTATACTTTCCAAATGCTCATTTTGAAGCTGGAGACGTTTTTCAGCTGAAACAGCAGCTCGGGCAAGAAAATTAAAGCGTGTTATATTGGGCTAGTCATGATATTATTTTAAATGAAGATTTTTTCTTCTTGTGCACAAACAGTTAAATATTTCCGTTTTGTATATGTTAGTGTGTCTGTGTGAATGTGTGTGTGTGTGTGTGTGTTTGGAAAATTTTTGACTCCTTAACAGAGTTCAATTTCAGTCTATGAATTTATGAATGGCTGGTTGCTTGTTTGGTGGTAATTTCTTTTATATATAAATTTTTTTTTAATAAAACTGTAAAGTGAAATTTTCCATTTGTGATTTTCATTAATTCAAATAAATTTGCTAGTTTGTCGGTCGGTATGAGTGCAACTTCTGCCACTTCCAACATATCAGTTCAGTGTACAGCGCACATTTTTTTTAATAATTTTTTTTTTGTTTCTTTAAATCGTGTTTTTTTTCTTTAACACTTCCACATGTTCACTGACTTGTGGTCACTGTCATGAAGATTATTGTTTTCATAAGCCATTATCTTACAAATAGACAGTCAGACAGACAGACCGACATCATTTAAACTGACTGCATGCACGACCATTAGTCAAAGTAACTAAAAAGCAAACTTAAAGTTTTGCAATAGAAGCGTTAGATTTAAAATTTTTATATTCGCTAGCAGTCATGATTGGATTTAGTATTTACTTTGTTTGGATAATATTTCATTTCTATGTACTTATAATTGTCGAATTTGTACATGCATTTTTGCGGATTATTAATATTATTTTTCGTTTCGCAAAACTTTTGTTATTTCTGGTAAATAATTCATTTATATGTTTGACAGCTTGCGTTGGTAGAAAGTTATTAACAATTATATAAAAAAAAAATATTTTTGAATATTTTTATGATTGTTGTTTTTGTTAAGTGTATGTGTTGTGTATGAATTGAATTAGATATGACAACTATAGTTTGTCAAACGTCTGTCAAGGGGAGTGAGAGGGCGGCGCATCGTTTAGCTGAAGGCTAATTAATTGATTGTACTTTTAAATATTAACGCACATCTCTCTTTGCTGTTAGGGGAAACTTTGTTCAAGTTTAGATAGCGAAATTTTTCCAGCAGGAATGAAAGTTGAAGAGAATGGGGTATACATTTATGCCTTTCAAGTTCATTTCCATCTCAATATATAAAAAAAAATATGGGAATTTCAATGATGGCGAATGTGGCCGTCGTACACGTTTAACGTGAAAAAAATATAAATAAAACGGACTTCTATTGTTAACAATAAGCATAATTTATAGCTCTAAATAATCCCTATGACACACTATGGCATTTTGTGACATCACAATAACGTGTACTAGTGGCAAGGCTTGTCATTTCTGATATATTTCGTTGTGTCGCATTATTTCTCGTATAAAAAACGATGTTGCGTAAATTTTGCAACTGACAACACAAGAAATATGTGTACTCAGCATTAGTCCCATAATTGGTGATAAGTTTGATTTTGAACAGTTTTTCATTTTCAAGATAATTGTAAAAATTCAACAAATTCGCATGTGACAAAAACATAATAATAATAAAAACTAACTTAAATTAATAGTTCTAGTTTACAAACTTTTTGCTAAGCTGATTAGTTTGTTAGGGGAGAGAGATGACGGGAAAAGAAACGTAACAAACCAAAATTTGTCCTAAGTAGAACAAAAATAAACCAATTAGTAGGCATGTGCATAATAAGTAAAGAACAATACAGCAATGGCAAAAATGTTGTAAATTTAGAGATGGTAAAATTGAGCTTTCGTTCAATTCACATATGCCGTTTGAGCTGAAATTTGTATCAACTGACACCACACACACACAGAAAAAATAGACAAGAACTATTTTCAATAAAACCATGTTATTGAATAAAATTTTTGTTTCAATAATATTTGTCATTAACTTGAATATTGGATTTATCAATTCCGCACATTTTAAAATATCATTTAATGTCATTTATTTGTGTTGGTGTTTTCCTTGCTTGCTGATTGACTAAACCTGTACCTAGATTCAGTAACTTTTATTACGATAATCCTATCGTTATAAAAAATATAACGAAAATTTATCGAGTTTGCTATTCACTAACATATTTTAACGATATTCGTTGTCGGTTGGACAACAAAAAAATTAAGTCGCAAGATATAATTTGTTGGGTTTTTCTTAATTATTCTTTATGCTTTTCGTTTGTTTTCACATTTTTTATACAGAGATACCACATAATATTGAATTAAATGGTGAATAAGATAAAGCGGGAGACTATCGTAAAAAAGAAATTACAGAATAACATTATCGTTATCGCAGGCGAACAAATATGTCGATAAATATTACGATTTTCGGTTCGCAAAAGGTTACTGAATCCAGGTAGTGGTCATGTGCTGATGTTGTTGTTTATTTTGATTGTTGGTGTTGTATTCGTGTGCATTCGGACAAGAAGCCGAAAAACGTCGTGGCTTGTTTTTTTTTTCTTTTCTGCTCAACAAAGCTATTTTTAGATTAGAAGAAACAAAAGAAATCATGTTTTGCGTGTATTCATTATTTGCGTATCCAAAAACGATTTGCTCTTTAGCTGAGTGGTAAGTACGTTACTTTATTAGTCAAGAGATTGCCGGTTCGACTCATCCCAAACACATTCAGTTTTAGTAGCAGCCAAGCAAAAGTAAACAAAAAGGGGTTGAAAAATGTGACATTCATCCACACACACACAACACAATAACAATTATCACTGAAAATAAAATTTCAGTCAACAACTTTTTCTTTGATTCATTAAATTTCTTTATTGGCTGAAAAAAAAAATTTATTCAATAAACGTACATACAATTTTATTTATCAATAATGCAAAAATCGTCATCACAGAAAATTCGAAAGATTTTTTTTATTGAATCAACGATTTTCGTATTCAAATATCAAAATCATTTTTTTCTATGCAGTGGACCAAACACAAGAACGCTGATGATGAAGCATGTTCGAAAATAGCATGTTGTTCTGTTATGCTAGTGTTCGTTAGAATATTTTCAATGACTTTGGTGTTATTTGTACCTAACAAATTATCACATGTAATATGGTAATAAAGTTTGAATAATAATAAAAAAACTAACTAGAAGTTGTTTTTGCTGCTAACGATTAAAATGCTGATTTCAGCGCAACCTGAAGGTATTCTTTAATGTAACTAATTTTAGCATGCTTTGCCCTGATGTGGCTTTACAATTGTTTTGCTTTTGCTCATTAATGATTTAGGTATATTTTTTTAAATTGAATTTCATTCACATTTGCACGTGACATGTTTCACGTGACATTTTTTTGTTTCATCATAATAAACACATTGTTTCTGTAGCTCTTAAACTATGAACATCTGCGGACTTTGTCTGCTACATATGTAGTCATTCCGCCTTTTCTCTTTATTTTTTCCTTCGGCCAACTCTTTCTACTTTGTCTTGGTCTTGTTGTAGACTTGGCAGTTTTTCTTGAAGCAATTATCTTCAATTCTCTTTTAAAATTGTTCGTTTGTTTACACTCAGACGGTTTCTTGTTCAATTTTCCTATTGTTTTAATGCTACGAATGAAATAACAAAAGAGAATTTAAGTAACTTTTCTGTACAAGCAAGTCAGTATCCCTCTTCTTTCTTCTTTCCTCTCTCTCCCATAAACTCAGCCTTGCTTCAAGAAAAACTGCCGAGTCTAAAACATGACTTAGTATTCCGCATTCTTTAATAAAATTTCATTTATAATTTTGTAGTAAGACCCTTTTTTCCACACGTAAGATCTACATTGACAAAGTCTTTTAAATTTTCTTTTAAACTTTGTTTCACTTCTTCATACCCAAAGTTTACTTTGAGAAATTTAAACTATACGACTGAGTAACTGTATGTAAGGAAGGAAGAAACAAAAGAAACGAACAAAAAAGAAAGCAACTTTGTGAATAAAGCAGAGTCTTTACTTATTTTATTCTTTTTCCTGTCTCTCCCACAAACTAAAGAGTTTGCAAAGTAAACTTTGCATGTCGAAAAGGGATTTAATATTTTCTCTTCCTTAATTTTTTTTTTGCAAATTTGGCAGCTCACTTTATTTAATTTTTGTTGTTGTAATTTTCGCTCTTCTAACTTTGAATAATTTAAAAGTACGCGTGCCAATTTTTTTATGCAAAAAATCTTTTTTTTTCAACTTGCACTTTCGATGTCGCACGGGACCAATTTTATATATGTTGGCACCACGATCACAAAAAGAAAGGATATTTTCTTCTCCCTTAATTGTTTTGTGCCTTCGGAACAACTCATATGTATTGGTTATTGGGCCTTATTACGAGTGTCGTATTACGACTTCGACTACGACGATTTCATACTAGACTAAAGAACATTGCAAAATTTTTTCTTTAATCTAGTACAAAATCGTCGTAGTTGTAGTTGTAATAAGACACTTGCAATTAAGCCCATTGTACAACAAAATTATACAAAACAATAATAGCTTTTTTAACCAAATTCCAAAAAAAGTAAGAGGTTATCAAATCGCCTGTATTTTTTCTTATTTACTATTTGATTCTAAAAGTCTTTTCTGTCTGAGAGGGTATAGCTTCTCACTGGGCTCATTGTAAAAAGTGGGCGGGGACATGCCCATAATTTTTTATTTAATTTTTTAATTGCTGCGACACCTAAAATGTGCTTGGATTGTTGCAATTAGACAATTTTAAAGTAGAAAAAATGGGCGGGTCTACGCTTATTAAAATCTATTATTATATTTCACGTGGTTCTATTCAAACGTTTTTTACGAATCTTACCACACACCTTGAGCTCAAAAATAGACACTTTCTTCCAGTTGAAAAAATGGGCGGAGTTACGCCCATTAAAGTTTAATATTTCATTTTAAGTGCTTCTACTGTGCCAATTTTTACAAAACTTAACACACACCCTGAGCTCTGAAAAACACAAAATCTTGCATTTTAAAAATGGGTGGAGACACGCCCATTAAAATTTAATTTTATATGTCATAAATTTTTTTCCCAAAATGTTCTACCAAATCTTTGCATTGAAGTTGGTTTTTTTGGCAAAATTATTTAGTTTCCGGATATAGGGGAATCCTTTTATGAATCTAAATTAGTGTGCAAAATGTTATCGTTGTGCAATGACTTTTATTTATATAAAAATTGTGACAAGCAAAAATTCCGATAAATGTGTATTTGAATCCAAGCACTGTACACCGCTCCAAAATCTCTACAAATCAATTGCGGAAGTTGTGTATCAAATTAAATTAACAACTAGCTTAAATTGATTTCAGCTGCTGAGCTTGGGCTAAAGAAAGTTTATCGTATTATTCTGATTGTTATTACAACGCTATTTTAATGGGATACAGTTACAAATATTAAATTTAAAATCATAAAAATTTTTTTGATTTTTAATTTGTTGTCATTGTTATTTAAATAAGTTGAAATGTAAATGAATTTCATAACACAGTCAGTAAATCCATATCAGTTTGTTACGGTTATGGCGAATTTATTTGTTAATTTTTTAATAATTCTAACATCATCAAAATGACTTTCACTCACTCACTCAAATATTGGAAGAAGGGGGTAAATTAAAAATGTGTTTTGTTGAATATCAAAATTTTAACACCAATGTTAACACTTTCTTTCATCTTTCGAGCTTTTGTAAGACACATTTTTTAATTATGCATAAATTATCTGAAATTTTTATCATAAGCAACTAACTGTTGACAAAAACATTTGGTTAATTTTTTCTATCCAATTTTAAATGCACTAATTTCGCAATTTTAGTGTTATGAAATGATTTCAGTTGTAAATTCTCTCCGTTTCTTTTTAATATTTAACTTCTGAGCTTATGCAATATAAAACTTGTCATGATGCCAAAATAAGATCAAAAAAAAAAAAGTCGCGATCCACCAAATATTCTCGAAAATGTTGCCTGATTGATGATCAGCAATAAAATTTCATATAGATGTACATATACATATATATATATATATATATATATATATATAGAGATACCCAGTTGACCAATACTTTCGTTGGTATCTTGAACATTTATCGTATAAAACTATCGAAAGTGATACTCAAAAATTAATAGAAAAAAGTTCACCTGTCTCTCAGTTTTGTCCCACAAAACATTCGTTATCGAAGTTTCGCTAGCAATATCAAAAGTGAGAGAATATCGAACTAGTTTCGAAATCGCAAAAAGGCAGCAAAAAAGTAAACAAGTAATTTTTATAATTTATTTCTTTTAACTAACTTTTTTTATTTATTTTTTTATACCTTAACTTACGCTGCAGGATTTGAATATGGTACATTCTTTCTAATCAATGTTGCCAGAAGTAGGGGAAAATCGCTACATGTAGGTACTTATGATACTAAAATAGATGCGTAGGGAAAATCGGACAGATTTTTTATATCCTCCAAAATGTAGGAATTTTTTCGTCATGTCGCATTATTTATGAAATAAATGCAAATATAACGTTTTTAGTAATATTTTCTTTTTCAAAACGGTTAAAAAATTTTATTTTCGATAAAATCGCTTAAAAAATATTTCCAGAGTTGTTTGTGGTTTAAAAAGTTGGTGACACTAATATGTATGTAGGCATATGCCACGGCGAATTCATATACCAGGTGGTGTCAAGCCTGCAACAACAAAATCTGACTAGGACTTTATTGCAATGAAAAATGACAAATCAAACTTCCTGCAAAGACAAACTTCCCAAAAAATCAGCTGTTAACTTGGCACCACCTGGTACATGAAATCGCCTTGTTACTCGTATATGCTTTTTCTAAGATACGAGTATCATTCAATGAATTGAATTTATCCTTTAAAATTTTAATTGAAAGAACTATTCATAATAATTTTTAAAAACCTTTATGTTGTTTTAATTGAATTGAATTAAAAATACATATGTATGTATTTTCTTTTAGCTTTTTACTTGTTTTTTTTTTACCAAAGCTTTAATCAACATACATGTATGTATATTTTTTATAACTAATGCTTTTCTTCTAGTTTAATTAAAAAAATGCGTAGGGATTTTTGTAGGGGAAATTTTTTCAACGTGTAGGGAAAAATCGGGTATTTTTAACGTGTGTAGATATTTTTTCGAAAAATCTAATGGCAACACTGATTCAAATAGACTAGCACATATCCACTACGCAAACGTGGCAATTTTTTTTTCCACTCGGCTACCATCACAAATTCGAAAAACAATCTAGAAAAGTTCGAAGCTCGAAGCTTTAGCGAACACCAATTTTTTTTTTTAAATTTGCGAACAAATATCCAACAATTTTGTTTCGAAAATTCTTCGCTTTAGTAAGCATTCGTTTTTGTCGAATCTCAGGTCATATGGGTAAGTCTATATTTACTAAAGCAACAATGGCAACATTGAACCATAACTGAAAGATGTACGTTCGTTCATCTGCTCAAAAAAAAATTATTTACTCAAACAGAGACTTGTGAATTGGTGATAAAAATTAAAAATAAAATTGAAAAAAAAACTAGCGACGAAAGATGAACTTTCACTTTCATCATGAGCATATTTTATTCATGCATAATTTTGAATCCGCAAGCATGCGTGTGTTCATGACTGGTTATATCTGTATCTCAAACAACTGGCTCACATTATACGTAAGTATATGTACATACATATGTATTTTTCTCTTATTTTTTACCGTTGATTTTGGGAGTGTTTTATTTTTGTGTTGTTGTAATGAGTAACTGTTAATATGGATTTTTATATATTTTTAGCGGTATTTTTATTGGTTTGGTTCAATAAAATTTCGAAAAATTATCCAATTCGTTATGAATGAATTTTTATTAATACTACAAGCATTAACACAAAGTCTGACTGAGTCAAGCAAATAAGGAATGTAGTAAATTGTTGGCGATACAGCAGGGATGAATTTTATTTTGTATGAAGAGACAAACAAATTTAAAAATGCAGTAAAGTGCGACTTTGACTCGCACACTAAAGGCTCAGTTAGCCGACTGTAATGTAAAGTAACTGCAACAGTAAGAAACAGCTGATCGATTTTGTTACATATGTGAAAAGTAATGAAAATGGTTATAGAGATGTAATGTAACGTAACCTTATTTTCATATAAAAATGTCGATCAGCTGTTTTCTACGTTACAGTTACATTACATTACAGTCGGCTAACTGAGCCTTAAGGCTTCCGTATGGACACATAGCCAGTATTGCCATAATTTTAAGGATAAAATTTGCATACATTTAACAATTTTTCATGAAAAAATCTTCAAAATCTGCATTTTATTTTTAAAATCTTCAAAAAATCTTCAAAGCAATTTATAAAACATTTTTTTTTATATTTTATTCAAGCAATTAACATAAATATGGATGTACATATGTACATGTTTACCATAAATTTCTTTTCGTTTACCCATATTCATAAAATTTAAATTCGGTTTAAAATATAGTTTATTTAATTTTTTTTAGAAAAAATTTTCTTTAAACAACTTTCAAGAAAATTTTATTTTTTATGAATATAAGCCTTTAATTTATGAAGAATATGCATTTTGTTTCTGCTTAAGAAACTCATCAGTAGACTTCAAAAAAAAATTTTTGAAAAAAGGTAAAAAAGTTCATGTTTATATAGAACAACTACCAACATGTTATTAAGAATTACGTACAAAAACATAATAGGTAATATTCATTAAAATTATTTTGGGTTACAAAACGTTTAACAAACAAATTTCCACACAAAGTTTGTTTCGTAAACCTTTTGTTAACCAAAACTATTTTTTACGAATACGGCAGAATAAGCTTAAAAACTTCAAGCAAAAATCTTTTAATATCTTCAATTTTGAATCTATTATTATTTTCTAAAAAAAAAAGAATATGGAATGAGATATCTTCTCTCCTACAAACTCAAGACTTTGCAAAGTAAAAAAATTTTCATAGCTATGTGCAAATAAATCACAATGCACCCAATTGGGTCTCCGAGTGGTGAAGATACGGCATAGCTACGGTGACCATAATTTTTAAATCAAAATACAGAACAAGGAAATATTTAACAAACAGCAACTAAATTACAAACAAATTTAACGACATATTAAACATATTGAATTTCATGGATTTATAAATTTTTTTTTTGACAAACACAAAATTAAACACAAACAAAAAAAATTAAAAAAGTAACATAACAATGACTTCTTGGTAGGCAGTGTGATTTAAGTATTCAATACAATAATATATATATATTTGCAAATAAATGTGGTAAAGACATTACATTTTGAATAAACCCAGGGATGCAATATCGTAATCAAAATAAGCTCGTTTTATATGAGATAGTCGTTTCCAGAAGCTTGCCAATATTACTTCTCCTATTTCTTTAATGATGTATTGCAAGTTCAAAAACTGTAACACTCTAAACTATGAGTCGTTTACACATAAAAGAAACAAGAATGAGTAGCAGTACTAGGAAAAATTAAAAAAAATGCACTTCAATTGTAGTTGAAATATCTGCGTTTTTAGGCCAAAAATCTTCAAATCTGCATTTCGTCTTTTTGAAGGGTAAAGATCTGCAAAATTTAGATAAATCTGCATTTCTGGCAACCGTGCGCATAGCATAATTAATTGCAATTTCGATGGTAAGGATGTAGTAATTTTATAGTTAAAATATATTCCTATATTGGCTTGTTTGAATGCTAAAGTAATTTATAACTTCATTTGAACTCGATTTGGTTTTTATTTCTATGTATGTCTTATTAATTTTTTGTTTTTTTTTAACACAGAATGAAGATCACTACGTGTTCATATTGTTAAGACTGACTGGCAATACCTTTTGCGTAGACCCATCCAGACCTTTAGTATACAGTAGTGAAGTGTGACTTATAAAAATTTCTCTCAAGTTGTTATAACTAGGGAAAGGATTTTCATGTAAATACATGTTTTCTGTCGTTGGTCTTAGATCAACGTAAATAAAATATCTTTGCGAATCAACAAATTTGTGACAAAATGATATCGATTTGTTAGTGCATATTTTTGCATATTTTATAATAAATACATATTTTTGCATATTTTATTATAAATGTATATTTTTAATACATTTTTTAGTTTTTTCATGTTATAGATATAATTTTGGTTTTTTTTATTAGTTGTTAAGTATTTAAAAGCTGCAGTTTTTACGACTGTGTAAGAATAAAAAAAGAGGAAATCGAGAAATATTTACGATCGCATTTTTTGTGATATTATTCGATATACCTTTGGTTAAGTCAAGAATACCAATACCATTGAAAATTAAAAAAATAGCATGGAATAATAGCCCTTTTAAACCCAAAAATATTTGTGCAATTTTTTTCAGCGCTCTCTACTGGTTCCGCATTAATTTCATGTGGATATAAAGTGCTTTTGAAAGTACCTTTGCGTGTTTCAGTTTTTAATGAAAAATATCAAATGATATGATACGGATACATCCGATAGTAACTAGATGGTAAGGCAGTACTAAATTTCTATTAATAAAATTAAAGAAATTTTAAATTCAAAAGCTTTCCCCATATGCAAAAAAATAACGTGTGCTTGAACTGTACGTTAAATTAAAATTTCCATACAAAAACTGGTTTTAACGTACACTTGAAGCACGCATTATTTTTTGCATATGGGTGCAAGTTTTCTTGACTTTCAAATTTCTTTAATTTTATTAATAGAAATATAGTATCGACAGCCTTCTTTCTGCCTAATTGATATATGGAGGTTTCGTTACTTTAACACATCAATTAGAAATAGTTATGCAAAAAAGTTATGAACTTAAAATATACATATGCAACAAATTGGATCAGCAGTTTATAGTTCTAAGAACGAAAATTTAGAAACTGAATATTCCACAAACGCATTTAAGTACGCACCAATAACTTCTGCTGTCTTGGAACATTCATTTTTATTACATAAAATTTTTTTTCAGAAAAAAACCGTCAAGGATTTATCTTTATTTTGTATTCCATATGATTTGACAAAATATTTATTAAGAAGGCATTGAAGCTGAGCTTTTTATGTTTTTTAAGTTTTTAATGACAAAATGTTTGTTAAGAAAGCAATGAAGGTGACTTTTTTAAGTTTTTAATGTTATTAAAAGTTTAAAAAAAGTTGATAAATGCATATTTTATTAGTTTTAAATACATATTTTTATATTTTTGCTGCATATTTTATGTACATAAAACGTGATTTTAAATGCATGAAAATCCTTTCCCTAGTTATAACAAAGCGCTAACCCCAATTTTTGCAGATTTTTAAAATAGCTTTGAATGATTTCGATAAAAAAAAAGATATGGCCTGCCTGTCTGATGTTAATTTTGCTTGTGCAAAAATAACTCTCAGTGACTTTGTAGACAGTCGTGCAAGCGCTGGCTTAAAAAGCTTTATAGCTATGCTCTTTATGGCGCGATACAACAGGATTAATGACGTGATTTTTGTAACAAAAAAAATCGACACTATTACAGTTATAAATTTTGTTTTGTTTTGATTTCCTTATATTTAAAAGCATAGTATGAAAATGAATGTTTAATTTTGTTTTGTTTCGTTCTTTGAAGTATGTAAAACGAAAACAATCATAACGATTGCTCATGAATCAAGAAAACAAGATAGCGCATTGCGCAGGTCCGTTATTTTATTTTCTGCCTGTGACGCAGATGTAGAATTCAGTTGTAAACAAAATGCATACATTTGTTTGTGGAATGTGCTCTCTCTTTCACACACTTTTTACAACAAACACACGCGTGCATTCTATTTTTGTACGGCTGAGTGCGCAATCTTGTTTTCTTGATTCATGACGATTGCTCAATTTGTTTTTGTACTGTTTTTGCATATGAGCACAAATTAGAGAACGAAGGCGATCGGCTCTAAGCCGGCTAACAGCCACCGCCGGCAACAAACAATACATTAATCGTACGCAGCTATAATATAAAATAATTGGGAGTAAATAGAAACGTTTTGAAATATTTGAGGATAATTTGACATCATCATATAATATAATTGTTATCTCACATATGAAATTTGTTTCATTTAGCTAAGCAGCATAGCTCTAAACGGGTATCCTAAGACACCTCTCTTCCGGTTTTTAATACTTTTTTCTTTAAATAACTTAAAATTTTGGATTGTCAATTGATAAATCTTTATTTCACCTTTTCATAATTGTGACTTAACATATCGCTCGTTTACTGAAACAATGTCTGAACTTAAAAAATTTAATTTTTGAGTAAATTATGAAGATTTAATCCTCATATTGTTAATCATATTGTATACAAATTTAATACAAATATCTTGTACACCAAACTCTTGAGAGAAAAAATTCAATTTTCTTTTATCATGAAGTGGTGGGTAAATTGAAAACTTTAAGCTTTTTTTCTGGCAAACTAGTATTTTTTTTTAGTTATGACGTTGTTTTAGTAAATAAACGATATATTTTAATAAGCTTGAAGTTTTTTAAGTTTTGCTTTTTCTCTCTCTAATCCTTGGCCATTCACACAAGGAAAAACGAACTACTAAAATATCTTAAGATTATTAAAAAAATTGACTAAATCATTTTGAAAACAATGAAATTGTTTATGGTCGTCATGATGACGAAATACCAAAAAAAAAATTCCCATTTCATAAAAAAATAGATAAAAGGAATCAACAAATAAATAAACCAGAAAAGTAAAAAACTTTTCATCCCAGAAATTAAACTCACATCAAGTGCCTTGCGAAAAGAAACTGGTTACCCAGCAACTCGTGTTCGTAACATTGAATAGAAGAAAGAAAATTGCTTGATTTTCTTTAAATATTTATATGTATTTGACTTCTAAGCATCGTGTGCATACATATGTGACCTTCTCCGAGAAAAGGGACCTAGGATGTAAAAAAAAATCTAACTCATTTCATCTTATTCTAAACCCTTTTAGGTACCAAAATCCACTCTTCTTAAGTCCAAACCCGATTTTTGACACACTACGACCCTTTTCTCGGAGAGGGTCACATATATGTATCTACATATATATCTGTGGCAATAAAGGAAAAGTGCTTAAGTCACATTTTACTGTTTTGCAGGAGAGCACTTTTCAGAGTTCAAGTCGGTTTTCAGAAATTTATTTCCTTTAGAATTCAATTAGGAAATTCTCTGTTAACCTTTAGTAATTCATTTAAGTTGAAGTATACCCACGTATAGCCTAAATTAAGCTATTACTCCA
The DNA here is from genome assembly GCA_949987645.1 of Tachina grossa. Lineage (NCBI taxonomy): Eukaryota > Metazoa > Arthropoda > Insecta > Diptera > Tachinidae > Tachina > Tachina grossa. The sequence continues at coordinate 184,138,828 of OX465274.1, forward strand.
AATGAGATTAGAAGTCTAAAAAAGAAAACTCGCAAGTCATAGTGCTATAACTTCCTGAAAAAGTGCACATATTAATTGAGATTTCGACCAGTGGTACTTTTAAATATGCAGATTATGGGAGTACTATTATCTCAAAATCAGCTTATGTCGACTTAAGCCCTTTTTCCTTTTTGCCACATATATATATATATATATATATATATATATATATATATATATGTATATATTCCATATATTACAACAATAATATGACTTTTAATAAATAATAATTTGACAAGATGTGCAAAGTTATGAAATTCTTATAATAATATTAATAAAAGAAAGCTGAAAATGTTTTTCATTGCCATAGTTTCCATTTCTGCTTCTTTCGTACCCAAACTCGCCAACGTATTTTTTATTAATGAAAAAATATTTTGCAATATTTATTTAATTTATTTAATATAAGTAGATTAGTTCTCAAATTAACTTAATTGGATTTATGTTTGTAGAAAGATATATAAATAAAAAGAAAATGTTTATTTAAAATTGAAAATAGAAAAAAAAATTCGTTTAATTTAGAGTCTGTCGTATAAAAATTTTGAAGTAATTTTTTTTTTGTTTCATTAGCTAATTTAAAAGTTGTTTTAAGAACTTTTGCTTTCAGTAGTCTTGGATCAAACTTGTTTAGTTGGCCATACACTGAGAGAAAATCCTTCGTAAATGCAATGATTTTGGACATTAGATTTATGATTTTATCATTATTTTTCAACCAATGCAACGCTTCATTCACATTACGAAAATTGTTTCATTAGCTGAAAAAATGTCATGTATACAACGTAATATTTTCATTCATGTAACCATATGTTTTTTACTAAGCAACGTACATTTTCATATTTTAAATGAAAAATGTAATTATTGCAATGAAACTTTTCAGTTTAAACAATGAAGTGAGTTAGTCTTACATGCTTTTAACGAACTATTTCATTGAATTAACAACATTCTTCATATATATCATGACAGTATTTCGTTATTCAGATGTAACGTTTAATTCTTTGGTGATATCTATCATTGTGTTAACAACATAAGTCATTGTTGTAATGACTCTGGTTCATTAATTTAATGTTTTTAATTATCATTGTATTTAATTATTCAACTTACGTATGTAATTATATTGACACAGGTATTAGAGAAATGCTTGTATGTATATGTATAATTGGTCTCCCCGAGCAAGATTTGAACTTGGTCTCATCGCGTGGTAGTCAACGTGCTTACCGCTGCAGCCACAACAATCTCAAATATTATTTAGATACACACTAAATAAATACATACACCATCATCAATGAAATTTTAATTCAATATTATTTAATTGATCTAATTAATTCAACATTATTTAATTTATTTGAAAAAGTTATAACCTAAAAATAAATAAACATATATAAGTCTATATATATATATTAAAAACAAAATTTTTGACTTATCTCCAGGATTCGAACATGGGACTACAAGGGTAGCAAACTGCCTACTAGCGAGCAGCCGAAGTTTTCTTCATTGTAGTTACGAAAATATTTCATTAAAGTTGCATCAAAAGTATAATTTCCATAACTATAGATTAATTACAATTGTAGTTTGATCTTTGATTTATGAACTTTAAAGTTTGATCTTATTTTATGTAACCTAATTAATTTAAAATATTTTTTTGTATGAATTCTACATAAAACATAAATTTTTAGTTTTTCATTACCCGAATGAACATTATTTCGTAACATCAATGATACTACTTTTTAATTTGATGTTATTTAATTATAAATAAGAACAATATTAAATTTTTTTTCTTTAAATAACGTTATAAGTTTTATTTTGAGCCGTACTAGGCAAGTGCTAAAACGATACTACTAAGATATTCAAAAATTAAATAAAATGTTGTCAAGTGACTTCGATATGTTAAATATATACAGTTGCTTTTATATACATATGTACATATGTATGTACTAAGTATAAACGAAATAAGAGTAAGTGTTGTAATATTAAATCTATGTCTCTAAGTACATAAATGCTAATTTAGTTAAAAACAGAAATATATTAATGGATAAAGAGAAATTGAAATTGTAAATAAGGGAAAATATTAAAGATAATAGTGGGACATCTTAACAACTTCGAAATGTAAAATATTAAGCAATAGAAAGGTTTCATTCCATTAATGAAATTTGCATCAATATAATATAATGTTTCATTTTATTAATGAAATTTGTGATTGTATTAATGAAAGGGGTTCAACGTAACGCTTTCATTCCCACTACGAAGTGTTTTTCTTTCAGTGTATAAGATCCAAACCTTTGATCAAACCTATTTAAATTGCATGGGTTTGTTTGACTGAATGAGTTTGAATCAATTCTATATATATATATATATATATATATATATATATATATATATATATATATATATATATATATATTTCAGGATAACTTTTGAATTTTTATACATTGCAAAAGAATAGAGACGTTTTAAAAACAAAATGGTTTTTCAAGGCTGATTAATAAGCGAATCTGTTAGATACTTTAGAAAATAATTTTTTTTTTAATTTTTAAAGTTTATATTAGAGAAAGAAAACTAAACAAAATTATTCAAGTGACTGGAGTAAATTTTTTTTATTGTAATTTTTAATTCAGCGGATTGTTATTTTAAAGGTGTATAAATTTTGTGGGAAAATATTTTTTCGATCTAATATCTAATAATTAATTAAAATGCGATTCAAAATGTCTGCTAGCCAAGCGTTTGTTGAGCTTCAAAACAATTGTTAAAAGGGATTGTCTAAGGAACAAACTAAGATAAGAAAAAAATAATAATAATAAAAATATACGTACAAAATATTTTTTAACAGACTTGTGTGATTTAAAACGTTAATAAATTTTCCTTTTCCAATATGATTTTTCTAATGACTTTTATGTTCCAAAAACTTTATGGATGATAATTGTGATGGTGATGATGTTGATGTTGTTACTCGTATCTTTAAATAAACAAACACAAAGCGTTTCTTACCCCCCGTTGTCACATGCCAGTAGTTACTTGCAAGTAGTGTATATGTATTACTAACGAAAATCAGGAGAAATGTAAAATAAATTCAGTAAAGTGCGACTCTGACTCGCGCACGAAGGGTTCCGTACGAACACTAGATATGAAATTTAATACAAAGTTCATCCTATATAATATATAGTTTTGGCATTTTTTTTTTCGTTTTTGTGATTTTTTCGGTTTTTTTGTTTTGGCGGTTTTTGCGTTTTTTTCAGTTTTGGCTCTTTTTTTTAGTTTTAACACTTTATTTTCTTGTTTTGACGATTTTTTTCGGTTTTTGCCATATTTTCATTTTGGCGATTTTTTTTTATTTTTGGCGATTTTTTTCATTTTTGCGATATTTTTTATTTAATTTTTTTTTTAGTTTTGGCGACATTTTCGCGTTTTGGCGATTTTTTTTAGATTTTTGGGGTTTTTTTCATTTTGGCGTTTTTTTGTTTCATTTTGGAGATTTTTTCGAATTTGGCGATTTATTTTAGTGTTAGAAATTTTTTTTAATTTTCGCGATTTTTTTCGTTCTGGCGATTTTTTTTAATTTTTGACGATTTTTTTTGGTTTGGCGATTTTATAATTTTCGTTTTTTTTTAGTTTTACCGTTTTTGAAAATTTCAAGTTTTTGGCGATTTTTTAAAGTTTTGGCTCCTTTTATAGTTTTGACCTTTTATTTTCTTGTTTTGGCGATTTTTTTCGGTTTTTTGCGTTTTTTCATTTTGGCGATTTTTTTATTTTTGGCGAGTTTTTTCATTTTTGGCGATTTTTTTTTTTTTGGTTTGGCGATTTTATAATTTTCGGTTTTTTTAGTTTTACCGTTTTTGAAAATTTCAAGTGTTTGCCTCTTACGGTTTCCAAGATATAGCAAATTGTCAAAATTACATAGTCAAAATTGCATTAACTGATGGACAACCCTTTAATTTAAATTTTTTAAATTTTAGTGTTAATTGTTGTAGTCTGTATAAAAATACACTAGTTTTACAAATTTGAAGTGTCTATATACATATGTCCATACAATTGTTTGTATATTACATGGGATTTTAAAATTTTTCGTTGCTCGTTTTGGAACACCCTTTAATTTTTAATTCTCATGTATTTGTTTTTGTATCGGCCAAGGTTCTACATACTGTGTCCAAATTTCAGGTCCGTAGCTCTTACGGTTCCTGAGAAAATACCGTGTGACGGACAGATGGACAGACGGACAGGCGCACAGACGGACAACGTAGCGAAAACAATAGGGTTCCTTTTCACCTTTGGTGTACGGAACCCTAAAAATCAACAATTTTTTGAATGGCTTGCACTTGCATGTGGCAACGGGGGGTTTGGTAAAATTATGAAAATACTTATTAAAATAAAATGGGGAGAAAAAGGAAACTGAAATTGTTTTTATTTAAAACGGTTTCCATTTATTCTATTTGTCTTCACCAGGGCTACCAGTTTCTTCTTTCATCATGGAGAAAAATCTCAAGTTTTTTTATTATAATTAAAAATTTATATACTGTTCACTAAATTGTCATAATTAATATAGATTAGTTTTCATTTTAAATTAATGGGACGTTTGTTTGTGAAAATATACAAGGGAAGGGGAAATTTTTATTTAAAATTCATTTGTAGCAGAAAACAATTTTTCTTTATCAAAGTCCGCACTATTGAAAACTTCAAAGCAACATTTTTCAATTGAGGCTGTAATTAAATGTTAGTTTTAAAGAACAAAAAAATTTCTAGAGATACATTAAATTTTGGCGCTTTGAAATAAGGGCCACTGAATTAACGCGCCCAAATAAGAAAATGCAAAAAGACCGAATAGAATTAAAGAATTTTTAATTGAGTTTTATTTAATTTTTTTAGGCTTTATTTCATCTTGAGTTTGGTTTCATTAGATTTTTTTAGTTTTTTTTTCCATAAATTTTCTCTTTGTGTCTTATTTTTTTGGGGCGTTTTTCATTTCTTATTTGGGCATTATTTTCTTGTGCTTTATTTCATAGCGCCTGAATTTTTAGCTTTTGTCAAATGTCATATGTACATATAATTAAAAATAGGAAATTCCAAACATCAATTAATCAAAAAAAAAAAAAAAAAAAAAAAACGCTTTGGAGCCTTCTAAAGCTTCTAAATATTTCCCATCATATTGAGTCGTTAGAACCATATTCTTTTTTAATATATCTTTTTAAAATATAAATTTTTTTTATAAATAATCAACTGATTTTCAAACACTTTTTATGTCCTTTTTAGTTATATTCTTTTATTTTAATTAGTAAAGAACAAACAACAATGGTAATGCTATTATAAACTAAATATGGTAAAATTGTGCTTTCATCGCAAAAAAAGGTGTCAACATATTTAGTTACGATAGATCAAAACAATTCACGTATTCCATTAACAATTAAAAATTTTGTATTCAGGATCCAAGTTGAAACTAACTAACACTACAGGCTACTTACAATTAACTTACAATTAACTTTGGTCTTCTTTCATCCTTAAAAATGATCACACGTAATTTGGGTTTATCCGAATCAAAACCAAAAATAGAATTTTACTTATATTTGCACTGATGTTGCACAAAAGCCTTTACAATATTATTATATTATATATTATTAAACTTGAGCTTATTTATAAGTTATAAAAACGCCCATTCATACACGACTTTTTATTAAGTTTTAAGAAGTATATAATAGTTTGTTGCTTTGATATTAAGAGGACTCTTGCACGATGTTTATCAAACTATTTGTATTTATTTATTTTTTCAGTCATTTATCAGAAGACGTTCCACCCATAAACAAAAACATCTAATTTTTTTTTGTAATAAATCACTATCCACTTTCGTGCAGTCAAAGTATATGTATTTAACAAGTTAATAAATGTCATAACTAAACAAACTAGACAATAGTGTCAATAAAGTAAGCTTTCTTTTAATGAACAGGTCGACCGACACAAGTGGTCAAGTGTGACACAGTGGTGTGGAAAATTTTCAATTGCATAAGTAAAAAAAAAAAAAACTAAAAGGAAAATGTTTCGTACATAAATAAAGTTAAACAAATCGTAGTAAAATACTCGTAACCAATAAATTAGTGCACACTAAAATTTAATATGCCTCATTGACACCAGAGGCGCTGCAAAACTGCATTATTGAAAACGTGTAAAGGAATGGAGATTTCCTCTATATCTTCCTTCACCACATGTCTTCTCTGTCACAATCCCTTTCCAAAAGGAAGGTAACAGGTTCATATAACGAGCTGCCAAAAATAAAAGCAGTTAGCCTGGAATAATGAACTTAAACAGCTTCACTTAAATGGACCAGCATTATATGAATATAAAGTTTGTTTATTGTCCTCGCAAAGATTCGTGCCCTTGACATATATCCTTAAATTAAAAAAAAATACATTAGGCCTAAAAATAATAATTGTAGTCATAAAAATCCTTAAACGATCTACTTATAATATCCTCAGCGCCGGTAGAAGTCTGCTGATGAGTTGGTAAAGCACTAAGGACATGCATATAGACGTGCTTAACCACCAGCAAAAAAAAAATGCACTTAAATTTAGTTCATAAAAATAAATATAATACAAACTCTTATATCCTTCACAGTCTGTTGCCAAATATTTTACTGAACAAGTTAGTTATTGGTTTTAGAAAAAGTGAAATAAAAATATTAAAGTTTTAATATAAAAAAGAAATCTCTAAAAATGACATATTAATATTTTTTGTTTGATTCAATAAATTTATTGAAAAAAATAACACTTTTTTACATTTTTTCTGTATTTCATTAAAGACTTTTTATTAAAGATATTCACATCAGTTTTTTTTCTTGTTTGAAAAATGGAAAAATTTTTCTTTTTTATAACAAACACATGAAAAAAAATTCCACCTAAAGTTGAGTTTTTAAATTAAACTTTTGGTGAACTTTTTTCCCTGTGTTTGTTGTAAAAAAATACATTTTTCCATTTTTCCAACAAGAAAAAAAAACTGATGTGAATACCTTTATTATATTTTATTTTTTGATAAAAATATTGTTAAACTACTGTATTGTATTTTCGTAGAAAACTTTGGCAGCAGGTTGTCGTCACGTCAACAAAGAAAGTGTCGTATATAAAATTTAACGCATGTGTTGTGCATACTCCGTTCACAAATTAATTATATATAAAAATATTCATTCTTTGAAAAAGGGAAAAAAGACAAGCAACATTCTCTGTGCAATAACACCACGCTTAAACACAACACATACATGTTAACTTTATTTACCATGTACAGCCCTTGGACAACATAACCAAGCCTACGATAATAATAGGTCTCTACTTTTTTCTCATATTTTTTTTTTTTCAATTACTATTGTGCACTGTCACCAGATAAATATGTACACATGTACAAACATTTTATTTAATAATTTTAAGCTTACACAGTAGTCTGTAATTAGTGAATAAACAAAAACAGTGTATGTAATTAATGTGAGAGTATTTCCCCATAAACAAAATGAAGAAAATTTTTTAAATAACAGCTGTTTGCTATTTCGTGAAATTAAAATACATACATATATGAATATTAGTTTTTCAAGCAATAAGCCTTAAAGTAAAAGCATATTAAAAAAATTAAAATAGTTGAGGCAAAGAATATCAATATATATGATTTTAACTAAAATATTTAATTGAATAAATTAAAAAATTAATTGAAAATAAAATTAAAATCAATTAATCTAATAACTCAATAAAAGAAATATTAGCTAAAATAAATTAAAAAAAATGTATTGACAGTTTATTATCTTTACTGAAACTCATGATAAAAATTAATAAAATATAAAAATAAAATATTTTAAATCAACTAGAATTTAAATTAAAAATTAAAAGAAAATACGTGCGCCTGTTGTTTTAATGAATATTTTTTTTTAGGTTAACAACTTTGAGTTGGTAACACTATTTTAATAGACAACTGTTTTAACAGCTGATGGTAGCTTTTGGCTTAGTTTAGTTTCCCATTACATTAGGGATAAAATTAGGCAAGAGCAACGCTTACGAATTTTTGAAAATAGCAAATAATGGATCTGTTCCTCATAAGCTCATCAGCCATGTACGTATGTAGTAGTGATGTAACGAATGTAAATTTTTGATATTCGCGAACACGAATACGAATATTTGCAACGATATTCGCGAATACGAATTTTTAATGAGAAATTTACTTCCCTTTTCACAATGTATGGTTAAGAGTTAACATGAACTTTAACTGCAAGTTCTTCATACAAAACTTGCCGTTAAAGTCCCTGTTATCTTTTAACTATACATTGTGAAAAGGTACGTTATAGACATTAAATTAGGGTACTATTCACGCCTGCAATATGAAATATTAAAAAATTGTTATGAAAGAGAACTTCATACTCTTGTTGGCGTACTTTAAAGTTAATAAAAAAAAATTTTTTAAATAAAAATATTAAATAATATTTGAAAATCATACAATGCACAAATTTCTATAAAAAATCAAATGGATTTGTACAAACTAATATTTTTATATATTTGTTTAAATTTCGTTAAGGATTTATGCATTTATTTATTTAATTTTTTTTCCTAAAAATATTCGTATTCGTATTAGCCTGAATTTGATGAATACGAATGCGAATACGAATATTTAAAAATGGCCGAATTTTCGGCAATTCGAATAAGAATACGAATATTCGTGCATCACTAGCATGTAGTTATGCGTGCAGTCGACTTTTTTCGACTACACGTACGCGTTGTCGTCAACGGTCGATGAGACTCAAAAATTTTGCAGTGATACGAATGCTACGAAGTAAAAATACATATGGTCAGCGTGACCATATAAGCTTATTTTGAGCTAAATTTAGCTTATTTTTTTGGTATTCAGATGCAAAATTTCTATTTAGCTCTTAGCTTATTTTTTAGCTTTTTTTTAAACTTATTTAGCTTTTTTAGCCATTTTTTAATCTAAATTGCATGTTCTCAAAAAATATTTTAAAGACATAAAAAAGTTGTAATGACAAAAATTAAAAATTTTATGAACCCCCAAGCGTACTAACTAAATGGCTGAACCGATTTTCTTCAATTTTAGGCGAGATCAAGTCAATTTTCAAACTACAAAAAAAATAAAAAATTAAAATCGGTCTAGCCCTTTATGATCTACGGCGTCAAAGACACACAGATTCAACTAAATATATTTAGAAAAGATGTGATATCTTATGAACATCTGGACAGATTTTCTTCAAACAAAGCTAAGAACACAACATAAACTAATTCAAAATCGATGCAGCACTTTGGTCTGTACGTGAACTCGTACAGATGCACAAATGTACAGACACACACTACAAACTTATAACACCCTTTTTTGGACGAAAGAAGGTTAAAAACTGTAATTTGTTAACAAATTATATAAAGTATAAAATTTTTTCATTGAAAAATAATTTAAAAATACAAACTGTAAATTGCGCATTTATGAGAGAAATGACAAATTTAGAAATAAGTGACATTGATTGCAATTTTGGAGTTACAATGGCAAAAGTTAAATTAATATTGCCTATAAGACCTTTAAAGATTTTCTTTGAGTTGAGTTGAACTTGTATTCAGCGGCATGAATTTACTTAAAACAAAAATTAGGAAATAGGTTTTCTGTTAATAAGACTAATTAATTTAAAAAAAGGTTTCGTATTTTAGTATAAATGTTTTTAAGTTTTTGGAAAGTTTTTGTGTTATTTTTCTTTAAAACTCAAATATAATAATGAATAAATAATTTAATTAAAAATTATTCAATATTTTTTATTTCAAATAATAGAAAAATATGTTTTTGTATGTATATATTTAACGTTATTTTAGCAATAAGAAACTATTGCAACGTGGCAGAAGCCGAAAAAAGTTTAGCTTTATTTTACGGCTTAAAATTTTAATTTTTAGCTTATTTTAGCTCTTTTTGAAACGTGATTTAGCTTAACTTTATTTTAAAATCTGGTCACACTGCATATGGTGATTGCCAGCCTTAAGCATTAAACACATTCACCACAGCAGGCTACACGAACACACGACTTCAAATGCAGCTAGCAGCATTTGTCGCCTCGTAGCCGACTACTTAATTATTTTGGAGACGGCAGCAGCACCATCTGCACCTGATATTCAAGTACGAATACATAGTTCAGTATTGCCACTTTTATATATTTTGCATTTATAAAAATTAATTACTCTTTTAAAATGTACTTATTTCACATAAAAGTACAAAAATGAATCAACTTATTCTTAACATCAATTTTAGGATATTGTTTCTGTTAAATAATATGCAATTATTGTACAAAATCATTCATTCAACATTTTGTATTATACTGGCAATACTGAATTTTCTCACTGTAGCCAAAGAAATAGAAATTAGTTTAATTGGACTACAACGACAAAATCAGCATAGACAACAACCTGTCGCCCTGTTGCCTTGCTGTCTTCAAAAGAATCATTCTCATATAAACATGTGTATTCTATCCTTGACATTTTGTAGTCGGTAGCTTGCTGTAGTGAATGTGTTTAATGCATTATTTGTACGTTCCCTTTTAATCGACAAGCTTACTGTACTCACTCACACATAAAAAAACTTTCAATTAAACCTTTTTAACTACAAACTTCCTAATAAATAAAAATAAAAATTAACAACAAATTTAAAAACGCTCTATATCTTAGAATACTTTTATGCATCAAAACATAATTCTATTTCAGTCGCTTCACTATGTGTTTGTTGGGTTAGTTTTAGCCATGAAATTAATTAAATATTTACATAGTCTTTCATACATTATTTACATGTGCGTTCATGATTTTGTGTCAATATATTTGTTCAATTAAAATTTAACATAATTAATACCAGCTTCTTTCATTTTTATCATTATTATTATTATTGTTGTTGTAAATAGTATGAAAAGGAAAACTATGGAGATTTTATAAAAAAAATATAAGTATAAACAAAAATAAAATCAGTGATGAAATTTTTCTATTAAAACTGAAATTTATGAAATGAAATGAAATTTAATAAAAACAAATTTCACTTTGTATGAAATTTCTGATTATGTGTTTGCAGCCGGTACCAATAATAAAAATGTAAACGAATTTAAAGTCACTCTCATAAATGTGAATGACGCTGTCGTTGACGAAGATTCAGCATGACGACGCTGATGGCGGTATGAGAATTGATGCCTTAATAATTAAACACATTCACCACAGCAAGCTACCGATTACCAAATGTGAAGGATAGAATACACATGTTTATATGAGAATAATTATTTTGAAGACAGCAAGGCAACATGGCCGCAGGTTGTTGTCTATGCTGATTTTGTCGTTGTAGTCCAATTAAACTAATTTCTATTTCGTTGGCAACAATGAGAAAATTCAGTATTGCCAGTATAATACAAAATGTTGAATGAATGATTTTGTACAATTATTTCATATTATTTAACAGAAACAATATCCAAAAATTGATGTAAAGAATAAATTAATTCATTTTTTTACTTTTACGTGAAATAAGTACATTTTAAAAGAGTAATTAATTTTGATAATGCTTTATGCATTAAACACATTCACCACAGCAGGCTACACGAACACACGACATCAAATGCCGCTAGCAGCATTTGTCGCCTCGTAGCCGGCTACTTAATTATTTTGGAGACGGCTGTAGCACCAACTGCAGTTGATATTCAAGTACAAATACATAGTTCAGTATTGCCACTTTTATTTATTTTGCATTTATAAAAATTAATTACTCTTTAAAAATGTACTTTTTTCACGTAAAAGTACAAGAAATTCAGTAAAGTGCGACTCTGACTCGCGCACGAAGGGTTCCGTACGAATACTAGATATGTAATTTAATAAAGGGTGTTTTTTATTGAGGTATAGAACTTTAAGTTGGCATCACTTTTTTAACTGGCGGCGATTTTGTCAGCTGTCAAGTGATAAATATTTAGTTTGGTTTGCCATTTCATCATGAACAGGTTGACAAAAGAACAACGCTTGCAAATCGTGCAAATTTATTTCGAAAATAATGGTTCAGTTCGCGAAGTTTACCGCAAGCTCCGTCCATTTTATGGTCGACATAATCGTCCATCAGAGCAATTAATTCGGTTAACCATGGATCGTTTTCGCACTACGTTTACTCTATGTGATAATACGCATCCGCAGAGACGTCGAACAGTGCGCACCGAAGAAACAATTGCCGCTGTAGAGAAAAGTGTTGAAGAGGACCCGAATGAATCGATTCGCCACCGTGCACAGCAATTGGAGCCGACTAACCGACTATTTTGTTCCCGAATTGGATGGCATGAATGTGGATGAGTTGTGGTTCCAACAAGACGGCACTACATGTCACACAGCGCACGTCACAATCGATTTATTGAAGGAAACATTCGATGAGCGCATAATTTCGCGGAATGGACCTATCAATTGGCCACCAAGATCGTGTGATTTGACACCATTGGATTATTTTCTTTGGGGATATGTGAAGTCGCTCGTCTACGCCAACAAACCAGAAACGTTAGGGGACTTGGAAGCCAACATTCGTGGCGTTATTGCCAACATACGGCCCCATATGCTCGAAAAAGTGGTTGAAAATTGGACCTGTAGAATTGGCTTTATTCGAGCCAGCCGCGGCGGCCACATGCCCGAAATCATATTTAGACATTAATGGCATAAAATTATCCTTCCAATAAAGCCAAATTGATGGACATTAAACGATTTTCTTGTGTTTTATTTCAATTCGAAGTTCTATACCTCTTAAAAAAACACCCTATACAAACTTTATCCTATATAATATATAGTTTTGGCATTTTTTTCGTTTTTGGGATCTTTTCAGTTTTTTTGTTTTTGCGTTATTGCGTTTTTTCGGTTTTGGCGATTTTTTTAAGTTTTGGATCTTTTTTTTTTTTGTTTTGACACTTTCTTTTCTTGTTTTGGCGATTTTTTTCGGTTTTGACGTTTTTTCATCTTGGCGATTTTTTTTTATTTTTAGCGATTTTTTTCATTTTTACGATTTTTTTTTTAATTTAAAAATTTTTTTTAGTTTTGGCGACATTTTCGCGTTTTGGCGATTTTTTTCGATTTTTTTGGCGTTTTTTTTTCATTTTGGCGTTTTTTTCATTTTGGCGATTTTTTCGAATTTGGCGATTTATTTTAGTGTTAGAAATTTTTTTAATTTTGGCGATTTTTTTCGTTTTGGCGACTTCTTTTTAATTTTTGGCGATTTTTTTTTGGTTTGGTGATTTTATAATTTTCGGTTTTTTTAGTTTTACCGTTTTTGAAAATTTCAAGTATTTGCCTTTTACGGTTTCCAAGATATAGCAAATTGTCAAAATTACATAGTCAAAATTGCATTAACTGATGGACCACCCTTTAATTTTAACTTTTTTAAATTTTAGTGTTAATTGTTGTATTCTGTATAAAAATACACTAATTTTACAAATTTCAAGTTTCAATATACATATGTATGTTCATACAATTGTATGTATATTACATGGGATTTTAACATTTTTCATTGCTCGTTTTGGAACACCCTTTAATTCTCATGTATTTGTTGCTGTAGCGGCCAAGGTTCTACATACTGTGTCCAAATTTCAGGTCCGTAGCTCTTACGGTTCCTGAGAAAATACGGTGTGACGGACAGACGGATAGCGTAGCGAAAACAATAGGGGACCTTTTCACCTTTGGTGTACGGAACCCTAAAAATTAATCAATTTATTCTTAACATCAATTTTTTTATATTATTTCTGTTGTGTATTTTATCCTTGACATTTGGTAGTCGGTAGTTTGCTGTGGTGAACGTGTTTATTGCATTAAAAGAACGACTTGAAAGATACGTATGTACGTATGTATGTATATATGAATGTACGTGTATGTACGATGTAAATAGCTGAAGTCTCAGTATGTAAGAAGAAATTGCTTGCTTGATAATGTATGAACACAGTGATATGTGAAGTGCACTTAAAGAAATTCCTTAGCTAAAGTTTTACGCTTAAGCTTTTTGAGCTAAGTCCCAAACTTGGGATACACATTTATTGAAATCTTGCAGTGACCAAATTAAAGTTAAAATAATACTATAACCAGTTCAACGTCCATTACACACTAAAACATAAAAATTAATTTAAAAAAAATCAAAAAAAAACAAATAAAATTTTCAATGCGTTAATTAAACTTTTTTAGTTAATTAAATTTTGAAGTAGAGCTTTAATTGACTCAATAAAATTTTTAATGAAACCCTTAGTCGATTTAATTTTTAATTAATAGTTTAATTGATTCAATTAAATTTTTAATTAATTACTTATATTGTTTGTTTTTTAATTAAATGTGTAAATTGGAGAAAAATTTTTCTTATCATTCCCATCAACATATTCACAGAAAATTTTCATCAATTTTATTCGTTTAATCTATTAAAAAAATTTATTTCATGTTGATTAAAATAGTTTTGGTCTTAGACTGGTGTGTCAAAAATGGTCCAAAAATAGATTGGTATAGAAATTCAGCAACATCGAATGCACGGTTTCACAGCTAGAAAATTTAAACTTCTGTTTTATATATAAAAGTAACAAGCTAAAACTAATTGTTGTTGTTTTTTTTTTTGTTAAATAAACCTATGTTATATCGCAGTAAAAATAATTTCTATTAAAAAAAAAAGAAAAAATTAAAAGGACCATTCCAGGGTTGGAAACTTTTAATTTTTTTTTATTTTATTTTTTTTGTATATAAAAGTAACCAACTAATTCTAATATTTCCTTTTTCTGTATAAATTAAACATATTTTATGCTTTAGAAAAAAAAAATAAAATGGTAAAATAAATTATAAAAATCTAAAATTATTATCCCTGAGTTGGAAAGCTTATACCTTTTTCTTTGCTATATAAAAGTAACTAAGTCAAATTACTTTCTTTCCTTATAAATTACATATTTTTTACGTATTAGAAATAGTTTTGTATAAAAAATTATAAAAATATGAAACACATCTGCAGAGCTGGACAATCGAAACTTTTTTGTTTTTATAAAAGTAACTAAATAAAATTAATTTTTATTTCTGTTTTAATGAAATGTATTTAAAATTTTGCAAAAAAATAAATTCATATTAAAGGTAGGAAAAATCAACAATATAGTTGCAGGGTTGGAAAAGTGCAATATTTTTATTTTTTTTTTGTAAAAAAATAACTTTTTCTCTTTTTTTTATCTTCCAATATTGCAAAGGCTAGCGAAAGTTTTAACTTATACATGGACATTCCAGTTGCTTAAATTTCGATGAATAAATTGCCATTAGAAAGTGCTGATCTATATTAAGGCCCTTTTTAAATAATGAAATATTCAACTATTGCTAATATTGAAAATAAAATCTTTGCATTAAATTCTTAAGTCGAAAAATACATCTTCTATAAATAAAAAATTCTCGTATCACGGTGCTTGTAATTGAACTCCTCCCAGATGGCTTGACCGATTTTTATAAAATATAATGTGCATATTATTAAGGTATGTGGGCTGTGCCACGCCCATACGAATGAAATATCTTATATTTTGAAAACTATAAAAGTCAGAATATTCAAATTTGGTATGGTATCTTTTGAAAACAAAGGTGCAAAGTAATCCACAATAACAGGACCTTGGGAAGGTACATATATACCCTCCCCTCGCCACAAATAAATAATAATCTTGTATCTTGGCCAGCAAGAGTCTTCAAGTTTGGTAAGGACTCTTTTGAAAGCGAGGTAATTTAAAATATCGGTAAAATGAGACCGGAGGAAGGAGCACTCCCCATACAAAGTAATTAATAATAATATTACATCTAAAAAGTTATAATAACAAGGAGTCTTCAAATTTGGTGTGAGTTAATTTGAAAACAAATAAATTATAATAAATTAAATAAAATGAATGTGTAGTGTTTTTATTTTTATATTCCGTCATCGTTAACAGCACTCCCTGCCTCTATAACTCACATACTCCATCCTGATACACTTATAATGAGTTAATTATTATTTTCTACCCTAGAAAAATTCCCTAGAAATAATTTATGTGTCCAAACAACGTTTGCCAGGTTATCTAGTGCATATATCATTACCTTAATATAGAAAGGCCCTAACTCATTATTTTTCTGAAATCGAGATATTTACATTTTTCGACACATTAGATGCTTTTCTATCGGAATATACAAAAAACTGGATTTCAAACAAAATCATGAGTTAGGGTCTTTTTGTATTAAGGTAACGACATTTAATTATACATATTTGTATATATCTGTGGCAATAAATAATAATAGCTTAAGTTGACATAAGTGCTTTTTCATTTTATTACATATTCTTAAACTCTTCTTCAAGATCTATCACTCAACTAAATTTCAATTAAAAAATGCCATTATTAATAAAACTATTCGCATTTATATTTTAACTTAAGTCTTCTTGGAAAATAATACGTAAGAAATAACATCTTACCTCAACTTAATTTTTTTCGGTAGCTACATCAATATTAAAAAAATTGAGCATAAAAACTTGTATACACTTAAGTTCAATAACTAATATCGCATTCAAATTATTCTTCATTAAAAAAAAACTTATATTTAACTAAGCTCTTAAAAAATTATCATATCAATTTAACCTAACCACTTATCTCGACTTACCATCAATAAAAATTATTTTGCCTTTCAATATAATAGCTTAGGTGCACTTTAATTTTTATTTTTCTAGCAATGGATTTTATTTTTTTTTCATAACATTTTAACTAAAAAACAGCGAATATTAACTAATAAAACGTTTTAATTTTTCTATAAAATTAACAGTTTTGTTCTAAATAAATGTGAATCTTTTTCGGTGGCTAAAAATTTTATATAAAACCAATTTCGACTTAAGCCATTATTATTTATTGGCACATATATGTACATACTCCATATCCGTACGTATATAAAAATATACTCGTAGCACTCTTACTTGTTTTAAGATATCATTATTTAATAGAAAAACAAACCGTGAAAAAAGATTGAAAATCATAAAGTTTATTAATATTTAAAGATATTTTAAGATATATATATTTTTACTAACAACTATCAACAATTTTAAAAGTCAGTAAAAAGTCTCATATTGTGATATCATTAAGTACTTTGTTGTTAACATGTTTTTCATGTAAACTTATTTTTGTTAAAACCAAATTCATTTGAGCAAAAATTGTAATACGATGAATCAAAATAATTCACGTACAGTAGCTTTCCGATTTAACGAACCATCGGTTTAACGAATTCGGGATTTAACGAACTCATAAAAATTTTTAATTGAGTACCTTATATTACGAACACCGTAACTTTGTACCGTAATTTTGTACTCGATGTCACGAACAAATACAAACAAAAATTAGCAATTTTTTCCGTTGAAGCCATTTAAAATAGGTTTGTATTAGTAGTAGTTCTCAAAAAAATAAGCTTGAAAAATTATTATTTTTTTGTTAGATTAAAAATGAACTTTTTGTTTAGTTATTCTTTGTTAACACGATTCTGATGCAAGATCTTAATACAAATTCATATGAATTGCATTTATTTTATTTATTACTCTGTTTATAATTAAAATAATAATAAAGGCATACTCCAAAAATTTTAGAGTTGTTATTTCCATAGTTTTTGAGTAAACAAACTTTGTCATAAATAGTACTCGGTTTAACGAATTTTTCAATTTAACCAACAGGGCTGACATTATATAGTTCGTAAAATCGAAAAACAACTGTATTCCATTTGCAATAAAGGCTAGGTATATAAAGCAGAAATTTACATCAATTGACACCTAATACAGTGGACAAAATACAAAGAACGCTGATGATGAAGCTGTAGTGGCTTTCGAAAACAGCTAGTTGCTCCGTTCTACTAAGTGTTTGTCGGAATATTTACAATTAACTTTGGTGTTATTTGTTCATTAATAATTATCATTTCGCTCATTTACTTCAATAGTGGCACAACTAAAAAAAAACAGTTTTGCAGAAAACGCATTTTAAGTTTTCAATTTGCATACAACTCAATGAAGAAATGAAAAAAAATTCTTCTCTCAGGAGGTGATGGTACAAGTTATTTATATGAAATTTTTAAACAAGATAAAATACGAAATGCCCCATCTTTCTGCATTATTAACTCAAAAAACCCATTTTTTGAGTTATGCCACTATTGAAGTAAATGAGCGATTTGTAATTTGGCTTACAAAGCGATACAAACTTTAGCCCAATAAAATCATAAATATAGAAACAAATATACTATATTTATTTTTAAAAAGGAGTAATCCGCTCAAGTTAAACTATAATAGGCGCGTTCTTTCCATTTTTCTTGCTGCAATATTGTGTAGCTACAAAAACTTAACATGTGTAGATAGTTTCATTAGAAGCCGTTGAGTGATTAATATATAATTATATTAACCCTAGAAGACTAACATGATTTAATTATACGTTAAAACTAACACCACGTAAATTTTACGTACTATGGAATTTTTCCTAAAGCGCTTCAATAAATGTTAGAAAATTTGTTTTTTTTTTTGCTTTTTATTTATTAAATAACTCATATTAAGGCAAACTCATATTAAATTCATATTAAACTCAGTAAAAAAAAACAATTTTTAAAGGTAAATAAACAAAAACAATTTTTAAAATAAATATAATTAATTTTTAAGATCAGAAAGTAAATGCTTATATATAAGTATATATCATCAGTCCTGGTTAATACAGTCTTTGCATATTTTTATCTGATGCTCTCCACATAGTGCCGCGTTTTTACAAATATGACAGTATGTGGTTGTCATGCGCTTTTTTGAGTAGTGGCAATATTTGCAATATGTTCTCTTTCCCTTGTTCTGAGAAGGTTCTTCGCAAGCCGAGTTTATCTGTAAATTATTTTTTATATTTTGTTTTAGTTTTGATGGCAAGTTGATAGTCGTGCTTAGTCGTTGCTCTTGCCATGGCCTGGTAAGTTGTTCTTGCAAATTAAGCATAAACTTTATTCTGTTCATTGGCTTAATCCCTTTTTGCACTGCGTTATAGCTATAAATAACATACGCGTTAACTGATGCAATGTTCAGCATATTATAGAAAAAACAGAGAGGCCAACGTCTAGTTTTTCGATTGCAGCACATGTTTTGAGCCATCTGGTCAAAGGTGTCAACCGCACCTTTAGTCGAATTATACGTGTGCACAATTTCTGGTTTTCCAGTTGTTGAGTTAAGTGCTCCACTCAAATGCATTGTTGATATCAATAAAACATTCTTATTCTGTTTCGGCTTGAAAGACACCAGAGTTATATTCTTATCATAAACAAATCGAGAAGATCCAGTACCCTGCGATTTCAGATCAAGTAGCTCTGGTGGTATTTCTGCCTTGTTTTTGCGTAAAGTTCCCACAACAGTTAACTTGTATGGTTTTTCCAACAGATTTCGTGCTAAAGGAATGCTGGTGAACCAGTTATCCATTGTGATGTTTCGACTGCTTCCGTACAAAGGTTTCGTCAGTTTCTCAACATAGTAAGTGGCCAATGGCTTGCCTTCAGTTTTAGTTGACTTGCCAAGGTAAGGTTCGGCATTAATAACATATTTTGTAGAATTATCGCAAAGCATCACAATTTTTATTCCAAATTTGTTTGGCTTATTTGGTATGTACATTTTAAATGGGCATCTACCACGAAAACCAACTAGTTGCTCATCAATAGTAACATAGGCTCCAGGCTTAAAATGTATATTACATTTGTCTATAAAATTTTCCCAAATTTCTGAAATTGGAGCAAATGAAGTTTCTTTTTTGCGCTCTTCTCTTGTAGTGGGATCATCAAATCTCAAAGCGTTTAATAGAAATTTGAACCTATCTTTACTCATTGTGGTTCTGTATCTATCTCCAGAATAAGACGTGTCAAATAAGAGGTCAGCAGTAAGGTGATTACTCTTCAAAGCTGCAGACAACAATAACAAACCCAACAAGGCTTTCAACTCCACCAAATTTAAGTCGGAAATTGTGGAGTTTTGCAATTTATATTTTTGTCTTAGCTGAGAAATTTTCAAATTTGTGTGATTCAAAATAGTATTTAATATATCCTCAGTCATAAATAAATTAAATATATCTTCTGGCTCTATAGACTGCTTTGCTGTGATCGTTGGGCCTAATTAAACAACAAAAATATTATACAAAAATACAACCAATGCATTTGTTATTTTCTTACCTGGCGGAATAAATATAATATTTCTTGAAGCGCATTTACCACCTTCACTGTGTAGGGGAAAGTTATTCCAAACGTAGCCGTTCTTGCCTAAAATTTCACTTTTTTCTACTTCTGCGCTAGCTACAGGAATGTTTTCTGTTAGGTCTGTTTTATGACGCTTATTAGTTTTTGGTAAATGCGAAGTATTCCGTGATATATCAAATGCTTCTGCCAATTCTTTTTCAATGTCATTTTCATCGTTTGCAGTGGGATACCAATTCTTATCAGCAAAACTGTCATCGCTATCGAAATCATCTTCCTCCTCTATATTGCTAACGTCGCTAATATCACTGAAGTCGCTGGAGTTAAGCAATGCCGCAACATCTTCACTGCTGAGACCGCGCTTAGAATTATTCGCTTTTTGACTTTCCATTTTCAGTCACTACTTAAAACTGTTATACAAAATTTTACTTTTATTGCTAACACCACGTAAAATTTACGTGCACAAATTTTACCCTTAACGCTAACACCACGTAATTTTTACGTACAGCCTCCTAATGTTCTCGCTCTAAGAGCACTTCAATGACTAAAAATGCCTTGCTTATGTTGTTGCGCTTGCTTAGAAACTATTGAAGAAAGCACTTTTTGAATTTGGTACCGTTAGGTTACTAGATGCTCGTGTAGCAACAACAAGAAAAAAAACTACACGTAAAATTTACGTATGTTAGCCTTCTAGGGTTAATCATATTAAACTTTCTTCGGTTAATATTTTATAATGTATTTAAAAAACTGTAATTTGTTCAAATTTTATTCCCTACAATTTTGTTAAGTGTTAATAATGCATACACATAGTTTAAACAAGTGATTTGACTTTTCTTTTTCATCAGCTCTTGTTTTACACTTTTATCTTTGTAATTTTTAAGTTGTTTTAAAATAAGAACCAGTATAATACAAAGTACATATTTATATTATGAGCCCTTTTTGGGCATAAACAAGATGCCGAAACAGTGAAATGTTTATGTATGTGACAGCGAGACAGACAGACATACTCGTAATAACCGGATTGATGGACGCACAAACAGTTACTCAGAGTCAGTTATTTAGTTGTTCGGTGTGATTCAGTCACTCATCTATGCAAACCATACGTAAGACACGTTTATTGTTTTAGCGAAAGTTGTAGTTATGTTTTTGGCCAGATTTATTTTACTTGTTTGGTTTGCATTGCAAGCTGTTTTTTATACTTATTTTACTTTTTAAAACAATTTAATTTAAAACAACCATATTTAATGTTACAATTACATTAACCAAACGTATATGTAGATGAATAAACAAAATTAAAAGTTCTTTAAGCATTTGTTATTTTATTTTCCTCTTCTTTCATTTGTGAGATTAATAATTAAAATAACGATGTAGGTTAATTGAAAAAGTTGAATTGTTTCAAAAATGTAACAGTGTGTAAATAAAAGTGAAAACGTTCAAAATAAATATGATTGAATTGTAATGTACATGCATATGTATGTATATATATAAAATGAAACCGATTAATTATTTCTTTTATTAGTTTTGTTATAAAAAGTTGATTGAACGAAAATGAATAAAAATTTCTTATAAAAGGTACTTTTTTAAAACAGTGCACTATACACTATAGTGTATTCTTAAGAAATTACTTACTTAAATACAGTACCTTTTTCAAAAAGTACCTTTTTTTATTTTTTATTTTGTGAAAATTTTTGTTTGCACTGATTTTTTGGTCTTGGGAATTTTTTGGTGATTTTTTAATCCATTTCCTTTGTTTGCTTTTGCCGATCTTTTCTATGTTGCTGAATTTTTGCTATCTTGCAATCAAAACAGGATACAAACTTACATTCTTGGGAAGTTTTTCTATAGGGTGTTTTTTATAGAGGTATAGATCTCCGAAATGAAATAAAACAAAGATGAAGTTCTCAAATTTACATGAAATTTATTTTATTCTGTCATTATAATAAAAATAAGAATTCTAGCCTATAACTGCCACGGCTAGCTCGGACGTAGTCTTACCTGGAGATTAAATTTTTGATGACTTTTTCCAACATTTCTGGTCATAGATCGGAAATAACGCGGCGAATATTGTCCTTCAAATGGTCTATCGTTTAGGCATTATCAACGTTGACTAGCAACTTTACATATCCCAACAGAAAATAGTCTAGCGGTGTTAAATTGCCCGATCATGGAGCAGTGTGCACACTTAATTTTTTTTAAATTCGGTATAATCGACAAAATAAAAATCGGTAGAATTTAATGAAATTCGGTAGAAAATTTTTTAATTCAGAGAAACATAAAAATAACAATTCAAAGAAACATAAAAAACAACAAAATATATGTACTTATATATAAAGGGTAAGTGCAAGGAGTGTCAAACTAAACAGGTTCCAAAAGCGCATTTAAAACTTCACATGTGATTGGAAATTAAACTGCCATAAACAATGAAGCATTTCCAATAAAAATAATATATGTACATAAATAACAGGAATTCAGTTTTTGTACATAGGTTTTCTAAAGCTACTAAAATAACTTTTATTTGCCATACATTTGTAACTACAAAGATTATATGTAAGATCCATTTATGAATTTAAACTTTTGTGCAAAAATTATTAAATCATTGGTACGATTAAATATTTCATCCCCAAGGCACAATTCTTTGGCAAATATTAGGTTACTTATAGTTTCAGTTTTTAACCGATTTCTTTGTTCTGTTTTAATGATTTTCATGACAGAAAATGACCGCTCTGCGGCCGCACTGCTATGTGGAAAAATAGGCAATTTACACATACATATACATATCGACTTAAATTACTAAATAACAATATTCGGTAGATTTCAGGCCTTGTTCGGTAGAATTGGTAGATTGTTAAATTCACAAACATATTCGGTAGAATCTACCGAATATCGGTAGAGGTGTGCACACTGTCATGGAGGCCAATTCACTGGTCCGTAATGTGCAAATAAGCGTTTCCTTCAATAATTCAATTATGGCACGAGCTGTGTGACATGTTGCACCGTCTAGTTGCAACTATAGCTACTGCAAGGCGAATTCAGTATCAGGTGATCTTATCAGTACAACAATTTACAACACAAAAAACAACATGAAGTTTGCTATGCTACAAAATCAATCTGTCAAAAGATTTCTGAGCAAATTTTGACATTTTTGTTCAATTTTGCATCAACAGCTGATAATCAGCCGGGCTGATAAGGTCACCTGATACTGAATTTGCCTTGAGCTACTGCACATCATGGTTGTTCAATTGATGAAGGAAAAAAGTCAGTAGTCATGGCTCCATAAACTGTGTAGGGACTTCCTCTTCGCTACACTCTACAGCAGCAATGACTTTTTCTGTACGCACTGTACGACGTCTCTGTGAATGTGTATTATCATTTTGGGTGAACCTGATACGAAAACGTTCCATAGTTAATCGAATTAATAGCTCTGATAGACATTTATTTTGACCGTAGAATCGGATGTAGTGTGTGATATGTATTTCTAACAGAACCATGATTTTCAAAATAAATTTGCACAATTTTGAAGCGTTGTTCAGGCATCAGTCTATTCATGTTAAAATGACAAACTAAACTAAACATAAATCACTTGACAGCTGTCAAAATAGTTGCCAGTTAAAGAGTGTTGCCAACTTAAAGTTGCTTACATCTATAAAAAACATTCTTCGCAATTTGTAAGAAGTTTCGGATGAGTCGATACAGAGTTATTATAGTATTAAATAGCCCGTATTTGATTTATAATTTTTAAAGGCACTTTATAGGTCCCAAATCACACTGTGCAATTCTTATTGCTAAGCTGAGACAATGGGAACAGTAACGTTTCTTTTCCCCCGTCTCTCTCTCTCCTAATAAACTAATCAGCTTAGCAATAAGACTTGCATAGTGTAAATAGGGACTAACAAAGTGATATATCGTCTTCATTTGTTGCAATAAATTTTAAATTTTTCGGCATCAAGAATTAACAACGATATTTGTTGTTTGCAGCATTATAAGTTCTTTAACTTAATCTGTTTATTTAAAAAAAATTGCTAACGTAATTCTAACACAAATGAGTTTTGCATTGTACTAGAGGCCTGCGTAAACAGTCTTGAAATGTAAAAACGTCATGATTTTTAAATGTATTCACGTCGCATGTATTATACTAAACCAATAATAAATGCTGTCGTACTATAAGCGAAGCACGATGGATGTATTGGTGTATGTGTATACCAGTGTTAGCAAGCGATGACGTCAAGACAGCTTGTCTGTAACAAACACTCAAAAGAAGTACTGTTGATTAGTGTATGCTTGTTATTTTTCATATTGTACGTTTGAGTGTGTGTCTGTAATATGTAGATGGTAAGGTATTATGTGTTGAACCGCATACAACTAATGTTAATGCATGTGTGTGCCTTTTCATGAGCGCAGAAAAATAAAAGATCATACACACATACATGCATGACGTTTGTACACGCGGTTATGCGCAGAAAGAAGCTAGTATCACAAATTCTTCCGTGACGAAGTGTTTTCTTCTTTACTCTTATACCTACACTACTCAAATAAATTTCTTGCAAACAGTGTTGTTAACGTTTGTTTTATAAGATTTCGCTGTAGCAAAGCATTTGAAAAATCCCTCATGTCTTAAAAGTTCTTATAAGATGTCTTGTGCAGGAGACTACATTGTACCAACCAACTGCCAACAACAATATCCTCAAAAATTAACACAATTTTGTGTCCCATAACAACACGATAATGGTGCGATGAAGAGCAGTTAGTGAACACACATGTCGTTACCTTAATATAGAAAGGCCTTAACTCATTATTTTTTTGTGAAATCTAGATTTTGGAATTTTTCGATACATTAGATGTTCTTCTATTGAAATGTACAACAATCTAGATTTCAAAAAAATAATGAGTTAGTGCCTTTCTATATTAAGGTAACGATATGCACATGTGCAAATAAATATCCATATGTACTGTTGTATGTATGTATATAAAATGTTGATCTTAAAATTTCTACACATACCCAAAAATGTGTTATGCAAAATATTACTTATAACGAGGGTTGATATTTGTGCCTTTAATTATGAAATTGGTCTAAATGCTGGGGTACTCACTCTACTAAATAATTTTTCGACTTTTGGGAAAATGCAACACTGATCTAATAGAGTTTATAAAAATGTTCAAAAGACAATAACAACTCATTAGTTCAGGATTGCATTTGGTCAATAGTATAAGTCATACTATGTTCTTTTTTTGGGGGCATTGAGTGGATTATACTTGAGTAAAATGAAATAAATCTTTTTTTTTTCATACAAAAAATTAAATGAGCTGTACCATCTTTCAATTTTTATATAGAAAAATTTAATTGGCTAAAATCGCCCAATTTTTATACAAAAAATTAAATGGACTGAAAATTATGCATTTTCCTAATTAAAAAATTAACTCGGCTATACATCATACATTTTTCATATTAAAAAATAAATCGGCTATACATTCTCCTGTTTCACACAAAAATAATAAAAAAAATGTTAAATTGTTTTTTTAATTTTTTTTAATATTTGTTAAATATTTCGAACGAAAAATATGTAAGACTCAGACCACTGTAATAATTGAGGGCACATTTGTATTGTGAATTTTCGAAACTCACACGATTATAAGCAGAAAAGTAACTCCCCTTATAGGAAATAAAAGGAGAACTTTCAAAAGAAAGCAACCCAAAAAACTAAATAATTAATTATGTGCCACAAAATTTTATTGTTAGTCACTGAACACAAAAGCTCTAAGCTCTAACTTAAGCTCGAGAAGTAAGTAAAAATGCGTTCTAAGAAACGGTAATGGAAATGGAATTTCGATTAAAAGAAATTAAAAAAAGCAATGTGATTCCGACCACAGGGGAGATGTGTGAACATCTAGTAATGAAAAATGTTCTTAAGTTGGAAGTACTATGCTTTTAGTAATATTTTTTAATTAATCAATTAAAATTATCAAAACTTTCAATATTGTAAATACATAGGAATTTGCTGGTTTTTGTTTGTTTTATTTAACTTATTTGGTTAGTAAATGGGCACACTGCTGTTTAATGAAATGTAATGCATGTAGTTATTTTACGGCAATGGTTTTCGAACTATACAGCGCTAGCACAATTATATGTTAGTGAAAATTAGTAGCTACTATTGCACACAAGATGGTGTTTATATGAAGCTGTTAAGTTTCTCTGTACTTCTTGTTGTCCGTATGAATGACAATCTCAAAGACGATGAAGACTTTTAGTTTGACAAGTTTAGGTTTTTGTTTTCCTTATTTTGCTTTGTTTTAGTAAATTTCTTATTAAAAGTGCAAAAAATCTTTTTAAAAGTTATTAAAATTGAATGTTTTTGTATTCATTTTATTTATTTGTTTTTATTTGCCTATGATAACTTAATGTACGACAATTAGTAATAAATTCAGTAAAGTGCGACTTTGACCCGCGCACGAAGGGTTCCGTGCGGACACTTTAGCCTATATAACAAATAGTTTTGGCTTTTTTTTCGTTTATTGCGTTTTTTCGGTTTTTGGTGCTTTTTTTATTATTTTTACTGAAATTTTAGTGGTACTACAGTGCTCATCTATGGTAAATGCCTTTACTTTTACTTTTTAATTTTTAATTTTTAATTCCTGCTGTTCAACGTTTAGTTGTTGCTGTTCTTGTTGTTGTGTACGCATTGCAATTAAAATAAATTCAGTAAAGTGCGACTTTGACTCGTGCACGAAGGGTTCCGCACATTCGGTTTTGAGCATTTTTTTGATGTGGCTTTTTTCCTTTTTAAGTTTTTCCAGTTCAAACGATTTTTTCAGCTTTGTCGCTTTTTTCTCTTTTTGGCGGTTTTTTTCTCTTTTTGGGTTCTTTTTATTTTCGATTTTTTTTTTAACTTTGGCGATTTTTTTCCATTTTGGCGACTTTTTTCTGTTTTTGGGTTTTTTTCTGTTTTTAGGTTTTTTTATTTTGGCGTTTTTTTTTTTGTTTTATTTAGGCGATTCTTTTTCATTTTGGCGATTATTTGTCTGTTTTTGGATTTTTTTTCACTTTGGCGATTTTTTCATTTTGACGATTTTTCCGGGTTTTCGCGACTTATTTTAGTCCTAGAATTTTTTTTTAATTTGGTGTTTTTTTCGGTTTTGGCGATTTTTTTAGATTTGGGGATTTTATAATTTTTCTATTTTTTAGTTTTACCGTTTTTGAAAATTTTAAGAGCTTTGCTCTTACGGTTTCCAAGATACAGCAAGTTGTCAAAGTTACAAAGTCAAAATTGCATTAACTGATGGAACACCCTTTAATTTAAATTTTTTAAATTTACTGTCAATTGTTGTAGTCTGTATAAAAATACACTAACTTTACAAAATTCAAGTGTAAGTATATAACATGGGATTTTAACATTTTTCGTTGCTCGTTTTGGAACACCCTTTAATTTTTAACTCTCATATATTTGCTGTTGTAGCGGTCAAATGTCTACACACTGTGTCCGAATTTCAGGTCCGTAGCTCTTACGGTTCTCGAGGAAATACCCTGTAACAGAGGAACGGACAGCGTAGCGAAAACAATAGGGTCATTTTTATCTTTGGTGTTTTTTGCCCCCTTATTAGGGGGCAAAAACCCTAACGACCCTAACAAACAAAAACCAGCAAATTCCTATGTATTTACAATATTTTAAATAAGTTTGTATTGCTTCTTTCAAACACTAATACACTCATACATAGCTCACAGCGTTTTGACAACGCTGTGTGCATCTCAGCAAAGAAATCTCAGCAAAGAAATCTTAGTGAAAAAGATTTTTACCCCCTAGCGTATAGATGTTTACACATCAAACAAATCAAGGCATTTACCCCCTGTTTGTGTAAGGCGTTCATGTTAGAAATCGTGTAAAAGATTAAAGGAAACTTTTACAACTTTTCTTTAATGTTTTACAGAAACGTCAACGTCTTACACAAACAGACTATTAATCTCTATATTCTGATAATTTTTCTAAAATAAAAATATTTTTTAAGCTTAGTAATATTTGGGACGTCAGCTGATTCTCTCCACGATTACAATGAAATTCAGCAAAAATCTTAGCTGTATGAGTAGTTAAAATTATGAAAACTATAATTTGAAACGGCAATTATAAATAAATTTTTCATTTCTACTTTCAGGTAAGCATTTTTGCAATCAATTGATTTATACATACAACTTATAAAAGGTAAATCGCTTTAATGAATCCTGACTATAATTAAGAATTAAATTAAAAAAATATATACGAGTATATATGATGTATTCTCTCACAGAATGTGTCCCGCAATCGAAAACTCAGATTGAATTAAATTATCTATCATTAAAGATAGTGACTAGCACAATTTTTTTTCCTTTTGTGGTAAAGTAGACTCGAAATAATGTGAGTTTTAAGTAGACACGACACGACACGAACACGAATACCAAGACGTTCAACACGTACGAAACACGCACGCGAAAAATTTCGTCAACACGATACTGCACAACACGCACGAAATATTATTGTTATGGTATTGAAGATCAGAAAATTTAATAGTTTTTTTTTCGAGTCGCTTTTCAAAATATGGCACCGAGATGGCACTGCCAGCTGATGCTATCTGCCACCACAGCTTTACGTACAGGAAGCAAATTACGGCATTTGAAACGACTCGTAATTTAAAAATATTTCAATACAGTTTATATGGAAATATTTTTAAATTACGAAAAGTATTGAATGCTGTGATTTGCATCCGGAACTTTAAGTTTCAGAGGCCCATACAATATCAACAAATACACGAGTATTTGACGATACAAAATATTAAATTTTTTACACATTACATATACATATTTTACAGCTAAGATCGTTCCGTGTTTTTCGCGTTAATTTTGCTAAACACGAAACGAGCCGAACACGCATGAAATCAGATTTTTTGTTACGAACACTTCGCGTTGAGTCCTGCGTCATAAAACATAGAGAAGTGTCACGAGACGGAAGATACGGGTATTTTTCAGTTTGTCTCGTTTTCCCTCAAATTTTGTCGTCGGTTTTGTTTTGCTACGTCTTTCTAGTGCAATAAATTTTTATTAGCTGTGTTAATTGGTAAGTAGTAATACACTACAGTATCAAATACACTATGCTTTTCTCTTTCTTCCATGAATTTTAACAAAAACCTGATTGGAGCTTTTTTTACCTGTCACTTTCTTCTTCTTTTCACTTCTGTGTATTCTGTGCCTACGTGTCCGTGTCCCAAAAAAACACGACACGACCCCATCTCTAGTTGTAAATTACGAAAAAAAAATTCGCATTCATTGCTTTTTTCAATGAAAATCCCCAATAAAACGGCTTTTTGAAATAGACAATTTGTTAGAAACTATTGTATCATCCTTTACGAGCGTAAATTTTTGCTTTAAATCAACGCTAAATTGGATTTCATCTTAATTAAAATATAAAAAAGTTTGCCCTTTTTACAAAAGAAAACTGCCTGACTGCCCAAGCATATATACAAGATTTAAATAGTTACCCTCGTATTACTACATACTTTCTTGGTTCCCATGATTCTTTTCCAAGAAATAAGCAAAAAAAAGATAAAAATAAATAAATGTGCCTGTTACCAAATATGCATTTAAATGAACCGCCCATGCTGCCGTCAGTCAGTTACATAAAATAAAAATTTTGATTTTTGTTCAAGTTAAATTTCGTAAATTTTTTTTCCATATAGACGGCAAAAAAAAACAAGAAAATAAACAAGCGCAAGTGTGCAAAAAAAACTTTTACTTGCCTTGAAAGTAAAAGTTACTCATTTAAATAAGAAAAAAAAACGAGAAGGAAAATGTTTAAGAAAGCTTATTACTCGCACAACGTGATTTTAAATTATATCTAGCGGAAATCTGGCATCTGAAATACCTATCATTAGGTGAAATGTAAAAGTGCGTAAATTATAAATATATGTAACATTGAATCCAGTTTTGATAATTGAATGTCATAACGAAAGTCAATAAATACATGCGACGGAAAATACATGCTTAGAGCCCATTTAGATGAAGAGTGGCCTAGCTGCGACAATCTTTATGTTCTCTTTTGGAGTCACTCCTCAAATGCACGCGCGTTTACATCAGTGATCTGCATGATTACGAATCAAACGGCATAATTTTGCATTTTCTAAAATGAATATTGAGCTAGCACTTAACATTAAAATAATGAATGATGCTATTGCATGATTCATATCAATGAGACTGTTGTTAATAAATGCATGCCACTGCTTGCATTCTCTATTCATTCATATGATTCACTAAAGCAATAAATTAGTATCATTGTTTTGAATACTTCTTAAAATCCCTTCTGACAAATATAGTTTTATGTAATATTATAAAATCAAATAGCTAGCCCCATTTTATTTTATAAATTATTTTAATACGGTAAAAACTATTAATTAATACGCCATGTTTAATTAACTTAATACTTCATCTAGTCAATATGCTTTCGTGAGTTATTTGATTGATATACAAAACAATTAAACAACAGTAAGAATTTTTATTGATATTTAATAACAGCACCAAAAAAAGGGAGTGAGTTAATGACAGTCAGTTGTTAGAGAGGTAGCTCTGCAATCAATATCATTTACATATTGATGTTAAAAAACAAAACAAAAACACTTAAAGTGAGTGGACAGCGAAAGTGAACCAACTCATACAGTTCTCTGGTTTACATGAAGACTTTTTTGTCGCAATAGTCAGGCGACTTTTTGATCAGTGCTTTTCATTCGATCATTCGCAGCAGTGCTGCCGTAAAGGAACTTATTGTTAGTTTGAGAAATGTAGAATTAATATTTCCATTTATTATACCCTTTACCAAAAAATGGTAAAAGGGTATATATAGGTTTGTCATTCCGTTTGTAATTTCCAGAATATTAATAAGCGAGCCATAAAGTATATATATTCTGGATCCTTATGCATAGGGAAGACGAATAAGCGATGTCCGTCTGTCCATCTGTCCGTCTATCCGTCTGTCTGTACGTGAAATCGTTTTTCCGAAGCTCACAGAAAAGCTAGAGACTTGTGGGTCAGAAATGGTCGAAATAAGATTGGTATTGAAAATCAGCAAAATCGAGCACACGGTTTCAGAGCTGGGAAACTTAAACTTCATTTTGCCATACAAAATAACTACTGAAAAGTAGTTTTTATTATTTTTTTATTAAATAAACTTATTTTATACTTCAAAATGAATAAAATTGGTATTTCACTTTAAAAAAAATTTAAAAAAAAAACAAAAAAATGAAAAGAACGTTTCCAGGGTTGAAAAACTTTGATATTTTTTTTCTTATACAAAAGTAACTTACTAAAACAAATTTTTCCTTTTTTCTACAAATTATACATATATTATCTTCTTAAAGTGCAGAGATTGATGTAAGAAATCAGAAAATCAAAAAAGATGATTCCAGGGTTGGAAAACCTACAATTTTTGTGATATATAAAATTAACTACCGTAAACTAATTTTTTATTTATTTTTATTAAATAAACTTATTTTATACTTCACTACGAATAAAATTGGTATTTCAAATAAAAAAAAATTTAAAAATTTAAAAAGACGTTTCCAGGGCTGGAAAACTTTATTTTTTTTTAATTAAAAATAACTTATTAAAACAAATTTTTCCTTTTCTTTATAAATTAAACATATCTTACATTCTTAAAAGAAAAAGATTGGTGTAAGAAATCAGAAAAATCAAAAAGGATGATTCCAGGGTTGTGAAACTGGAACTTTTTGTGATATAAAAAATTAACTACCGAAAACTAATTTTTATTATTTTTTATTAAATAAGATTATTTTATACTTCAGTATGAATAAACTTGGTATTTCAAATTAAAAATTAAACTTCAAAAAATCAAAAAGATGTTTCCAGGGTTGGAAAACTTTAACTTTTTTTATACAAAAGTAACTCAATAAAGAAAATTTTTCCTTTTTCTCTAAAAATTAGAGATATCTTATATACTTAAAAGAAAGAGATTGGTGTAAGAAATCAGAAAAATTAAAAAGGATAATTCTAGGGTTGGGAAACTTACTCTTTTTGTGATATAAAAAATTAACTACCGAAAAGTAATTTTAATTTTTTTTTAATAAATAAACTTATTTTATACTATAGTACGAATAAATATGGTATTTCAATTTAAAAAAGTTTAAAACACGATTCCAGGGTTGGAAACATTAACCTTTTTTTATACAAAAGTAAGTTACAAAAGCAAATTTTTCGTTTTCTCTATAAATTAAAGATATCTTATATTCTTAAAAGAAAGAGATTGGTATAAGAAATCAGAAAAATCAAAAACCATGATTTCAGGGTTGGTAAACCCACACTTTTAGTGATATAAAAAGTTAGCTACCGAAAACTAATATTTATTTTTTTATAAAATAAATTCATTTTACACTTCAGTACGAATGAATTTGGTATTTCAAAATAAAAAAAGCTGAAAAAATTAAAACGACGTTTCCAAGGTTGGAAAACCTTATTTTTATACAAAAGTAACATACTTAAACAAATTTTTCCTTTTTTACTATAAATTAACATATATTATATTCTTAAAAAAAAGATTGGTATTAGAAATCAAAAAAATCAAAAAGGAGGATTCCAAAGTTGGGAAACCTACACTCTTTGTGATATAAAAAATTAAATACCGAAAATTAATTTTTGTTTATTTTTATTAAATAAACTTATTTTTTGCTTGAGTACGAATAAAATTAATATTTCAAATAAAAAAAAGTGAAGTATATTTATTTGACATAATGTCTTTATTTAATTTCAAAAAATTGGCTTGTGTTTATGGTTAAGCAATTGTCTATATGCATTTCGGTCCCGCTTGTAGAACTCGTCAGTAGACTTCAACCCAAAAAAGTTTTGAATTCAGTTAACAAACTCCGTATGGGTGTATATAAACATACGGAGTTTGTTAACTGAATTCAAAACTTTTTTGGGTTGAAGTCTACTGAGCGAGTTCCACAAGCGGGAACGAAATGCATATAGACAATTGCTTAACCATAAAAACAAGCCAATTTTTTATAAAAAAAAAGTTTAAAAAAATTAAAAATACGTTTCCAGGGTTGGAAAGCCTTAGCTTTTTTTCTTATACAAAAGTAACTTACTAGAACAAATTTTTCCTTTTATTTACAAATTAAACATATCTTATGTTCTTAAAAAAGAGAGATTGGTGTAAGAAATCAGAAAAATCAAAAAGGATGCTTTCAGGGTTGGGAAACTTACACTTTTTGTGATATATTAAAGTAACTAAGTCTAATTAATTTTTATCTTTTCCTTTATAAATTATACATATTTTAGGTTTTGGAATAAAAAGTTTGGTTTGAAAAATTATAAAAATAAAAATCACATCTCCAGAGTTGGAAACTTTGAACTTTTTTTCTAGATATTAAAGTAACTAAATAAAACATTTTTTTTGGAAATCCCTTTTTTTATCACTTAACACACTTTCCATATTTTTTTAAGAACTACTATATTGATAAAAGGAATGAGAAAAATCTAATTTGATGATTCTAGGGTTTGAAAATTAATTTTTTTTTGCACATAAAAGTAACTAGGTCAAATTACTTTATGTGTGTGCTTATGTATGTATCTCTATACTACATAAACGCACTTTGGTAAAGGGTATATAAGATTTGGCACAGGCAAATATAGCACTCTCACTTGTTTTTATTTTTTTTTAATTTACTACCAAAATATATTAGCCCAATTCACAATCTTGTGCAAATGGTCTTGCATCGTTGCATGTGCAAAGTGGTATAGTATATTGATACTCACCACCAAGAATTCTTAAGTTGTAAGTATAAATATACTACACCATTTTGCACATGCCACAATGCAAGACCATTAGCACAAGATTGTGAATTGGGCTATTAATTCCTTTTTTTCCCTTACTTTATTGCCTTATAATTTGTATATTATAACTGTTTATTTCATGCATGTTATAAAAAATTGGTGTAACTGGCAACACTACTTATGCAAGCATAAGAAAAATACGAGACAAAAAATGTGCGAGAGAGGAGAGTTAAAATTGTCGCTTCAATTCCCAGTACGTGCGACTTTTGCTACCCCGCAAGCTTTTCTTCACTTCTCGCCTACAAATACGACTCGCAGGCGACGTGCCGCAGCTAGGCCACCCTTCATCTAAAGGCATCTTATACAGCATACATTTTATTATTAATATATATATAGGATGATTTCTTAAGAATTTTCGGATTTGATTTAAAAAAACGCATAAAATTTTGAGAAATGTATGAAATCTTTATTTAAGTCGATAAAACGATCTATATAAATCAATTTTTAAACAAGATTTCATGTAAATTTTGATCGCGTAGGTATGTGAAATGGTTCATACGCTGGGTCAAATTTTGTAATAATTTCTCTATCATATCGCCGGTATATCACGAATATATTCTTCAATATTGCCTTCCAGTACGCCAACTGTTGCGAACCTATCTCTATAGACATGAGACTTAACATAGTCCCACAACACATAGTCTAAAGGCGTTAAATCGCATGATCCAGGCGGCCAATTGACCGGCCGCAAACGTGAAATAAACTTTCACCAAACAAGCCTCTCAATTGGGCGTTTCGCGTGATGTGTGACACGTGGCACGGTCTTGCTGAAACCACATGTCATTTACGTCCAGCTCTTCCATTTTGGGCAAAAAAAAAAGAAAGTAACAGAGGCCGAATTGCTGCGAATGGCGCCGAATCGATAACTCACGGTCATCAACAACAATGGCGGATACATCTGCGATATTTTTCTCTGTCTACACTTTACGTATGCGTGTTGTTGGTTTAATGTTCAATAATATAATTTTGGTGCGAAATTTAGTTACAAGATTCCAACTAGCCGCCTCAAAAGGTCGCCCAAACTGACAATAAAGTCCCAGCAACATTACCATTAGAACTAGTTACTTGCCATATAATGACTTATTTTTCTGATTGCCAATTTTCATTACTCGCTTACAAATCACATTACCTAAAATTTAAAAAAATGACATGCATGTTGCTAAATGAAGAGAATGATTTTTTTTAGACGAAATAGATTACGTGAAATGTTGACAAATAAAAAAAATGTAAGTACTTCTCAAGAATCGATTATTTTAGTCTCACGCCTTGGTAAAATCATTAAGTTGGTAATCCAGTATGGAAGTGCTTCCACCAAAAATGCTTAATTCCAAACTCGATTACCTTTTCTGAAATTTTTTGCTGGGGTGAAAGAAGTGCATAGATGCGCTTTTTTAACCGAGCATAAATTTTGATAATGAAATTTAATAACCTGCAAGCGTTGTTCATTTGTAAGTCGATTCATGGTCAAATTATCGATCAAACTGAACATGTTTAATAGTTACATGATACACGAAAACAGCTGAGTTGACAAAAACAGTGTTGCCAAAAAGAAAGTTGCTAAAAAAATCACCCTTTATATGTGTATGTATACACTCAGAGAAAAGCTGCAAAATCAAATATCAAAAATTGGCTTGTTTTTATGGTTAAGCAATTGTCTATATGCATTTCGTTCCCGCTTGTGGAACTCGTCAGTAGACTTCAACCCAAAAAATTTTTGAATTTAGTTAACAAACTCCGTATGTTTATAGCAAGACTCTTAATACCATATTGAGAATCACAATATACAAACATAATAAGTCTGAAAACTGCAAACAAAAATCTTTAAAAAACAAGCATCTATATTCAACTGTGCATCTATTTTATTTGCATATAGACAATTGCTTAACCATAAAAACAAGCCAATTTTTGAAATTAAAGAAATACGTTATATCAAATAAATATACTTCAGTATTTCATGTATAAAAATAACATAAATAAAATACTGTAAATTAATATTTTTCCATATTGAAATAAGAAATTTTAATATGAATAGACTTTCGTTAATGTTTCTTATTAATTCAATATGATATTGATTGATTTTAAGCTGTTTTTCCCCTAAGTGTATATGTATGTATACAAAAATCCAACTTAAGATGTTTGTTTCTTGCAAAAAATATTATTGCTATCATAATTACATGTAAATATATACCGACGGTACATCGAATAAGTAAAAGATAATTAATGTGATGATCGTAAAAGATAAGCAAGAATAGTTAAACATACGTAGTTAGAGTAATATAACTTCGTGCTAACCTAAATGGAAAAATGAAAAAATGGAAAAATAGGGGAAATAAATAGTGATACTTACATATGTATTTACCAAAGGTAAATCAATAATTGTACACAACAATCATTTCTCAAATTCCGTTTCATTAGAATTTATGTTAAATAACTGATGTTAATAACAATCTCTACCCAAGTAGATAGACTAGGGTGCTGGTGAAGTGCGTTGCTGCACAGAAAAATATCGGTATTTCCCCCAGCTTAAAAGTCTAATTTAATTTTTCTTCTCTTCTTTAGAAACTCACATTAATTAATAAAAATATTTCATTCAATAAGAAATGAAATTACTGAACTTAAGCCCGAATAAGAAATTATTTCTGATTAAAATTCACTACAGTTCAACTAAATCTAAAAATGTCTCATTTATCATCATTATTATTATCATTATAATAATAATTATCATTATTACATATTAATATTAAACAAAATAGGTCGAAAAAGCTATTCAAATAAAATTCTCAATAAATTTATTATAACCTACTGCTTATAGAGCATTTGCATTAATAATTGCCGCCATTCGAAATATGAAGTGAAAATTAATTTTCTCATTTTCGAGTAATTTTACACAAGTGATAAAACACTTTTATTTGCATCAATGTGCTAAAAAAAAAATTTAATTTTGTGAATGACTGACTGATGATTATTACAAATTCAAATATGTAACTGGTTTAACCTGCATGAAGTCACTTTTCACTATACAAATTCACCCGCGAAACAGAACCTGTCAGCGTACAAATATACACACATTTAAAATTAATTACAAAGTATGTGCAACTTTTCATTCAGCAAATATTTTCTAACATTTATGTTTTTGTTGTTAGTTTTATTTATTCATTCATTCAAAATTGAACAATACCACAGATAGTGAAATACTGAAATAAGAAATTGCGGATGCCACTTACAGGCAAACCTAAGCAAGAGCAATCAAAGTTTTTACAAGTCAAAAGTTGAACGGCCAGGATAAGCGAAAGGAAAAATACGCAAAGAAATTACAGGTCTCACACAGACGTATTTGAGCTCAAAAGCTGGCCAAAAAGGAAAAATTAATTTAAAGAAATCTTAAGAACTAACCACTAGTTTTTAAATAGATTTTTAAGTACGTAATCAGCTAATTTTTATTTAAAGTTAAATTGTTTCTAAATAGGATTAAATTTTTTCTGTGGTTGATTAGAGCTCTTATTAAATTATGTTGAAAGTACGGCAGCACTAAATAATTTCCAAATATTTTTAACAAAAAAATATTTTACTAAATAAGTAAAATATTAATTTGAGATTATTAGTGCGTTTAAAAAATTTTAAACTTAATTTCCAAATATTTTGGAAAGCTTTGCAAAGAACAGCTGTTTCATATAAACAAATAAGTTTATATGAACTTTATATGAACTTATAACCCTCCCCCCCACCACCACCAAGGAACTTTGGTGGGGGGGGGTTACTTCCCCTTCCTCATAAAAGCTCGAAATTTTAATTTTTGTAATATTAAGGCATAAGTAGTACATTTTTTATTATTTACTTTAATTTTGCAAATAATATTATTGTCACCGTCCACAATAGGAGGCGGGGCCGAAAATGGCATTTTACAGTCTCCTAGGCTCAAGTTTAGGGTTTTGAACTTTCGTCAACATTAAAAGTTGCATTGGCTAAACAAAAGTATGGGAAAACTTGAAAAAAAAAATTAATTTTTCACAAGTAGAATTAGTTTCTCTAAGGGGAACTTTTTCCCCCTCTCTCCGAACATTCTTAATTTCAAGCTTTAATAGCCTAAGACATATATCTGCTAAGCTTATTTGATCTAGGGGAACTCAATAACTTTTCACAAGCAATATAAACTAAAAAAACAAGTAACGGCCAGCTTTTTGGTTCAAATAGTCCTCGTCGGGTCTGTTAGTTTTTTTTTAATACTCCTTTTTGACGATTTTTTACAATAATAATTTCCGTTCTTATTTAGGCTGTTCTGTTAGTTAGATGTTGACAAAAATTTTAGTGTAGTTTTTAGAGTCTTTAATTACAAATTTGAATGTTAAGAGCATATTTTCGCATAGTGCTATATTTTCATAACCCAGCTGGACAAAATTCGTTGCTTCTTTTGTCCCACCGTTTTCGTCTTAATGGAAATGTCATTCTGGATGCTTAAGTAAAATTATATTGATGTAAGTCTCAGGCGTTTTTAATAAAACTTCATAATAAATCATGTGTTGTTGTAATGTAAAAGTTATTTCACTTTATATTAGACATTATATATATTAATATGGTCCTTCGCTCCAAACTAATTAAGTAGACAAGTTTAAAAATTATAAAACCTAACTGAGACCAACTTTAAATCGTATAATATCCTAAGTGGTCATTCTCAATGGAAAATCACATAAGAAATCTATCGAATGGTACACATTTCGATATTGATTGCCGACTTTTGATTTATTTTGTATTCAGAAAATAGCGTCTGTTGGCTGCGATACTGTCTTTAGTGACAACCGCAGGATTAAGTCGAATCGATTAACATAAGACTCATCAAAATCAGCCCAGTGTTCGGTTTATATAGTGTCGTAAATAAACACACGTACATACATACACAATACCTTTCCTTGCGCAGCGCAGTCGGTTAACAAGAAATAAATCATATTGAATAAATAATTAAAAAAAGTTTCTTCCGCCTAGAGCATTTTTTTTTTTTTTTTTTTTTGATTGCATTATCATCATCTGGTTGGACTTGTGTATATTATTCCAATGACAGATAATGAAAATGTAAATAAACCTCTTTGTAAAACATCTTGCCTCAAATTACATTCATCTTTATAGCTTACTTACAGTTGTGCAGCTCCAGGCTGCACTCAACATTATAAATACTTGTATATTTGTCTATGTAAGGGATGGTAAACGTGGATGATTTTTCACTTTTCGCTAGCACACACTCACTCAGTCATGAGTGAGTGTAAATAAAATTTAATCACTTATGACTAAGTGCAATAGTTCAGAACTAAACTATTTCATACACACAAAATTTAACAAAATAATTCCTTCTGCCAAAAAAAACCGACTTCAATGCAAAGATCTGATAGAAGAAGTACGTGAAATATAATATTAATTTTTATTGGGCGTCCCTCCGACCATTTTTTAAATGCAAAATTTTGTGTTTTTCAGAGCTCAGGGTGCCTATTGTCTTGTAAAATTCAGTAAAGCAGAACCACTTAAAATAAAATGTTAAATATTAATGGGCATGACTCCGCCTATTTTTTTTTTAATGGAGGATTGTGTCTATTTTAGAGCTCAAGGTGTGTGGTAAGTTTCGTAAAAATCGGTTTAGTAGAACCGCGTTGAATATTATAATAAATTTTTTTGGCCGTAATCCCGCCCATTTTTTCAACTTTCAAATTGGGTAATTATAAGAACCAAAGGTGTTTGAGCGGTTTCGCAAACAATCATATAACCGGAATATAATTAAATCGAATAAAAAAATTTGGGCGTGTCCCCGTCCACTTTTTAAAATAGGACCAATGAGAAGCTATACGCTCTCAGACAAAAAGAAAAAGAAGAATTTTTACATTTCGTCTAAAATGTGAAGTAACACCTCCAAAAAATAGAGGCGAATTGATAACTTCCTTCTTTTTTTGAAGTCGGTTAAAAAATTGCTTTAAGCACAGAAATAAGAAAAATCAATTTAAAAGAAATCACCAATGCTAACAAGATAATTTACGATCGCAAATACTCGATTTTGGTTTAAAAAAAAATTAAGTTCGAAAATTATGTCGCTTGAGCTCTTTTGGCGGTTATGGCACTCCATGTCAAAGGAACAGTGATTTCGATTGTTATTAAAATTTTTTAATTCTACTACAAGTCGTTACTTACCTTTCAAATCAAACTTGTAATCCAACAATCCATTCAACCCGGTCTAACCTTCATAAGTGATCATAAATAGTTCACGCCTCTCAGTTTGTCATACCATCTCTGCTTTACATTTCCCTTACCGAAGTGTCAGTTGTTGTATGTTTGTTTTTTTGTGTAGCTAAAGACCTCTAGAAAAGTTTTTCCATATCTTTAATCCGGCATAAATACAGCTTTGAAATTATATAGATATATATGTATGTAACCAGTGATGGGAATTGGAAATCTTGATTTCATGCCAAATCTGCTTTTAAATAGTGCCAAAATCACTTGAATAGTGCCAGAACACTTTTTATATAATTTTAATGTTAGCACTTGATGTTTATTTAAACTATGGTTCTTGAATGATAATTTATTGTGTTTATAACTAGAAAAATTTACAAATATCACAAAAAACACTGTCTAAAATTAGTTGTATTTACACATTAATACATTTCGAGCCCTATTTTCGATATGTAGTAAATAAATTAATCTTTTTATTATCAAAATTGTTGATAACTTTTAAAATACAAGCTGTAAAATTTATCGTGAGCGACAATTTACATATGTACTCGTAAAACATATTTGATTATTATAAGAAAACCTTCTCCTAAATCGAAAATAATGACCCTTTTTCCAGTTGTCGACATCGACGTCACTTTAACACAAGACTCAAAAATTGGGACTTATTTACTCCCTCTCGAGAACAATTTTGTGCTACTGACAATCTATTACATTACATAAGGTCTAGAAAATAGCATAAACCTGCCACAGAAGCCAGCTATTTTCGGCAACGGGTACACAAGTGTTATGTTAAAGTGACGTCGATGTCGCCAACTGGAATAAGGGTGAATGCTCGATATGTATGCATCATATATTAATAATTTGTACTTATTTACAAGAAATACAAATACAAAAACGTTCTTTTACGTTAAACTAATGATTCTAAAGGACATACTTAAAGACTATAATAACCCTAAACTAATTTAAATTGATAAAATAACTTTTTCTTATAAGATATATATACTTCATGACAATTATAGTTGGTGCTTTCTTCTTGTTAGTATACTGTCGAGTTGTAAAAATTCATGCACCTTAAAAATAATAATAATTGCTAGCTATTTATTTTAATCAAACAAAGATTCTATCGGTATAGTAGAATTTATATTGCTTTTTTAAACTTCAAAAATCTTTACCATATATTAAAGATGTTAAAGTTTATAATTGCAGTACATTTAACACTTTAAAAATATTCTTTATACGCTTGATGAAGAGTAGAGAATAAAACGAATACCTTGAACCATTCGATAAATATTACACAAAAAATGTTCATTGAAACTACTACGTTAACTTTAAACTAACTTTAGGCTATATATTTCGTAACTAGTACTGACTGGCAGGCACTTGGATTACTTTTAATGTAATCAACTGACTATTTTAACATTGCGATGTCCTAGGCGGTAGTCAATTGTCTCACTCTGCATTACTTTCAGCTAACTTAAAGTTGACTTTTTTAAATTACCTGGTAGTCAGTAAATTTAAAAAATGTTTCTGGGGTTCGAACATGTATCATCACACATTGTGTACTCAACGCTCTACCACTCAGCTAAGGTAACATCTAAAATAACAACAGCAAAATGTTAATATAAAACTAAAATTAGTTTCAAAGTAGCTGAGAATAAATTTGTTGGCTCTCAACAAATTCGATTACGTACTCAACTGGAGGATTAATTTTGGGTTTGTTCTGGATGACATTGCAGTTAGCTTTTAGTCAGTCTAAGAAAAGTTAACTATAAGTTAACTATTTTTGTGGTCAACCACACTTTCTCCGACAGGGTATTGTTTGCGTCTCCATGTCTTTTAAAAACTCACTCACACTTAAGCTCTTGAATTTTTTAAATCTTCCAAGTCTAGTATGGATCTGTATTCACTTTTAATTTTTTCACGTATTTTATTTCGTTTAGAAGTATTTTTTTATCAAGAGGAACAGTACGAGTATTATTTGAGTCTCGAATACAAAGCAATACAAATAATAGTCCTTGAAGTCATATTCAGTTTTCAAATATGACACAAAAGAAATATAAGAAGACTTAAATTCTATTTTTTAATTCTACAACTTTATGCTGGAAAAATTAGTTTTTGGTTATTAATTGTTCAATTTCAGTACCACAATAATTTTCTTCTGTTGTAATATGGAGAGAATTTCGATCTATATTGTCAACATCAAAGTACAAGAAGATTACTTGTTATTGCAACTTAATGGACAAAAAGTGCCATAAAAGGAGCGAGAGTGCCACAGTGCCAGGCAACATCCAATAGTGCCAAAAATGGCACAATTGTGCCACATTTCCCATCACTGGTATGTACCAGAAAGGCTTAAAGTTGTATGTAAATAATACAAATTCATACAATCATATTGAGGTTCATTGACCACATTCAGTGACTCTTCATAAAGTAAAAAAAAAATATTAATAATAATATTTAAAAAAAAAGAAACCAGTCATCATAACTTCATTCCGTATGTTAAGAAGACAAAAATAAACATTTATTTTCTATGATTTTGTTTTAATAAATTTTGTCGCTTTTTAGGACTATGAAAGAGCGTATATAATAATATTGTGTATTGTACTCGTGTACATACTTTTGAGTACCTACCAGTACTTAAGTTGTGAACAATAAAACAATGTTTATGTGCATATTCAAGTATATAAATTTTCTTTATTACACTAACCCCACCATCATATTTCTTACTCAATGGCTGGAGACAACTGGAAAATAAAATTGAATTAAAAAAAATAAAATAAATAAAAAGTA
The DNA here is from genome assembly GCA_949987645.1 of Tachina grossa. Taxonomy (NCBI): domain Eukaryota; kingdom Metazoa; phylum Arthropoda; class Insecta; order Diptera; family Tachinidae; genus Tachina; species Tachina grossa. Next base: position 184,181,884 of record OX465274.1, read on the forward strand.
AAAATATCACTACTTCAGTGAAAGTTTGACCGTGTGAATTGCATAAAGACAGCAGAGACAACAACTATATACGACTTCAACAATGAGGGAAAAATTAAAAAAGCAAAAGAAAAAAAAACATAAGTGAATAAAAGATTTTGTAGAAAAGAAGCCTTTTATGGGGATTTACCATGTGCAGAAAATTTTTCAGCTAACAAGTTGTTAGCAGGGATGATAAATGAGAGATTCAATTTCGTACCAATTAGCTTTTAAAAATGTACTTTTCGAACCCAATAGTACTAAAATCGGTATTTTTTGTATTTTTAAATTTTTTTTATTACATTTTTGGAACATGTCGCTCATTTACACAAATAACGTCATAACTCAAAAAAACTATTTTGCCAGATCACAAATTCAAAGTTTTCAATTTACACACGACTTAATGAAAAATGAAAATTTTGTGTTTGTTTCAAAAAAAAAAGAACTATATGAGGATTAATCTGCATCATTAACTGAAATTTTATTAAAATTAGAGACAGTGGAACAGGCAGTAAATACATATCGTTGGTCTCAAGTAAAAAGGCCCTAACTCAAATAATTGCTATTTTACAGGAGAAGGTAAAAACACAATAGAAACTGTAATATTATATCTGTAATATTTTTGTACAACTGATTGTAGAACCGTTACTTTTCAAACTACATATTTTAAATATATTGGAATCACTGAAAAACTGAATTTCGTAAAAAAATATGAGTTACATACAGCCTCTCAATAAATCCTTTGTTTGTATTAGACTTTCAAGTCTTTGTTTTGGTTATGAAAATTCTCTTTCCACATTCGCTGATGAGTGAAGAATTGACAGCATTCTCCTGATAACTTTTGAAAGCTCATTAACTCATCCAATTAATTTTTTAAAGCTCGAAACTCGTGATTTATTGTATAGGGTGTTTTTTTAAGAGGTACAGAACTTCGAATTGAAATAAAACACAAGAAAATCGTTTTAATGTCCATCAATTTGGCTTTATTGGAAGGATAATTTTATGCCATTAATGTCTAAATATGATTTCGGGCATGTGGCCGCCGCGGCCGGTTCGAATAAAGCCAATTCTACAGGTCCAATTTTCAACCACTTTTTCGAGCATATGGGGCCGTATTTTGGCAATAACGCCACGAATGTTGGCTTCCAAGTCCCCTAACGTTTCTGGTTTGTTGGCGTAGACGAGCGATTTCACATATCCCCAAAGAAAATAATCCAATGGTGTCAAATCACACGATCTTGGTGGCCATTTGACAGGTCCATTCCGCGAAATTATGCGCTCATCGAATGTTTCCTTCAATAAATCGATTGTGACGTGCGCTGTGTGGCATGTAGCGCCGTCTTGTTGGAACCACAACTCATCCACATTCATGCCATCCAATTCGGGAACAAAATAGTCGGTTAGTCGGCTCCAATTGCTGTGCACGGTGGCGAATCGATTCATTCGGGTCCTCTTCAACACTTTGCTCTACAGCGGCAATTGTTTCTTCGGTGCGCACTGTTCGACGTCTCTGCGGGTGCGTATTATCACATAGAGTAAACGTAGTGCGAAAACGATCCATGGTTAACCGAATTAATTGCTCTGATGGACGATTATGTCGACCATAAAATGGACGGAGCTTGCGTTAAACTTCGCGAACTGAACCATTATTTTCGAAATAAATTTGCACGATTTGCAAGCGTTGTTCTTTTGTCAACCTGTTTATGATGAAATGGCAAACCAAACTAAATATTAATCACTTGACAGCTGACAAAATGGCCGCCAGTTAAAAAAGTGATGCCAACTTAAAGTTCTATACCTCAATAAAAAACACCCTTTATTTTTAATAAGAGAGATACTATACTACTAACATATTCGGGGGTGAATTTTGGTAGCCATGTTAAAATTTCGTTATAAAAAGCAACTTTATTTAGTTTCGCAAAAGTTTCTAAAACATTTCTTTTAAAATCCGTAACTATGCAACTTTTAATTTTATTTCTACACCATTTCCAGTTGTATTTCAGAAGTTTCCAATTGTTTTTCCGAAATTTCTAAACATGTTTCAGAAGTTTCTAATTACCGTTCAGAAGTTTCTAATTATATCTCAGAAGTTTCTAATTATAGTTCAGAAGTTTCTAATTACACTTCAAAAGTTTCCAATTATGTTTTAGAATTTTCTAATTGCATTTCAGAAAATTCTAATTGCTTTTCAGAAATTTCTAATTATTTATTAGAAATTTCTAATTGCATTTCCGAATTTTCAAATTACATTTGAGAAACTTCCAATTGTATTTCAGAATTTTTATAATATAATTTTAATTATTATTGTTAGAAATTCATTTGTTTTTATATTTATGATTTGATTAGGCTAAGGTTCGCAAAGCTTTGTCAGCCAAATTACATGCGATAATTATTGATGAAGAAATAACAGCAAAGTCAATTGTAAATATTATGACAAACACTTAGTAGAACCGAACAACTAGCTGTTTTCGAAGGCCACTACAGCTTCATCATCAGCATTTTTTTTTACCCTACTGCGCATCGCAAAGAAGGGTATTGTGCTAATAAGTCTATGTATGTATGTGTGTTCTTTTGCGGCACTATTTAAAACAAAAGCCTTTACCGGTTGTCATGTTTCTTACGTCTTACGATTTGCCTTAATCCCATGAAAAAGTTAAAGATATATCAGTTTTCGAAATTCAATATGGCGGCCAACAGACGCCATTTTATCAATACGAAAAAAATAAAAACTTGGCGAACTATATCAAAATGGGTATCATTTCATTTCGAATGACCATTTAGGATATTTAACGATTCAAAGTTGGTCGTAGTCGAGTTTTTTAATTTTTTTTTTTTATACAAATACTTGTTTTTATTTTAGTTTACTATGTGTGGTGTCAGTTGATGTAGATTTTTGCTTTATATACTCAGCTTTCATTGCAAATGGAATATGTGAATTGTTTTGATTCATCGTATTACAATTCGCTGAAAGCTTCTTTTGTAATGAAAGCTCAATTTTATCATCTCTAAATTTTCAATAGTCTTGTCACTGTCGTTTGTTCTTTTCTAATTATGCACATGTTAGTTCATTTTATATTCACAATGGGCCTAATTACGGGCGTCACATTTCGACTCTGACAAAATTTTTTCTTTAATCTAGTACAAAATCGTCGTAGTCGTAGTCGAATTACGACACTCGTAATTAGGCTGAAAATTATGAACTTATAGTAAATTTTTTTTTAATTACAATTTTATTTACAGCAGTTTAATAATAAAGTTCATAGTATATGACCATTTAATTTGAGCTTTGCCCTCACTTTTAGACTTCCTCCATGTACAAGACAAAACAGCTTTCAAGCCAGTTGACAGGTGCTGCAAAACTAATAAAGGGTCCGCCATCTAACGTTGTTTTTTCAACTAGTGCTTATTTCGTGAATCGTAACACTTAGCTCATGTCTGATTTGACAGATAATTAGTTTTATCCTTCCGCTGAACGAGCCAACTGACCATCCAATGCGTTTTCGCTTCGTTAAGTGGGCCTGCGATCGACTTACAGAAGATGCCGATTTTGCCAAAAAAATCATCTTTTCAGATGAAGCTCATTTTGATCTTGGCGGGTATGTAAACAAGCGAAATTGTCGTATTTGGGGCACAGAAAACCCGCACGCATACATTGAAAAGCCGACGCACCCAAAACGAGTCACTGTTTGGTGCGGATTTTTGTCCAGAGGCATAATTGGACCATTGAGCAAGGAGTGGCCGTTACAGTCAATGGCGATCGTTATCGGGCCATGTTGAACGAATTTTTGTTCACAAAAATTGAAGAGGAGGATATTGGCAACATTTGGTTTCAACAGGACGGCGCTACGTGCCACACAGCCGAAGCTTCAGTAGTTTGTTTTTACAGCATTTTCAAAAAAAAAAAGTTATCTGGCGGACCCTTTATAAAAAACCTATTGTTACAATAGCTATAATTTTTTTCTTGCCTTTTAACTCAGCCACGCATAACATTTTTAACTCTAAACATTGATTCTTAGGCAGGTGTTTCAAATCGCTTACTTTTAATTTTAAATCTCTACCAAAAAAAAAAAAAAAAAAATGCATTGCTTATGAAACAAACTGTTTCTGTTCATTTAAATAGGCCATTAGCATTATTTCATTAAAAAAAAACACAAAGATAAAAACCTCTTTAAGGTTCCAATTCATTTGATGATTGCTGTTACTTTACTTTTTTCGTCTTTCTTTCAATTTTGTTGGGATTAAAAGAAAGCAAAAAAAAAAGTTAAATAAAATAAAACTAAGATTGTGTAATACTCGAATCTTTCGAATATTTATATATATATATTTTTCAATGAAAGTAAAAGCAAACAATAAGAAACAAGATTTAAAAATATTTACCAAATTGATATTTAATGGCGGTGAAGTTCAAACGAGACGTGAAACAGTAAAAGAAAATTTTAAGAAAACATGTAAAATGTTAAATAAAAAAAAACTAAAACAGAAACAATTCAAATTAACCACTAAAATGCTTCTACGTTTATTAAAATAAAAACGAAAGGAAATACATTTCTTTGATTAGAGGGGCTTAGGAAAAAGTTCCCACTTCCCATTTCATAAAAAGAAAGAAAAACTATTTTTTTTTAATTTTTACGTTTTGTGAAAAAATCTCAACGTGGTCGTTAATTTATTTAATGGATTTGTTAAAAATATTTTTAACAACATTTTATACGCTTTAAAGCGTCACAAGCGCAGTCAACCAATATTCATATGTATAAGAAAAGAGTTGATGTGATATGGTCGTAAATAAAATCACTTTCACTAAGTGGCCGGCCATCATTTGCCATCTTTTGGTTACACAGTTTAAGATGAAAACAACAACTGTAGATTTTAAATTTAATTAAAATCTTCACAAAACAAATACAGTTATTTAGTGAATTTATAAAAAAACGAATTTGTAAATTATTAAGGAACTTAGAGTGATTTTTAATAAATCGCGTCATAACCGCCAAAATAGCTTAAGCTTAAATTAGACGTGACATAGCCATAACGCCATAACCATAACCAAACCAAAATGCAATTGGTTTCTATGGTGAGAGTTATGGCGTTATGGCGAGTCACCTATAATCGAATACAGTGTTGCCCATTAGTTTGGTTCGAAAGGCTGCTCTCTATTGCTATGGTTATGTCACGTCTGATTGAGCCTTTAAGCGACATAATTTTCGAACTTCAATTTTTTACAAAAATTGATTATTTGCGATCGTCGATTTTCGTCAAAAAACGAAATCCAAAAAATGTGTCGCTTAAGCTGAAGTTTTTTAAAGATTTATTTAAAAGTTCGAAGAAAAAAATTCATATGACTTAGAATATTTTCATTATTAAGGGCACATATATATATTTTTACTAAAATTTTTTTTATTATGAACGCGTAATTTTAGGTGCAATCAGACGTGACATAACCATAGCCACAGCCGTTCAAATCGAGCTAATGGGCAACACTGTATTTGATTATAGGTGACTCGCCATAACGCCATAACCATTACCATACAATAGAATAGGGGGAAGATCTGGTCCAAAGACCGGCACTGCCACACCTGATGGATCTTGCCATTATCATAGAACCCAATTGAATTTTGGTTTGGTTATGGCTATGGCATTATAGCCATGTCACGTCTAATTACACCTTTTAACACGGTCAGCTTATTTTACTTTTTAACCGACTTAAAAAGGGAGCAGCAGATCGTTTATATTTTAGGGTTGCGTACACGGACCGGAAATTTGGACGGAGTATGTAGAGCCTTGGCGCTACAACAACAAATACATGAAAAACAAAAATTAAAGGGTGTTCCAAAAAGAACAACGAAAAATGTTAAAATCTCATGTAATATACATACAATTGTATGTACATATGTATGTATATTGACACTTCAAATTTGTAAAATTAGTGTATTCTTATACAGACTACAGCAATTAACACTAAAGTTTAAAAAAATTAAAATTGAAGGGTGTTCTCTCAGTTAATACAATTTTGACAACTTGCTGTATCTTGGAAACCGTAAGAGGCAAACTCTTGAAATTTTCAAACACGGTAAAACTAAAAAATTCAAAAATTATAAAATCGCCAAACCGAAAAACAATCGCCAAAAATTGAAAAAAAAATCGCCAAAAGGAAAAAAATCGCTAGAATTAAAAAAAAATTCCAACACTAAAATAAATCGCCAAATTCGAAAAAATCGCTCAAATGAAAAAAAATTGCCAAAATAAAAAAAAACCAAAAAAATCTCCAAAACGCGAAAAAGGCGAAAAAGGCGCCACAACTAAAAAAATTTCCTTTATGAAAAAAAAATCTCCAAGTAACGCCAAAACTAAACAAATGCTCAAAACCGAAAAAAAACGCAAAAACGAAAAAAATACCAAAACTATATTTTATATAGGCTAAAGTTCGTATTGAATTACATATCTAGTGTCCGTACGGAACCCTTCGTGCGCGGGCCAAAGTCGCACTCCACTGAATTTATTTATTATTTCTTTGATTATGATTCTTCATTACTCGGTACCTCTTAAATAGATTTTAAAAATTTATTTCTGGTCTTTGGGAGTATAGCTGCCATTTGGTCCCATTGTAAAAAAATGTGGGCAGCCGGGATACGCCTTACCAATTTTTTTCTTTAGTTTTGTGATATCTTACTTATCCGATTAGTACGTAGCCTAGCAAACACGTAAGGCTCTCGTAACGACATAATGCCGAAGTTTAAAACATGGGCGAAGCCATGCCCATTACAACTTAAAATAATATATGACGTGCTTCTATTTGAGCGCTCTTGATGAAACTTTGCACACATTCCAAACCCTAAAAAAACACAATCTGTTATTAAAAAAGTGTTCGGGACTACGCCCATTAAAATTGTATACATTATTGGAGCCACGCCCATAATGGCCTAATATTTTATATCACGTGCTCCTATTTGGGCGCTTTTGAAAAAAAGACACGATCTGTCATTCAAAAAAGTGGGCGAAACTACGCCCACTAAAATTTAAAACATTATTTCAAGTGCTTTTACTTCATTGATTTTTATAGATTTGGCACACACCTTGAGCCTTTAAAAAGTTTTAAAACTTGCATTAGAAAAAGTGGGCGGGGTAGCGCCCTTTAAATTTGATGATAATTTTTAATGTTATTCTACATCACCGATTTTAACGAACCTTGGCATCACACCTTGAGTTTGAAAAATACTTAATCTTGTGTTCAAAAAAGTAAGCGGGGCCACGCCCATGTAAGGTTAGTAATAAATTGTATGTACTTTTACTTATGCGATTCCCACGAAAGTTGGCAAGGAGCTTCGCCTTTTAGAATGACATAATTTTGTGCTTAAAGAAGTAGGCGGGCCATGCCCCTAGAAATTTTATTATTACCTAAGGTATTGAATAGCTTTGATTATTTACTGAGCACTCCTGCCTTACTTCATGGATCATCAAAATGCCCTTTTTGAGAATATAGCAAACAATCTATTTTGATAGTCAAATTTATTCTAAATTTTATTGAAAAAAGTGGCAGCTTATATAATAAACTTTTAATTTCGAAGAGTACACATTCTTGCTGAATTTGCAAATAATATGTATCTTGTCACGAATAATATTGTTATTGACTCTAAAATGTGTTGATAATAAATAATTTTTTTTTGCTGACCAAACACAAAGATCATTAACTTACAAATGTCTCCGAAACTATTTTTAAAAAATAGAAATAAAACAGTGTTTAATAAGGTTCTTAAATTACTATAATGCTGTTCGTTCAGTATACCTACACACAATACAAAATATAAAATTGGCACTAAAATTCAAAAATAGAACTAAAATAATTAAACCGACTTTAAAAATAAGTACTAAAAAGTTTAAAATTAAAAATAATTTAGATTCAGTTAAATATAATATTTTTATATGTGTTACCTATAATCTTACTCACGGTAAAATTTCGTTACTGTGCAGCATCATCTTTTGCATTTTAGAGCCGAATTCGCAATGATTTTTTCTACCACCCAATTCGTATTGAAAGTTATGATATGAGCATAGCATACTTTTAGGAGCATCAAATTAATAGTTGTTTGTTGATTAACCTTGCAGTGTTGAATATGAAGCTCGCTGCACTCAGGGATTTTAAACTCTATGGGACATATCGCACATTCAGTTCAATAGTGACATAACTCAAAAAATTTGTTTTTTTTTTAGTTAATATTTTCGTATTTTATCTTGCGAAAAAATTTCATATAAATTGCTTGTACTATCTATCACCTCCTGAGAGAAGAATATTTGTTCATGCCTTCATTGAGTTGTATGTAAATTGAAAACTTTAAACGTGTTTTCTGCACAACTAGTTTTTTTGAGTTATGACACTATACTGAACTGGATGTGCGATATGTGTCCTTAATTGTGAAAGTGGTCTAAGTCAACTGCATTTTTGCTTCCAAATATCCAATAAATCTTAAAAAAACTTCGATAAATCCTAAATAAATATTAAATACATTTATATTAATCGAGACTAGTACAACTCTAAAAGTAAAGTGTTGCATAATACCTATACAAATATTCTTTGATATTTTCATATGTAATCTAGGAAATATATCGATCAAAGAAATATATGACTTAAACCACTTTCATAATTAAGGGCACATATGTAAAATCGCGGCTTCGCTTACAACAGTGTTCTATAACAATTTTACTGGTATAGAAGCCAAATAATAGTGGAGGTGGAAAACATTGGTGAAACTTTCAATTATTTCCTACAAAATATATTTGAAATTCTTTATTAGATTTTGAAGATTGCCAGAATTTTTGTGTGTATTTATATCCTTTTATTTTCTAAATGTTAAAATAACTTTTGGGCGATTTTTCAATGAAAAATAACTTAAAACTTGTATGAGCAATTTTTTGGGCGATTTTTTTATTTTGTTTTTGGGGCGATTTGGCTTTGGGTAATTTTTCATGGAAAAATTTTTCATACGAAAAATTTTTGGGCGATTTTTTTTTATTATTATTCTTTCTTATATAAGATATGAAAAAGTCTTTTTTTTTTTTAATTAATGCATGAAATTTTCAAAAGAAGACAAGAAAATCTAACTTAAGGCTTAGTTTTTAATTTTCGTTGCCGTTCTCTGCCGTTCTTTTTTGTATCAAATATTTTGCAAATACTTTTTCTGTGAAAGTAATCAGGTGTGAAAATAATCAGCAAAGTATCAGAACACACTAATACATACACACTTTTGGCTGTCACTTAACGTTGAATGCTATTTTATAGAGATTTGTCCGCAACAGAACAGAACAGAACGAAAACGGAAAAACAAACCACACATACAGACTTTCAATTGAACAGAAACAAAACAGCTGCGCTAATGCGATACACGCGTCTGTCAAAAATATTGGAATAGTGTGTGCTTTCATAAGGCAAGTTACATAGAGAAGTTCGCGACGTACCTCGCAAAAAGTTGAACATTCTTCAACTTTCACGCGTTGTATAGAAAATGACAGCTGGTGTTGCCAGATTCATAAGCTAACATACACAAAAAATTTTAGAAATTCATTTTTTTTATTAAACAATGGATAAAAAAAGTATGCATTAAATATTTAACCTTCATAGGGTCTTTGGAGAAATTTTGACCCATTTCAGGAAAAAACTGATTTTTTCTGAAAATTAGTGATTGATCTATGTCATATTTTCTGACTTTTATTTAATTTTATATCTTAACAGATATAGTAGGTTTATATATCCGCAAACTTGCCAAAGAAAATTGTATGCAAGATTTTACACTAGAGATCTTCGGGTCAAATTTGACCCGTTTTAAAGTTTGGAAGTGTTGTGTCTGGTATTTTATGTAAAATAATGAAAGATAATGAAATAGAAAATGGCCTGCATACATTATCAGACGATTTTGAAAAAATAACACGACTGCAGATAATTTTTTTACATCTTATCGGTTGAACAATAAATACTGAGATTACAAATCACTTTAGTTCAGATAGATAGTACATGTGTTATTATCATGCGTGTTTATCATTATTTTTGTTTTACCAAAGATAGTACTCGTACCCTTCTTATATATATTCCGATAAAAAAAAACTGTGAATCTTCTTAGTATAATATGGTCACTTCTGGCTGCAAATGGGAGGGTAAATACTACTTTTTTTGGGCAACAGAAGGGAATCACAATGGACCCAATTGGGTCTCCAAGTGGAGGTGCGGTTAAGCACCACCCTTCTTAAACTAACCCAACCTTCTTAGTACTTTGCATCATATCTCTAAAGTTAGTAATCACCAAGACAAGAAACTGCAAATATGATTAGATTACAATAAATAAAATGGAAGGGTTTATTTGCTGGACAAAGTTAGATCATGTTTTACTTGCAAAAGAAAGACTAATCAATGTTGTCAAATGGTGGTTAGTAACATGGTAGATATATAAGCTTACAATGCTTTCGTGATATCTACATCAGCTAATAGTGGCTGGAAATAAACTGTTTTGCAAAAAGTCGACACTTCTTAGAAAATTTAGGATAGCAGCTTACTATGCCTTATATAAAGAACCAAAAGAGGTTATCAATATCAGTATTTTCACAGAAAGTTGCACTAAAACTACGTGAGGTAAGTGAGTAGCCGTAAACTTCAACTAAATCCAAAGAAAAAATGCTTGAAGAGGGTAAAAACAGATCCCAAAGAAGTCGTTGCCAGTTAGGCTTCAACGCAGAAAATAAAACACCATTAGATACTATTATAACTTGCAAAAACATGATATGAAAACTGCACTCTGAAACCATTACTTTATGTACAATTAATAATAATATCGATTTAATATTACGGTTTTATCTATCATATATTAATCGAATTAAATATATGAAATAATGTTCTCTTCCATTGGCAATAAATGAATCACAAATAAATGAAACCAATACATAATATTCAATTTGGGTTAAATTTGACCCAAAGATCGTTAACGTCCACGATTTTAAAGACCCTATGAAGGTTAAAGAAAGATAAAACGTAAATGTAAGACAAAAAAATAGCCGACAAAGGCTTTAAATTTTACAACTAAAAAAACCTCAAAAGCGTGTTGTGTAACTTTCCGTTTGTATAGCGTTAAACGATTAACTAGCCAGAAAAGCGTTGCCGCGTAACGCGTGGTATGTACTTCCTCCTTTAGTGTGTTCTTGAGAATCCTGCATTTTCTGTGCATTGTATGCTTAAGCAGAGCTGCCAGATTTGGGTCTGACCCGAAATTACGGGAACGATCATTGTAAAATAGGATGATTTTGTTTTTTCCTTTGGGGCTTGGGGTTTTCATTGAGTTTACTTAAAAAATTTTAACTTACAAATTTCTCATTCCATTGAGAAATAAGGCCATATGGTGTTATTGCTCATTTAAATTTTTTTTGTTTTATATAATTCAAATTTATTTGATTTCTTTTATTTACAAAAAAAAAATATAAGAAAAAAATAAAGTTTAGTTCACAAATGGAATGTTTATAAATTTTAAATAATGAACAATATATAAATGTACCATTCTTGATAATGGCACGACATAGTAACAGACAAAAATGCTTTCAATATATTGAAGAACGGCGGTTAAAATGCAATATAGAGCGCATTGCCGCGTATGTCGCGGGACCGCCACGCACGCCGTGATCACCCGCCGGACGCATTCCCACCCTTTCACCTCCTCTACCATATTTTTTCAACACTTGACAATGGCAATTAATTCTTTTGGGAATTTGTTACCGTAAAAATTCGCAACTGCCGCTGTTGCCCGCCGGACGCGCCCTCCCCCTTTCCACTACATCTACCATATTTTTTCAACACTTGACAATGGGAACTCCTTCTTTTGGCACTTTGTAACAGTAACAATGTTATGGCGTTATTTCCACTTTGGGTATTAAACGATTATGGTGATATTAGTGTTGTAAAAGTATTGAGTATTTGAGTACTGAGTACTCAATACCTGGAGTTTTTCCCGGTACTCAATACACAAAAGTAACTACTCAATACTTTCAGGGTTGCATTTTGTAGTATTCAAGCGAAAGTCTTCCTTTAAAATGGATCAGAATTATACAACTCTGTGAGCTTGATACAAATAAATATGACTCGGAACCTCATTGAGTCATACCTAATTTACATTAAGCATTTTTTTCATGAAATTAGTTGCATGAAAATTTTTTATTTGTCAATAGGAGGCCTGGAGGACCAACTCGTATCAAAAAACTTGTTAAAAATGTGTCAGGGATTCATTTTACGGCCTTTTTTATAAAAAATTCTCTTTTATAGCGCTGCAATTAGCAAATAGAAAAAGTTGCGTGCAACAAAATTCATGAAATTTCATGAAAAAATGCTTAATGTAAATCAGGTATTAGTGTAACAAATGCCAACTCGGTTAGGAATTATTTTGATACGAAAACAGCTACTAAAAAAAGTACTAAAAAATGCGTTATTAAACTACTTCAGTCATTTACAAATACTATTGGACAGAAAAAGTGACCCTTTATAATAGTGGAAGGAAGGCACGTGATACAATATAACCAGCAAGTCAGGTCCTCACAAAAATGAAAAATATTTTAAATTCCTTCAATGTCGGTAAAATTTTATTTCTACATTTCAACAATGACTAAGTAATAACATCAATTGTGGGAAAAAATATTTATTAAAAAATATTTAGAAGATAATTTAAGAGATTAATGCACTAGAAGTTTTAAGAATATGTTAAAAAAATGTATGTACAAAAACTAATCTTCAAACATATTTATTTTCATTTGTTATAAATTAATTTAAATATGCTTGCATTTAATCTTTGTTTTTCCATATTCCATTATCAGTAAAATAATAATTTTTAACTTCCCATATACATACATATATAAAGTATTGAGTAGTATCGAGTACCCAATTGAAAAAGTATCAAGTAGTACTGAGTATTCAAAAGTAGCCGCTTTTTACAACACTAGGTGATATTGCACTTGGGTGTAGGCAATAAGGCCATATGCTTTAATTTCTCATTCCATTGAGAAATACGGCCATATGGCTTTATTGCCTATGGCTTTATTGCACTGCACCTCAAGTGTAGCATTCATAAAAATCATATCAATAAATTTTTATGAAAAATTATAGCATTGTATCCTTAGCTGGCTTACAGTTCTTTCCAGCTTAATATTATAAAAGTTTTCGACCGACAAAGAGATGCTAATGACGGAAAAAAATGATTTGTAAATACAATTAATTTTTTTGTTATATCAATTAAATAATTAATTGATTTTCAACCTACAACGATTTTTGTAAATACAATTAACGAAATTGTAAGTTAAAGGAAAATCTTAAAAATATTTTCAATTAAATATATCAACAAATAATTTGTTGAAATTTATTTATTTTTTTCAACAGTTATTTTTGTTAGATTTCAAAATTACTTCAATTAAGGATATTGTTATATTAACAATGTGAATTGTTGAGTTTCCGTATCATAATTGTTATATTACAAGCTTTTTATACACAATCACAATCCTCGAAACGATTTTTGCTTGCCTGCGAAAAATATTAAATGTCTTTGGGCGGAGTTGAAGCGGCAACCTAAGGACTAATAAATTAACTCACTTACCTCTCAGCTAAAGAGCAACACTTTATTAAACACTCAAATGATGAATACACACAAATAATTATTTCTTGTTTCTTCTACATGTGCGCATTCCGTTATGATATAATTTAAAAAATAATTTTGTTGAGTAATTTAATTGACTACAAAAATTTAAATTTTTTATATCAACAATGATGATTGTTAATTTTTAAATTACATATTAACAATTTGTTTTGTTTGTTGCAATTCGATGATATTTTTTTCTGTGTTAATGAAGCAAAAATTCTTCAGTGTTCAAGAATAATTATAATTTCATGTGAATTCATACGGAAGAAAGCAAGTTAGTGAAATCGTCATATTTTTCTTTTTTTCTGCGTCAATAATGTTGTACAGTCAAATCCCGATAATTCGTAATCGCAAGGGACCGGCCATTTCTTACGAAATATGGAGGTTTTCAATTTAGCGGGTTTTCGATTTAACCGGTTTAAAATAAAATAAATACGAATTAACGGGGGTTGTTCAACTTATTTACTAAAACGATAAAAAAGCATACAAAAATTTTTAAAAATAAAATACAAAATAAAAATTTGGTAATTATTAAACATAAAAGTTTGTTGTTTTTGTAACACCGACAGAATTATATGCGTGCGCACACACACACGCAAGCAGAAGCAAAAACCCACGAAAAATAAGAGCGGTAAACAAAAAATCATTCTTTCCATGTGTCTGTTGTTTTTATTACGAATTATATGTGGTATTTAGCAAACAATTACGATTTATAAGAGGTAAAGGAGATTTTATTTGAAAAAAATATTACGAATTAGCGAGGGGACCAAAATGTATGGACATTTTACGAATTAACGAGATTTTTTCAAGGGACCGACAGTTTATTACGAATTATCGAGAATTACGATTTATCGGGGTACGAATTATCGTGAGTTGACTGTATAAAGTTTTTGGCAAAATCATGCTGTGTAACACAAAAAAATTTTATGCACACACTCCTCCAGACAACGGCAAAACAAACTTTTATCATGTAAAAATATTTTTATTTTGTTTTAAGATTTCTTATATACTCCTCTTACTCCTCCTCCTCCTCATTTTAAGTGTTTTCGAGTTACAAAAATTGACAATAAATTTTAATACCGTTATGCCGCCTCTCTAGGCGAAAAGTTAAGGTTTTTTATTTGTTTATTTTTTTTTTGTTTCTGTTAAAGTAAAAAAAAAAATAAAACAAAATTGAATATTTTGCGAGAAATATCAAGTTTAAGGTTGTCTTTCTTAAGTTTAAGTTGCTGCTGGCTGGTGCGAATCAGTTCAAAGATGTTTTAGGTATTAATATTGTTTTTGTTTCTTTGATTCATGGAGAGTGAAAGAAATGTCTGTTCCGTAATCTGGTTTTTTATTTCAACAGGTAGTTGCTGTTGCTGTTGTTGGTGTCGTTGCATTATAGTCTCAATGAAATTGAAAGAAAAATTTCACTTTCTATCCAGTTTCAAGTTACAAAAGTATTGTTGTTTGTCTTTTTGCTGGCCAATCTTTAGTTTTTACTGTTGTTGTTGTTGTTGTTGTTGTTGTTGTGGCCTGGCCAACCAGGTTTGTGATAAAAAAAAAACCGTAAAAAATCTTACATACATATGTACATAAATAAGTATGTAGCAAAATTTATTTTGAGTTTATGTAACTTTAAATAAATTAAGGGGTTGTAACATAAAATTCGGTTTGCAATTTCACTTTTTGTTTGTGGAAGTTTCTGTAAACTTTTGAAAGCGTCCAGCAGCTGCTAAGATAAATTAAAATTTTTGCCTAAATTGTTCCATATATTTTTTTTTGCACATAAGCATAAAAAAATAACTAAATAAACGACAAAATGTATTATATTCATTTATAAAAAGAAAATAATAAAATTGGCATCATATGTTGTCAAAAGTGTACCCAACACTTTTGTGTACAATTTGACAAGGGATGATGTTAAATACTAGTATTCACTATCCTACATAATCATAAGTACTTTTGAAAAAATACAACTCTGATGTAAGGAATTGTTATTAAGTATAGTTATTCATTCCGTTCCGCAATTGCGGAAAGGTTTTTTTTTGCCAAATGAAAATTTTAAATTACTCAGTTGCTCATCATTTCTAAAGTAGACTTGAGTCGAACTCGTTCGCTAGTACATTTTTGCCACAAACCAATGATCAAACCCATTTAAATTACATGGATGAACGCACCGATGCAAATTTAGTGCCTTTAGCACTAGATTTAGTGATTTTTAATTCAAAACAGTGCGCATTTTTTCAAGTTGGTGCTTTTTTAAAAAAGGCACTAAATTGGTGCTTTTTTAGCTTCGATTTCAGTGTTTTTAGTGCAATTAGACTAAATATTAATTTGTGATAATCTAGTAGCTTCGTAAAAAATGCGAATTAAGATTTTTCCACTTTTTTTAAACACATAGTCACATACTCAATGAAAATCTAACAAGGTGACTGTAGTTGCTTTTTTGACTATAACGTGTTTCCTTCTCAATTTATCAAATTTCCTATAAAAACATAATATTCTGTTTGCTTTTCAAATACATATGAAGTTTGAGATTGGATTTAATGTCTTGGCTGTGTGCATGAAACAATAAAATAAAAGTTTTGTTTGTCAAAAAATATCTGATCACTGACATTTCCACTTAAATTTGATTCAAGTCTTTTGATATTTCGACTATAACGAATGATGTAATTTAATATATAAAAGAGAAAAAATTTAATTTGAATTGAAATATTCATCTTGTACATACAATCAAACAGAGTTATTGCATTTAGTGCTTTTTAGTGCTTTTTTATGAACGAACAGTGCTTTTTGCTCTGTAAAAGTTGGCATCACTGAGTGAACGAGTTCGACCCAAGTCTACTCTAATGTGGCGGTGTTACCATATTATTGATTGATATTTTTCTCTTTTTTCTCTAAAGGCCGGGGCACAATGAATCCATCATACGTTAAACTTCGCCTTCAACTGGCATTAACGCAACGAGGTAGAAGGTTGGCACAATGAGTACTTTATTGGCGGAAGCATTTGAACAGCTTCAATAGGTCGATTCTCCATTTTATTTATTAAATTCAACTTTTTGTATTCATTTCGTTTTTTTTTTTTTGTTTAATTTTATTTTTGCTGCCACAAAACATAAAAAATAAATCAGAACATAAAAAAAATCAATCAATCGGCCCTGTTCTGTAAACCGAATCCGAGTAAATTTCTCGTTATTAAAATATTAATAAAGGTCCTGCAGACGTGTTGAAAATCATACACGATAATTTTCTTTCAGATATGATATTTGAGAATCTATATAATGGAAAAATTACAAAAAGTCTGAAAAAATATTTGTCTTAACGGAGTTAGTTTTGTAAAATCTTTCGATTTCAAATCCATTCGGTTTACAGAACAGGGCCGAATAACTGTCAAACTACTCAACGGAAACAAAAAGTTAAGAGTTGACCAAATTTTGTATCTTGCGTTGACGGACACCTACTGAATGTAACAGACCTCATAAGAAACCATGTATTTCAACTTAGCTGTCAGTTGAAAAATGCGAAGTTCAACGCATGACGGATTCATTGTGCCCCGGCCTTTACGCTCAAAATGTGTGACGGAAAGCGTACCAACGAGAGCTCAACAGCGAATCAGATGTCAACGGGAACAATGTTTGCTGCTTACTTTGCATGAAACAATAACAAATTGTAATGGCGAGTATCGTGTATACCCTGCATAAGTATCGTGTATACCCTGCTTAAGAGCTTTCCAAGCTGTTAACCTCAAATCAGTGTTACCATATGTGAAGATTTATCTTATTTTTGAAGTTTTTAGACATGTTAAGACGACAAAAAAAGATTTCTTATCTAAAAATAAGATTTTTAAAAATTTTACTTTTGGTACTTTTAATAACTTATTGAGGAATTTTTTGACTAAACTACTTACAAATTTTCTGATTTGCTTCATAATGATCTTAAACATATTCTATACAGTAAATATTTTGTATTATTTGGCTTTACTTTTAATAGTTCACAAGAAACAAAATAAATTTTAACTCATTTTCATTCAATAAAATAACAAAAAAGATTTTTTGGTTCGACTTGAAGATTTTTGAAAACTAAATATGACAACACTGCCTCAAAAGCAAGCATTACCTCTTTTACACACGCAAATTTTACTTTGCAAAGTCTTAATTCAGCTTGGTGACATACAGAAAGAGAAAGTATTTCCTCCTCTGTCTTGCACACAGCTGAATTAAGACTTTGCAAAGTAAAATTTGGTCTAAGTAAGGTATTCAAATAAAGAATATTTGTTTGCTGTTGTTTGTGCAAACCTAGAGGCATTTTCTTTCAAAAAACTTAAGCCTAAGAAAAATTCTGAAAATTTTATTTATAACTACGTACATAAACAAAATAATCAAATTATGCCAATCAAGTAAAATTGTTTGCGGTGAATTAAAATTTTTTTGAGGCTTTTTAGTTGATTACGTTAAATATTATGCGGTATAGTTAATTAAAAA
Organism: Tachina grossa; assembly: GCA_949987645.1. Classification (NCBI taxonomy): domain Eukaryota; kingdom Metazoa; phylum Arthropoda; class Insecta; order Diptera; family Tachinidae; genus Tachina; species Tachina grossa. The sequence goes on from OX465274.1 coordinate 184,200,011, forward strand.
TCGATATCTTGAATTCTGGCCTCAATTGAATTGATAATAATTTTATTATACAAAAAGAAATATATATGTATGTATGTGTATAAGAAATTACTTTTACCGCGTACAAATGAAATAAACTTATCTACAGCGTTAATACAAAGTTTCATTGAAAATAAGTCTCCACTAACAATCAACGGTGTAAGCAAGAGGAAAAAGTGAAAAATAATTATCTCTAAGAAGAAAATAACGAAAACTAAAAGAAGTAAAAATAATTTAACAGAATCTAAAACTGCAGACAAAAAGTACGGTTTAATGAAAACATTTGAAGACATACATAAGTTGACTTTTTAAGTTGACTGCACGACCACAAATGCAGCTAGCAAATATTGCCGGTGTGTACTTACCAAAGAATGAATATGACTATTCATAAAAAATATACTAAAGTGAATAGTGTTATTTAAGTAACTTTGTAACGGGAGTCTTTTTTAGAGGTATAGAACTTCGAATTGAAATAAAACACAAGAAAATCGTTTTAATGTCCATCAATTTGGCTTTATTGGAAGGATAATTTTATGCCATTAATGTTTAAATATGATTTCGGGCATGTGGCCGCCGCGGCTGGCTCGAATAAAGCCAATTCTACAGGTCCAATTTTCAACCACTTTTTCGAGCATATGGGGCCGTATGTTGGCAATAACGCCACGAATGTTGGCTTCCAAGTCCCCTAACGTTTCTGGTTTGTTGGCGTAGACGAGCGACTTCACATATCCCCAAAGAAAATAATCCAATGGTGTCAAATCACACGATCTTGGTGGCCAATTGACAGGTCCATTCCGCGAAATTATGCGCTCATCTAATGTTTCCTTCAATAAATCGATTGTGACGTGCGCTGTGTGGCATGTAGCGCCGTCTTGTTGGAACCACAACTCATCCACATTCATGCCATCCTATTCGGGAACAAAATAGTCGGTTATCATGGCTCTATACCGGTCTCCATTAACGGTAACTGACTCTCCAGCATTATTTCGGAAGAAGTATGGCCCAATGACTCCACCAGCACATAGAGCACACCAAACAGTCAGTTTTTGTGGATGTAATGGCGTCTCAAGGGTCTCATGTGGATTCTCTTCACTCCAAATGCGGCAATTTTGCTTGTTGACGTAGCCATTCAACCAAAAATGAGCCTCATCACTGAACAAAATTTTGCGATGAAAATCAGCATCGAGATCAATCTCATTTTCGGCCCATACACCAAAATCACGACGCATTGCATGGTCTCGCGGCTTTAATTCTTCCACAAGCTGGATCTTGTAAGGTCGCAAGCCAAGATCTTTGCGCAAAATCTTCCATAAAGTTGATGGACAAAGCTCCAATTGCTGTGCACGGTGGCGAATCGATTCATTCGGGTCCTCTTCAACACTTTGCTCTACAGCGGCAATTGTTTCTTCGGTGCGCACTGTTCGACGTCTCTGCGGATGCGTATTATCACATAGAGTAAACGTAGTGCGAAAACGATCCCTGGTTAACCGAATTAATTGCTCTGATGGACGATTATATCGACCATAAAATGGATGGAGCTTGCGGTAAACTTCGCGAACTGAACCATTATTTTCGAAATAAATTTGCACGATTTGCAAGCGTTGTTCTTTTGTCAACCTGTTCATGTTGAAATGGCAAACCAAACTAAATATTAGTCACTTGACAGCTGACAAAATGGCCGCCAGTTAAAAAAAGTGATGCCAACTTTAAGTTCTATACCTCAATAAAAAACACACATACAAGAACATCTCTAGTTCGTTTTTGCGAAAAACTAAAATGCGCTATCTGAGTACGTTTATACTCAGATATTTAGTCGTACAAAAAAAAAATGAAAAATGTGTAGGAGTTTAAAAACATCCCTCTAATCAGCCTAGAACCATATGTCTCTATGTCAATACTCTTTTTCCAGCGACAATTGCACTAGTTAAAATGTCGACAACTTTCCTTTTATGCGCGAGTAGAGATACGTTAGAGAAAACAGTTCTAGTGTATTTCTGGTGATATTGTCAATGAACGCGTAAACTATTGACTTTTTTATTATGCTATGCAATAATATTAAATAAATATATGTAGACGAGGGTCACTAAAATATACTAGTTCAAATATCTCCATATGGTCGTAAAAGTTCTACCTTCTCAATAGTGCTAAAGTCTACTGGTAGATTTTCAATAACAACCCTATGTTATATGTCAATAGGCGATTACATTGGCTGGGGCACACCTAATCAGTAGCACTATTGACTATGTCGCTAGAATATCACTATAATTTTACTATTGACAACGAGCGAGGAAATATTGATATTGTAGACTAGATCCCCTAAAATTTACTAGTGAATCTTTGGTGCCAATGTCTCGATGTGTTCCCAAAATAACTACTTAGTCAGTAGTGCTATAGTCTCGTGGTGGATTTTAAATGATAAGCCAATGTTAAATGTCAATAGATGATACCATTGGCTGGGGTACACCTGGTCAGTATTCACTATTCGCACTTTCTGCAGGGATACTTTCGATATGTATGTGTGTGTGTAAATAAAATATATACACGCATGTGTAGCCGATTAGTAGTCAGAGTATTTTTGTACTCATTTCATTTGATTGTAACTCTTTTATAGTCTATAAATTTTAGTTAAACTTGCAGGTGCTGCGTGATTTAAAAAACTCGATATTAGTGGCAAATGATTTGAAAGACACATACTTTACGTCTATTTAACACCAAAGGCACTAAATAACACTGATGCTGTAAAAATTAACCAAACGTTAAATAACTTTACACTTCACCGCTAGTCTTCTCATCACAATCCTTATTTACACTGTCGGACAAAATAAAGTATAAAATATTTAAATAAATGCAATTCCCTAAAATAAAATTTAAAATATACATGTTCGACAAAAAAAATGTTATTAAATTTCATTTATTTCTTAAAATAATATACAAAAACAACAAACCAATAATAAAAAGCCTCTAAATTTTAAAAAATCTGTAGAATATTAAACCTAGGCGATATTTTTACACGACAAAATAAAGTATAAGTGTATGTTATTATCTTTTAATCCTGCAATATGCAATTGATTAATATTTTGTTGCTCTACCTTTATTGGTAATAGCCTCTCTAAGCCAATTTTCCATACTTAAAGCTTTATTTTTAAAAATATTTTTAAATCGCTCTCCATTCAAGTTGCATTTTATTCTGAAAAGTTTGCAGGTAAGTGTGCGATTCTATGCGATTCGACGTCTCTGCGGATGCGTATTATCACATAGAGTAAACGTAGTGCGAAAACGATCCATGGTTAACCGAATTAATTGCTCTGATGGACGATTATGTCGACCATAAAATGGACGGAGCTTGCGGTAAACTTCGCGAACTGAACCATTATTTTCGAAATAAATTTGCACGATTTACAAGCGTTGTTCTTTTGTCAACCTGTTCATGATGAAATGGCAAACCAAGCTAAATATTAATCACTTAACAGCTGACAAAATGGCCGCCAGTTAAAAAAGTGATGCCAACTAAAAGTTCTATACCTCAATAAAAAACACCCATCATATCCAGTTTCTGTAGAAATTCTTTTAATAGTTAAAAATATATAATATTAAAAAAAAATTTTATTATTACTCCTGCAATAAATCTGGAATCTTAATGGCCTAAAGTTAATTTAAGTTTTATTTTCTATAAAAAACTCCAAAACGCTTTTACAAAATGTTCAAAAAATTAAAATTACACTTTATTTTGTCGCACTTGTATTTAACGGCACCCTTGTTGTTCAAAAGCAAACAAAGAAAAAAATTATCAAATTATTTCTAAAGGAATTGCAATTTTTTTTTCTTTTTCATTTTTAAAAGCGACACAGTGAAGGAAAAATCACCAATCACAGCTTTTATACTTTAAATTGTCCGACAGTGTATGTTGCAAGGCATATTAATTACCTGAATGTTACTTCTCTTTAAGAAAACTTAAATACATATATATAAAAATATATACGAAATACCGCAGTATATTTATTCGACATAAAGTCTTTATTCTATTTGAAATTTTTGCTTGATTTTTTTGGTTAAACATTTTATACAAAAAAAAATTCATTTTGTATTTCTTCCAACATTTAAAAAAAAATCAATCCTTTGTTATTCTCAATACTTATTTAAATTTTTTTAACACAATTTGCAATCTTGACAACAGTGTGAGTTCATGGCAAATCCCACCCACCACTTTTAAATCTTTTATATACAAATTTCAACCAACTGAGCAAAACATTAGGATTTAACAATTTTTCCAGTGAAAATAAAAACAAGAGCAACATAAATACACAAACGAAAAGGAAATATGAAAAAAAAACACTTTAAACAGAAACAGTCCGTAAAGTTTCAATAACCCTGAAACTGAAAACAAACGAATGAAACCCGTATTAAAATTTTGCAAAATGGAAATGAGCAATATTTTTGTATATTTATTGTCAGCGTTGTCAACTTTGAAATTTCAAAACGCACCAAAATGGAGAAAAAATCGCGCCATTTACAAAAAAACGCACCAAGATTTCTTTAGTTTAAAATGTTTATTGAATTGATTTTGCATAAGAAGTATAATATTCTATTTTTTGTATTAAAAATTTAACACTAAAACAGGGTTTTTACAGTTCAAGGTTAAAAGAGTAAAACCTAAAAAAACTAATCAAATTTGTTTGATAATATTTTTTTTTTAATTTCATAAATTCTGTACAAAAATTTTTAAAGAAATAGATCAACGATTAATAAATAGTAAGCATTCAAAACTAATAAAAGTTCAGTATACATATATCATATAGTTTTCTAATTTTATTAAGCTTAAGGTTTTTTTTCTAATAAAATTAGAAAACTATATAATTGAAAAGAGGTAAAAAAAAAATTAGAAAAATTATACATATATCATTTTATTCAAATATTTTTAATTTTTTTTATCAGAAGTTTAATGTATCCATATTAAAAATATCACAATTAAAAGAAATAGCCTTTTACAATATATGTACTAAAAGAATTCGTACATACATGGCCCAGTAAAAAAAAAAAATGGAAGTCATTCTGAAGGAACCACATTTTCATTGCTTCCAAAAGATCGATATTTTTAATTTGCCGATAGTTAGCAGAAAACCAAGTAAAAGTTTATTTTAATCACACAAAACCTTGTAGTTTTTCCATAGTTTTAGTAAATACTCACCAAAATGTTCAAAAAATCGATTTTTTTAAAGAAATTTATGAACTAATTTTGGCCTAAAATTTTGAAGTTATTTGCTTAAATTTACATGAAAACACTGTTTCGCGTTTAAATTCGTATAAAAAGAAACGAATTGTTAAAATATGTAACTTTTTAAAGTTTTTCTTAGATGAAAATATTACCATAGAACACAAAAAAGGAAATTTTTCTTAAAATCGCTTCTAATTCGGTGACTAGGCATCGAAAAAGAGAACTTTTTGCAATGACAACCCTATGTAAAAATCATTAGATCGGATCGAAATTTGAACTACTTCCAGACTGCAAACTCTACATTTTCATGACTTCTTTGGAGTGTCTTTTTTTACTGGGGTATACATGTGCCCTTAATTATGAAAGTGGTGTAATTCATACGCATTTTTGATTCAATATAGTAAAATAAATTTATATTAATCGAGACTGGTATAACTCTAAATTAAACTGTTGTATAAAATACAAAAATATTTTTGGATTTGTTCAAATGCAATGTACTTAATATCTCGACCCAAAAAAATATATGTCTTACACAACTTTCATAATTAAGGGCACATAAATATGTTTACATTCACTTGTACAAGATGATATATGTATTTTTGTACATTAATTTTATAAATTCTGTTTAAAACTTTTTAAAAAGAGGACAATAATTAATTATTCCAAATAAATAAAGCCAATATTTTCATCATTATTGTTATCATCGGGCCATACAACAGATTTTATTTCAAATTGTGATATTTTGTAAACATCATTAGTATAAATATGGTAATTAACATTATCAGCAAGTTTCACAACAAGAATTTTCCGGTTTTAACCCATTGTTCTGTTAAATTTGCGTTGGTGCCACCAAAAATTAAAAAACGCAGCGAAATTTTTAAAAAAGCGCACCACGCACCAACTAAGGAATTTTTCGCACAAAAAAATTAAAAAAGCACCCAAAATGGTGCGAAACGCACCAAGTTGACAACGCTGTTTATTCTTATTGTTTTTCTTGTTTCTATTTTTTTATTCTTTTTTATTGTCGAGTATCTGTGTAAAAATATTTCATAAAACCAAAACATGTTTATCAAAGTTTCCTTTTTTTATACAATGTATGTATAAGCAGTGTGCACACTTCTACCGATATTCGGTAGATTCTACCGAATATGTTTGTGAATTTAACAATCTACCAATTCTACCGAACAAGGCCTGAAATCTACCGAATATTGTTATTTAGTAATTTAAGTCGATATGTATATGTATGTATGCCTATTTTGCCACATAGCAGTGCGGCCGCAGAGCGGTAATTTTCTGTCATGAAAATCATTAAAACAGAACAAAGAAATCGGTTAAACCTGAAACTATAAGTAACCTAATATTTGCCATTGAATTATGCCTTGGGGATGAAATATTTATTCCTCCCAATGATTTAATAATTTTTGCACAAAAGTTTAAATTCATAAATGGATCTTACATATAATCTTTGTAGTTACAAATGTTTGTCAAATAAAAGTTATTTTAGTAGCTTTATAAAACCTGTGTACAAAAACTGAATTCCTGTTATTTATGTACATTATTTTATATTTGCATAGCATATCTATATAAAGGGTAAGGGCAAATAACGGGGGATGCCACTTTTTTTTATCGGAAAATGCTTCATTGTTCACATGTGAAGTTTTAATTGCGCTTTTGGAACCTGTTTAGTTTGATACTCCTTGCACTTACCCTTTATATATAAGTACATATATTTTGTTATTTTTTATGTTTCTTTGAATTGTTATTTTTTATTTTTCTCTGAATAAAAAACAATTTTTTACCGAATTTCATTCAAATCTACCGAATTTTTTTGTCGATTCTACCGAATTAAAAAAAAAATTAAGTGTGCACACACACGGGTGCCTCTGTGGCTGAATGGTAGCGATGCTAGCCTCTCAGTCCAGAGGTCGTGGGTTCGATTCCCACCATAGACCCTGGGTGTTTTTCGCAGACAAGCTAATCGCTTTGCGAGTTGTGTTTGTGTTTGTTCAAAAAAAAAAAAAGTATAAGTCAGTAAGAGAGCAGAAAAATTTATAAAAAAAAAAGTTAAAAAGGTCTGTTTAAGAGTAAAACGATTAAATATCTTGAAATGTAGTTATTTAAAAATCATATAAAATATTGTTTGTTTTTTAGGGTTCCGTACACCAAAGGAGAAAAGGAACCCTATTGTTTTCGCTACGCTGTCCGTCTGTCCGTCACACGGTATTTTCTCAGGAACCGTAAGAGCTACGGGCCTGAAATTTGGACAGAGTATGTAGAACCATGGCCGCTACAACAACAAATACATGAGAATTAAAAATTATAGGGTGTTCCAAAACGAGCAACGCAAAATGTTAAAATCCCATGTAATATACATACAATTGTATGAACATACATATGTATATTGAAACTTGAAATTTGTAAAATTAGTGTGTTTTTATACAGACTACAACAATTAACACTAAAATTTAAAAAAATTTAAATTAAAGGGTGGTCCATCAGTTAATGCAATTTTGACTATGTAATTTTGACAATTTGCTATATCTTGGAAACCGGAAGAGGCAAACACTTGAAATTTGCAAAAACAGTACAACTAAAAAATCAGAAAATTATAAAATCGCCAAACCAAAAAAAATCGCCAAAAATTAAAAAAAAAATCGCCAAAACGAAAAAAAATCGCCAAAATTAAAAAAAAAAAAGTTCTAACACTAAAATAAATCGCCAAATTCGAAAAAATCGCCAAAATGAAAAAATCGCCAAAATGAAAAAAAAAAACCGCCAAGAATCGAAAAAAAATCGCCAAAACGCGAAAAAGGCGCCAAAACCAAAATTGTTTATATGAAAAAAAATCGCCAAAAACCGAAAAAATCGCCAAAACGCGAAAAAGGCTCCAAAACTAAAAAAATCGCCCAAACGAAAAAAACGACAAAATGAACAAAATCTCTAAAATGAAAAAAAATCGCCAAATTGAAAAAACGCCAAAAACCAAAAAAAAAAAAAATGCCAAAACTATACATTATATAGGCTGAAGTTTGTATTAAATTACATGTCTAGTGTTCGTACGGAACCCTTCGTGCGTGAGTCAGAGTCGGACTTAACTGAATTTATTCTTAGTTTGGCATTAACGCTCATAACGTTGTGAGTCTTCAAAAAGCACTAAAAATACTGCCAAAAGCACCAAATTGGCATCGTTAACACTCACTATACATACATAGTTACATATAAACTGCTTCACAATCCCATCTCTAGTTGACATTTCATTGCATTTCTATACAAAAATACGGCCTACTCTTAGGCATAAAATAAAACTAAATTTAAGCTACTTTTTAACTTAAAATTTTCTACGACTGGTGAAATTTTATATAAATGCCTTTTTTGTTTAATTTTCATTTTGGTTTCTTTGATTGTCTGCTTTAAGTTACAAAATTTTTAAACAAGAGAAATATAGTTGCATATTGTTATGCTCTAAACTTTGTGGCAGAGCTCTTGGTTTTGTAAAAGCATTTTCCATTTTCTGTTTCTTTGGGACGTTTCCGGTTTGTGGTTAACATTAGAATATGGTTTTTAGTTACAAGTTTATTGTTGAATTATGTATTTTTATGAAAAGCTGTGGTTATCGGTATTTGCTTGCATTTAAATTTAATATTGCTTGCTTTGGCAGGAAGTTTTAAATCGTATGTATGCATTTTTATATTTTTATAAAATGTTTTAAATAATTGTTTATTGGAAATAATATTTCTTGTAATTTTACAATGCACCTAGACCACATTCGATTTATTTAGAATTGAACTTAATTTTATTAGTTTTTTTTATGTACTTTTAGTTGAAAAAGTTTTTCATTCCTTATTGTAAATTCTTTTTTGTAATTCTTAATAACACTTTCAGTTTGTTTTCTAATCTGATTGTGGCAATTGTGGCTCAAAGTAGTTACTACAAAATATTACCTTCTAAAAGCATGCAAAACAAAAACAAATTTTAAAAATTTCTTTTTGTCTCATATGTAAGTGTGCGACAAGTCGAATGCTGTCGACATCGTGGAACAGGCCCATAACTTATGAATGAGGCAATTGAACGCTTTAAGTTTGTTATACACGTATTCTACTGCATACATACTAAAGGGCTGCGTAAGACGTTCTAAAAGTCTTGTAATCTACTTCACACTACTGCCAATTAGTATGTTGTAGTGTAAACATAAATAACAAAACAAAACTAAGAAAACATAACTCTCACTAAAATAAATCAAGCATCATTCGAAAAGTTTTTCTCTGCAGTTTTGTTAGAACATCAAAACAAAAAGCGAGAATGAAACAAAACTACAGTAAATCATAGCAGAAACATCGAGTGCACTAGAACACGACATACATACATCAGCTTTCATATTCCTAACGAAGCGCAATGCTTCTTTTATATGGAAAATTGTCTTTGCTATCAGAACATTCAAACATTTTTCGAATGTTCTGTTTGAATTTTGATGCTCTATTTCATTTTTGTTTTGAAAGGCTTGGTTTTACTTCAACAATGTCCTATTGCAGTTTTGTTCTGTACTGCAGTATTCTTATCGTTAAGCAAAACACATCTCTTTTGAAAGTTTTGCTTTACAATAACGGAGCAATATACACACTTATTTTGAAATTAATGACAGTGCTTGTAAGCCTTTTTTTTATGGCTTGTGCCACGCTCTAATACATACAATCATACGATAATTTAAACCAAGCATGAGCGGTGATAAACTAATTGATAATACAGATCTTAAAAAAAACCGCTCAAAATGAAGTTGTTTGGCTTGTGGCTTAAATATTAGCTTGAGCTATGTACTCGTATCTGCGATTGCCTAGAGAAGTCGCTCTTTACATAAGTGACAGGGATGGAAAAGGTGATACAATTGTATCTACTTTTTCAGCACTAGTTGAAAGTCAAAAGTACCTTAGCATCCCAATGACCAATTTAGCACTATTGTAATTTTTTTTCCTATTATACAACATGAAAAAAATATTGACTCCATAAATAACCAGTTTCGAGAGCTGGTTGATGTTGGCATTATTAAGCCCCTAAGAAACGGCATCATTCGCACCTTTAGATCGAGGATATTAGAAATGAAAAAAATGAATTAAATAAACCGATGTTTTTCCGATATTTCCAGAAGTGCTAGAGGAATTTTATCTATTCTTCATTCATCTACAAATGTGGAAAGGGTATATTCATATCAAAATATAATAAAAACCATAGAAATAAAGACTGTTTGCTTCCGCTGCCCACAATCGAATCAAGGATGGAAAAATATTTCCTAAATGTTACTTTTATATTAAGATCTCAACAATTAATAGTCTTTAGTAGATCTTCTGAAATTACAAATTAATATTATTTAAAAATTAATATTAATTAACAGGAGACCTTAACGGCAAGTTTTGAAGAACTTACAGTTAAAGTTCAGGTTAACTCTCAACCATATATTGTGAAAAGGTACATAAGATGGAAAACTTGGTTAAAAACAAAATTTTTCCTAGTTTTCCACCATTCATTCCTTTTTATATCGATTGATATGGATGAACATCCGTCCTGAAGAAATTTAGGAAAAAAAAGGAAAAAAAAATTAAAAATAAAATATTTTTGACAAAAAAAAAAGTTCGAAAAAATATTTAAAATTTTTTTTCAAAAAATTTTCTCAGGACTCATGTTCATCAATACATGCCTTTTCAATCGATGTTTTTGTATATCGATATAAAGGTTAATTAATGGTAGAAAACTGAAAAAATAGCGATTTTTGGGTGCTTTTAGTCAAGATTTTACTGCCTGTCCCACGATATCACTCGCAAACGTTCGATCAACAACTTGTATTGCAAACAACAATAACATTAGAAAATTTGTTTTTGTTTTCAATATAAGTTATCATTCGAACATTTGCGAGTGACATCGTGGGACAGGCAGTTAATCTTTATTATTTTCTAAACAAGAGCTAACCTAAGAAAACAGTTAACACCATTGAACTCATCGTACTCGAATCAGGTTTAATCACGTTTCGAATTTTTAATTCAAGAAATAATATTTCTTGTTCAATTTTTTTATGAAAAATATAATAATATTTGGGAGTACGTTTTTTGAGAAGGGGATTTGAGTCAAACGTTTGCGCTTTTCGTACTAGAGCTATGGGAGCAGGTAGACTTTTGCAGCACGAATTTAAAATTAATTTCGTTTCGGCTTTCCTCTCATTCTTATTTATTTTTATATTGTCTATTTGTCATTTATCTTGATTTTCCATTAGGTATGTGAAATTACAAAATATTTCAATCATTCCAATGCTGCACAGTGGGTAAAAAGTAGAGATGTGCAAATGTCGTGATTTTATCGTGACTCACGCATGATCGTGATGAAATTTATAGTTAATCACGCGTGAGTGTGTGAATGCGTGACTTAAAAATAAATTACTCGTGCGTGATCGTGCGTGAGCTATTTTTAATAATCACGCACAAATTATCACGCTCTCACGAGATATCATTCCTAAATAGGTGAGTATCACAATATACTATAACATTTTGCCCATGCTACGATGCAAGACGATTTGCACAAGATTGTGTATTCGGCTATTGTTCTAATATTTTCGGGCGTAGTAAACTGGCTCATATGAAATTCAAATATGTTTACCAATGTAGAAAAATAAAATTATTTTTATATATTTTACCTAAATTTTGACTTTTTCAGAAAAACTACGCGTACATCCGTATTTATGAAAAGGCACTCTTAAATTATAGTTAAAAATGTATAAAACTAAATACAAAATAATTGGCTCTAGGCACATTCTTAACGCATGTTCTTTAGCGCTATGTAATTAAAAAATTAAAAATGTATTGAACAAAGTTTTTTACAAAACTGAAAATAATGAAGATACTTAAAAAAAAGACATGCCTTTTTCAGGGAAATTTTAAAATTTGGATTTTTTAGCCTTTTCCCGATTTCACAAATGGATATGTTAATAAATTTTTTTCCTATTTTTATTTAAAATTTTGTCAAAAATTTAATGCTGTCTTTTAACTTAAAATCCAGCAATGAAGTAAAAAGTAATAGGCAAAACACTAAAAAAGCTCAAGGCTAAAATTTTTTTTTGGCTTAAGTAAAATATCTTATGAGAAACACATCTTGGGAAATTATTTCTTTCTTAAGAATTTCAAGTTTATGTCAAAATGCTCTATCCGGTAAAAATCGGACAATTTTTAAAAAAGTTACAAACCTCAGAAGTCAACTCTGGACCACTGTAACTCATGTCCAGCTAAAGTCAGAAGGCTGTCATGACTTGGTTTATAAAGCCTAAGTCCTCCTCTACGGATGTTAGGAGTTTCATATAAATCCAATCAGTAGTTTAGAAGTTCCAGATTTATTGCAATTTACTTTGTAAAAGTCCCCACTGTGCAAATTAAATTTTACATATACACGTGCATACATACATATATACATAAATACATATGTATGTGTAAAAACCTATTTTTTAACCCAAAAGAGATACAAATTGGATTACATACTTTTTCGTGAGCGTGCGTGGTCGTGATAAGTTGTAAACCACTCGTGCGTGATTAAGAATATTTTGTTCGTGAGCGTGCGTGATCGTTAAAATTTTCAATATCATTCATGCGTGAAAGTGCGTGAGTAAAATATTTTTCTGCGTGAGCGTGCATGTCGTGAGTTAAAAAACGCTCACGTGCAAATCTCTAGTAAAAAGACCCTATTTTGGTGGATCAATTTATATCTTAACAACTAGAAGAGTGAAGCTCACTAAATTTTATATGGATAAATCTGAAGACAAGCTGCATGTTCCACCAAAAATCATGTAAGTATAGGAGGGGGCGACAGATACCCTCATACAAATTAATTAGTAAGTTAATGATAAACATGAAATACCGAAGCAGAAAAAATGCATATAAACTGTGCTTAACCAACCACCCAAGCAAAAATTCATAATTTTTTATTCACTCACGCTTCTGATGAATTGCCAGCTCGGTGCTCGAACTTTTTTTAAAATTAGTTCGTCAAATGACTGCCGTGATGTGCGCTATATCGCTGATGTGAGTAACCCTACGTCTCGACTAGCAATAAATATGTCGACATGTATTGCAGCAGTTGTCAAAATTATATTATTGCTAGTGGAGACAGCTCATTGCAGGTACTTGCAATATATGTTGCAATAATTGTTAACGTATTTTCGTTAACAATTATTGCAAGCATGAAACGTCAAACTCGATGTTAATTTGTGTTCGACTTTTCTGTATTGCATTTGACATTTACATATTATTAGTGAAATTGGGAAAATAAGTTGGGAAAACAGAAAAATAGTTTCTTAAAAACGTGTGTAGTAAAATAATTTGTATAGTAATATGTTTATGTAAATAAGAATTTGTTCGATTAACCAGATATTTACAAGTGAATTATGTAATTCCTGTGCACTTTTCCTGTTGACTTTTCCCATATTGTGAGCTACGATTTCCCATAGCCTTAACATAAGTAAAGCAATCAGCAATATTGTTCCGTAATTCTGTCGGCGTTATTGCTATATTGCCAACATAACTATTTATTGCTGGTCGAGAAAAGGGTAACAAGTAGTTGCCGATTAAAAATAAAAAAATGCTCCAAACCGCATTAAGTGATATTAAAAGAAATGGAAATGGCTGCAGAAGGGGCAAAATTCTGCCCTGCTTTTTGTTCCAGGGGCTGTCCATATATTACGTAACGCTCTAGGAGGGAGGGGGGTTCGAGTTTTGTTACGATTTGTTATGGTTGGGGGGGGAGAGAGGGGAGGGGGTCTTTGAAAATGTTACGTAACAGAAAAAATGACTAATTTTGTACAAAAATACGTATGTTTTTCTCATTTCTTTATTTAATTGATCATACGTGTTGCCTACATATATTATGTACGAGTGAGTATGTATACTACATACATCTGCCGAATGTCAACTTTTGATATTCGAGAATTTGAATTCGAATTTTTAAAACGATATCCGCGAATATCTATTGTATGTGAAATTTATGGACATTTAATTGGAGGTCTATTTTATTCTGCAAAATTAAATAAAAAAAATTTGTATGGAAAAGAACTTCATAATTCTGTCCGCGTACATTAAAGTTTATGAAAAGTATCCAAAAATTTAAATACCATCTGAAAATTATACAGTTTTTATAATAAATTAAATAAATTGTAGTCAAACTGAACACACATGGTTCTGAATTCCTCATCTTTATCCATTTACATTTTTTAATATTCTTAATATAAGTATGTATTTATATATAAACTTCTTTTTATATTAAACTGCAGAATATATTAACATTAAATCCACCAAATACATAGAAGGATATGGTATTTGCAGAAGTTTAGGAAAAGGTTTCTTGCAATTCTCATAGACAAAAAACCCATCAAAAAAGTTTGCCAACTAGAATGCAAAAAATTGTATGTACTCTCCAGTCGTGACTACTTACAATTTGACTGAATAAGCCATGATTTTTGTATGAGAAGTTCAAAAAGTATGCGGTATCCTATACGTTTTGCCTACAAATATCCAAAAGTTAATAGATTACTGATTGCCTAAAAGTATTCAAAATATAATGGGTTATTTTATGCTCACAAAAATGCAAAATTTAATAAAGTCGCGATAAATTATAAACAAATAGAATCTTGTAACATAATTATAAAATTTGAACCTTTTTTGAGATTGTTAAAAATCATAATTTTACAAAGCAAATATATGAATACGCATATTGAAGAATATGCGAAAATACTTAGATTTTGTAATAAATATTGTAGTAACCCAAAGTTATTTTATTGTTTTCGAAGCTCACTTTCACGATCAATAAATATTTTTTAGATAGATTTCAGGATTAACTAGGAAGTACTACAATAAGTACCTTCATGTAATGATATAAATAAGTTGTTATTTTATTCATTACAAGACAGTCATTATTATACACATAAAATAATTAAATAAATAAGTACCACTCATTATTTTGTAAGCCATTAAAAGAATACTACCCATTACAAAATCTTCACATTTTTTTGCTGGGAAGTGTCCTTTCAAAAAATATATTCTTCTATATATGTATGTACCTGACAATATCAAATTATTAAGTTTTAAATTTATTAAATAAATAAAAGTCTATTTTAAAATTTCATAAGAATTAAGAAAAGCATGTGTGCAAAGTACGGTATGTACTTCTTTTTTCAAAGGCCAGCTCTATTGCTTTGCAAATCGGACCAAATGTCAGTTTTAAAAGTAATATTTTCCATTGTGTGTAATTTATGGCGTTTTCTTTTCTGAAAAAAGTGTAAAATTTTTTTACTTTTTATTCAAAAAAATACAACTTAGCGTTCGTTATAATAAAAAATTTAAGCTCGCAAGGATTGATACAATAATTTCTAATAAGATGTATATTTCAGACAATCATTTTATTGCGAATTTTCATTAAAAAGTGTAACAAGTGTAACATTTTCAATGTTCCTGACAAAACTTCATATTTTTTATCAACCCAACGAGTCACAGTACACAGAAAAAACTAAATTTCATTTTCAGTAACCCAAATTCGTTAAATCAGTAAATATTTTATCTGAATGCGGTCCTACAAATAATTTTGTAAATTCTGATAAAAATTTTGTAAAAATTTTAATTAATCAGAGTTCGGCTGAGAGAAAATGTTATTTCAGTGTGTTGGTGTTTATATTGCTTGTTGATAGGAACAACGTGCTGTTGTGCGGTTGTTGTTGTTTATTTTGATTGATCGTGTTGTATACATGTAAATGCCGAAAAGTAGCCGACAAACGTCGTGGCCTGTTTCTTCTCAACACAGTTTTTTGGTACTAATTAATTTAGTGGAACAGTACAGAATATCTACTGAAACTAAGTTTGATTTCAAACAAATATTTGCTTAAAAATTTTTTGGGTATAATTTTTTCTGTGTAGCTCTACTTGGAACTTTACAATGCGGTGATATAACTTTCACTGGGTGTCTAAAACTTTCTGTAACAGTAATTTTAAGCCATATATATTATTGATTTTTACATCAAATATGGAAAAAGTACTTACGTTGCTGATTATTACCAATAATAAGAAAATTTTGACAAATTTTTCACAATAAAAAACGTTTTAAAAGTCATTCTAGGAGGAGTTTTTTATCACTACTTTAAATGAGTTGCAAGCATCAATATATACAAAAAGTCGTATTTTCGATACATCGAATAAAAACATCGATGTATCGATTAACATCGTATGATACGATACATCGGCATTTATTCGATGTATCAAAACCAAAACATCGATGTTTACGATGCTTCGATTAACATCGAGCAGCTCTAGTGTTAATGGAAACTTGCATAAATAAACGTATTTTCATAATTTTATTTTAATTGTTATTTTAATTTTTTATGCAACAGAACTTAAAAAAATATTATGAAAACAACAGTGAAATGTGTTTAGGAACTAGATTGTGTGCCCCTCTAATTTTAAGGCAAATATGTATTGAAAATGTCATGTTGTAGAAGGGACAAAAATTAAGAAAAGGAAAATTGCATATCTTTCGTAATTGACATCATTTCGACTCATTTGATATCCCAACAATCTGTATGTTTAAAGCGGGTTAAAAATGTTCTCTTTTAGAAAATGAAATATAATTCACCACGTCAACCTTTACTGATCCAAGATATAATTTTTTTGTTTCACGCACATTTTAGATTGATTTGAAGATGGTCAAACGCAGTCATCTTTAAGCTCTCTTTCGTCTTTATGTTTGAAATACTGCTCAGTCATCAATACGGAAAACTATAGTAGTAGATTATTTGGCAAAAAACGCATAGCAAAAAACAAATAAAAAATATTTTTTTTTTAAATTATTACAAACTAATATTTGTGTGCCATTCATTTAAATTTCGTTTTAGATTTATGAATTTCTTTATATATATTTTTTAACGAATACGAATATCTAGAAACGGCCGAATGGTTTGGAATTCCAATACACATCACTAATACATACATACAGTTTAGGAATAAGCTTTCTATAAAACCATAATTTTTGGAGTTTTTGGACACTTGGGAAGAAATTTAAAAAATAATTTCGCCAATATATGGAGTACGTTCATACGTAAGCTTATTTAATTTTTGTCTACGCACTGTGCTAGTCTAAGAAATGAATTTAAAACAATGAATTAAATTTAATTTTTTTTAATAAAAACTTTAAACTGTTTAATATATTTTTTATCTCATTGTTACGTTATTCCTGGGGGGTTGGGGGGGGGGGGGGCTTCACAGTTTTGTTACGATCTGTTACTAGGGGGGAGGGGGGTCAAAAATCGGGGAAAACAGCGTTACGTAATATATGGACAGCCCCCTACTTGTAAATTCGAATCATTGTTCTCATTTTCATTTTCTTTAAACTTTTGCCGGCTTGTTATCTAACTTTTGAATATAATATTAACAAAAATCACTTCGCATATAACACCTGGATCCCACCATCATTCAGTGCATGTGTTTTTTTTTTCTTTGTTTGCCTTTACTCAAAATATTTCAACCCAGTTTCGTTTAAACACTCAGACAAAACAACGCAAATGTTTCAACGTTCACACTTAACTTGTTTACAAAATAGTTGTTATTAAGTTTGAAATTCTGCTAGCTTTGAAATGTCTTTAACAAAATGATTCGCTTAACATACTTATGCATGCATGGATGTATGTACGTGTTGTATGTGTTGAACTAAAGGCTCAGTTAGCCGACTGTAATGTAATGTAACTGCAACAGTAAGAAACAGCTGCTCGATTTTGTTATGTGAAAAGTAATGAAAATAGCTATAGAAATGTAATGTAACGTAACCTACTTTTCATATAAAAATATTAATCAGCTGTTTTCTACGTTACAGTTACATTACATTATAGTCGGCTAACTGAGCCTTAAAGGTAGAAAGAAGCATTAGAAAGAATTATGAAAAAAAAGTAATACGCATATGTATGTACATCCATCATCTTTTTAACAACAATTAACAAGATTAAATGAATGTGTAGTTTTGTGGAGCTGATCTTTTGCCATTCCTAAAGGTATTAAAGTTACAAATATATAAATCTGTATAAATATGCCGCTGTCATATATACATACTTATGTATAATTCAACATGTGCTCTTGAATTCCCAGTGAACATTTCTTTTGCAAACATGTAAAATATAAAACTAAAACTTTTCTCAGCAATTCATTAAAACATTTAACACTTACATATTGAATATGTACTAATAAATAAATAAATACCTAAACATTATTTTCATTTTTATTTAATTAATAACTTAATTATAATTAATTAGTGTAAAGTTAGAGATTAGAACACTAGCCATATTTTCGATTCTTTTATTGGTTGGCAGTTAATTTCTTATTTAGATGCTTCCAAAGTTGGTTGGTTTTTTTATTTTCCGTAACAACTGTTGGGCCAAACATAATTTGCCAAGTCAGGGTGTTTTGTTATATTTACAGCCATATTCTAAGCTCTATGACACAATAATAATTATAACAAACGACAAGTTTTACATTGCTTAATATATAAAAATTGTCATTTGTTATAATTTTGTTATTTGTAACAAGGTTCACAATAAGGTGGTTAAAATCAATTATAAATTCGTCATATTTTTATTTTTAACCCCCTACTAAAAAAAGGGGTGTCATAAGTTTGTAGTGTGTGTCTGTGTGTCTGTCCGTGTCTGTGTACCAAACGGCTGAACCGATTTTGATTTAGTTTTTTCTGTTTGAAAGGTGACTTGATCGAGAGGGTTCTTAGCCATGTTTTAAGAAAATCGGTTCAGCCGTTTAGAAGATATCACATCTTTTCTAGATATATTCGGGGGTTTTTAAAATTTAAAATTTTTGTTATTTATACGTACATTTCTGAACGCATTCATATATAAATAAATAAGTAAAATATTGAACCTACATTTTCTTTTCCTTCGCTTTTTCTATGTTAAAAATGATTTCGAATGCCTTTTTGCTTGCGAGTAAAACCATGAACCGTTGCATTCGAATGTATGCACGTTATCGAATGCTGTCATTAGAAATTTAGATATGTGTTCCTCGAAATTGAATGAGAAAATCCCAATTGTTAAAAAACTCGCACATTCGAGTAATAACTCGCTTGCAATCGAATGCGGGAATCAGGCCCCTGATCGTTTTCTCAAGTAAAAATTCGTTTAAAAAATATGTGCTTCTCATGTAGGGTTGCCAGTCGTACTGATTTTGCCAGTACATGTACTGATTTTTGTTTAAAGTACTGATTTATGCATAACTAGCAAATCAGTATGCAAATGTACTGATTTTTTCATGTATGTACTGTTTTTGTACTGTTTTTATATATTAATTATGATTAATGTATAAGAAAGCCTGTCATAGTATTTATTTATTTTCTTTGAATCACCAGTGATCTTTACTTTACGTTCGCTTTAAGGCAAATTTATTTTCAAACTGGTATCCATATAATACTCAAGCAAATTCGTCCAAAACTGTCAGAGATCATATCGCACATATAATTCAATAGTGGCATATACATATGTAGCTATATAATATATAGTTTTGGCTTTTTTTTTTTTTTTGGTATTTGGCGTTTTTTCAATTTGGCGATTTTTTTTTAATATTGGAAATTTTTTTCATTTTGGCGTTTTTTTTCATTTTGAGTGATTTTTTAGCTTTGGCGCCTTTTTCGCGTTATGGCGATTTTTTTCGTTTTTTGGCGTTTTTTAAATTTGGCGATTTTTTTTCATATAAACAATTATTTTGGTTTTGAAGCCTTTTTCGCCTTTTGGCAATTTTTTTCGATTTTCGGCCTTGTTTTCATTTTGGCGATTTTTTTTTTCATTTGGGCGATTTTTTCGAATTTGGCGATTTATATTAGTGTTAAATTTTTTTATTTTGGCGATTTTTTTCGTTTTGGTGATTTTTTTTTAATTTTTGACGATTTTTTTTTTTTTTGGTTTGGCGATTTTATAATTTTCGGATATTTTAGTTTTACCGTTTTTGAAAATTTCAAGTATTTGCCTCTTACGGTTTCCAAGATATAGCAAATTGTCAAAATTACATAGTCAATATTGCATTAACTGATGGACCACCCTTTTTTAATTTAAATTTTTTTAAATTTTAGTGTTATTTGTTTTAGTCTGTATAAAAATACACTTACTTTTAAAATTTCAAGTGTATATATGTACATACAATTGTATGTATATTACATGGGATTTTAAAATTTTTCGTTCCTCGTTTTGGAACACCCATTAAATAATTTTAATTCTCATGTATTTGTTGTTATAGCAGCCAAGGTTCTACATACTCTGTACCGTGTGACGGACAGACGGATAGCGTAGCGAAAACAATAGGGTTCCTTTTCACCTTTTGTGTACGGATCCCTAAAAAGCACACATGCATATACAAATATATGCATAAAAAATATGAGCTGAAAAATAAGACAAGACATTGTGTGAATACTAGGGTGATCGACTCTGTTTTTCAACCGGTTTTAAAACCCGTTTTTTTCACAATACGGTTGTCGGTTTTTTCAAAATGTTGATTTTTCGAATGTCGATTAGTCCGGGTTTTTTACAAGTTAAAAACCGGCTGAGTCGAATACTTTTCGATTTGCACATTTTGCAATAAAATTAGTTTTACTATGTTAAAACTTAGACCAACGTGTTTTGTTTATTTTCCTAAGTATTTTTTTAGTGTAAAAGCTCTAAGTTTTTTTTGAGCATGCCAACATTTACTGAAACATTAAATTTAAGCGAAATTATTTTATGAGGTAATAGCAGAGGCGAATTTAATTGGCTTTATGGATGTCAAAATCCAGTTGCAAAAAGTGAGTTTTAGTTTTGTTGACATTCATATGTTGGGGTTTGAGGAAACTTGGGAAGGAATTCAAAAAATTAATTATGCCAATATTTAGGGTGCTAATAAATATGTTTATAGAAAATATAAAAAATTAAAAAATAATTATGATAACAACGTATTAGACCATATTTGGATGTCATTTGTTGACGGCTTAGTACCGGAAATCACAGGATTTTCAAATAAGTTGACGACATCAAACATTTTGCACGTATTTTTTCATGTATTTTATGCCTGTATTTAGACATTTTTCCTATGTATTTTGAATATTTTTGCTACTGTAGGTGTTATTATATATTTTTTATTTTTTGTATAAACATATTTATTAGCAGTCTAAATATTGGCATAATTAATTTTTTGAATTTATTCCCAAGTTTCCACAAACCCTAAAAACGATGGTTGTATGTAGAGTTTGTTCCTCAACTGTATATTATACATACATATATATGTACATATTTATGTACTATACATAAGTATATGAAGTTAATTTTTACGTTTTACCTTTAATTTTTGTATTGTTTTATAGTATTTACATAAACTTTTAACTCTTTTTTTTTTTAATAAAGCAATTCAAAATCAAAACTTTTGTATAATAATTTTTTTACTTAAAAAAACCGGTTGTCCGGTTTTTCCTGGATTGTAAAAACCGAAACCGGGTTTTCATAATTTCAAATATTCGAACTATTCGAAAACCGGTTTCTGGAAAAAGTCGAATAATCGACCACCCTAGTGAATACCGATAAAAGTTCAGAGAAGAAAAAGTGATAAGCTTAGCAATAAGACTTGACTAGTGTGAACTGGGACTTAAAGTTGCCTATGGCCATTCTGGTTGTATGAACAATTTTAAAGCGCTGTTCAGACTATTATACTTTTTAATACATCTCAAAAATTCAAATAATAAGTGCAAGTGCCTCAGTGCGATATTGCGAATGCAAAATTTAATGGCGAATAGTAAATAATACGATAAAAATTTGACATTCCATAAGACTTGAGCATTTATCTGATCTGAGTTGATATTTATTACTACAAAATCAAGTAACAAACAAACTCACAAGTCGTCTCTTCTGACGCCGATGCCGTGCCGTCGTTTATGGTATACATCTTCTTTTAAACCGGCCTTGAATATGTTTGTCGTATTGGAATATATTTTGTGTAAGCCATATCTGAAAGTTGAGGAAATTATCGAAGTTTTCCTTTCTGTATCTTATTTAAATCATCTTCTTTAACAGCGTCTATTTTCAAAGACCGGTACGACTACAGCTTACTTGAAACTGCTCTGCCGCCGGAAGTCAACGATTAATGTAGGTATGTTAATCCTCAACAGGTGTTTGCTTTATATGCGCTTGTGTTTTTAATATTATGTTAAGTGTGATCCAAAATTTCACTTTTCATTCGATTTTTTGACAGTCGAAACAAATGTCTTTAAATTTCTTTTTCATGAAACGTGATCAAAGTATTTATACACGCATGTATAATAGTCTGAGTGGCCCCTAAGTAGCGCAACAACTTCCATCTAAAATAATCACCCTTATTCCAATTGTCAACATCGACGTCACTTTAACATAATACCAAAAATTTGGGGCTTGTGTACCCTTTGTCGAAAGCTGCTGACTCCTGTTGGCAGGTTTATGCTACTCGTATTTTCTAGACCTTAGGAAAGGGAAATATATTGTTAAAATTGCTCTCGAGAGCGAGTAAACAATCCCCAATTCTTTGGTACTGTGTTAAAGTGACATCGATGCCTACAACTGGAATAAGGCTGAAAAATTGAGGCTCGGCCTTAAAACAATATTTGGACATCAAATTGTTTGTTTGACAAATGCAGCATCTCTGAGCTGCTATATTTCCACCACAACTGTTTATGAGGTAATATTACATTTAAACAAAAAAGTTATTTCTTTTTGTCTGATTACTTTCTTCTTTTTTTCTTCTTGAAGCGATTAGACTTCACATTTTTATAAGTTAATGTTTTTACTTAAAGTGAAAATAATGTGTATTTTAATGGGTCCTATATGAAATTAAAAAATGAAATGTAAGATATTTACTCTAAAGTACTTATTTTTATATTAATTTTTGTAAAATCGCTTTAAGCGAATTTTACTTGAGTAAAGATTTTTTTTATATATTATAGTTATAAATCGTTTATGTCTACCTGGCTTAAGGTTAAAATTTTTAATTTAATTATTATGTATGTATATTAAGATAACGAGCGTGTGCATTATTTCTTTTACGAGTATTATCACCTTTTTTTAATATAAATCATTGTAGATAATCAATTCAATAACATAAATTTCTCATGTCTGCATGAAATGGTTCACATAAATTATTGAAAATAGAGAAAGAAAAACAAAATAAGCGAAAGTCATTTCGTTAAGGCAGGGTTAATAAGCCCTTTAGATATTTAAACTGAATGGTTGATGACTTTGAGGGTTTTGTAAATACAAAAAAATAAACAACATAAAACAAGCCGAATTTATATAACTACCATTCGCCCATGTACATACATTTGGAGTATATGGGCATTTCCATGAAAAAGTCCACCAAATTTATGATCGTCAGCTGATTGGAAACGATATAGATAGACGCCAATTTATCGATCAGTAATCAGTACACACAAAAAAGTAATATGAATACTTTTGTACTATAAATTAAAATATTTGCAATATCAATTTTATAATATTAATTTTTTCCACTCAAATTAATTAATACAATTAAAAATTTCAATTCAATTAAATTCTTAATTGATAATATTAATTGGTGAGATTTGTATAATTGTGTTCTATATTACAGGGTGATTGAGACAGCGATGCAGAAATAAAGAAACGTGTAGAAATAGATTGATCCAAATATATGAAGTGTCAAAAAAAAAATAATAATAACAATTCGGGATATTAAGGGATAATTCTTCAGTTTCGCCTCATGAAACGTTATGTTTGATCGGTAGGTTTAGAAAGATGACGCTTAAAAATTAATACCATGAATAGACTCGAAACTTTTGAAATACGAAGTTACCGTGCCCTTCTGAAAATATCATGTGTAGATCGAACTGAGGTACGGAGGAAACTATACGTAAACATCGAGCGTGAATTATTAAAAATGTATCAAACGTAATCTAATGATTGTATGGAGGGACACATAGGTATGGGCAGGAAACAAATGTCTTTAAAAATACATAGAAGTCAGCTAAAAATCAAAAGCGAGCTTAAACACACTGCGATAATTCGAGCATAGTTTTGTTTTATAGTTAATACTATAACAAAGAACACGATTAAATTGTAATAGAAAAATTTAATTGTAAATATGCTCGTAATCAATTAAGTCCAGTAATGGATTGGTAATGAAAGCAGACAAAGACAAACTGAAAGAAATTTCATTACATTAAAAACTGTACTAACAATATCTACATATCAAAATAGAAATAATTAACTCAATATTTCTACAACCCAGGCGGACGAGTTGAGCATAAAATTTATATGGAAAGCACTCATTTATATGTTTGGATGACAAATTTTCTAGACGAGTGGTCTGCCTGAGTGGTGGAAACTGCCCATAATTGTTTTTTGATATACAATTTTATACGATCACTTTGTCTGTCAGTGCATTTATAGAAAAAACATGATATAATTTAACTTATATAATTTTAGATCAAATGTATTAAGTGAGATTAGAGATGAGTGCGCGTTGTGTTGTGTTTTTTTTTGTTTTCGTGCGTGACCGGCGAAAAACAGATGACACCAGTTTTTGAGGGTGCACACACAGAAAAATTTCAACTTAAAATCTACCTAAACAAAGTTAATCTAATCGTTTTCGGCATTGATTTTGCTTCATATGTGTTTTATGTTAATCTAACATGATTTATAGTAATTTCCAAAGAAAATTAGTCCTTCTGAAGTAACTTTATTTAACGTTGATTTAGCATTTACGTACTCTTAAAATCAAAATGAAGAATCATGTTGAATCAAAGTTATTTCATGTTGGAACAGCATGAATTTAATTTAAGGTAGTAAAAGTCTTTTATTAAATATTTAACTTACGTGTGGCTGACAAAGACATCAGAAAAATGTTTGTTTATTATATATATAGATGGTAGTTTATATCAAATTGGCTTCCCCGGTCTAGACTTGAACTCGGAACTCAATGAGTGGTAGTCAACGTGCTTACCCCTGCAGCCACAACAACTTCAAATATTCTTTAGATACACACTAAATATGTACCATCATGAATAAAATTTTAATTCAATATTATTTCATTGATCATTTAACATACAATTTATTTGAAAAGTTTTAGTTAAAAAAAAATACTTTGACTTGATACCAGGATTCAAAGCTACGATCCTACGATTGCAAGACTAGTACACTGCCTACCAGCCAGCAGCAGTTTATCGGCTATTTACAAACATAAAAAAACAACAACAAACACAAAAGAGTATTGCATGTATGAGAAAAGCAAATAAACACCAACACACTGAAACAACATATTATTTCTTGTAAATTTAATGTGATTTGAATAAATTTGAATCAAACTTTTTTGCATGGTGACTTTACTTTGGTATTTTTTTCTGTGTGCACTGATTTTCAAAATGCTTAGGGGACCATAAAAAAATTGGTCAGCAAAATCGCTAAACTCAGTAAAGGGGTTTACTACCTTTCGTAGTACAGGGTGCACCAAAAGAAACCAAGGGGTGTAAAAGTTTAATAACTTTTTTGTTTATTAACTTTTTTTATTTTTTCTTTCAGATTATATAATATACAAAATGGAAATTTTTTTACACTAAGTATGAAAAATGATGTCTCTTAAATGACCACCGTTTTCAGCTTCGCACTGATGGGCTCTTTTTAGAGCATTTTCCATAACATCTTTCAAAACTTGTGGCTGTAGCGTTCGAATTTCTGCAACAATGTTTGCCTTGAGTTCAAGGATTGTCTCTGGCTTGTTCACATACACTCGCTCCTTCAAAAAACCCCAAAGAAAATAGTCGGGTGCTGTCAAATCTGGCGATCGCGCTGGCCAAATAATTTCCGAATTTCGAGAAATTATTCGCTCTCCAAAAATTTTACTTAAAAGTGCCATTGTGCCTCGGGCAGTATGGGCAGTGGCTCCGTCCTGCTGAAACCACATACCAGGTCTGTTTTCAAGAGCAGGACGTAAAAAATTTTCTATCATAAACCGATACCGCTCTCCATTTACGATTACAGCACTTCCATCTTCATTCTCGAAGAAGTAGGGCCCAATGACATTTTCAGATGTGATCCCACACCATACTGTACACCTGATGGGGTGCAATTGGCGTTGATGAATGGCTCTTGGATTTTGAGAACCCCAGAACCTACAGTTCTGCTTATTAACAAAGCCATTCAAATGAAAATGAGCTTCATCACTCATAATCAAATTTTCAATAAAGTTGATTTCATTTATTCATTTCTTTTTTTCTGATTTTCATTTATTATTTTCATTCATTATAAATTCTCCAAGTGTTGTCTATATAATCTGAAAGAAAAAATAAAAAAAATTAATAAACAAAAAAGTTATTAAACTTTTACACCCCTTGGTTTCTTTTGGCCCACCCTGTACTATCTAATCTATATTGTCCAGTGCGTATGTTTTTCTAAAAGACTTACCCCCTTATCAAAAAGCGTTAGTTAAAGTTAAAGTATGTGTTAAAATCGGTTTTGCCATACAAAAATCATTTGTTAAACCAACTTTAAGTTTAACAATCGTTTTTGCATAATTTTTTGCATAAAATTTGTTGTTAATTTTTTGTATAGTGTAATTACTAGTTTGTTTTTTTGCGAACATGTTTATTTTTGTATTTCTTGTTTCAACTTTGATTAGTTGTTCTAAGAAATTTTTGGGTTAAGGTTCCCTGATTATCTGCATTACCAACCCCTAAATAATGTATTTATTTAATAAAAAAAAAATATTTTTCTGACTAACTAAAATAATAATTGGGGATTATTAGTGCGTTAACAAATGTTAAAAAAAATTTATATTTTGTATCGTTAAATTTTTTGCTAGTGTATTAAATTAAACAAAAATGTGTATTTGAATATAAAAAAAATAATTGTTTGGTATTTTTGCCTGCGTGCTTTGTACGTGTTCTACATCATGGTATTCATGGTTCGTGTCGTGTCATGTTGGAAAATTCGACAAGCGCCCATCTCTACTTGATAGTAATAAACATTTTATATGTCGCTCATTTACTTGAACAACGTTCTAGCCAGTGCCACCAGATTAGGGGACTTGTCCCCAAAATGGGGATTTCGCCTTTAATTTGGGGACAGAATTTCGTGGGGAGGGATTTGGGGACTTTTTATTTTGAGCTCTAACAATTTGCATGTGTCAGGAAAATAATCGTGGATGTTGACATAATATATTAGTACTGATAACATTTCAGTTTTTAAAAATCTCGTAGAGTAGTGTGGTAATCATACCCTATAATGAAGATGATATTACCACCATGGTAATACCGCGAACATATATATCGTTAACTTAATACGAAAAGGCCCTAACTCATGTTTTTCATAGTTTACAGGAGGAGGAAAAAACTAAATTAAAAAAATACAATATCGATACAAAATTTTTTTAAACGCAATATTATGTGCTTATGTGAAGTGTTTTTAATAAAAATTGCGTTTAAAAAAAAACTTGTATCAATATTGCATCTTTTTTTATTTAGTGTTTTCGTCCTCCTGTAAACTATGAAAAACATGAGTTAGGGCCCTTTCGTATTAAGTTAGCGATATGTACATAGGTAAAACCGTGCTCGCAGATACAGAACAAGCTCTTTGGCAATTAACATTTTTTTTCTTTTGAAAAAGAAAAATGACTGTTGAAAGTTTTGATTGTGCAATTCTTGTACGCACGATTCTATCTTAGTTATTGTGTTTTGCATAAAAAAACTATGTATGTGTGATTGCCAGAAAATATGAAAAACTTTCAACTTTTTAAAATTTTGCAATTTAATGAAAAAAGTAAAATTTTTCTTGTAACTTTGTGAAAATCTTATTTCGCATCCCTGCGCATAGGACTTAATAATCGTTTTTTATGAAGGATATATTTTTGGGGACAAAAGTTGGGATTTTTCTGTTGAAATGGGGATTTTTGGGGACATGACATTTTAAATTGGGGACAAGAGTCAAAATTTTTCTGGCAGCACTGGTTCTAGCTCAAGAAATTAGTTTTACAGAAAATGCGTTGAAAGTTTTAAATTCACACACAACTGAAATTAAAGAGAAGATTTAAGTTTTCCTCTCAAGAGCTGAGCCCGCAAGATATTTGTTTGAATAATAATCGGCCCTATTCTGTAAACCGATCGATTTAAAATCGCACGATTTAAGAAAACTAACTCCGACAATACAAATATTGTTTTATATTTTTAAAATTTTTTTTTATTATATACATAGATTCTCAAATATTATATCTGAAAGCATATTATCGTGTATGATTTTAAACACGTCTGCAGGTTTATTATTAATTTTTGAAAAGGAGAAATTTATTCGGATTCGGTTTACAGAACAGGGCCGAAGATGAAGGCCATTTATGCACAATAAACTAAAAAATTGCATTTTTTTAAGTTATGATGTTGTTCAAGTAAATGAGCAATGTGTGCTACAAAATACTGACAATCAAAAACTTCTCTTTTAACGACTTACATTTTTTATGAGCCCTATTTGTTGGCCAGAAGAGATCACGTATAATATTAAAGACTGCAATTAAAATTGTCTTTAGTTTTGGTGCGTTAATTGTTGCTTAGTATCGTGGTTACAACAAAACTTAATTTTCTTCATGATGGTTAATGATTTTCTTATTTTTCACTTCTGTTTAATGAAATAAAAACTTAACAAATTAACTTTAGTTTTTTTTTTCTTTAAATGGTTTTTTATTTGAATTTTCACATAGTAAAACAATGACAAAAAATATGCATGACAAATAGATTTTCAAGTGTTGGATGGAGCTGAATTGTTTGGTCAGGGAAGGAAAAAGGGCAAAGTATGAGTGAGGTTAAATTGAACAAAGACTTCTAAACAATAAAAATTATTGTTGGCTTAAAAGTTGGGAAATATGTATGTACACAAGTATATTAAAACTTTATGAATATAATGAGAAAGTAAAAGATTAATGTGTGTAAGAAAGAGAGATGGAATGAGAAACATATAATGAGAAAAAGAGAGAGAGAGAGAGAGCGAGTGGTAGAGTAATGCTAGGAACACAACTGGGACGAACGACGAATTTTTCGGTGCGAGCTTTCGTCACAAAAAATAAAACACATTTGTTCATATGAAAATGAACACAACACCACCGTAGAACGAAATTCGTCGTGCATGACGAACTCTGAGATAGATTTATTTCTATTTTGTACGACGACGAAAAAACAATTTTCTCTCACTCTCTTTACATACACAATAAACAGTGTGACCAGATTTTAAAATAAAATTAAGACAAATCACGTATGTCTTTAATATATTTTTAGAGAATACGCAATTTGGATTAAAAAAGGCTAAAAAAGCTAAATCCGTTTTTAAAAAAGCTAAAAAAAGAAGCTAAGAGCTAAATAAAAATTTGAAAGCCAAATACAGAAGAAATGAGCTAAATGTAGCCCAAAATTAGCTAATATGGTCACACTGACAATAACCAACTTTGTCAATTATAAGAGCTGAATTCGCTGAGTAAATTCGTCGTTATTGTGCTTCAAACGACGAATTTACGCAACGAATTTTTATCGACGAATTCGTCGACGTGGACGAAATTCGTCGTTCGTCCCAATTGTGTTCCTAGCATAAGTATGCAAGTTATGAAAGAGCTTTGATTGATTCATTAGATATTATCAGAATAGCTTAAATGAATGAGTATGCATTCGCGAGGAATGTGGGTTGTAATGAATGAACTTTTAAAAACATAAACAACATATTGTAGTATAAAATGCAAAGTGGAAAGTAGGAATGAAAGATACATATGTAGATACAATATGTTAATGGAAATAGAAAATTTTAAGTTCAAAGAAAAGAGGAAAAATTTAAAAAAAAAGCAAAGGAATCATGGTAGACAAATGATGAATGAAGAGTTGAATCGAAATGCTAAATGCCAATTAAAATTTCTTTTTTTTATTTTTTGTTATGAAATGAGAAATAATTAAACAATGACAAAAATGACAATTCAATTTTAAGATGACGTTTTTTTCCTGCTAATATGTCTTTTGAGAGAAAAAAAATTAAATGAAATGAAGAGAAAGTTTTTGCTAGTGGCTGAAGTTTTTTTTAAGAAAAGTGTTAATGAATTCTTTAAAGTTTTAAAATAAGATTTGTGAAATCTATTATAAGAAATGAAATGAGTTATTGTGTGTTTGGTTTTTCGAAAAAAAAATCATAATGTTGTTTTTTTGTTTTTGCTTTAGTTTCGTTTCTTTTGTAAATGTTTTCAAATGAATAAATGAGAGATAAATGAGTTTATGTTTTTTTATAAGAATTGAAGTAATAGTGCAAAGAAAGCAGCAAAATATGATAAATTGTATAAGATAGTGTATGAGAGTTTGTATAAGAGTTTTATATACACTTACGTATATAAATAATTAGATAGATAGATAGATAGATAGATAGATAGATAGATAGATAAATAGATAGATAGATAGATAGATAGATACAAATAAAGTTAGTTAGTTTTAAAAGTTATAAAAATGTTGAGAATTGATTTAAGATGATTTAATATTTTCAATACACAATATTTTCTTTTAAAATTTTAAGATTGTTTTGGAATGAGTAAAAATTCAATGCTGTTTTTTTTGGAATCAAAATTAATTGAATACTTTTTATAGACATTAAGCATAGAATTTTTTTTCCTAAAATCGCTGAAAACATCATTAATCTAGCATAATTTTGCTTGAGAATTTTAAATCATTTTACTAATACTATAGATTTGAAAACCTATTAAATAGCTTTTAAATATTATTCAACAAGTTCTCATATATATATATATATATATATATATATATATATATATATATATATATATATATATATATATATATATATATATATATATATATTTGTTTCGTTTGTTTTAAAGTTGAAGGCACTTTTAAGTTCTTGTGGTTTCTTTCGTTGCAGTAAATTAAAATAATAATAATAAATTAAATAAATATGTATCAATAAATCATAAATATTAAATAAATTATATCGTTCTGTTTGACAAAATTTTCGTTAGGATTCCCAAAAAAGATTTGTTGGTTGCTGTGATTCAATTTGTTCAAAATATAATAATAATAATAATAAGTTTATCCTAAAAGATACTTATGCGATAATAACAAAAGCCTTTCGAATGGCTTATCGTCTGGCCTGCTTGTAACCAGAATAAGCAAGAGTTTGGGCAACGGGAGCGCTATAGGACCCATGGGAATCCCATCCGGCACTGTTGCCAGAGGACCAACCTCCACCACCACCACCTGATTGCCAGCCAGATGAACTGCCACCAGAAGAGTGCTTACCGCCAAATAAACCACCAAGACCACCGAATAAACCGCCTGAACCGCCGCCCAGCTTGCTGAAGGCACTGCTGGCACCAGCAGCCAACGCCAAGAAGAAAGCAATAACGGAGATGACGAGAGCCTTCTTGGCCAAGAACAACAAACCGAACAAGGCACCAATTGCCAGAACGCCAATCTTAGCACCAACTCCCAACAAAATTGGCAACAGCTTCTTAATCAACTTCTTTTTCTTGCCACGCGATTCGACAACCAATTCACGTATATCAGCCTTAATGTCCTCGGGTATGGCACGGGCTACAGAGCGGGCCGCATTGACAAAATTAAATTTCAAAGAGCGTTCCACAAAGAAGTTCTTAGCGTTGTTCAGCATGTAAGTGCCAATTTCTGAATTGCGTGCTTCAACGGTGGCAGCAGCTTCCACCGCCTGTACATTTTCATCCAAAGCTTTGCCCTGACGAGCTTCATTCTCTTTGATCAAAGAAATTCCACCGAACAGCTCAATTTGAGGAGTTTCAAAGATGGATCTAGCCTTGCGGAAAAGCTAAAAGAGAAGAAAAAGGTATATGATAAATTAGTTTAAAAAAACTTTAGCTGCATGATATTTAATTTAAATAAGAGATTCATGCCAAGCAGTCAACTCGCCTAAAATATTTGTACGAAATCACTAAAAAAATAAATACTTCTTATATAAATTTTTTAATAAAGTCGAACGTCTGGAATGTGGAAGCAGGTTGTAATAAATAAATCGCGAAAAGAGGGCTAAAAAGATTTTACTAGAAAAATGGGCCTCCTTGTCGCGGTTAGCGTATTTTGACCTTTACTAGGCCGTTTTTGTATTAGATTAAACAAAAAACGGAACATTTGGTATTTAATCTGCATCAAAATATTGGGTTCGAAGTTGGGATATGCCCAAAGATGTTTTGCCAACTTTTAGCTTTCCTTCACACGTTTATTGGTTTTTTTTATGTATTATAAAAACAGCTTGCCGATTTCCAAAATTTTGGGCAAGTTACTTTTCTTGTCTTATGACAATACTAAGTGTGCGAAAAGCTAAAGAAAAAAATTCCATAACATATATATGAATTGTTTATCTACCAAAGTAGTTAAAAAACATAAAATTCAATTTAATTTATCTTCCAAAATAGTTAAAAATAGTAAAATTCAATCCTGGTATTTTGGAGATTTTTAATATTTTTTTTAGGAATTTAACGAAAATTATTTTGAATAAGAAATTAAGAAATCAATAATAAAGAAATAGCAAAGAAAACTAAAACCAAATTATATTTTGTCATAGGTGGGATTCGTTTGAATTATAAAACGTGCTTGCCGAATTTAGAAATGTTGGGGAAGTTTCTATTCAGTTTTGAAGGCAATACGAAGTGCAGAAAATTTTGTAATAATAAATTACCATAAAATATAAATTATTTAACGTCCAAAAAAAAAAATTAAAATAGCAAATTTCCATGTCTTGGTATATTGGAGATTTGGAAAATTTTTTTGGGAATTTAGGAAAAATAAAAAAATTTAAAAGTGGTTAAATAAAAAATATTGGTTATATATGGACAAAATGGAAAATAGCAGAAAAGCTTAATATTTCTATCACAATGTTTCAAATTTATATAAAATTTAAACGAACTCAATTTTCTATATCATAAAAATTTTGTTTTCATTTAAGTGACCTAAAATTGCATACTTAGTCATAATTTTATAGATATGCATGTATGTATGTATGTATGTTGGTATGTATATTCCTTAAATACTATTCACTTATTACTGGTTAGTGAAATTTATGATGAAATACAAATTCTCACATGATTATGAAACAGTTTATGTAACATATTAAAACTTGTTTTGTGGTTTTCATTGTACTTTTTTTTGAAGTCAATAATGTGATATAATATAATACAAGTAGAAATTTCACTTTTCTCTTATAAAATGGGTTAAAGCCTGCAGATACACTTAAATCCTTGTGTTTCTTGCATTTCTTATATCACTTGTTAGTGATTGCATAAGCAGCTTTTATAGTTTTATTTTCACCAGATTATTTGTTTTATTTTCAATACTGATATTGTGCAATTTAATTTTTTTAGTTCTTGCATCATTTTGTCTTTTTTCAATATCAAATTTTGGCAAAATTTTCACTTAAAATTTATTTTCTTTGTTTGTTCACTTTTCTTTTTTGTTACATAATTTTTTAAAATTTTTAACCTTTTTTATATACATATACGTATGTTTGTTTTTTTATTTAAGAAATAACTCGTACCGATAGTTGTAAGCATGATATTGAATCAGTTTCCAGGCAGTGGGTAAAACCACTGATTTGTTTTTCATCACTGTTATCCTTAATGGCTGCAGGATTGCCAAGGCTGCCGGTAGCTAATGACAGCACGCACGTTATCGCAACAAAGTATTTCATTTTTTATTTGTATGTATTTGGTATTTTAATTTATTGAATTTAAAAAAAATATATATTTTCAATAATCGAATTTTTATATATATTTTATTATATATATATATGTATATATGATTTTTTTTGTGAAAAAAAAACACCACCGAATTTCACTATGTGTTCATTCGAATGGAACAAGCTGAGGTTTGATAATTTTTCGACGATGTCAGGCTGTTTTTAAGCAGTCTCCAACAATCAACAAAAATCTTATAATTATGCAAAACCCTTAAAAGAAAGAAAAAAAAAACTACGACAACCAACAAATGATAAAGCAATTTTTGCTGCTGCTTACTAGCAACATTGCCATTGCCCATGATCATCAACAGCAGCATTCGTGGTAGCTGCTCTTGCTCTTGCTCTTGATCATGAAGTTAAAAGGTATTGTAATAATTATAATAATAAAAA
The DNA here is from genome assembly GCA_949987645.1 of Tachina grossa. Lineage (NCBI taxonomy): Eukaryota > Metazoa > Arthropoda > Insecta > Diptera > Tachinidae > Tachina > Tachina grossa. The sequence continues at coordinate 184,234,429 of OX465274.1, forward strand.
AGAAAATAATACAAAAACCAACAACAACAACAATAACAATAACGGCAGCTAACATACACTACCTACCACATGTCATTAGTAAAAAATGTACGAAAAAAAAACACTCACTAAATCATCTTTCCCCCCTAGTACACAACTACACACGCACTCTTTCATTAACCTGGTAAAATGTTCAAAAAAAGTCTGTTAAAGAGTGTCAATAAAGACGCCAATCCCTCTTTCCCTATAAAAAAATTTTACACAAAATAAAATTGTTATACGTACACACACACAAATATGTAGTTCCCGACCAGTGATGCCAACTTTTTTGGCTCTAACGGCACATCAACATTTAAAAAAAGCACTTAAAAGCGTAATTTTGATATCTAAATAGCGTAAAAAGCACTTTCGTGAAAAACGACTGAAAATCCATAACGTGAATTAATGTGAAGTTTAATAGTGTTTAAAATTTTCTTAGCTATTCTCCATTTAAAGAAATATATCAGACGAAAAATGTATGCTTTACACTGAAAAAATAAATACGCCGAGTAATTATTAAAATAATTTTAAGAAATACAGAAATTTCTTAAAAGCACTAATTAGTGCTTTTTCTTATTTTGGCACTAACGCTCAAAATTTGGCGTTTTGAGTCTTCAAAAAGCACTAAAAATAGTGCCAAAAGCACCAAGTTGGCATCACTGTTCCCGACATGTGAACAAAAGATAAATGTAAATGTACAAGAGCGATTGCACTAATAACCCAGTGAACATAAATGTTTAGGATTCGATTAGGCTAAAGTTAGTATCGCTCTCAAAGGCAAATTACATGTGATAATAATTTTAAACAACAAATTGCACTAAAGAAAATTACAAAACATATAGGGAAATTATAAATAAAATTCCGCGAGAAATTTCTCCCGGGGAACAATTTCAAACAATAGCAAGTACTAGGGAATATAATTCATGATTGCCTTGACAGTTTTCAAATGCCGCCACGCCATCCGGTTTTTTAAATAAGAAAATTATTGTACAAAAATTTTGACTTTAAATTGCTGTATTAAAAAAAAAGAGTTAAAAGTTCATGTAAATACTATAAAACAATACAAAAATTAAAGTTGAAACATAAAAACTAACTTCAAATACTTATGTATAGTACATATATGTATGTATGTATATATAATATATGTATATATACATATGAATGTATGGACAAGGTGGATATCTACCTCTTTATATAAAATATGAAGCAAAATGTCAACAAAACTATAAAACACTTTTTGAAAATAGATTTTGAATCGATTGCACACCATAATGCCAATTTAATTATCCTCTGCTACCACCTCATAAAATAATTTCGCTTAGATTTCATGTTTCAGTATATGTTGCCATGCTCAAAAAATAGTCTAAAGCCTATAGTACACGGCATGTAAAAAGCCACATGCATATGTTGGTGGCATTTTTTAAAATTACTAGTGGTGGCTACATGCCGTAAAATTTTGAGAATAAATTTTGTTCCAAAATACAAATGTGACATATTTAACCGAATTGAACACATTTTCTGAGGCAGCAATCATGTGAATATTTGCATGTACATATGTTGCTAGTATACGGCATGTGGCAAATGTAGCTTTGTGATGACGTCAAAATTACGTCAGAACCACGTGCGCATGTGGTTTTTTACATGCCATATAGGCTTAAGTTTTAACATAGTAAGAACTAATTTTATTGCAAAATGTACAAATCGAAAAGTTTCGACTCACCCGTTTTTAAATTGTAAGAAAACCGGACTATTCGACATTCGAAAAATCAACATTTTGAAAAAACCGACAGCCGTATTTTGAAAAAACCGAGTTTTAGAACCGGTTGAAAATCCGGGTCGATCACCCTAGTGTGGTGTGAGTTGATGCAATGCAAACGTATATGTGAATTGATTTGATTCATCGTTTAACAGTTTGCTGAATGCTTTTATGTAATGAAAGTCAAGGATTTTAAATTGAGACGGCTTTACCAGTTCTTCAAATAGAAATAAACTTTTTTCCCAAGCCAGCCAATAATAACAAATTTCAATGTCTGGAAATTCATTTCATATTACAGCAAAAAACAAACAAAAAATTATATATCCATCCCCCTTGTTCTATAATTCGCTAAAGCTTAAGTCAAATTCAATCTGTAATATGCTGACAAATTAAAAAATTTTTTTCGGTGATATTAAACACTGAAAATGTCGCTGTATTAAATTTTTAAGCCAATTCTTTATTTAGCAATACACATTTGGAAATTACACCCGTAGCCTAAAATCGATAAATCGATTTTTTGCTACTTTTAGTGATATATTTTAAGTTTTAGAGAGTTGTAGAATAAGGGACTAAATTTCAATGGTCTTGCAATAAGAGGTTTAAATTTGGAAGAAAATAAAAATTTTTAAACAAAATCACATGTTGTTTCTTTAATTATAAAAAATATCAGCCAAATGGCCGCACAAATGTGGCTGTGTGTGGGTCATTAGCACGTAGTCTCAAAGAAAAAAGTCTAAAGGTGTTAAATCACAAGACCACGATTGGCCAATTGTGCATGACTCTAGGGGAAATCACAATGTCAGGAAACTTTTTGCATAGAAGAGCACGTAGCGCTGTCCAGTTAAAAATAAACATAGTAAATATCTTTTAATTTTGACTATACAAAAGAATTAGCCGTCGTTTGATAGCGCCTCAGTTTCGAAAAATTAGTGACACGCCCCAGACCAGTAGATAGAGGCTTCGTAATAAGAATTGTTGTGATTTCCGAGCTCCAAATGTGACAATTCAATAGCAACAACAACAGCAACTGAGTATAGTTTTTCTTGAGGGACGTTTGAATTTTCTTATATTTTTCCACAGTTTAATAATTGATTGACACGAGGGACTTTACGACGATCTATAAATGCTGCAGTTTAGCAAACTGTCACCGCCATCTTCTACCATTTTAGTAGTGAATCTAAATAATTGCATTGTGTTGTTGAATAATATACTCGTTGCATTTTTTTTTTTACTCTTCATATGTCATGTAGCTAAAGATTTAGTCATGGCAATTCGTCGGTTGGTTATTGGTTTGCTGCAAACATAATGTATAATGAATATACTGTGCCGCAAACCAATAACCAATCGACGAACTTTTAAAATAGCGCGTTATTGAGAATATAAAGTCGTAGCTTAGCATTACCTTGTTTGTATATTTGAGCTTATTTAGGTTCCTTAAGACCAAGAGCCTCTCCCAATATGTAATTAAAAGTGCTAAACACATTTCATATCTAAACTGTAGAGATTTTATGGTCTTCTTGACTAATTCACCATGACAATGTGCAAAACCTTGCACCTCCTTTAAAATAAGCTAAAATTAAAATTTTAACAACGCTCATACACGTCCCCTCTAACATATATATTAAATAAATTTTATAAGCTTGTTATCTTGGAAAAAGTTAGAATTTGTGGTAAAGCGTTTTCAACAAACGATTGGAACAAACGGCGTCAACAATTTAATTGCATACATCAATGCTGCGCGCTTTGACCACTGTGTGGTGTATCTATCCCTTAAATTAATACAATTTGGCCAGCAAGTTTTTGTTGAGCTAATCTAAAACAAAAATTTTAAAAAATTATTTTAGGATTTTTATGCAGTGATGCCATATAACAAATTATTTTCCAAAGAGAAAAGGCATATGGATTCTCAATTGAACATTTATTCCTTGTGTTTGCTGGGAACACAGTAACTTTGCTAAAAGAATTTGTATAAAGTTTAACAAAGTTTAAGCTATAAACGGATACATACATATACACGTATATCCACAGATACTCAATACATACAGTACATGCATGTTGAACACATACATCCAGAAATGAATGCTCTTGTAAACTTTTTTCCTTAAAAATTTAAGCCACAAAGAGAGTTGTCTTAATGTTATTGTTGTCATTTCTTTCCTCACTTTCTTTACTCTCCACATTTCCTAAAACATCATTAGTACATTTTAAGCGCGCACAATGGGCCTTAAAGAAGTTTTTAGAAATTTCAATTTTGCCTAAATTGGCAAGATTTTCATAAATTTCTGCTAAAGCAAGATTTAATCAAATATTGAAGGTATTCACGTTAGATCTTGAAAAAAGCACAATTCCATTTTGCGACGTGATCAATATCTTTGGGTAAGCTGGCATTACAGTTAAATACAATATGTTTGTATCCCAGCGGAAAAAATTGGAACTATCTTTTCTCTACTTCCAAAATATCAATATTGAGGGTGGCGTTGGCTGAAGTAGTTAGCACGTTGATAACAAAACCGAAGGTCCTGTGTTTAAGCCCGGTATCCAGCAGTCATCAAGAAAATAACAACACCACTCATATTTCTAATGTATATTAGTGTCCCTTTGTATCAGTTATTGTAGGAAAGTTCAAGTGATGAAGGTCACTGAACTATACCGACTTAAGCGGATACTAATCCTAATGTAACATCAGCGCCCTCCTGAGTTATGTAGCAAAATCATCGGTGATGTATAATAATCAATAAAATTGCTACTAAACACAGCTTCAAAAAAAAAAAAAAAAAAAAAATGAATACGCCTCATTTAACACCAGAGGCGAAACAATTATTATTAAAAATGAGCAAAAATCAGAGTTGTAAAAGAATGAAGCTTTCCTCTATCTCTCAGTGCTGTTTAGCGTTTGTCTTAGAAGACATCGCTGCAGTAAAGCATTTAACAATTTCCCTTATGTGTTAAAAGTTCTTTTAAATGGTCTTTTGCAGGGGTCTAGTGAGCATTCATTGCCTGAGCGTTACTTGTCTATTTTAGAAAGTATGTAAAAATGTATGTGTATTTATGGCTTTCAGGAATTAATTATTAACAACATGCAGATAAATAAATAAGAATTTATTGGACTTAGTTTTAGCAAATACTTACGATATATCTTGATTTTTTAAGACAATTAAATCAATGTCATGAAGTATTAGATTTTTCTTTAAAAACAGATTTATTGAAGATCATGAACATGACTTCGGATTCATTGAATATATATTAAATATCAGAACTTCTCACTATGGCAACCTTATGCAAAAATCATTAGAAAATTATCCAAATTTGCATTACCTCTGGATCACAAGTTCATGATCTTATTGACTTCCTTGGAACCACTTGTTTATTGAGTATGTTTCTTGATTTTTCAAAGTTTCTGCTCAAATGTAAAAATTTTCTCTCTCTCTCTCTTTCTCTTTCCCTAATTAATAAAGAAATAGTTCATTCTATAAGAGTTTAAAATACTGAACTTAAGTCCAATTAAGAAACTATTTCTGCTTAAAATATATTCTAGTTCAATTAAATTTAAATATGTATCACATTAGTTACTTAAAATTTTGTAATTATGTAATAAAACGTATGACAAAAAGCTAGTTGAAAACGTTAAATTTTGCAATGAATATACAAATAAAAACATAAACAGCTGTTTATGGTTATGGCATCACTAACAGGTGAAGCAAATACATTTATGTTTATGGCAATGGTTATGGCCATGTCCGATTGAACCTTAACAGGACAACTTCCTACTACTTCTGTTTTATTATGAAAAAAAAACCGTCTGCGGAACTACTAGGCATACCCAGCCCAGTGTGCATTTGCAAGAGAAAATGTTTGAGCATTTTCTGTAGTTAAATAATTTACACTGAGCAAGTATTTTCTCATTATTAGCACACTCGAGAAATGTGCGTCGGCGCTTTACCCCACATAATTTAACGATGTCGTTGGCTTTTTTGTTGCCGTTGTCATAATCATAACCTAAGGTAATCGTAAGAAATATGTGTGTGCATACGTATGTATGCATATATTTGATAACAAAATTTTCGATTTTAATCCAAGATTTCATTATACTTACCTGATATTTTTTGTTGTTTTCTCTGCTTCTTTACAAGTTTTTTTTTTATTTTTTGTCTGAAACGGAAATTCACTCTTATTGACTTTTTTCTTGCTGTTATTTATGTAATTCATCTTTTTTGTTGTTTATTTTTTTTAAGAAAGTTTCTCAATAAACTTGATCATCAGTATTTCATTAAGTTGAAGAAAACAAGCCAAAAAATTGTATTATATAAATCTTTTCTTTTTTTTATATTTCTGTTACGAGTATTAAAAATTTAAGCTATATAAAAAGATTTTTTCCCCATTGGCTGGCTGGTGTTTGTTGCGTTCATCTTTTGTATTTCAAGGCCTTTTTGCCAGATTTCTCCAAATAGTTTTTTTTTGTTAAATGTGAAAAAAAATTATTTACTCTCTTACAGCATCATCTTTATCATTAAGTATTTTTTTTTTAAATGACTTATTGTATTTATGGTTGTCGTCGTTTATTTTTAACGTTTCACGTTTTCGTGGAATTTTATTTTGAAATTGGTATAACAATTTGTTTCATGCATCAAGTGTCTTTTGGTTTTAAGTTAACCATTGCATATCAGTCTATTTAAACTAATGACTGACTGGCTGACGACGGACGGTGCGTTTTAATGGTCCAGTTTAAGGGCGTAATCGGTGTTGACATGCGGTTGGTTTTCCTTTCTTTTCGTGAGAGTTATGTGAAATCAATTGTAATCAGTTTGTCTATTTATATATTAAAGTTTGTATTTAGGCATGTGATTTCCGTAAGCTACAAAGCTGTGTGTTATAAAAATTTAGTTTCGTTACACACTTTTTTTCTCAGATCAAAAACTCAACAGAAGTTGACACATTTAAATGCTATAAAGTAAATAGAACAACTTTTCAATGTGCAAATTTGTTATGCAAATTAGCATGATAAAAACCAGCAGTTTGTCAAGGATAAATTTTCAGAGTATTCATTTTAAACGGCCTCAAAAATAGAACAGATACTCAATACGATTGTATGTTTTTGATGCATGTTATTTCAAATTCCGATATTTGACAGTCTATCTAAATTTTGTATTAAATTTTTCATAGGGGTGATTTTTAAAAAGTTGATTGCACTACGTTCACTAAAACTTTGTGTACTTCCACCCAAACGATTCCTAAGAAACTTGCCACACGCCTTAAGCCTGGATCACACGATCAGCCCAATGTACTAATTTTCGTCGTCTCAGTGCAATAAAGTCATAAGTAATAAGCCAAAATGACATTATTACTTAATTAATTCTTGAATAAGTCTATATCAACGCAGTGTGGATCAGTTATGTAATTATGTTTCAATTAGTTGAGAAATAAAGCAAATTTACCTTGTTACCTATGCTCTTATAATGGCACAACGTAACGTACAATCCATAGTACTTCAGTTTGAAAAAGGTTTGTTAAATTTTTTACTCAAGTGTATATACATATATTACAGCGTTTATTTCAAGACATTATTTCTTCGTATTGCAAAGCGACTTTTGCATCACTGCAGCGCCTACCAAGCAGATAGAGAGAGAGATAAAGTGAATGCTACTTCCAAAATCGCATATAACATATACACTGATAATAAAGTCTCTCTCACGAGCCTATAATCTCCGCTTCTAAGAACTAGAAAATCCTTCAACTGTCGATCAGGTCTAAACGAGATGTTTGACATTGCTCAGCCGCATTTTGTCACCGGAAATGAAACTAAAATCCACCACAAGACACCAGCACCCAAACGGCAGTCAAAACAGAGGATTTCTTGGGGTGAATCGGCGCCAAAAAAGCAAAGATGGGTTTGTAGCCCATAAAGTCATGGCCACCATTTTTTGTGATATACGCGGTAATTTCTTTTCCACTAGGACATGTGGACAGTTTCCATAGAAAATATTCATGAATTAGGATTTGAAAAATTCCTTTATCCGACCTTTTTATTGAATTTAGCAGCGAGTAACTAATTTTCCTATTTCCAAACCTGAACAAATAAATCGGCGGAAAGATATTTGACTCTAATTAATACCTTTTTTCAAGGCCTCAAGAAATCGGCTATTTTGCAAATAATAAAAAAAATTAGAGAGACTAAGGAGACTATGTTGAAAAAATAAAATGAAGTTTTTATATCCAAAAACATGTGTTTCATTCAAAAAGTCGCGGGATTATTCACCTGTCTCATAAATATGTTAATTTTAAAGACACAAATAATATTAAAGATAATAGTTAATATTATGACAAACACTAGCAGAACGGAACAATGTAGTGTTTTTGAACGTGCCTTCACGCCAGTGAAAAATACACTCTAAAAAATCACGAAGATATAAAGCTTGCGATCCGAAAGTAGCTCAAATTTTTATCATTTCTATAATTTGTATATAGGGTTGTCATTACCAGAAGTTTTCTTTTGAGATTTGTAATCACCGGATTTGAGAAAAATTTCCTCTTTGGCGTTCAATAATATTTTCCTCTAGGAAAAATGGTAAAAACTTACCAATTTTCGCAGGTTAATTTTTAATACGAATTTACAGGCGCAATAGTGTTTTCATGTAAGTTTAAGTAATAAAATTTAGATTTTAGACTAGAATTTGTTAAAAAAAATAATAAAGTATTTTCTAAGACTATGAAAAAATTACAAGTTTTTTATGACTAAAACTTTCTTTTTGCTAATTATCGGCAAATTAAAAATATTGATTTGTTTGAAAGCAATGAAAATGTAGTTCCTTAATAATGTCTTTAATTTTTTTTACTGCGATCTTCATCATCAGCGTTCTTATGTTTACTGCACCCAACTGTACAATTATTATCAAAGAAGAACATACAATGTTAAATAAATCACAACTGAATACAACACCACGATGTTAACAAGACTCACTTTGATGTGCACAGGGTGACCGATGACATTTTTCAAAAAGTGGCACCAAATAGGGGATTTATCAAATAAAAGGGGCAAAATTAAAAAAAACCGAGAAAACTACACTAAACTTTTTATTTTTAATGTATATTCATATAACTCTCCCTAAAAAAAGGGTCAAAAAGTGGCAAAGCAGTCGAAAAAGGGGAAAGGCAGTTGAAAAAGTGGCAATTTTCCACTTTAGTTGGTCAAACGGTCACGCTGGATGTGAATTACACAATACAGACTCGCTGACTGTTCAGTCAGTCATCATATTTAACATAAAGCTTTCGAAAGAATATACATAAGTACTGTCCAGAAATTTCAACACATTCAACAGCTCTTCACAAGAGCTTTTGAACACATCATTTGTTCATGCCATGATTCTTTCTATTGGGTTTTGTGTAAGTACGTTGCCAATAGAACATCATTGTAGAAAAAATTATATTTGTAATTGTTTGCGTCACTCGTCTACATTGGCTTATATGTTTGTGTGGCTGTATATTTCTTAACAAGTAGAGGACATAACATAGTAGTTGTTCTCATGCTTTAAATGTCCTCAGACGGATAAGTCGGAACACCTTCTTATTTTATTGAAAAAATTAAATTTTGGGACCGTTTTTTCAAATATGATTTATTTTTTTACTAATGGTTACGCTTAATTGTAGAAAAAAAATTTCGTCAAAAAAAATTTTCGTTTATTTTGCTTGATATCTGTAGTAATGTTTAAAATTTTATACAATTTAAAATGATGATAAAACTTTTTAAAAGCAGTCTGAATAATAGAATAATGATACTTACAAAAGCTTATGTGAGAGAGGTGATGACGAATAATAATTGCTGTTCAATTATTTTCGATGTGAAACCAATTGCTTGTCAGTTACAGAAACATACCGCAGCTTGGACAGCAGAATAAATCAATTAATAATGAATGCATTTTATATTATGGAATATTAAGGTTCACAATGTTATTGCGGTGCAGTGCTTATATGCTGCCAAATGTTGGAGTTTGGCTATTACGAATTATCTCGCCTAACGAACAGCGTTACTTTACTATTTCATACATATTCATTAGACCGTCTCACTTTTTATACTTTTTTCGAAATTCCTTGATGAATATCGATTTTCTAAATTCACTCTAAAAACCAAGAATTTTGGTATATAACACTCAAATATTGATGAACCGGAAGTACTCTCTCAAATCGTTTTTTGTTTTTTTTTAAGAAAAATGCCGTTTTGCAAAAAATTAAAAAATCTTGCTTTAGTAATTTGCCTCTAACTCATGCAGTTCTTAACAAATTTGAACTCAATTACATCTATTAGAAAGTATATCAAATTTTCTAAATCTCTCTTAAAGTAACCTTTCTATGTTGTTCTATGGTTTCTTATTCATAGCATTACCAATTCAGATTTTCAAATACGAACTTATAACTTTTTTTAATTTTTGCTTACCTTTTCTTGTATAAAAATTTAACGAGACAAAAATTTTATATTCTATAAATGCAGTATATTGGGAAATTTTATGATAAAGATTTTGGTATAAATAACAGTGGCATTTTGTTAAAACACACTTCAGTTTTAGGCGACATGCCGAAATGACTAAAGTTTTTTATTTGTCAATTTGCTTCAATTTCATACATAAGTACATTAAATAGGCCAACACGATTTCTGAGGTCGGTACTTTGATATTAAATTTTTATGCATATGATACTAAAGGCTCAATCAGACGTGACATAAGCAATTCCATAGAGAGCAGCCGTTCGAACCAAACTAATGGGCAACACTGTATTCGATTATACGTGACTCGCCATAACGCCACAACTCTCACCATAGAAACCAATTGAATTTTGGTTTGGTTATGGTTATGGCGTTATGGCTATGTCACGTCTAATTTAAGCTTAACTTCCAATGCCTATAAATTACTTTTTTTGAAGTGGTAGAATATACATATACTTGTATTACAGCTTTTTTTATTTTTTTTTAATTTTAAATTGAAAAAAAATTTAAAACAGCTGTAATACGAATATATATTCTACCACTTAATTGTGAATAAATTCAGAATTAATGGAATGATTTTTAATAAATTTGGCTCATTTTATTTATAACATACTACATACATAAATACTTAAATCATATTTTAACTTGTAAATTGATCGGGACGAAAGCCTTAGCAGCTAGTTTCCTTTTTTCTTCCTTAATTGCCATAATTGTATTATTGTAATTAATAAATATGTAATGTAATGTCTTTATAACATACGAAAGTATCACAATTAATAATAAGATATGAGATTTTCTTCAATTTAATATTTTAATAAGTCTTTTAAAAACCGATAGTCCTAATTTTTTGAAAAAAAATTTTTTTTTTGTATAATAGTTTCTGAATATCTCCGAAACTTTAAGACTGTTAAAAAATTAATACCAACGTTATTTAAAGGTCAATTTGTTTTATAGCTTCCTGTGTATTTTGTTATTTGATCAAAGAACTGGTTCTCGAGTAAATGCAAATAATGTGATGCAGCATCCTCTTTTTTCTTCATAATTGAAATTCTCGAGATACAGAGTCAATTCAAAAAAAGTAATTTATAGGCATTGGAACTTAGTATCAGATGCATGAAAATTTAAAATCAAAGTACCGACCTCAGAAATCGTGTTGGCCTATTTAATGTACTTATATATGAAATTGAAGCAAATTGACAAATAAAAAAAGCAATGTGAGTCCGATCACAGAGGAGATGTGTAAACATCTAGTAATGAAAATTTTTTTTTAAGTTGGAAGTACTTATGCTTTTAGTATCTTTTTTTAAATTAATTAATTAAAAGTATCAAAACTTTCAATATTGTAAATACATATGAATTTGTTGGCTTTTGTTTGTTTTATTAAACTTATTTGGTTAGTAAATGGGAACACTGCAGTATATGTAATTATATGTACTGCATTCAAAATTGCAGTAAGCAGTAAATTTACTGATTACTAAAAAAATTCAGTAAATTTTTACTGCTTATGAAATTTAATTTGCATTACCAGTAAAGTCGTAGGGCCGTAATCATAATAAAATTGTAGCAAGTGGCAAAGTTTTTTCATTCAAATTTTGAAACTTTTGTATGAAAAACATTTAGCCACTTGGTAGAATTTCATTATGAATACGGGCATTACTGATTACTGAAAATTCAATGCACCTCATCATATAACAAATCATTTAGGCAATTTATAAAAATTGTAGAAACAAAATTTTATTAATCAGTAAAAATTTACTTGTTAAACATTTTTTATTGTTTTTACTGAAACTTTAGTGGTACTGCAGTGCTCATCTATGGCAAATGCCTTTACTTTTACTTTTTAATTTTTAATTCCTGTTGTTCATCGTTTATTTGTTGCTGTTCTTGTTGTTGTGTATGCATTGCAATTAAAATAAATTCAGTAAAGTGCGACTTTGACTCGCGCACATTCGGTTTTGATTTTTTATTTTTTTTTATTTAGCTTTCTTCCTTTTTTAAGTTTTTTCAGTTTTAACGATTTTTTTTCAGTTTTATCGCTTTTTTCTCGTTTTGGCGTTTTTTCTCTTTTTGCGTTTTTTTTTTGAGTTAACGCAATTTTTTTTTTCATTTTGGCGATTTTTTCATTTTGGCGATTTTTTCTGTTTTTTGGGGCTTTTTTTCATTTTGGCGACTTTTTCTGTTTTTGGGGTTTTTTTTATTTAGGCGATTTTTTCATTTTGGCGATTTTTTCATATTGGCGATTTTTTTGTTGAAGGATTTTTTATATTTTGGCGATTTTTCCGGTTTTTCGCGATTTATTTTAGTCCTAGAGATTTTTTTTAATTTGGTGCTTCTTTCGATTTGGCGATTTTTTTTTTGTTTTTGGCGATTTTTTTATATTTGGCGATTTTATATTTTTTTGATTTTTTAGTTTTACCGTTTATGAAAATTTCAAGAGTTTTGCTCTTATGGTCTCCAAGATACAGCAAGTTGTCAAAATTACAAAGTAAAAATTGCATTAACTAATGGAAAACCCTTTAATTTAAACTTTTCAAATTTAGTGTTAATTGTTGTAGTCTGTATAAAAATACACTAACTTTACAAATTTCAAGTGTATATATGTGCATACAATTGTATGTATATTACATGGGATTTCAACATTTTTCGTTGCTTGTTTTGGAACACCCTTTAGTTTTTAACTCTCATGTATTTGCTGTTGTAGTGGCCAAATGTCTACATATTGTGTCCAAATTTCAAGTCCGTAGCTCTTACGGTTCATTTTCACCTTTGGTGTACGGAAATATACAGAAAAATAACCGGCGGCGGCGCACCGTCGGCTTTGAGCCGGTCGACTTGTTTCTCTGCTTGGTATTGCTTCTTTCAAACACTAATACACTCATACATAGCTCACACCGATTTGACAATGCAAAGCAAAAGCAAAGAAATCTCAGCAAAGAAATCTCAGCAAAGAATCAAAGCCAAAAAATTTTTACCCCCTAGCGTATAGATGTTTACACATCAAAAACTTTAGTCATTTCGGCTTTTCGCCTAAAACTGAAGTGTGTTTTAACAAAATGCTACTGTTATTTATACCAAAATCTTTATCATAAAAGTTCCTACCATACTGCATTTATAGAAAATAAAAATTTTGTCTCGTTCAATTTTTATACAAGAAAAGGTAAGCAAAAATTAAAAAAAAAAATTATAAGTTCGTATTTGAAAATTTAAATTGGTAATGATATGAATAAGAAACCATCGAACAGAATAGAAACGTTGCCTTTAGAGAGATTTGGGAAATTCAATAAGCTTTCTAATACATGTAATTAGGTTCAAATTCGTTAAGAACTGCATGAGTTAGAAGCAAATTACTAAAGCAAAATTTTTAATTTTTTCCAAAAAGGAATTTTTCTTAATAAAAAACAAAATAAAAAAACGATTTTAGAGAGCACTTCCCGTTCATCAATTTTTGAGTGTTATATACCAAAATTCTTGGTTTTTAGAGTGGATGCAGAAAATCAATGTTCATCAAGGGGTTTCGAAAAAAAAAATAAAAAACGAGACGGTCTAATATTCATACTCCTATAGCGTTTAGTGTTTAAAGCGATCTTTCACTTATAGCTAACTCTATTCTAAATCTAATAAATAATACTGCAACGAAATTAAACGAAAAAAATTACTCTCTTGCTTTTTTTTACCAATGTTTTAGCATTTTCAGGTGTTCTCTTAGCCCAGAAATAAAAAAATTTCTTTGCTTTCATTTCTTAATCAACAGAAGTGCAAACAAAATTTTAACGTATAAGGAAAATTTTCAAATGTTATCATCTTTTTTAGGCGCCAGCAAAACTCTCAGCTGATTGACACTAAATACTACTCTGATTGCATGGAAACTATAAATGAATTTTTTAATACATTTTTCCCAAATAAGATGACTATCAAAAAAAATCTGTAACACAGTTACACTTTTAGTTTACACTAACATTTTTTGTTTGTTTTTATTGGCGCACATGTCATATTTATCAGATATCGCGATTTTTTAAGATGTTTTAAGAAATAAAATAAATAAATTGCTCGTTTTTAATATTGTTTATCTTTAGTTTTGGGGAAAAAGTCTTTGTTACGGTTATAACAAACAGAAATGCTCAGTTCCGCGGAGTTCGCTATAATCAAACTCCACTGTACCATCATCTATTGTCAAGTGTGATGAACTGACTGTGTATTAATTTTCGTTGTCATTGTGCTTTGTGTATATACACAAATTTGTTTGGATAAGTACAGGGTGGTGGCTGATGAAAGCCGCTACCAATTGAAAACTTAATTGTCTTTTCATGTCTTATGAGGCTCAGTATGATCTGAATGGTAATATAAACCAACAAAATTGTCGCATATGGAGTGGTTTCAACAGCATGAGAGGGAATTTCATCCAATTCGCGTTACAGTGTTGTGTGCAGTTGCTTCACGCTGTATTGTGGATCTATACTTTTTTGAACAAAACGGACACAGCATTACGGTTGATGGAGACCATTACTTGAGCATGCTAAAATAATTTTTTAGCCGGCACTACGCTGAAAAAGAACTCCTTTCAACTCTCTGTGTGTTTTCAACAAGATGGTTCAACCGCGAAAATAGGTGCAATTCCGACATCAACTTTGCGGGCAGTGATGAACAACGTTTTGTTATGATGCCCCAACTGCATCAACGAGCAGGGCGAGAATTTAAATTCAATTGTCCTTAGGAGTATTTCAAATACTTTTAATACAATTCAATGGGCTTTGAAATGAAAAAAACATTGAATTAATTCAATGCATTACAAAAACGTTATGCCAGTTTCTTAATGTAACAAAATTCATCAGCCACCCTGTATAACCAAGCAGACCTATAAACTATGTTAGGCTTACTTGATATACAGAGTGACAGATAATAATTTCTGCACAGATTGTCATGTATAATTCTACAGCGAAAAAAATATAATTAAGTTAATAAAACTAAAAAAATTTCATGCGGTAGCAGTGAAAAATTGCAACTAATCAAATAATTGGATATGACTTTTGTGTTAATTGAACCAAAAAGATATAAAATAAAATAATTACACTGTGTAACAAAATTGAGTGGTAAATGAATTTAGGAAAGTGAGGCTTTGATTCACACGTGATCGGTTTCGTACGGGTACGAAATGTGTAATATTTTACAAACTTTAGCCTATATAACCGTAAGTCGTACCTGATGTACATATTAAAAAAAATTTAAGCACCCAAAAAACTTTTCGGTTTTTAGCTTTTTTTGGGTTTATTAATTTTTGGCGATTTTTTTTTTGGGGGTTTTGGCGATTTATTTTAGTTTTAATGATTTTTTAAGTGTTCGTACATTTTTCGTTTTGGCGATTTTTTTGTCCGGCAAGTTTTCTGTTTTTTTGCGATTTTTTCGATTCTTTTTTGGCGATTTTGTCGTTTTTGGCATTTTTCCCGTTTTGGCTATTTTTTTTGGCATTTGTTTTTGTTTTAGCGTCTTTGAAAATTTCAAGAGCTAGCCTGTTACATTTTCTAAGATACAGCAAGTTGTCAAAATTACATTAACTAATAGAACACCCTTTGAATTTGATTTTTTAAACTTCAGTGTTAATTGGTGTGGTCTGCAATGTGCATGTGTTGCTATAGCTGCCAAAGTTGTTCATATTTTTTCAAAATTTGAGGTCCCCTTAGATCTTTTAAATATTCAATTACACCCTCAAAATCGAAAATTATTGATGAAAAACAGCTTTTGCAATGAATTTAAAAAAAATATATATAATAAATTATAAGCAGCTAAAATAATTGCAATTGCTTCTTTATGGTCCGTAACAATTTATATTTTCACTTTTTTACATTCAACACAACTACAAACGATTGACATTTAACAATTTCTAACAAATGCTTTGAGTCTGGCAATGCATAACAACAGATCTGACAATTTTTGCATATGGGCTATTCCAGAGAATATTACGTACGATGTCACGTACGTTGACCAATCAATTAAGCTTGTATTTCATATCAAGGCGGTTAGATTTTTCCTTATGTTTTACCAAAGGTAGGGCTACTTACGCTCCTCAAAAGTACATAAAGAAATAAAGAAAAATTTAAATTTTCTCTGAAATACAAGCTTAATTGATTGGTAAACTTACGTGACATCGCAGGTGACATCCTTTGGAATAGCCCATATGACAACCGTATGAACTGACAATTTTTCGACTGACGATTTTGTCACATGAATTTATTGTCATACAACAGTCTGGCAATAAATTGTAAGATTTTCTGACAAATTTGAAACAACCTAGTGGTGGAAATTTTTGATTGCTAGTACATTGTCAGCACGTTGCCAGATCTGACTGTATTGTAAGATCTGACAATCGTCTGTACAAATCTTAAGGCCACTTCAGTTCATTTAAGGCCGTGATACACTATCATACAAAGTCGTGCGATCTACGAAAAAATACAAATCTGGTATGATGGAGTTTATGAAAATTTTCAAAAGACAATAACAACTCATTAAACCAGGGTTGTATTTTTTCGTAGATCGCACGACTTTGAATGATAGTGAGTCGTGGCCTTTAGAAAATTTAGAACTAAAAAATCTTTGAAAAATATGATAGAAAAT
This sequence comes from Tachina grossa, assembly GCA_949987645.1. NCBI lineage: Eukaryota > Metazoa > Arthropoda > Insecta > Diptera > Tachinidae > Tachina > Tachina grossa. The sequence continues at coordinate 184,251,279 of OX465274.1, forward strand.
GTATTAAAAATATTAAAATTTTTTTGTGATTTATTGTTTCTTTTTTACTTCAAGCGACAGCGAATATTGTTAAAATATGTTACTGGATAGTAAAGTCCGATAAATTTTTTTCACATGCAATATATTAAATTTTTAACTACTATAACTATTTATGTATGTATGTCGCAAAAATAAAATGTTTTAAGGAAATAAATAATTTATTGTTTCATTGAAATACTTGGAACCTTTTGTGCTAAAATACAGACAAAATTTACGGCTTTTGTTAACTAGATTCTTTGCCAGCCTTTAGGTATTTATTTCAAATCGATAGTTTTATTTTTGTTTTTTTCTTTTGTTTGTTTATTTTGTAATTTCTCTTTCATTTCACTTTAATGACTGACGCATTATTTGCACTTTTGCTTAAATTGTGTACTAATGTGTCACAAGTTGCTGGTTTAATGATTCGTAGCAACACAATAATCATACAACACCAAACTGATTTTAACCGAGAGCTGAAAACAGAAACTAAACTTAACATTTACAATATATACGTTATAAAGCCATTACATACCACTAGTAATGTGTAAAGATAAGAAATACTCCTAGTAAGGAGACACGTAGCATTTCTTCTAATGACACTTATATTACAACTCTTCAAATATTTACAACCAAAGAATCTCTTAAGCTGCTTTACATTGTTGAAGGAGCTAAACAAACATATGTACTGCTGCAATAAAACTAAATTGTTTTAGATTATCAATTAAAACTCTTATCCTCACATCCCTTTACGTACAAAATATGTTTAAAATTGTGTGTAGTGTTTTTAGGATGACTGATTATTGAATATTTGAATTGTCTGATTTGTAGAGTAAATTAGGTAATTAAATTTTTGATTACGAAATGACAAAAAGACAATTTGAACAATATATGTTTTTCTGTTTAAAATTCATGAATCGTTGTCAAAATCATAACACGGTGACATCAACAGCAAAATTTTGCATTTTAATTGCAAAAAAATTCAATTTCACAAGATGAAAAAAACTATATTTGTGATGGGAAGCAAGAGATTTTTCCGTTTAAAAAGAAATACAATTTTTTGTGCTGAAAAGTTTTTTCCCATCAAGCTATAAATATTTAAAAAAATATTAACGATATTGTACTTTTTGAAGTTGCACGCTTAACAACTCAACTTGCCCCTTTTGAATGATAGACATTCAGAGAATGGCAAAAGTAACGTTTTAAGCACTTTTTGAGTACACATTCCGCCTCAAACAACTACATATGAATGCACGCAATAAATTTTATAGTGTTTTCACACTGAAACCTAAAACCTGGTTTTAACGTTAAAACCATAAACAGCTGATTTTGCATTCACACTGCAAGTTTGTTAAATTCAGGTTTTAACTCACAGGCTGTCTAATAACTTTGCTCAAAATAAAATAAATCTCCTGGAGAAATGCGTTTATTTGTTGTTGCATTTTTTCTGCTTTTTAATAACACTTGTTGGACATACTGTTCAACTGTTTTTGTTTGTATGAAAAACTGAGATTTCACAATGCGCTCTAAAATAGGAATTATTTTATATTTTGTAAATAAAATTTTTTTAAATTATGGAACTTCTTATACAGAATGAAAATGTGCTTGAAATAAAGTTATTATATATAAAAATGCACGAATACATTATAAGATAAACCCTTTTTATAAACAGATGAATGTCAGTCATGTTGTCTAATTTCACTTTCCAGAGTTCAATGCAAATATTTTCTTTGTTTTCCTTCCAAAAGAAACTATTTTTCCCATAATTTTTTGATTATTGTTGCTGCTGCATCAATTTTTATCTTGAAAATCTCTCAAGCGGCATCTATTGTTATTCATTGGCATAAGCATTAACAGCTAATATCGGTCATTTCAACTTGGCGGCACTGAATTTCATAAAAACAACTTCCAACGAATTCAAAAATGGTTTTTAGTTGGTTTTAACAACAACAATTTGTATGGTAAAACCAGGTTTTAACAGTTGGTTTTAACGTTAAAACCAACTTTTATTAAAACCATGACAGTGTGAAAACACTATTATAAACCGAATACGTATAACTATAAATATCCCAGAACTATGTGTATACACATTTTTAAATCAAGCAGCACAAACGACTACAACTAAAATTTATAGACTGTATGAACCACATTCATATAAAAATAATTCTGCTATTTATCGACTACTCCTGCGTATATACAGGGCTATTTTATTTACACACACACACACATAAATTATTTTTTGAAACAGCTACACACACACACACACACCCACTCATTTGCCTTTTCATTTTGTAAACACAAAAGATTGTATACGCTGGCGAATGAATAATAATTCTACGAACACTATATTGCTTTTTGGATAATTTATTTGGTTCTTTGATGCTAACTAAATAAACAAAGAGTCCCTTTGAAAAAGGCTTGTTTGCTTAAAATGGTGGTTAAATAGTATTCGCTGGCGATGTTTCCGTTGTTTGGTCAATAGCTATTTATTGCATTTCAATATTTAGATATTTGTTTTTGTTGCTATGCTGACATTTAGGAGATTTATTAAAATGCAGCCGGTGATGTGGTTTAGTATGTAATATAAGGTATTAAACATACATGGTATGATTAATATGCATTCATATCAAATGTAAAAGGATATTAAAGGACAAATGTTTTAATTAGCTTCATTATACAGTGAAAAGCTCAGATGGTGCGTTATTTGTAATAGAGTTGGTCAATTAATATAAGATTTAAAAAACTGTTTTGAATGAATGAATGAATGAATATTTATTAAAAAAAAAAATCATTTAAAGTTAACACAACAAGATTAAGCTCTTCGGAATTTGCAAGTATCCAATATACAAAAGTAATTTTTTCTCCTAGCTATGACTGCATGTAGCAACTGCTGAGTAAAATCAATTGAAGTTCTCCCTCAATAAATAATGTCTTTTTCATTAAATTTTTATGTCGCCCTTAACATGAAAACAAATTCTGGAGCAAAAAATTTCATAGTTTAGCTTAACAAATAAGTTATTTATTCTATGAACGACCCCCAAAGAAGTTTATTGCTTATTATTTATTTATAAAGAACTGAATTTCTTTATAAGTAAATACTAGAAGAAATCCTATGTGCTTCGCTACATCCCATATACGTTTTGTAATGAAAAAAAAGCAATGTGAGTCCGATCAAAGAGTTGATGTGTAAACATCTAGTAATGAAAATTTTTTTTTAAGTTGGAAGTACTTATGATTTTAGTATATTTTTTTTTTTAAATTAATTAGTTAAAAGTATCAAAACTTTCAATATTGTAAATACATATGAATTTGTTGGTTTTTGTTTGTTTTATTAAACTTATTTGGTTAGTAAATGGGAACACTGCAGTATATGTAATTATATGTACTGCATTAAAAATTGCAGTAAGCAGTAAATTTACTGATTACTAAAAAAAATTCAGTAAATTTTTACTGCCAATGAAATTTAATTTGTATTACCAGTGAAATCGTAATCATAATAAAATTGTGGCAAAGTTTTTTCATTATAATTTTGAAACTTTTGTATGAAAAACATTTAGCCACTTGGTAGAATTTCATTATGAAGACGGGCATTACTGATTGCTGAAAATTCAATGCACCTCATCATATAACAAATCATTTAGGCAATTTATAAAAATTGTAGAAACAAAATTTTAGTAATCAGTAAAAATTTACTTGTTAAACATTTTTTATTGTTTTTACTGAAACTTTATTGGTACTGCAGTGCTCATCTATGGTAAATGCCTTTACTTTTACTTTTTAATTTTTAATTCCTGTTGTTCATCGTTTAGTTGTTGCTGTTCTTGTTGTTGTGTATGCATTGCAATTAAAATAAATTCAGTAAAGTGCGACTTTGACTCGCGCACATTCGGTTTTGATTTTTTATTTTTTTTATTTAGCTTTCTTCTTCTTAAGTTTTTTCACTTTAAACGATTTTTTTTCAGTTTTATCGCTTTTTTCTCGTTTTGCCTTTTTTTCTCTTTTTGCGTGTTTTTAGTTTTCGCAATTTTTTTTCATTTCGGCGATTTTTTCATTTTGGCGATTTTTTTTCTGTTGTTTGGGGTTTTTTTCATTTTGGGGATTTTTTCTGTTTTTGGGGTTTTTTTTTATTTAGGCGATTTTTTTCATTTTGGCGATTTTTTCATATTGGCGATTTTTTTGTTGAAGGATTTTTTTCATTTTGGCGATTTTTCCGGGTTTTCGCGATTTATTTTAGTCCTAGAGATTTTTTTTAATTTGGTGCTTTTTTCGATTTGGCGATTTTTTTGTTTTTGGCGATTTTTTTATATTTGGCGATTTTATATTTTTTTGATTTTTTAGTTTTACCGTTTATGAAAATTTCAAGAGTTTTGCTCTTATGGTCTCCAAGATACAGCAAGTTGTCAAAATTACAAAGTAAAAATTGCATTAACTAATGGAACACCCTTTAATTTAAACTTTTCAAATTTAGTGTTAATTGTTGTAGTCTGTATAAAAATACACCAGCTTTACAAATTTCAAGTGTATATATGTACATACAATTGTATGTATATTACATGGGATTTTAAAATTTTTCGTTGCTTGTTTTGGAACACCCTTTAGTTTTTAACTCTCATGTATTTGTTGTTGTAGTGGCCAAATGTGTACATATTGTGTCCAAATTTCAAGTCCGTAGCTCTTACGGTTCATTTTCACCTTTGGTGTACGGAAATATACAGAAAAATGACCGGCGACGGCGCACCGTCGGCTTTGAGCCGGTCGACTTGTTTCTCTGCTTGGTATTGCTTCTTTCAAACACTAATACACTCATACATAGCTCACTTCGATTTGACAATGCAAAGCAAAAACAAAGAGCAAAGAAATCTCAGCAAAGAATCAAAGCCAAAAAATTTTTACCCCCTAGCGTATAGATGTTTACACATCAAAAAGGTTCCCTGATGATCTGTCTACATTTAGCCATTTTTGGTGAAGGAATTCTGGCATCACTGATTATAGGTGACTTGCTATAACGCCATAACCATTACGATATAGATTAATTGAATTTTGGTTTGGTTATGGCTATGGTATTATGGCTATTTAAGCTTAACATCTCAGCTTTAGCAAATATTAAAAATATTTTTATGGTTTTTGCTTTAAATAATTTCTTTTCTCTTATGTCTGTATTGCGTAATAAATATTTTAATCATTGCCATTATCTTGGAGCGATGCTTTTCATTGTTATAATAAAAACTTTTATAAAATTTTAGCAGTTTTTAGTTGCTGTGAGTTGAAAATATTTTATTTCCTCAAAATTATTCGCTTTGAAATATACATATATAAAAAATAACTGATAATCCAGAGGGAATGGTGTTGCTCATCTGGCATTCGCGATAGGGGCTATTCATGACTAAAATAAAGAAACACACATCAATATTAAAGTCCTGCACAAGAACACTTATAAGAACTTTTAAGACATGAGGGATTTTTCAAATGCCTTACTACAGCGAAATCTTTTAAAAGAAACGCTAAACAATACTTACTGCTGGCAAGACATTTGTTTCAGTTATTACGGTATAGGAGTAAAGAAGAAAATACTTCGTGACGGAAGAATTTGTGACGCTTGCTTCTTCATACGCAATGTGTGTATGATCATTTATTTTTTCTGCGTATATATGTACAAACGAACACATGCATTGACATTAGTTGTGTGTACTTGCTTTAAAAAAACATCCTTAAGAGGGAGCCAAACACATCAATATTCAGCTTCAATATATGTGATTGTATGCGTTTGTTTATCAAAAATAGTCACACATGCACTATTGGTGTGAATATTTTTTATAAACAAACGCACAAAACCACATATATTGAAGCTGAATATTGATGTGTATGTCACCCGCCTTAAACACGTAATAGCATACCACTTTGCAGAAAGTGCGAATAGTGAAATTGTAGTGATTTACTACTGACCAAGTGTACCCCAGGCAATGTAATGATCTATTGACATTTAACATTAGCTTGTCATTGAAAATCCACCACTAGACTGTAGTACTACTGACTAAATAGTTCTTTTGGGACCACATGGAGACATTGACACCAAAGATTCAATAGTAAATTTTAGGAGCTCTAGTCTACAATATCGATATTTCCCCGCTCGTTATCAATGGTAAGATTATAGTTATTTTCTAGTAGTAGTTCATTTACTAGTAGATTTTAGTGAAATTGTCTGCACATATTTATTTAATAATATTATTGCACAGCATAATAAAAAAGAAAAATAAACTATTGACGCGTTCATTGACAATATCACCAGAAATACATTAGAACTGTTGTCTATAACGAATCTTTACTCGCGCATAAAAGGAAAGTTGTCGACATTTTAACTAGTGCAATTGTCGCTGGAGAAAGAGTATTGACATACAGACATATTGTCCTAGGCTGACTAGAGGGCATCTACATCTTACACACACACTCAAACGTACAATATGCAAAATAAGAAGCATGCACGCATCAGCACTATTTCTTTTGAGTGTTTGTTACGAACAAGAAGTCTTCGCAACATCGCTTGTAAACACTCATATACACGTACACCAATACATCCATAGTGCTTCGCTTATTAAACGACATAATTTATTATTGGTTTAGTATCATACACAGGGTTGCCGTTGAAAATTTCGAAAAAGTGTCACAAAAAGGGTATTTAAGAGAAAAAAAAGTTCAAAAAAGGGGATTTTATAGTAAAATAGGGTAAATTTTTTTTGAACAAAAAAATTACATTTATTTGAATTAAAAAAAAAAAAAGAAACACGAATTTTAACAATTAATTAAATACATTAGACTAAAATAAAATTAATTAACTAACATAATTTAATTATAAATAAATGTTAAGCCTCTAACTGGTCAGATCGTAAAAATGATCGGATGGAGCTATTTTTCTTAAAAGTGGATATAGTCAAAAGAACTGTTAGTTTTCATTTACAGGTGAAAAAACGTAAGGAACGAACTCCATGTTTGCAAAAATTTTATTTATAAAAGTTTTATTACGATTGAAGATGAAAGTAAGTTAACATACATATTTTTTTATTGAGATACTCCCAAAAATAATTTGCATTTGGAATCGGCGATTTGGCTGTTAGATTTTTTTAGTATTTTAACCATTTATTGGCTTTTGTATCGACCAAAACAGTAAAATGATCGACACCATCGATCCGAATATCGCTAAAGCCCTTATTCATTTCATTCATTAATTTTACATTCATTTTTCATTTTTTTTTCATTGATTTAATTCATTCATTCATTCATTCATTTATTCATTTTTTCTTCATTGATTTAATATTGAATTGATAGAAAGAAACAATAAATCTTAGAAAGAATAATGTATATAAAACGGAAACAAAATGTTTAAATGTTGTCAAATTTTCGTAACTAGAAACCGCTAGTATTAAGATAAAACAAACTAAAAATCGCTATGTTTAACCATAAATCGCTATATAACCAACACTTTTATGTTTCAAGCTTGAAATGTCAATTTTAAGTTGAAAAATTTTACATTTTTTTTTTTTGACAGATCTTCATTTGCTATCGATAACTTTAGTCAAGTTGTTGACATTATTTAATTTTTCTTAATATAGCTGAACGCTTTGCACATGTTGAATTTTCCTATTACAGTATGTTTGCACTTTTCTCTAAAACTTGATAAATGAAAGAAAAATGAAGTGTCATATGGGGTTAACTGGACGAACAGCACTTTTTCCAATACCTGATATGCTAGACTATGCTTCGCCCAATTTTCGAGCATATGAATGCCCTGCTGCATACATATTGTTAAAATGATACAAAGGGATAAATTAAAAAAAAAGGTCAGAAAAAGTGTCATTGGCAAGAAAAAGGGTCAAAAGTGATACTTTAGTGTCATAACGGCAACGCTGATCATGCATGCCACGAGAATACATTAAAAAAACATGACGTATGTATTTACATTTCGAAAGTGTTTACGCAGCTCTCTTATCCATATACATATGAATAAATTAGTTAATATTTTATTTTTTTGTGTTTACTTTTTGTTATTTCGAAACATGTACAAAAAAAAGGGTCACATGAGGTTAGTAAAATAATTGAATCTTTTTTAATATGCATGTATACGTTTTTTTAAATAAAAGTTTAATATTTGGAAAACAGTTTTTTCGAATGCAATAAATAAATAAAAACAACGTTAAATCAGACTTTGCATCAGATGGAAGTATTAAATTGTTATGATAATGCAATTCACCATTTTTTTAACTAATTAAAAACCTAAAAATCAGTTCCCGTCACATTTTCTCCAACAAAGCCTGAGCCAGTAATATGTTTTTCCACCAAGAAGTAGGGTCGTTTTAAATGACCAAGTGTTAATAATCAAAGTATTATGACTACAAAACACTTCTTTAAACTTGTTGTCTGCATTAACATGAATGTCAAAAATTGCCATAAAGCTTAGTAAACTATTGAAAACTTTGTGTACATATCGCACACTAAATCATAAATAGTCACAATTCAAAAACTCTTAAATGTTCAGGAGTGGCAGAAAACAAATGACGCAAGTTGTGTGACATAAAAACGGGCATAACAGGTATTTCATATTGTTCAAGAAGACTGTGTTGCAAAAGAAATTTTTGCGATCATGAGAAAATATTTACAAATCCACTTTGATAACTTTGAGTTGTTGCCGCTTATGATTTCGTGTGCGTTGTGTATAAAGTCTTGAATATTTTTTTTTTTGTTTCTTTGTAAAATATTAATAGTGTATTCAAAATAGTTTCATTCATCAAAAGTCTTGCTTCTTTCTTTTCGGCTACAATATCTCATACTTTGGTAACTTTCTCAAAGCCAAAAAATTCAAAAAGTTTTAAATCTAATACGTAATAATTACAAAAAACTTCGAATAAAATTTATGAGTATTTTTTTTGTTTAAACAAAAAAAGGCCAAAACTTATAGTTGTTTGTGAAAATAAGTTCAAATGCATAAATTAACTTTCTTTATACTTTGGGTACTATTTGTTTTATTTATTTATTATTTTTTTTGAACAGCCCTTTTTTAGAAGACAAAAATTAATAATGAAAAATTTACGCAAACCTTCAAATTCAGAGCAGCGAGCCGACTAATTTTCTTTTGGCGGCGGCTAAAGACTCTTGTAAATTTAGAGATGGTCAAATTGAGCTTTCATTAAAAAACAAACTTTCCGCAAATTATAATACGATTAATCAAAACACCTGAAACCCCCTCCTACATAAAATAATATATGTATGAATAAAAAAAAACGTATCAATCAGCATAGAGAAGTCATGGCAAAAGAAAGAAAAAATAAAAATAAAAGCAATACAAATTATGAAACAAATTTGAGATAAAACGTGCTTATAAATAAAATAGAAAGTGAAAATTAACATAAATTCTCAACAAAATTTAAATCGGAAACTAGTTTAATAAAATGTTTAAAATTTTTCTTATGTCGTAGTCAGTTGATCAGTTATTTATCTGATTTTATTTTTAATTAAATTAAACTAACATTAAATATAAAATAAAAATAACACTTTCAACATAGTGGCAAAGTTTTGAATATAAAGTTTAAAATTAATCATTCAATATTTTATTTAATTACTTTTATGTTTTTATTTAATTTTTTCGCTTTATTTATCTATATTATTCATCTCTAACACGAACGTGTTAAGTTAACAACTTTTCATTAGAGTATTTTTGAAATATGTATTTACAAGTATGGACGCAGCAAATCAACAATATTTAGCAACAGAAGTTGCTGCAGTTCCATCCATACAAGCATACAACCTTAAGCCATCCATCTATCCATTAACATTTGCAGCTGCCAATTCATTGCTACCAAGTGAAAGTACGAGTACAACTTTTTTTTTTGTATTATATATATTTGAATTGTACTCGTGCATTATTCTGCTTAAGCAGTCTTCTCCACTTATTATTTATTTATTTATTTTTTATTAATAATAAAAAAAATTTCAATACACATACAAGTACCCAGGAAAATAATTCTGTGGCAATAAGGAAAAAGTGCTTAAGTCATATTTTACTGTTTTGCAGGAGATCACATTTAAGCGTTCAAGTCGATTTTCAGAAATTTCTTTCTTTTACAGTTAAATTGGGAAGTTCTCAGTTTAACTTAATTTTTTTAAGCAAACATCGTTCTACACACTATAAGTAATACATTTTACTTGAAATATACCAAAGTATAACCACAGAATTTTTTAATGAATATTATCAGAGTTCTGTCAGAAACTCTGCAGAAGAAGTACAATCGATAAGAAATCGTTTACAGAAAAAAAGTTATAGTTAAATCCAACGAATTTTTTGCGATTAAAATTGCACTTACTCGTAAAATATGAAGGTCTGCGAAGCGCATGCGCAATCTTACGTCACTTGCGATTTGTAGAATGATGATAGATGATTTTTACAATGTGCTGATCCTTCCAAATGACAATTCATCATAACAAGATGCAATAGTCTCTAGGATATGGACCAAATCATTTTCATCTGTTCTCTTTCCCTAAAATTGTGATCGCCAATATTTGCGATTTTGTTGTTTCAGTACAACTTTCTGGTTTTGTTCAATGGAAAGATTTCACGTGAACAATATGATCGCTTTTTGTTCCCGACAGCGATTTAACTTTAACAAGAGTGTATTGTATTAACTTTTTATACGTATTCATTATCTTCTATATAATTAATAAACGAACATGTTTTTTGTAATCCCTTTTACGCTGGTACCACTGCACCGATTTTAAAAAGATTTACATGGTTTTAAAGGATTTTTTGTACAGATGTGCAGAATATATATTTTATTGAAATCGGTTTAGCATTTTGGCAGCTATAAGCGTTTAAAGTTGCTACTACTACATGCACACATATTACACACGCATTTATTAACTTACAAGTAAAAAAAGAAACAAAACATGAGTGTGTGTGTGTAGTATTTCTCTTGATCTAACAATTGTTTTTCTCTTATTTGTTGTTGTATGAAAGCCATAATACTTGAAGGAAGAGAGTTGAATAAATTGAATTAGCTTGGTTGAAGGGATTTTGTTTATGTTTTTTATACCCTTTACCAAAAAATGGTAAAAGGGTATATATAGGTTTGTCATTCCGTTTGTAATTTCTAGAATATTAATAAGCGAGCTATAAAGTATATATATTCTGGATCCTTATGTATAGGGAACACGAATAAGCGATTTCCGTCTGTCCGTCTGTCCGTCTGTCCGTCTGTCTGTACGTAAAATCGGTTTTCCGAAGCTCCCAGAAAAGCTAGAGACTTCGTTTTTGAAAAATTGTCGAAATAAGATTGGTATTGATTTGAAATCAGCAAAATCGAGCAGACGGTTTCAGAGCTGGGAGACTTAAACTTCATTTTGCCATACAAAATAACTACTGAAAAGTAGTTTTTATTATTTTTTTATTAAATAAACTTATTTTATACTTCAGTATGAATAAAATTGGTATTTCTAACTGAAAAAAAAAATTTAAAAAAAAATTAAAAAAGTTAAAAATACGTTTCCAGGGTTGGAAAACCTTAACTTTTTTTGTTGTGCAAAAGTAACTTACTAAAACAAATTTTTAATTTTTTTTTCTATAAACTAAACATATGTAATGCTCTTAAAAGGTGGAGATTGATGTAAGAAATCAGAAAAACAAAAAGGATGATTCCAGGGTTGGAAAACCTACGATTTTTGTGATATATACAATTAACTACCGTAAACTAATTTTTTAATTATTTTTATTAAATAAACTTAATTTATACTTCACCATGAATAAAATTGGTATTTCAAATAAAAAATTAAACTTCAAAAAATTAATAAGATGTTTCCAGGGTTGGAAAACTTTAACTTTTTTTCTTTTACAAAAGTAACTTACTAAAACAAATTTTTCCTTTTTTTCTATAACTTAAACATATCTAATGTTCTTAAAAGAAATAGATTGATGTAAATGATCAGAAAAACAAAAAGGATGATTCCAGGGTTGGAAAACCTACGATTTTTGTGATATATACAATTAACTACCATAACCTAATTTTTTAAATATTTTTATTAATTAAATTTATTTTATACTTCACCACGAATAAAATTGGTATTTCAAATAAAAAATTAAACTTCAAAAAATTAATCAGATGTTTCCAGGGTTGGAAAACTTTAACTTTTTTTCTTATCCAAAAGTAACTTACTAAAACAAATTTTTCCTTTTTTTTTCTATGAATTAAACATATCTAATGTTTTTAAAAGAAAGAAATTGATGTTAGAAATCAGAAAAATCAAAAAGGATGATTCCAGGGTTGGGAAACTGAAACTTTTTGTGATATAAAAAATTAACTACCGAAAATTAATTTTTATTTTTTTTATTAAATGAACTTATTTTATACTTTAGTACGAATAAAATTGGTATTTCAAATTAAAGATTAACCTTCTAGAATTAAAAAGATGTTTCCAGGGTTGGAAAACTTTAACTTTTTTTATACAAAAGTAACTTGCTAAAGCAACATTTTCCTTTTTCTCTATAAATTAAAGATATCTTATATTCTTAAAAGAAAAAGATTAGTATAAGAAATCAGAAAAATTAAAAAGTTTGATTTCAGGGTTGGGAAATCCACACTTTTTTGATATAAAAAATTAGCTACCGAAAACTAATTTTTTTTATAAAATAAACTTATTTTATACTCCAGTATTTCAAAATACAAAAAATTAAAACGACGTTTCCAGGGTTGGAAAATCTTATTTTTTATACAAAAGTAACTTACTAAAACAAATTTTTTCTTTTTTACTATAAATTAAACATATCTTATATTCTTAAAAAAAAGATGGTGTAAGAAATCAAAAAAAAAACCAAAAAGAAGGATTCTTTGTGATATAAAAAATTAACTACCGAAAATTAATTTTTATCTATTTTTATTAAATAAAATTATTTTATGCTTGATAACGAATAAAATTGGTATTTCAAATAAAAAAAAACAATTAAAAAAATTAAAAAGCCGATTCCAGGGTTGGAAAACTTTAACTTTTTCTACAAAAGTAAGTTACTAAAACAAATTTTTCCTTTTTTTCTATAAATTAAACATTTCTTAAATTCTTAAAAGAAAGAGATTAGTGTAAGAAATCAGAAAAATCAAAAAAGATGAGTTCAGTGTTGGGACACTTACACTTTTTTGATATATAAAAGTAACTAAGTCTAATAATTTAATTTAATTTAATTTAATTTAATTTCCTTTTTTTCACTTAACACACTTTCTATATTTTTTTTAGAACTACTAGATTGGTATAAGTAATCAGAAAAATCTAAAATTATGATTCTAGGGTTTGAAAATTATTATTTTTTTCTTTGTAAATACATAAAAGTAAGTATGTGCTTGAGTATGTATCTCTATACTACATAAACGCACTTTGGTAAAGGGTATATAAGATTCGGCACAGCCGAATATAGAACTCTTACTTGTTTAATTTCATGTATTATTTAATTATGGTTGCATATGTATGTAAGTATGTGTGTGGCTGTGTTTTAATAAATCTTTTATGAAGTTTAGATATATTTTCTTTGAATCTTAATAAAATTATTTACATTTTGTTTCTAGAATACGGACGAGTGTGTCGTCCGTTTGGTATATCTAGTGTTATATAATTCCATGATGTAATATATAAAATCTCAAGAAATTCATAAAATATAAGGGCAGTCTTCAGATATATTTTTCGCAATTTGCACAGTTTTGCTATGAAATAAGGTTGTTAATTGCCAAACATCAAAAAGGGGGAAAAAATAATCAAAAATTTCATCATCATTAGATAAAAAAAAACTGATTATGATGAATCATGATGATCATGGTCACTTGCAATTTAATTATTATTCATGTTAACTTTCCCTTTTTATAACCAATTGTTTACATATTATTTATTTTTTTTTTGTTATTAATTTAATATTATTGTTGTTGTTATTGATTTTTTTTAAGAAAAACAAAGAGCAGCCAAACTCATCAAAAGAATTATTGATGTATTTATCTTAATTAAAAAGAAAACAATATGACATCAAGTTAATCGAAGAAGTTGTAATAAAAAGATTGATGAAATCAGTTCCAGTTAAAATATACGAGGGTGGATCAGTAAGTTTGGGGCTGGCTGCATAACATATTATATTTTTAAGCAAAACCCTCTTCAAAATTAAGCAATTTTGGCAAATAACTTGCTTACCTTAATTTTTAAGGCTTAAAAACATAAAAAAATCTATTAAAAAAACATAGTGCCTTAAAACATTAAACAGCTGATGCACATCGTACGATCACTCTTATTCCAGCTAATGCCGTCAACGACGTAGTTTAGTATCAACACCACATTGTTTCAACCTCAAAAAAAAAAAAAAAAAAATCATAAATAAAAAATTAAAGATAATATGGCGACAAATTTCAATGACAATATTGTACAAGTTTCAGTGACAATATTATCAGATCTGGCAATGTGCTGACAATGCACTGGCAAACAAACATTGCCAGCACGATGTAGATTATCAGTTGTCACGGTTGTATCGAAATTGTCAGAAAATCTTACACTTTATTGCCAGATGGTTGTATGACAATAAATTCATCTGACAAAATTGCCAGTTCATACAGTGTTCACATGCAAAAATTGTCAGATATGTTGTTATGTGATGCCAGACTGAAATCATTTGTTAGAAATCGTTAAATATCAAACCACAAACGGTTGTGTTGAATGTAAAAAAAGCTAAAATATAAATTATAATTTATATTTTAACTTTTTTTAATAATAATTTTAATAATAATAATAATTATTATTATGGACCATGAAGAAGCCATTGCAATGATATTGTCTGCATATACATATGTATACCCTTTACCAAAAAAAATGGTAAAAGGGTATATATAGGTTTGTCATTCCGTTTGTAATTTCTAGAATATTAATAAGCCAGTCATAGAGTATATATATTCTGGATCCTTATGCATAGGGAAGACGAATAAGCGATGTCCATCTGTCCGTCTGTCCGTCTGTCTGTAGGTCAAATCGGTTTTCCGAAGCTCCCAGAAGAGCTAGAGACTTCGTTCTTAGACTGGTGTGTCAGAAATAGTTCGAAAAAGATTGGTATTGAAAATCAGCAAAGTCGAGCAGACGGTTTCAGAGCTGGGAAACTTAAACTTCATTTTGTCATACAAAATAACTATCGAAAAGTAGTTATTATTATTTTTTTATTAAATAAACTCAGTATGAAAAAAATTAGTATTTCTAATTAAAAAAAAGTTAAAAAAAATTAAGAAAATTAAAAAGACGTTTCCAGGATTGGAAAACTTTAACTTTTTTTCTTATACAAAAGTAACTTGCTAAAACCAATTTTTCCTTTTTTTCTATAAGTTAAGCATATCTGATGTTCTTAAAAGAAAAAGATTGGTGTAAGAAATCAGGAAAATCAAAAAGGATGATTCCAGGGTTGGAAAACTTACACTTTTTGTGATATATAAAAGTAACTAAGTCTAACTAATGTTTATCTTTCCCTTTATAAATTATATATATTTTACGTTTTGGGAAGAACACTTTTGTGTAGAAAACTATAAAATTCTATAAAACTTTGAACTTTTTCTGGATGTTAAAATAAATGAATAAAACATTTTTTTGAGTTTTCTTTTCTCTTTTTTCATTAACACATTTTTTATATTTTTTTAAGAACTACTAGATTGGTATAAAGAATCAGAAAAATCTAAAATGATGATTTTAGGGTTTGAAAATTAATTTTTTTTTTGTACATAAAAGTAACTAAGTCAAATTATTTCTTTCTTTTTGTTTATAACTTATGTATGTGTTTATGTATGTATCTCTATACTAAATAAAAGCACTTTGGTAAAGGGTGTATAAGATTCGGCACAGCCGAATATAGCACTCGCACTTGTTTATTATATATTTCTTTAAAATCAAGCATGTGCAGTGTTGCTCATAGAAAGAAGTCTCTTACATTGTCAGATGCATAAACTTCGCACATCTGACAATATTAAAATGTCAAATATTTGGCAAATTTTTTATAATCTATCACACGATTGTAAGATGTCTGACAATTTGTTGTCAGCTGTTAGTCTTGCAATGGACTGATAATGCTTCTTCTGGCAACGATGTCAGACAAAAATTGTCAGTTCACACGGTTGTAAGAAATTTTCAGTACATTTTACTGACAATATTGTAAGAGCTGACAAGCATCTGTACATAGCTTTACTTTACCGATTATTCTGCTACACAACGAAGGAGGGCGCTCTGAATTTACATTAGGATTAGTATCTGCTGAAGTCGGTATAGTTCAGTGACCAGTGTCTATGCCTTCATGCATATTTAATGCTATTTAATGACTGTTAGATACCGGGTTCGAATCCCAGGACCTTCGGTTTTATAGTCAACGTGCTAACTACTTTAAGCAACGCCACCCTCAAATGTATATAGATATAACTATTTCATCGATCTGAGGAAAATTGTTTTATTTATTTACGCAAATTTTATGACTAAGTAAATTTTGACGCTGAACAGCTGTTTTTCACAAGTTGGCAGATATTTGGCAACTGACTAGCCAGAGTTTAGCAGTTTGCTATCCACAGTTCGTTCGTGTATTATAATTCAACTTTACGTTAACTTCATGCTAATGTTTCACTATACATACGGCCGCTAATAAATTAAATTTGTATAAATTGACAAAATCATTTTATGTTATGCAACATTTTTATTCAGAATTGCATCCAGTCTGATAAATAAAAAATTTTCTTTAATATTCATTTAATATGTAAGCATGTATATATTTAAGCAAAAACAAAAAATTATATCGCTCCTTTATTGCAACATAGTCATATCTCAAAAAATGAATTTTTCGTGTTAATGATGCAAAATTAATCTTCCTATCGTTATTCATATTGTGTAAAAATTTCATACAAATATTTTGTTTATTCAGCTATTGAGAGAAAAATAAAATTTTCTTTTTCTGGTGAACTAGTTTTTTTAGTTATGGCTATGTTACAATAAAATAGCGATATGTACTCATATACAATGTGTTATACATACATACATGTGACTTAGAGCGCTTTCATAACTATGGGCACAAATGTACTTCAAATGTTAACCCTAGTATATACATATGTATATATATATATCTTAAACGATTTATTAAACATTTAATGAAAACGTATTGAAACAAACAATTTTGTGAGCATACCTGTAGTCACAACTCAACAATAAATAAAAATTAATAATACATATACAAATTCAATTTGTTGCTCTTTAATAAATTTTTTATAAATACAATAAAATATGGCCTATTAACATAATTGTCTTAAAATGTATAAAAAAAAACACAATTTCCGACGATAATATTTTCATTTATATTCTATACAAACGAGCACTAATTAATAAACGATAAAAGAAAGCTTAACAGAATTATTTTATTACATTATCATGACAACAATCTTCATTGCACACACATACATACATACCTACATACATATATTTATACCCAGTTGGCCATGTCTTTAAGACATCTTGCAAGAAAGGTTCAGTCCACTGTTAAAGCGCGCAGGACTTGTTGCACAGAAAAAAATATTCCTGCAATAAACAACTTTATTTGAAAATAAAACCAAAAATCAATTAAAAATGTTTTGAAGTCAATTAAACTTTTGTTTAAAAATGTAATTAATTACAAAGTTTAATTGACTCAATAAAATATTTAATTGATAATTTGTTTTACTTTCAATTAAAATTGCTTATTAAAGGAATATTTTGTTTTTAAACAAAAGTTTAATTGACTTAAATACATTTTTAATTGATTTTTGGTTTTATTTTCAAATAAAGTTGTTTATTGCAGGAATATTTTGTCTGTGTGGCGACAGCTAAAACAGATCATTGAGGAAATTTTCAAACAATTGGCCGCTAAGTTCATGACATGACATGGCACCAAGAGCGACATTTTCGCTCATCCTTTGCTTGTCCCTGCAGAACTGACAATTTCCATAATATTTTCATTACTAAACTTATAAAAAATTTTTATTGTATCTATATTGAACGTTGCAAATCCAGGTAGCGGACAACATCTATTGATGCATGACCGGTTAAGTAATTTTTCTCCTACCGAGTCTTTTAGTACAGTTTCTGTTAGAGTGTCTTGAAAAATCTATAATGTATTGTGCATGATAAATGTCGAAAATTCCCTAAGAAGTCGTTGATGAGAGTGTCTGTCCTCTGCGACAAGTTGGCCACCTGGGTATTTATTATTTGCCACACTTGCGACCGAATATCGTCTATAAATAACGATTGGTTGGGTTGGTCAAGAAAAAAAATTTCACTTTCCATAAACAAAAGCAAAGACAACAAACAATGAGATTAAATTGTGTCTACATATGGCTAAAGCTGTTTGAGTTAAACAACAAAATATCAATTCCTTTTTACGAAATCTCGGTTAATCAACCTTACTAAAATCTTAACTTATATTTAACCCAAATAACTTGAATTTTTTTGAGCAGCCATACCCATATTTTTTTTTTATTATTCCACTTTCATTATGGCATAAATTTGATGAATTGTGATGAATATTTTTAAGTGAACATCATCAGCTATGAACCACACGTGGGAGTGGTTGATGTTTGCATCAGCTGTGTCTTGTAAATTGTAATGTGTTTAATGTGCAAATTATTTTTAATGGATTATTGAAATAATCAAATTATACCAAACGATATGTTATATTAATAATATTTTACACCAGCATATCTCATCCTTGGAATATTAATAGCAAGAATAAGTGATCCAGCGGTTTTCAATAACTTAAAAAAAAAATGAAGCGACTTCAAAAATAATTACTAGAAAATTTAAAATAATTTGATTTCATTTAAATAAAACATTTTTTTTTACTAGATGCTACCTTCTTTATGAAAGAGAAGAAAGGTGGTGAAGGAAGATATAGAGGAAAGCTCCATTCTTTTACAACTCTGGGTTTTTCACTTTCTTAATAAAGCAGTGTTGCAGCGCCTCTGGTGTCAATGAGGCATATTATTTTTTAAGCTATGGTTAGTTGCCATTTTATTGGTTATTTTACTTCGATGATTCAGATAAACAATTCCGACGAAGCAGATGTTACATTAGGATTAGTATCCGCTGAAACAGGATTATTTCAGTAATTGGTGTCTATCCCTTCATCACTGGAACTTTCCTGCAGCAACTGATACAAATGGACACTAATGCACATCAAAAAATGCTTAGGTTTATTATTTAATGACTCTCAGAACCGGGCTCAAACCCAGGAGCTTCGGTTTTGTAATTAACGAGCTAATTAATTGAGCCAACGCCACCCTGTAATGCTATTCCAAGTCGGTGCCAATTAGGTTACCAAATTGTATATTTATAAATATAAAGTATACTTATTTGTGCGTTTATTTATTATTGTTTTTATCGTCGACGTGAATACCACTATAGGACGGTTTAAGTATTTCTTAAAATTTTTATTTTTGAATTTGTTCTGGCAAATTAATAAAATCTGTCAGGTAGAAGCACGTGAAATTTAATATTACTCTTTAATATTATTTAATATTATTTAATATTTAATATAAAATCATGGCATTCTAAGAGGCGAAGCTCTTTGCCAAAGTTTTATGGGAACTGTACAAGTAGAAGTACATATAATTTAATGCTATAATTTCAAGGGCGTGGCCCCGCCCTTAAGTATTTTTCAGAGCTCAAGGTATGCGCCAGGGTTCGTAGAGTTAAATATTACATTAAATTTCGAAAGCAAGATTATTTGTTTTTTAAAAATCAGCTCAGTACAAGCACGTGAAAAATAATATTAAATTTTAATGGGCATGACTTCGCCTACTTTTTAACACACAAGATTGTGTGACTAAGGTTGCATGCCAAGTTTTGTAAACATCGGCCAAAGTTGTAGTGGGCATAACACTCCCCATTTTTTGAACTTCGAGATTGTGTTGTTACGAGAGCTTTATGTGTTGGCTCAGTTTCGTAGCAATCGTGTATGTAATATATAATAAAATTAAAGATGAAAAAAATTAATGGGCGTATTCCCGCCCAAATTTTTTACAACGGTACCATATGGTAGCTGCACCCTCGCAAACACAAAATGGTTATTTTTTAAATCGGTTTAAAAGGCACTGAGTTATGAAGTAACATTACCAAAAAAATAAAAATATATACAGACAAATTCATGACCTCCTTTTTATATCTGAAGTCGGTAAAAAATAACCTAGGCTATGTACAGACGATTGTCAAATCTTACAACATTATCAGATATGGCAATTTGCTGACAATGTACTGGCAATCAAAAATTGTCACACACTTTTGTATAAAATTTCTCAGAAAATCTTACAAATTATTTTCAGGCGGTTGTATGAAAATAAATTTATCTGGCAAAATCGTCAGTCGAAAAATTGTCAGTTCACACGGTTGTTATATGCAAAAAATTGTCAGATCTGTTGTTATGTGTTGCTAGAATCAAAGCATTTGTTAGAAATTGTTAAATATCAATCGTTTGTGTTTGTGTTAAATGTAAAAAGTGAAAGTATAAATTATTATGGATCATAAAGAAGCAATTGCAATGATTTTGTGTGCACATATTTTATTATATGTGACCCGGTCTATAAAAAGCTGGCTTATGACTCAAAAAATCATTTTTCACTTTTTTTGGTTCAAATAGTTTTTGCGACGCTCTTAAACATGGTGAAAAGCAGAAAGTTTATAACGGAAAAGACCAACAGAAACAGAACGAAGGATAACAACTATCGAGAAACTGACGAAATGCATTGTTTATCTTTAACAGCTGATTTCTCGAAATTTTGTTTTTGAGTCATAAGCCACGTTTTCATAGACCGGATCACATATACTTTTTTCTTTAAAATCAAGCGTGTGCAGTTTTGCTCATAAAATTCTTTTACAATGACGCACATCTTAAGCGAGTGCCAGACACATCAATATTCAGCTTCAATATATGTGGTTGTGTGCGTTTGTTTACCAAAAATAGTCACACATACTATTGATATGAATAATTTTTATTAAAAAAAACGCTCACAATCACACATATTTAATATTGATGTGTCTAGCACCCGCTTTACTGACAATATTGTAAGATCTGACAACCCTCTGTGCGTAGCTTTACTTTTCGGCTTCCATTATCTATTGTTTTTTTAATACTAGTAGAGCCGCATTGAAAATTACTTGCTTTTTAGACTTTTTAAATTTGCTACCAGCTGATATTAAATTTGATCTAAACACGAAAAAAAAACAATTTTTTTTTGCAAATATTAAAGCACTAAAATTGAAATCTGCAAAATTTTAAGACATATTTTCAAATTTTATTCAGGAGTAATTTCTTAATCGGGCTTGAGTTCGGTATTTTCAATTCTTATTGCATGAAATCTTTTTATTAATTAATGTGATTTTTTAAGGAAGATAAGAGAAATTAAACTAGACTTTTTAGCTGGGGGAAATACTGGAATTTTTCTGTGCTGCCACGAATTTCATCAGCACCCATGTCTATTTGACTCATATTTTAAAATGATATTGTGAACCACCTTATTACTCGTAGTTACCACAATCATATACATATATATATCACTTGCAATAAAGATGAAGAACTCTTATATTTTTTTTTAAGTTAAACATTTGATTTTTATTAAGGCACTGGTTGTTGACAGAACTTGTTTTTCCTGTAATAAAATTTTTTCATGAATGAAATTTTGTTTACCTATCATGGCTCCAGGTTGATGTTGCAATACTTTCATAATAATTTTTTATTTAAGGCTTTTTTTTTGGTAATATTTTTATAAATTTCTTCTGGCTTCAACTGTAAACAAACTGGTTATCGATTGCTGCAACTGCATCTTCATTTTGTTCAGTTTCATACTTTATGTTCTATTTTTTATTTTTTTTTCGTCTTCGATACTTAATACCTGCCTGGTTGTCAGTTAAAGCTGTGTGGCAGGTACTTACAGACTTGTAAGATTGTGTGAAATAATGCCTTAAAGCAATTGTGTACATAATATTTTCGACCAAATATTTGTGTATGTGTTGCCTTGAATACTCTTAAATATAAATGCCTACTTATTTTGTATTGTACTTGATTTTTGCCGTTTCATTTTAATATAATTATGTATTTTTTTTTTTAAACTGGTGAAAGTTATTTAATTTGGTTGTCGACCATAATTCTTGTTCTGTTGATAGTGAACTGTATTGACTGAATTTCTTTAAAGGTGCAATCAGACGTGACATAACCATAGAAAACAGTCGTTCGAACCAAGCTAATGGGCAACACTGTATTCGATTATAGATGGCTCGCCATAACGCTATAGCCATTACCATAGAAATCAATTGAATTTTGGTGGTCTACTCTGTAATTCGAAACGAAAGAAAAAGCTTTCGAATTTGTGTTTTTATAACATATAGACCCCTTGGTTTGGCTATGGCAATGTCACGTCTAATTGCACCTTTAATTTACACTTGTGAGAGTGACAAAAATAAAACGTTAACAAGAGGAGTCCCTTTAGAGCACAATAGATTACCTGGATGTTGCAGTGTCCGTCTTTAAACTTGAAATTAAAATAAGTTCGTATAGTATTAGAATATAGAAATTATAAAATCGCCTATCCAAAAAAAAAAATCGCCAAAAATCGAAAAAAATCGCCAAAACGAAAAACTCGCCGAAATTAAAAAAAAAATCTAACACTAAAATAAATCGCCCAATCCGAAAAAATCGCCAAAATGAAAAAAATCGCCGGTATGAAAAACATCGCTAAAATGAAAAAATTCCGAAAACCGAAAAAATCGCCAAAACGCGAAAAAGGCACTAAAACTAAAAAAATCTCTCATATGAAAAAAAAAATCGCCAAAATGAAAAAAATCGCCAAAATATAAAAACGCCAAAAACCGAAAAAAGTGCCAAAAATAAAAAAGCGCCAAAACTTAAAAAAAATCGCCAAAACTGAAAAAACGCAAAAACCGTCAAAACTAAAAAAACGCTCAAAACCGAAAAAAACTCGAAAACGAAAAAATGCCAAAACTATATTTTATATAGGCTAAAGTTCGTATTGAATTACATATCTAGTGTTCGTACAGAAAGAACCCTTCATGCGCGCGTCAAAAAGTCGCACTTCACTGAAATTATTTAATATAAATAAATGAAGATTCTTAGATTGGTCTTAGTTTTTTTGGGCAATACTCGATTTGCATTTTATTTTTTTATCTTCCATTAAACAAATAAATAAACACTTATAAACCTCTTAGGGCCATTATTACAACTTAAAAATAGTTAAAAGTAGGATTTTATAGGACTTATAAAAAGCTTTCCATTATTGCAAATTGGATTTAACTTACCAGGTAGGATAAACTTGCCTGTAAAATATCGCTCACTTTAGGTTAAAGTAAAATTTTGCATATGATAAAGTTTTTATACGTTCGATAAAATCATACTTTTAACTATCTTTAAGTTGTAATAATGGCCCTTAATCAAATAAATAAAATAAATTAATGAATTGCATTTTAAATATAAAAATAAACATATTGCAAAAAGCTTTAAAAAAACAAAACTTGCCAACACCATGATAACGTCAAAATATCTTTACACTTTTTGCCAGCCCTTGTAGTTAATTTCAGGTAATTTCATTGTAGCGCCATTTTCTTTATATATAGATCTCTGAGAATCAGAAAAAATACTATTATTTTCAATGTTACGTCGTCGCCTTCTTCTACGATGGAGATGACCATCGGCAGTTACATACTGAACACTGTGCGATGATTCATGACCCTGCTGTGTCATTGATTTTATGCCAACCATGGTGGCCATCATTAAGGCGGTCATTGCAATACCCAATGCTTTCATAGCCAAAGCGCCAATGCTACCCAGACCCATGACAGCCATGGTTTTTGACAACATTAAGCCAACTGCCATCATCATGCCATTGCCTTTATCTTTTTTGCGTGCTTCTATTAATTTTGGATTAACGTTTTCATATTTTTATTTGCGCCATTCGGTTTTATGTTGAGAACATGCAAAAATAAAGAAAGAAACAATTTTTAAATTAAAAATGTTATTAACTAGCCACACCTGTCTGTACCTGGATTCAGTAACTTTTATTACGATAATCGCTATAATATATATAACGAAAATTTATCGACTTTGCTATTCAGTAATATGTTTTAACGATATCCGCTGTCGGTTGGATAAAAATAAAATTAAATCACAAGATCAAATTCATTGAGTTTTTCTTTATTATTCTTTGTGCTTTCGCTTATTTTCACATTTTCTATACAGAGATTCCATGTAATATCCAATTAAATGGTGAGTAAGATAAAGCTAGAGACTATCGTAAAAAAGAAATTACAGAATCACATTGTCGTTACCGCAAGCGAATAAATATGTCAATAAATATTACGATTTTCGGTTCGGAAAAAGTTACAGAATCCAGGCACTGTAGTGCGTTTCAGTAACTTTTAACGATCCGACAATCTTAAATTTTTTCTATACATTTTGTTGCTTGCAATAACGTTTGTGTAATTCTGTGACTTCTTTTTAACGATAGTACGCAGCTGATATTTTCTGTTGATTTTTGTCGATAAAATTAACAGAGCATAAATTATTGTCGCTTAAATAACGATACAGCTGACATTAACCTGCAGCGAATATCGTTGAAAATGTTACGGGATAGCAAATTCAATAAATTTTCGTTATAATTATTTTAACGATGCGAGTATCGTTAAAAAAAGTTATTGAATCGCACTACTGCACCTGGATTCTGTAACTTTTTGCGAACTAAAATTCGTAATATTTATTGACATATTTATTCGCTTGCGGTAACAACGATAATGTGATTCTGTAATATTTCTTAATATAGTCTCCACTCACCATTTAATGCAATATTATGTGATACCTCTGTATATAAAATGTGAAAATAAACGAAAAACAAAAAGAATAATAAAGAAAAACTCAATGAATATGAAATTAAAATATGTTACTGAATTGCAAAGTCAATAAATTTTCGTTACATTTATTATAGCGTTACGATTATGGTCATAAATTTTTTTTTTTATAAAGATAAGTAACACTCAGGCAATGGATACCTGTTACTATTACTAGGTATTACCTTGTTTTAGGAAAAGGATAGTGATAGGTGAGCATTTAAAAATGTTGCAAATCTTTTAGGAAAGAAAACGCCATAAGTTTTATTTCAAACAAACATTTGTTTGAAAATTTGTTGGAATAATTTTTTCTGTGTGTGATTCTGTCTCTTAAATTGATTAGATCAACCGATCGTATGCTTTTGTCATAATTAAATTACAGATATGATTAACATAACCGAATTAAATATTATGTCCTCCTAAATTTATTTCAAAATAAAGATTGTTGGGCTTGTTCTGAAAATCATAGTGATTTCAAAAGTAAACTACTAACTAATAGCTGACTTGATAGCGGGGTTTTAAGTTTTTGTCATTTATAATAGAATATTTTCTTTCAACTTCCAACGCTATAAATCGTGCAATTTACAAAAGCAATGATTTAGCTTTCATTAATATTTTCAAATCAAACTGATATAACACGTCGTGACTTGCAGAACAGGAGCCTGTAAATCGTTTATTGCAATGAAATGATGATAAAATGTATTATCAAAGTTTGATGACATCAAAATTAAAAGATTTACAACCGAGTGTAGTGATGTTGCAGCAACGGCCGAAATTCGATTGCCCCAAAGAATTTGTTTTCTCTGCACAGAAAAAAAAAACAAAACCTGCAATAAACTCGTTTAATAAAAAAAAACAAAAATCTATTAAAAATGTAATGGAGTCAATTAGAATTTTGCTTAAAAATTTTTAATTGATTTTTGGTTTACTTTCAATTAAACTTATATATTGCACAAAATAATTGAGAAGTATGAAGAGTACAGGCGTGCCGTGCTATTAACTCAAAATTAGCTTATCTTGACTTAAGCACTTTTTTTTCTCTGCACACCACAAAATTGTAATAGTTCTCTATTTTTTCTTTAACAAAATTTTTTAATTTGAAAAAGTGATTGGTTCACAAAATTGCTTATTGATTTTTTCTTAAGTTAAGAAATTGAATTTATAACGCCTGAGGCGTTAATAAATATGCAATATACACTTAGTATGGAATGTTTAAACGAAAAACATGTTAGGAGAAAATACTAATCGGCGTAACAAATTGCAATAAATTTTATTTAAATTTCTAATTAAAATATTGTTTAAGCTTCTGCTGCGACTGTTTGTTTTATTTTTTTTTTTAACATATAAAAGTGTATTTTGTCTAAATACTTTTCTTATAAAACCATTTAAATGTTAAAAAGGGGCGCCGTGTTCAGTATAAAATAAATTTTTATTTCATGGCCGTGTAAATTAAAAATATTTAAATAAATGAAATTAATGCATAAAATTCAGTTCAATGGCCAAACGCTTATTTTCACATTTAAATAAGCAAGGCAAATAACTACTGCTGACTAAAGCATGTAATAAAAAAAATTTTGAATTTATTTTGCTATGGCAAACGTGGTGGTGAACGAGTACGTTTGATTACGTTACGTGACGGCACGAAAGCACGTGTTATATGCATTAGCTTATTAAGTTGTCGGTATATCTATTAACGGTGTCTGTTACTTACCATCCAGCAGATTTATTTGTATTCCATTTGGTTGCGCATCACGTGCCAAGTGACGTTCACTTTCGTCAGGCGACATAAAATCGGAAAATTTAATATTCAATTCATGCGTGCGCAAATAGTGAGAAAAACGCCCCAAAAAGGTATCGTCATCCTTATCGCCTGCTGCACCACCAACACCACCAGCACCAATCACTTCATTAACAATATGATTTTTAACATCATGCGCGGTATTATTGCCAGAACGATTTGCTGCTGCAGCTGCTGCTGCTGGCACAATTTCCAAGCCACGTACAATGACAATTGGTTTGTCGGTTTTGCTTAAATTATTTAAAATATTATTTATGACTCGTGAGCCACGACAGTAGATGGAAGCTTCCAAGGAATTTGTTAAGCACTCAGCTGATGTACTGGCGACATCTGCTGGCAGTGAAGAATGGCAGCAATTTATCAGCATGTTCAAAATGAGAGCCAATAAAGCAATTTGTTTCAACATATTTGCTAGTTGTTTTATTTTAATGTTTTCGCGTTTTATAGAAATATCCTTGACCAAGTAAATTGGCCACTTGTGTTATTTATTGTTTGTGTTACTTGGTCTTTAACCAATTGACAACTAGTTTCATTTGTTTAAAATTATTTCTAATATATACTAGTGGAAATTGAGCCGTATTATACATGACTGTCCCAACAACCCACAAAATTGACAGACCTTATTTATATTTTTTCCTAACAAACTATCAGACACATAATAATATGTTGTAGTTTTCTGTGCTGATTGCTTACTTTGTTTTAAAATTTTCTGCATTACTAAATGATTAAAATATATATATATATATATATATATATATATATATATATATATATATATATTTTGCTTTGCACTTAAATTGCTTGAAGTAATTTAAAAAAGTTCACGGTCAGTTGACGATAAAGACAAATAAATCTTGGAGTGACATATCTCGGTATTGTGAAAAAAAACTTGCAACTCTTTCAGGGTGAAAATATGGCAAACAAAGATCGCATTTCTTCGAGTTCTCTACACTCAAAAAAAAAAAAAAGAAAAAGACCCAGCACAAACTAGGTAATAACTTAAATTAAGAAAAACTTACTTTTTAACATAAACTGCATACCGTTTGCATTACTTTACAGCATTTGCAATGAAGCTAAGAAAATGTAGTTTCTTAAAAATAACTTGCTAGTTTTTTTACTGGGGTATAATTCAGTATCAACTAATTTCTTTTAAAGTTTTACTTACCTTATTTTTTATCTACGAGAGCGGATCAATAAGTCCGTGATTTTTTTGCATGAAACAAAGTTTTTTTTTTGCAAAACAAAAATTTGTTTTCAACATAATCTCCTTTTAACTCAATACACTTAGTCCAACGTTTCTCTAGTTCTTGTATCTTTTCCAAAAAATATGATTTTTCAAGGTTCTTAAAATAGGCAATAATTTCATCGTTGGAGCTAAATCTCCTTCCACCGAGCCATTTCTTTAGGTTTGAAAATATAAAGTAGTCACTAGGGGCCAAATCCGGAGAATATGGCGGATGGGGTAGCAATTCGTAGCCCAATTCATAAAGTCTTGCCATTGAGACTGCACACGTGTGCACTACTCGTGCATTATCTTGATGAAAAATACCTTTTTTCTTGGCCATATGGAGTCGGTTTCTTTTTAAATCCTTTAAAGTTGACTTAATATTCGCCGTTTATTGTTTTTCCCTTTTTAAGGTAATCAATGTGGATTATCACGCATGCATCCCAAAAAACTGTTGTCATCACCTTATTGGTAGACAAACTCAGCTTGGCCTTCTTTAGAGCAGGTTTAGACTGCTGCTTGCTCTCCGGAGTACAGTAATGGATCCATGTTTCATTCCAAACTCATTCGGATTACTGTTAAACAGCTCCAAACAATCCTTTGAAGTTGTCACATGTTTACGTCTCTGGTAAATTGACGGCAAACGCGGTACCTATCGTGCAGACAACTTTCTTAAACCTAGCTGATCATTTAAAATCGACACCACACTTTTATATGAAATGCCAGTGGTATCAACAATCTCACGCCCTTTTACTCTTCGTTCGGCCAACATCATATCGTGGATTTTTTCGACATTTTCGGATGTGCTGACCTCAATTGGCCGTCTAGGACGTTCAGCGTCATTTGTACTTGTGCGACCACAACGAAAGCCAGTAAACGACTTTTTTACCATTGAAATCGATGGTGCAGAGTCCCCATAGTATTTATCGAGCTTTTCCTTAGCTTGATTGGCGGGTTTTTTTTTCGCAAAAAAAACAATGTTTAATGAGCAATCGAAATTCACTGTTTTCCGTTTTTAGAAAACTCGAGGTTATATGTTTTGAACAGCTGTTAAACGCAAAGTAAATGACGACACTTGCTCAAAATTTGATAGTAGTCTTGATGGCAACAGTGTTGCATTTCATATAACTACGAGGTAAGTTTGAAAAGTCACTGGACTTAAATACTTTTCAATAAATTTTCTCAGTACTTTTCTCACAGGTATTTTTCTAGAAATTCACATTTACCTTAACTAAAAATATTACTATATAAACTAATATCAATAAGAAAAAAAGTCTTGTCAACTCCTGTCAAATTATTAATTACAGTGTAAAACTTATAAACTGGTATTATTCATTAGAAAACGTGTAATTATTACCTGCTGCTCAACAAGTATGGGCACCACCCCTTCAATTATTAACTAAAAAGAAAAGTAAAAAAAAAGTTTTTCAAACATATCCGATCGAAGAAAATTAATTAGAAGTTCAGTAAGACTTCAGGCTCTAAAAGATAAAAGAAAAAATAATTTGAGGAAGCTTAATTTTTCAAGTACGCGAGAAAGTTGAAAAAAACTAACAATTAAAAATACTTGCTTATTTATACTCATTTATTTATGTTGACTTTATGGAGGGACAAGTTGCATATTGTTGGAAGCAGTTCAACAAATTTTTATTAAAGAGCGTGATTTAGAAAAGTTTCCCTACTACGTTCTTTAAAAGTTGTTGCCATAAAACGTTTAACTTTGCTTATAAAATTAAATGAATAATATAAAAAATGTATTGAACGTGACCAAAAATAATAATTGCCTGTAATCGAAAGGATGCTTATCGATATAAAAGACAGGCAAACTCTGGTATAACGAACGATATATATACCAAAAATTTAGTTACAACGCAAATTTTTGATGTGTAAACATCTATACGCTAGGGGGTAAAATTCTTTTTCACAATACAATCACAAATTTTGCTGAGATTCACACCGCGTTATCAAATCGGTGTGAGCTACATATGTATGAGTGTAGTAGTGTTTGCAACAAGCAAATAAAATCTTATTTAAAATATTGTAAATATAGGGTGTTTTTTTGAGGGGTATAGAACTTCGAATTGAAATAAAACACAAGAAAATCGTTTTAATGTCCATCAATTTGGCTTTATTGGAAGGATAATTTTATGCCATTAATGTTTAAATATGATTTCGGGCATGTGGCCGCCGCGGCTGGCTCGAATAAAGCCAATTCTACAGGTCTAATTTTCAACCACTTTTTCGAGCATATGGGGCCGTATGTTGGCAATAACGCCACGAATGTTGGCTTCCAAGTCCCCTAACGTTTCTGGTTTGTTGGCGTAGACGAGCGACTTCACATATCCCCAAAGAAAATAATCCAATGGTGTCAAATCACACGATCTTGGTGGCCAATTGACAGGTCCATTCCGCGAAATTATGCGCTCATCGAATGTTTCCTTCAATAAATCGATTGTGACGTGCGCTGTGTGGCATGTAGCGCCGTCTTGTTGGAACCACAACTCATCCACATTCATGCCATCCAATTCGGGAACAAAATAGTCGGTAAGTCGGCTCCAATTGCTGTGCACGGTGGCGAATCGATTCATTCGGGTCCTCTTCAACACTTTGCTCTACAGCGGCAATTGTTTCTTCGGTGCGCACTGTTCGACGTCTCTGCGGATGCGTATTATCAAATAGAGTAAACGTAGTGCGAAAACGATCCATGGTTAACCGAATTAATTGCTCTGATGGACGATTATGTCGACCATAAAATGGACGGAGCTTGCGGTAAACTTCGCGAACTGAACCATTATTTTCGAAATAAATTTGCACGATTTGCAAGCGTTGTTCTTTTGTCCACCTGTTTATGATGAAATGGCAAACCAAACTAAATATCAATCATTTGACAGCTGACAAAATGACCGCCAGTTAAAAAAGTGATGCCAACTTAAAGTTCTATACCTCAATAAAAAACACCCTTTACATAGGAATTTGCTGGTTTTTGTTTGTTTTATTTAACTTGATAATTGCTTTATTAGGGTTCCGTACACCAAAGGTGAAAATGAACCGTAAGAGCTATGGACCTGGAATTTGGACACAGTATGTAGACATTTGGCCACTACAGCAGCAAATACATGAGAGTTAAAAATTAAAGGGTGTTCCAAAACGAGCAACCAAAAATGTTAAAATCCCATGTAATATACATACAATTGTATGTACATATATACACTTGAAATTTTAAAAGTAAGTGTATTATTATACAGACTACAACAATTAACACTAAATTTAAAAAATTTAAATCACTGGGTGTTCCATCAGTTAATGCAATTTTGACTTTGTAATTTTGACAACTTTCTGTATCTTGGAAACCGTAAGAGCAAAACTCTTGAAATTTTCAAAAACGGTAAAACC
Source organism: Tachina grossa (assembly GCA_949987645.1). NCBI lineage: Eukaryota > Metazoa > Arthropoda > Insecta > Diptera > Tachinidae > Tachina > Tachina grossa. Next base: position 184,282,640 of record OX465274.1, read on the forward strand.
ATAAAGTCAAAAAAAAGATAAAGTCGCCAAAATCTAAAAAAATCGCCTAAAAAACAAAAAAAATCGCCAAAACGAAAAAAAGCACCAAATTAAAAAAAATTTTAGGACTAAAATAAATCGCGAAAAACCGGAAAAATCGCCAAAATAAAAAAACCCTTAAACAAAAAAATCGCCAAAATGAAAAAATCGCCTAAATAAAAAAAAACCCAAAAACAGAAAAAATCGCCAAAATGAAAAAACTTCAAAAACAGAAAAACATCGCCAAAATGAAAAAATCGCTTAAGTGAAAAAAATTGCGGAAATTAAAAAAACCGAAAGAGAAAAAAAACTCCAAAACGAGAAAAAAGCGATTAAACTGAAAAAATCGTTTAAACTAAAAAAAATTTAAAAAAGGAAGAAAGCTCAATCAAAAAAATGCTCAAAACCGAATGTGCGCTAGTCAAAGTCGCACTTTACTGAATTTATTTTAATTGCAATGCGTACGCAACAACAAGAACATCAACAACTAAACGATGAACAAAAGGAATTAAAAATTAAAAGTAAAAGTAAAGGCATTTACCATAGATGAGCACTGCAGTATCATTAAAATTTCAGTAAAAATAATAAACATTTTTTAACAAGTAAATTTTTACTGATTACTAAAATTTTTTTCTACAATTTTTATAAATTGCCTAAATGATTTGTTATATGATGAGGTGCATTGAATTTTCAGTAATCAATAATGCCTGTATTCATAATGAAATTCTACCAAGTGGCTAAATGATTTTTATACAAAAGTTTCAAAATTATAATGAAAAAACTTTGCCACAAATTTATTATGATTACGATTTCACTGGTAATACAAATTAAATTTCATTAGCAGTACAAATTTACTGAATTTTTTTAGTAATCAGTAAATTTACTGCTTACTGCAATTTTGAATGCAGTACATATACATATACTGCAGTGTGCCCATTTAATAACCAAATAAGTTTAATAAAACAAACAAAAACCAACAAATTCATATGTATTTACAATATTGAAAGTTTTGATACTTTTAACTAATTAATTTAAAAAAAATATACTAAAAGCATAAGTACTTCCAACTTAAAAAAAAATTTTCATTACTAGATGTTTACACATCTCCTCTGTGATCGGACTCACATTGCTTTTTTTTTTAAGTGAATGGCAACAATTTGTTTTCAAATAAGATAAGGAAATTAAGGAGGTGACGCCTTTTTTGCATTTCCATTGCTGCTGAAGATTGACAGAGAAACATTTCAACTTAAAATCTACGTGAGTAAGGTTAATTTAATCTTTTTCAGCAATGATTCACCTTCATATGTGCTGCATGTTAATCTAACATGATTTACAGTATTCTTCAGAGAAAATTTTTTCTTTTGAAATAACTTCATTTAATTTCGATTTAACATTCTCGTACTGTTAAATGAAAATTAAAAATCATGTTAAATCAAAGTTGTTTCAAGTTGCAACAACATGGAGCTTAACTTTATGTTTTCATTGCATTTTATTAGTTGTTTAACTTATGTGTGTATATTGATATAGGCAGCAGAAAAATTTTTTGTATTTATATAAATATCTTCCCCTGCCAAGAATCGAACTTGAAATTCATGCCGTGGTGGCCAACAGCTATAGCCACAACAACCTTAAATATTCTTTAAATATACACTAAGTGCCAGTTTCACGATATCGAAGGGGAACTTTCCACTTAGAATTTATATTAAACAAACAAAATCAAGTTTTTATATTTTATTGTTGTTTTCAATATAATTTTTCTAGATCGTGAAACATGCCAAAAATAAATACATGCCATCATGAATAACATTTTAATTCAACATTATGTAATTGATCATTTAACATAAAATTGATTTTAAAAGTTATAGTACACTGCCTAGTAGCCTAGCAGCAGGAAGTTTTTGCTAGTAATGCGAAGTTTGTTGGCTTTTTGCGAGCATCAAAATAGACAACAGCAAAACAATAATAAGTAAACAACTAAGCTAATGGTAGAGTTATTGACAACTGACAAAATTCGTCACATTTAATAAGCATGTTTATGGTTATTGAAAATGTGTGGACATAAAAATCTACAGACGTAGCACACGTCAACTTCTTGCTTACATACATACACACACGTACATATAAAGCAAAGAGAAACACAGTAACAGCTGACACATTCACTGTCAGCCTCACCTTTTTACTAAATAACAGCCAGACTTAAACGATACGACAACTTTAAAAGTAAGACCATACGATTTGACTAACGAAGCCATAAAGGTGTTTATATAAAAATTGTGGATGTCGTTCTATTGGATTAACGTTAAAGCGAGTTTCGTTATACCGAGATTTGCCTGTATTGTAAATTTGATTTTGAAATGTTTATTTTGGGAAAAAGAAGAATAAGAGGTCTTGTCAAAATGAATGTCTATTTAGAGAAAAATGAGACTCAATTCTTTATATAGAAAATTAGAATTAAAATTTTATATCAATATAAAAATATGCGATACGGTTGACCTTGCTGGCCATGGATGCAACATTCCCTATTTTCGAGCTCAAAGCGCTGGAAAATCCTTATACATATAATGTTATATGAATCTTTAAAACCGATTTCACAAGAATCAATCAATCTATCGATTTTAAGCAAATTTGCAGTAGTCAATATTATTTCTTGCGCTTAGGAGCTAATTAGATTTGGGATTAAATTGACTTTAAAGTTTAAAATTTATTTGGAAAAAACATTTTTTCAAAAATTCTTAAATGCTATTGAATCATTTCTGTTCATTATATCACAAAGTCTAAGTGAATGGCGTGAATTTAGTTCCGCATTTTTAAGCTTTTAGAAATTTACACCTGCATACACACGCTTACACCCACACATATGGGCTTTTAATTCTGATGGTAATCGAAATCATGTATTTCTTTAGTTGAAATATTTATAAGATAGAGTTGTGCTTGTTTCAATTAATATAAATCTATTTAACATTTTTTGTACCTACATCATTGTAAATATAGTCAGAATAGTATCACATAAACTCAAAACGTCGAGATCCTCACGTAAAACCACCATTTTCGAATTATAACATACGTGAACGTACTGAAACTCCACTCACCTTATACGATTGTCCTATCACTTAATTTATTTTCGCACGATTGTCGTTACGATCACAGATGTGACGATTTGAGCCCTGATGAAAACTCGATTGTCAAAAATCAGGGTTAAATCAGCAACTACCTACTTTTGATAGCGGAAATCTATAAATCTAAACCCGTAGACTAACTCATGTTTTAGACTCTGCAGTTTTTCTTGAAGCAAGTCTGAGTTTATGGGAGAGAGATGAAAGAAGAAAGAAGAGTGTTACTGACTTGCTTGTACAGAAAAGTTACTTCAATTCTCTTTTGTTATTTCATTCGCAGCATCAAAGCAATAGGAAAATTGAACAAGAAAGCTTCTGAGTGTAAACAAACGAGCAGTTTTAAAAGAGAATTGAAGATAACTGCTTCAAGAAAAACTGCCAAGTCTAAAACATGAGTATGGGTACAAATAAATTTTTGTACTTTGTAATTAATTTTAATTATTATTCGAACTCCATTTGTTTCTATATTTGTGAAACGGGCTAAAGTTCGTATCGCTTTTTAAGCCAAATTACATGTGATAATTATTAAGTATTTAGTACTTTGCTTTGATTCACATTCTTTGAGTAGAATATGAATTGACATGCATCATAACATATGCTAATAACAATATTATTTTTATTTATTTTACGTGGAAAATGTGTTACATAACCCAAAAATTGTCGATTGCCGTAAAACAGATTTTATAATGTTCAACAATTGTGAAAATAACGCAATATTGCAGCTCTTTATCTCCTGAAATATTCAAGATATCGGAAAACTGATAACGAATTTGGAAAGAGGACAGACACATTATTCATAAATAATCAATCAATAAATAATTTTTTTTAATGTTACATCCATCAAATCAGAAACCAACCGATGATGTGTCGGAAGCTGTGATGCAAATACAAGAGAAACCCATCCGGTATACTTTGCGAAAACTTCATGAAAAAATTCATACTTTGTCGTTTTCTCAACTCCAACTTTATGGCATATGGGCTAAACCAATTCTGAGGCGACGAATTCTTGTTTCTGAATACCGGATTTTGAAAAGCAAAATTTAGCTATGCATTACTTTTTCACTCTGTATCCCCAGTATATTTTTAGAGAGCAAAAGCGTAAAAGAAATATCTAAGTGAAAAAAGTTGTAGTTTTGTGATTTTGCACTTGAATATGTCGAAATTGCTTATTAAATTTGAGTGTATCTCTGTGAAAATATATTAGGACAACGTATTTTCAAGAATTGTTTGGTGTCGATGGAACTTTCAGTGAAAATGCCCATATCATTATACATACTCATGTTTTTTACTCGGCAGTTTTTCTTGAAGCAAGTCTGAGTTTATGGGAGAGAGAGAGATGAAAGAAGAAAGAAGAAGGGTACTGACTTGCTTGTACAGAAAAGTTACTTCAATTCTCTTTTGTTATTTCATTCGCAGCATTAAAGCAATTAGAAAATTGAGCAAGAAACCGTCTGAGTGTAAACAAACGAGCAGTTTTAAAAGAGAATTGAAGATAACTGCTTCAAGAAAAACTGCCAAGTCTAAAACATGACTTATTATAATGTGGACGCCACAAATTGAAAATTAAAAATAAACCAAATTTTTTTTAAAGAAATCACTCAAAAAATTTTCTAAATAAGTTGACTGTTTGTATGTTTAAACTACCCTGTAATTATTTCTTCTTCTAAAATTAAGTAAAATATTTGAGTAGAACTTTATCGCTATGTTGCATAACGATCTCTTTCTTATTTTTGAATAATCAAAATTAATGTAAAATTTCTTTTTTTTTCTGCAGCAGCAGTTAATAAGTGTTTCTTTTTTTTTTGTAAATCAACTTTTTTTTCTTATCTGTTCAAATAAATAAATTTCGCTTTCATGCTCCGTTGAATATGCTTTTCTCTCGCACGCCTGTTTGTCTGATATAGGGTGTTTTTTCAGAGGTATAGAACTTCGAATTGAAATAAAACACAAGAAAATCGTTTTAATGTCCATCAATTTGGCTTTATTGGAAGGATAATTTTATGCCATTAATGTTTAAATATGATTTCGGGCATGTGGCCGCCGCGGCTGGCTCGAATAAAGCCAATTCTACAGGTCCAATTTTCAACCACTTTTTCGAGCATATGGGGCCGTATGTTGGCAATAACGCCACGAATGTTGGCTTCCAAGTCCCCTAACGTTTCTGGTTTGTTGGCGTAGACGAGCGACTTCACATATCCCCAAAGAAAATAATCCAATGGTGTCAAATCACACGATCTTGGTGGCCAATTGACAGGTCCATTCCGCGAAATTATGCGCTCATCGAATGTTTCCTTCAATAAATCGATTGTGACGTGCGCTGTGTGGCATGTAGCGCCGTCTTGTTGGAACTACAACTCATCCACATTCATGCCATCCGATTCGGGAACAAAATAGTCGGTTAGTCGGCTCCAATTGCTGTGCACGGTGGCGAATCGATTCATTCGGGTCCTCTTCAACACTTTGCTCTACAGCGGCAATTGTTTCTTCGGTGCGCACTGTTCGACGTCTCTGCGGATGCGTATTATCACATAGAGTAAACGTAGTGCGAAAACGATCCATGGTTAACCGAATTAATTGCTCTGATGGACGATTATGTCGATCATAAAATGGACGGAGCTTGCGGTAAACTTCGCGAACTGAACCATTATTTTCGAAATAAATTTGCACGATTTGCAAGCGTTGTTCTTTTGTCAACCTGTTCATGATGAAATGGCAAACCAAACTTAATATTAATCACTTGACAGCTGACAAAATGGCCGCCAGTTAAAAAAGTGATGCCAACTTAAAGTTCTATACCTCAATAAAAAACACCCTTTATTTGTTTAAAAGAAGAAGAAAAAGAAAATAATGTGCATAAAAATAAAAAAAATATAAAAATATTTACTGCGAAATGAAATAAGGTACATTACCATTGTTTTTTTTCTTAATTTTTAATTTGCTTGACCATCGTCTTGTTTTAGGGTGCACTAAAGACTGGTGATTTTTATCGTTTGCTTAAAAAAATTAACTTGCAGATTAAAAAATATTGTACCATGAGCACTGCTTGAAATAACAAATTATTATTATTATTACTTAGGCCGGGTTTCCATCTGTGTGCCATGTGCCACACAAGCGTAAAAAAAGCGTAACCACTAATTACTAGTGAAAAATTTTATATTCAGACATGTATTTATTAAGTTAAATAGTTTCATACATAACTAATAGACAATTTTATAGAATCTAACATGATTGGAAACTGTTTAAATCAATAAATACATGTCTGAATCAAACACTTTTTCATTAGTAATTAGTTGGTTATGCTTTGTTGTGCAAATGACACACAAGAAATGCCAGATGTAAACTCAGCCTTATGTAGGCCTTTTGTGGATAATAAGTTTTTCGCGGGATACCCTGAAAATTTTTAAATGTAGCTATTAAAATAGTATAAATTTCGTAGACACACTAACTTTATATATTTATATCTGTTTCGTTGACATTGCTATTGTCATTTTTATAATTTTGTTTTTTTTTTATTATTTTAATCTTGTCTTAAAAAAGTCTCTAAACATTTTCATCAAGATAAATATGTCATTTATGATGAGACTTCGGTGTGGGCATTTAGAACTTTGCAGACATTATTTAAATATTTAAGTGATTTTGTTTGTATAGAGCATTGTAGAAGTTTAAATTTCGAAAATATTTTCTTAAGAGCTTTTTTTAAAGTGGCAGGCAATCACTGCCAAGAAACTAATGTCCATGAAAAATTAAATACACTTAAAAAAGGAAATCATGGCCAGCGTTACCGTTGGAAAATTTCAAAAAGGGATTTCTAAGAGAAAAGGGTTGTTTTTAATAATAATCATTAACAGACATTTATATTCAGATAATTTCTTGAAATATAAACATAAACAAAAATAAAAAATGATTTTGTTTTCATACGTAAAGATTAAAAACTATTAATTTTGTGAGAAAATGTGATTTCTTCCCAGTGCTGTTGGATAATTTTTTCTAAAAATCGTCAAATTTTAAAAATAAAATCTTCAAAATCGTCATTTATCCATTTTATTAAACAACTAATATATCATATTATAAGTAAAAGACTATTTTATGTAACGAAAAACAATTCATCGATTTTATAGTCAAAGATAAAAACTATAAGGTGAAATTCAAGCAAAAAATTCAAAGTATATAATAGCGTACAACAATTTTTAAATAAAACTAGTTTCAAAGTAAAAAAGTATGTAGTTATAATACATTTTAGAATTGCATTTTTTATCAAAATTTCTTAATGTCAATATTGTAATATTCCGAAGATTTAGACTTCAAATAATCTTTTGAAAACATAATGATTTTAAGTGTTTCTGTTTCCAGTAAATTTCAGATCTTGTTTTTAGTAAAATTAATATTACTAAATATTCTTTCAACACCAGCCGATGTCAAAGTAAAAAAAAAAACACAAATACCTGATTTACATTGAGCATTTTTTTCATGAAATTAGTTGCATGAAAATTTTTTATTTGCTAATAGGAGGCCTGAAGAAACAACTTATATCAAAAAAGTTGCCAAGATTGCATCACAGAATCATTCTACGTGCTTTTTTTATATAATATTCTCTTTTATAGCGCTGCAATTAACAAATCGAAAAAGTTTCGTGTAACAAAATTCATGAAATTTCATGAAAAAATTATTAATATAAATCAGGTAAAACTCACATAAATAAATTATGAAAGAGAAGTTTATTGTTTGGTAAATCAATCGATTTAACTTTTTTCCAAAATATACTTAGATATAAGTCATTACCATTACAAATCTAAGAGTTCTCTTATTTAATTTTGAATGTCTTAATATTTTCCTGTCTATAAAAAATTTGGAAAACTTTTTAGTCAAGGAATAATTTCTTGGCATATTTGTGTTACTAAATACTTACATCTTTCAACAAATCGTCAAAATATGAGGAATATTTGAAACAAAAACGTCAATCGTCACTTTGGGAAATTCGTTATAAAAAATCGTCAAAATGACTTAAAATCGTCACATATAACAACACTGTTTCTTACATATTCTCACTCTCTCTCTCTCTCTCTCTCTGTCTACCTTAACTTACATAATCCAAAGTATACATAAGCTTTATATTAATTTTACTTTAAAATTTTTGCCCTGACCTCTGACCATAAGCTCATTTCCTTTCAAAATAGCTGCGGGACATAAGTCTAGCTTCAATGGAATATATATCTATTATTTTAATGCTCATTGCAAAACAATGTTGACGACCTTTGTGAAGTATAAAAAATACTCCGCCATGTTTTTTTTCATTCACGAAAGAAACAATCATAATTTAATGCAAATTGTTGTTAAACATTTCTCATAAAAAATATTAACAGACTCTTTTTATGTGGTGTTAATAAATTGTACTGCAACTTATTTGTATTTAGTTAGTGCTACCATGTAATAAACACCAGATGAAGTGGAGAAAAAGACATAAGCAATATTTAAAACTTTCGCTTTTCTTAGAGATTTGTTTAATTTTTATATGTTATTGAGACATTTTGTATGTACATACATACATGTTAACATTCATTGACACTCTAGCAGTAAAAAATTATTATGTAAATGTTTGTTTTTGTACGACTTCCAAATGCAAATCAATGTTATATGTAATAATAATAAATGACTATTACTTGGATACATACTAGAGGGCTGCATAAACAATATTGATGTCGTTTAATAAGCGCAGCACGATGGATGTATTGATGTACGTGTATATGAGTGTTTTTAAGCGATGTCGCGAAGACTTCTTGTTCGTAACAAACAATCAAAAGAAGTAGTGTTGACACGTGCATGCTTCTTATTTTGCATATTGTACGTTTGAGTGTGTGTGTAAGATAAAAATGGTAACCTCCCTCTAGTCAGCCTAGAACCATATGTCTCTATGTCAATACACTTTCTCCAGTGACAATTGCACTTAAAATGTCTACAACTTTCCTTTTATGCGCGAGTAGAGATACGTAAGAGACAACAGTTCCAGTGTATTTCTGGTGATATTGTCAATAGCTTGTTTTTCTTTTTTATTATGCTGTGCAATAATGTTAAATAAATATATATAGACGAGGGTCACTAAAATCTACTAGTGAATCTTTGATTCAAATATCTCCGTATGGATATAAAAGAACTACCTTCTCAATAGTGCTAGAGTCTACTGGTAGACTATGTTATATGTCAATAGGCGATTACACTGGTTGGGGTACACCTAGTCAGTAGCACTATTGACAATCTCACTAGAAAATCACTATAATTTTACTATTGACAACGAGCGAGGAAATATCGATATTGTGGACTAGAGCCCCTAAAATTTACTAGTGAATCTTTGGTGCCAATGTCTCCATGTGGTCCAAAATGAACTACTTAGTCAATAGTGCTACAGTCTAGTGGTGGATTTTCAATGACAAACTAATGTTAAATGTCAATAGATGATTACATTGGCTGGGGTTCATCTGGTCAGTAGTACTACTGACAATGTCACTAGTAAATCACTAGAATTTTACTATTCGCACTTTCTGCAGGGCTATTATGTGTTTAAGGGTGGTTTTTAAAACAAGCGCACACAACTAATGTCAATGCATGTGTGTTTTTGTATGTACGCAGAAAAATAAAAGATCATACCCTGCAGTCAGACTGGGGCCAAGTGTCTCTATGTCAACACTAAAATTCTAGTAGTAGTTACATTGTCTACAATTTCTCTTCTATTCGTCAGTATAATAGAAATAGAGAAAACAGATGTGGTGTATTTCTGGTGGATTTTGCAACAACTTGTTAATATACATAAATTTGTATGTACGTAAAGTATAGAAATGTACCAGTAAATGTCTGGTTGGTATGTCTCCATGTTCCCATAAGAACTATGAATTCACTACCGAGTCAATTGTTTTAGTGTTACTAGTAGATTTTCAATGATAAGCACATGCTAAAGGTCTATAGCATAAAGTATTGTATGGGGAATAATTGTAGAGTAGTACTGGTAACAAAGTCAAAAGCGACTCAGTACATTTTCACTATAGTAACGCATTTGAAAAATCCCTCATGCATTAAAAGTTGTTGTAAGTGGTCTTGCACAGGGGTCTAAGACATACGTATATCGCGTGTTTTTTTTAGAAGTTTACAAATTAAAGTTGGCAATACTCTTTGAGATATCTACTACATATAAGGCATTTTGAACAGCTATTGCTTGTTTGTTTTGTATTCAGTTTAGCTTGTAAAAAACCAGTGTGCAGTACACTTGGTAAAGGTTCCATTATACATATCATACCATAATGCCGTATCCATAACCAAAACTAAAATTGAATTGGTTTCTATGGTTATAACTATGTAAACATTGGCGAGTCACCTATAATCAAATATAGTGTTGTCCACTAGTTTGGTTCGAACAGCTGTTTTGTATGGTTATGGTTATGTTAAGTTTAATTTAAGCTTAACTGTGCTCAAAACAAAATCGCTGTTGACACCGAATATTACCAGAAGATTGTGTTCAATGATAAAAATAATTTTTGTTTGATCAGTTGAAAGTCAGAAAATAATTCTTTCTGCCAAAATAAATCGACTTCAATGCAAAAATCTGATAGAAAAAGTACGTGAAATAAAATATTAAATTTTAATGGGCGTGATTCCGCACATTTTTTTTAAATGGAGGATTGTGTTTTTTTGGAGCTCAAAGTGTGTGGTAAGTTTCGTAACAGTCGGTTAGGTATAATCCCGTAATGGGCGTAACCCCACCCATTTTTTGAACTTTCAAATTGTGTAACTACAAGAACCAAAGGTGTTTTCTGGGATGCGCAGCAATCAAGTAGAATATAAAATCAAATAAAAAAAATTGTGGGAGTGTTCCGCCCACTTTTTTTACAATGGGATCAATCGGACAAAAAAAAACAATTTTCACAATTGGTCTAAAATGTACCAAGTTGTCAAGTAACACCACCATAAAAAAAAAATTGAGACGAATTGTTAACCTCCTCCTCCTTTTTTTGAAGTCGGTTAAGAAATGAAATTTGTTGTTAAAGATTATGGAATTCCAGTTTCAAGACTTTGTCCTATAGAACGAGAACTTACTGCTCCAAATTTTTTAAAAGACGATAGAATTAAGTAGGATTTCGTTGCATACAAAACACATGAATTTATATTGTATTTTTTTTTTTTTTTAATTTTTTCTTTCAGTGTGAGGAAAATTTAGCAAAGTCTTAATAAATAAATATATTTTGAATGAAATAAGGGAGTTTTAGTAGAAAGAATTTTCGCCGCAAAGTGGCTCAGAATCGTGTTTCGTGTTATGATTTTTTTAAATTCTCTTTTTAATGGTTAGATAACTTTTAAAGCTTTTATCCAATTTCATTACAATCAGTACAGTCGTTGTTGGGAAATTCAAGAATAAAGTTGATTTCTCGATTTTTTTTAATTTTGCATGCACAGAAAAAAGAATTCGCCAGATAATATTATCAATTACGAATTTAATTGATACAATTAAATGTTTAATTGTATTAATTAATTTGAGTGAAAAAACTTAATTGATATTATCAAATTGTTTATAGGTGAAAATTTAATAATTTTTTTAATTGGTATTATAAATATTTTAATTGATATTACAAATCTATTTATATTACTTTTTTGTTTATAGAAATGATGGCTTTTTTATAATGTTTTTTTTATAAAAAAAGGCCTTATATTGAAACCAACTTGACACCGATTTTCGAAAAAAATTGTGGATCCAAGGTCAATACAAACCTTTTCCAACAAAAAACTTATAACTTTGCAAATAGCTTTACAAATGAAAGCTTATGAATGGAGGGAGAAAAATTTCCTCCTTCAAGTTTCCAAAAAAATTATGGGACCAAACTGACGCAAAACCCTTTCAGGCAAAAACAAGAATTTAGAAAACCTGTTCACTAAAGAATGAGTTATGTACAAGAGTAACAAATTTTCCCCTCAGATTAAAAAAAAAATAACGTGTCCAAAATAAAGGCAAACCCTTTCAAACAAAAAGTGTTTTTTTTTTTTCGAAAATTGGTTCACGAATAACAGAGTTATGCCTAAGAGGAGCAAACTTCCCCCTCCGATTTGGAAAAAAATATTATAAAATTATCGATTTACCAAATTCTGCTTCAAAAATAATAAGAAATTTCTATCGCTTTCTTTAATTTATTTTTTTTAGCAAACATAATTGCACAAGTCAGACAGTCGAATCGCCTGGAAAATTTTTTATAAAAACACTCAAAAAAATTTGTGGTTTTCATATAGATTTTCAACTCAAGTGGACCGTCAGGGTTGTGTCAACAGGGGATAAGTAGAAAAATTTTGCTCTTTTGCAACAAATCTATAACCACAGTTCTTCATCAGTTGGATAATATATGTATGTATGTACTCGTATGTGTATACATGTATGTATGTATGCTTGCTCATTTGTAGGTATGTACATGTGTTTATGATTCATCGTTCTGCAGATCAGAACACTTTTTTTGGAACATCTTCCCTCCCCCAAAATATGCAAATATGCAATAAATTCCATTATTCTTTATTCACAAATTAGAAACCAAGTGTGAAAGCAGATAAATTTAAAAATTACTTGTACAAAAAAAATTCTTTATAAAGCTTGAAATCTCATACATTAATTTTACTTAATAAATACGTCAATACGTTGACTTCCTTCTTTATATACAAATGGATTTGCTGCTATTTAGTGTATTTTGTTTGCACCATCAAACTTTGAGGCACGTGGTGAGTGAGTTCTGTTAAAAATAAAGCCTTAAAGTATGCCTTTTGTTTATGAGAAATATTTCCATTTCCATACTTAAGGTATTTACATGCGTGTAAGCTTGTGTTAGGGAGATCATTTATTTACTTTTTCCATTAATTTTTTATTTCCTGTTTCAGTGTTATATTGTATGCAGCATAAAAACGTTGAAATTTCAATTTGTTTTAAACAAGAAATATCTTTTCCACTTAAATAAATCACTTGACGAAGTATTAATCTGGCTTAATTAAATATTATGAGCCGAAACGGTTGGTTTAAAACGTTGTTATTCATTAATCATCGCTACTAACAAGAAGAAAAATTTAATTTTCTTTTGAAATAGAATATTGCAAAGGTAATATGTATTTATATTTTATCTTTGCTTTTTCAGTAATTTACTTTGCACAGCTTTTTTTTGTTAACGAGAACCTTATGTTTTGACATAACTTTTCTTAAAAGGCAGAATTAATCTTTGTATTTTTAGTAAGCTGATATTTTTTTTTTAAACAGAAGTAGAACAAAGGCAAGGAGTGCCTAGTATTGCGAGTACTTCATTATTTTCATTATTTTGTCAACTCTGCATTTTGTCGCTTTTTTTAGGGCAGTGTTGCAGCGCCTCCAGTGTCAAGGAGTTGCATTAAATTTTTGAAGCTGTTCTTAATAGCCCCTTTAATGATGATTTTTTTCTTCGATAATTCCGCTATACAGTGTAATACACACGAAATGGTGGCACTGATTTTACATTAAGTTCAGCAAATATGTTTACTCTGAAGCCGTTACTGCACAGTGAGCAGTGAATATGCATTCTTCACTTGAACTTTTCTACAACAACTGAGAAATAGGCATACTAATATATATCAGAAAAATTGATGGTTTTTGTTTTATTTATAATTCACAAAACTTCTTGTATATTTGTACCATTGTATTTTCATAAAAAAATTAAATACTCCATTATACTTTTATTTTACATGTTTTTAAAATTTTATATTTAAAACGAGACTCTCTGAAAGAATTTGTATGTAGCTTGTTTTTGTTTCTTTAAAAATACATTAATACACTATGCACAGGGTGTTCACAATTAAAAACAGAAAGTGTATTTGATACACAAACACACGATTCATATTGTTGTGAATAAAGCAATAATGCATTTTTTTAATGAAATGTCATGAAATTTGTTGCACTAATATTTTTCTGTTGGCATGCATAAATTTCACTAAAGTGCACACAGCACTTGTTTCTCTTTAGCGATTTTTTCGGTTTTTTGGCGATTTTTTTGTATTGGCGCTTTTATTAGTTTTGACTCTATTTTCCGTTTGGGCGATTTTTTCGGTTTTTGGCGATTTTGGTTTGTTTTTTCACATATTTTTAGTTATAGCGATTTTTTGGTTCTGGCACTTTTTTTCGTTTTGTTGATTTTTTCAGTTTTATTGTTTTTTAAGATCTTTGGCGACCTTTTTGCTACTGGTATTTTTTTTTTTGCATTTTAGCGATTTATTTTATTTTTGGCGATATTATTCATTTTGCAATGTTGAACATTTTGTTAATTTTGTGTTTTTTTATAATTCTAGCGTTTTTGAAAATTTTAACAGTTTGCCTCTTCCAGCAAGTTGTCAAAATTACATTAACTTATAGAATATTCTTTAATATATATTTTTTATTTCAGAGTTAGTTAGTGTAATGTGCATAAGAATACACTAAGTTTGATCATTTCGAGCATCTACCTATAACTGAAAGTGAACAACGTTGTAAGTGACAAAATATAATTTTCCAGGAAAGCCAAAGGCGTATTTTAAATCAAGATTGATTTTTTCGTTAAATTTTTTTTTAGATTATCGGAAATAATGACAATTAGCATCAACGTTTCTCTTTGTATCTCAGTTACATTTATCAATTATTTTCCAAAATTTTTTGTTTGCATGATTTTGTTAGATACTTGCAAAGTTCTCTTCCACTGTATGACTGTAATTGTATTTTGACGGCGATAAGATGCCTAATTTTGGATGGTTTGACGCTTGAAAAACTCAAGAGAGTAGTGTTAACGGTAATATGTAAAAAACTGGTTTTATAAAAATTGTCTTTTACAACCTTATTCGCGGCTACGCTTCAATTATCTGTATATTACATTAGGATTTCAAAATGTTTTATTGCTCGCTTTAGAACACCCTTTGCTTTTTACTTTTCATATCCTTGTTATTGTAGCAGCCAAAAATTTTCATATGCTGTGAAAATTGCAGGTCCGTAGCTCCTACGGTTCTCGAGAAAGCAGCCTGTTACACCGAGACAGACAGACGGACGGATATTGTAGCGAAGACAATAGGGTCTCTTTTCACCTTTGGTATGGGAAACCCTTCAAATTATATAGCATGAGTTTTTAAAGAATTGTTGGTAAATTTTTTAATCTAATTTGCTTCTTCAGGCCTCCTATTAAGAAACAAAAATACATAATTTAAACATTTCTCATATTCCATTTCATTAAAAATTCAAGTTAAAGAGCTACTATTAACAAACAATCTTTGACCACCGAGAGTTGTGTGCTGATGAAGTGCATGGCTGCACATAAAAATGCCAGCATTTTCTCCAGCTGAAGTTTTGTTATGTTTTTGGGTCTTCCTTAGAAAATCACATTAATTAATAAAAATATTTTGTTATATATGAATTGAAAATACTGAACTTCTGCCCGATTGAAAAATTATTCCTTTTTAATAATAATTATTTTATTTAATCCTCTTCATTTTTTATAAATTCCTTTATTTAAGTCTACCAAAGGCATGCTGAAATTGCAACTCAAATAACACACACTCTGCAATGGAGTATCCTTACTTCCATTTTATGCAAGGATGAATAAATCTTTACCAGCATTTTAAAGGTCTTGCTAATTTAATCGCTACTGAAATTGTTTACATCACATTAAAAGCAAATTTAAGCAATCACCCAGTCGGATTTTTATTAGCTAGCTCATAATATGGGTGACTTTTTGATAACTTATTTACAAATAGCTTCTGAACTAACTCATAAATGATTAAGATGTGAGTCAATTGTTTTTTGTACAACTGTCTTCTTCCCGATAAATATTGAACTAGCCTTAAGCTAACTCAAAACTGATGCAGAGATTAGGGAGTTGTTTTTGTACAACTAACTTCTTCGTTAAGTTTTGAGCTAACTTTTAGCTAACTCAATGCTGATACAGTCAAAGTTCAGATAGAAGATGTCAGCATAAAAATCATGTTTATAATAACTCTGTGCCGTTTATATTTTATATGGCGCGGTGGCAAAATGTTAAGTATGATGGCTAACTAACAAAGTGATCACGGTTCGATACACGTTCTCGTTTCTTAAAAAAATAATTTAAAATTGTTTAAACTTTAAGCTGACTAAAAAATGTTAATAAATAATAAGCTAAATGATAATTAACTAAAAATAACACTTTCTTTTTATTTTTTTTATTTGGCACAAGCTAACTCACAATGAGCTAAATCATGGTTAGTTCAAAACGGATGCACTCGTCCTGCGGCCACTCAATGCTAAATCTGATCACTTTTAACATGCAGAATGAGTGCTGATTTTAACCACCTTTGACTAATTTTTGGCTGATGATTAACTAGCTCTGATTTAACTCTAATTCCCACTGGGCAACAGCTCTTGCTGTTTGTTTGTTGTACTTGGGTGCAATCAATAGTGCTTATACGTCTTTGATGCTGCTAAAAATTTTAGATGCGGGGTATTGATGCGTAACAAAATATTTAACATGTTAACAGAAAATTTATTTTTTGTTTGCCTTTCTAAGTGTAATTCATTGCCAACCCAGACACTCTCGCATAAATGTGCAAATATTTCCAAAGCATCGGTTGCAGCGACTTAAGTTTAAATATGTTTGTATAATGAAATTAAACACGAGCACTTTCACACTGTTGAAATTGGTTGCTTTCATTATGATTACGAACGAACACATTCACTTGCTATTTCGCAATTCAATCTCAACTTAAATATTTAACAGCACATGCTTTTGTATATGGCCAAGGCGAATGCACTTGAGTTTAGCGACGTACGCACGGTCACAATGATATTAATTACATACTCCGATTTCAATTTAGTGAGCACGGTGATAAGTTTAATGCATCAAACACATTCACCACAGCAAGCCACCGACTACCAAATGTCAAGGATAGAATACACATGTTTATATGAAAGTGATTCTTTTGAAGACAGCAAGGCAACAGGGAGACAGGTTGTTGTCTATGCTGATTTTGTCGTTGTAGTCCAATTAAACTAATTTCTATTTCTTTGGCTACAATGAGAAAATTCAGTGTTGCCAGTATAATACAAAATGTTGAATGAATGATTTTGTACAACTATTTCATATTATTTAACAGAAACAATATACATATTGATGAAAAGCATAAATTTATTCATTTTTGTACTTTCACGTGAAGTAAGTACATTTTAAAAGAGTAATTAATTTTTATAAATGCAAAATATATAAAAGTGGCAATATTGAACAATGTATTTGTACTTGAATATAAGCTGCAGATGGTGCTGCTGCCGTCTCCAAAATAATTAAGTAGCCGGCTACGAGGCGACAAATGCTGCTAGCGACATTTGAAGTCGTGTGTTCGTGTTTAATGTGTTTAATGCATAAGTCTCTTAAAAATAAGAAACATATATAAATGACATTTTTATATAAACATATATATTTTTTAAAAATCTTTAAACGAATATTGTTGTAGCGACCAAAATTTCCACATAATCTGTGAAAATTTCAGGTCCGTACCTCTTACGGTTCTCGAAAAAAAGCCTGTGACGGACAAACAGACAGAAGGACAACATAGCGAAAACAATAGGCTTCCTTTTCACCTTTGGTGTATGGAATGTGTGAAAATTTCAATTTTGTAGCCATATATAAAAAATTACTTTTTTTGTGGTATTACGCGTAAGTTGCATGGAAAACTGTGAATATCCCTGAATAGTTTTCTAAAAATTAACATCTTTATTTATAATAGAAATATTTCTTTGCGATCGTAATTTAATTGAGATCAAATACTTTGTTTGCAGTCGCTATTCCTCTGACTAACTGCATTTATTTATTTAATATTTTTTGTTTGCTTGCAACGTTACGGTCATAAATTTTAATAATTATTTTTCCAACATAATTGCTTTTGGTTGTGTTTATGTAGTTTTTATTTTCTAAAACATTATTATTACAAGCAAAAGTGAATTTAATTTAAGTCCAAGTGTTAGTTTTATTAAGCAAATTAATAAACAAAGTATTTATGGTATTTAAGCATGACATACATAATTGAACTCTAATAGTACTTATCTTTCGTTTTTTATCTCTCTCTCTCTCTCTGTCTCTCTCTTTCTTTCTTGCAGCTGAGTTTGCAAGGCTGATGTCGCTATATAGTGCATATAAGAAGGTAAGTCAAAGAAATTTAAATTGATAATAAGTATATTTTACATTAGATATGTATGATTAATGCAATTTAATAAGATTAAAGTTACTCAAGCAATTTAATAAAATGAAAGATGATTTAGCTTAAATGAATATTAATATTGATTAAAAGGTCTCGTTGATTGGTCAGTTTTTGAAATATTGTTATTGAGGGTGGCGTTGGCTGAAGTAGTTAGCACGTTGACTACAAAACTGAAAACCCTGGGTTCAATCCCTGTATCCGACACTCATTAAAATAACAACACCACGCATTTTTCTGATGTGTATTAGATTCCCTTTGCATCAGTTGTTGTAGGAAAGTTCAAGTGATGAAGGCATAGTCACTGGTCACTGAACTATACCGACTTCAGCAGATGCTAATCCTAATGTAACATCAGAACGCCCTCCTTCGTAGGCATTGTGTGGCAGAAATCATCGGCGAAGTAAAATAACCAATAAAATGGCTACTAAACACAGCTTCAAAATTTAATACGCCTCCTTTAACACCAGAAGGCGCTGCAACACTACATTATTAAAAAAATCGTGCAAAAGCAGAGTTGTAAAAGAATGAAGCTTTCTTCTATCTCTTCCTTCACCACCTGTCTTCTAACACTATCCCTTTCCTAAAAGAAGGTAACACCTACTAATGGTAGTAGGCATTAATTGCCTGAGTGTTACTTCTCTTATCAAAAAAAAAAAAAATTATGAGAAAGCTTTAATTTAACTACAAACTATAGCCGGTATAGTAAGAGATGATTTGCACTCCCAATATTTCACTTAAATTATACTGCTGATTTACAGAATGTTAAAGTTATACTGCTCACGCTGTGAAACCCAGATTAATTAATTATATTTAACCGACTTCCCATTCGTCCCATTGTGGCCCCACAATTTTTTTAAAATTTAATTTTATGATATTCTACTTATTTGATTGCTGCGAAAAAACGTATCAAACCCCTTGGGTCTTTGTAATTACTCAATTTTCAAGTTGAAAAAATGGGCGGGGCTACGCCCATTAAAATTTATTACAATATCTCACGCGTTTCTACCTTACCGATTTTTACGAAACTTGCCACACACGCAAAGAAAAGATATGGCTGTAGAATGGTTGAGAACACAATATTATGTTCTCTGAAACAATTGTGTAGTCGTTGAAAACTAGTTATTGTTATTTTAAACATTTATTTTGTTGTGATAAACAGAGTAATGTTTGAATTTAATAATTACATTATTATATTTATAGAAACTGCAATATGGTTAGAGTTTAACAATATAGTTTTGTTAACAATTTATGACTAAAACATAATTTGTATTATTATTTACAAATATGATGTAAATATCACTATAATGTTATCCAAAACCATACTATTTTAAGTTTTAAAAAAAATCTTTTTCAGAAACATCTGTCAGTTCAGTATTTCGTTTGTAAGCTATCGGTAGTGCATGGGTGGAGTTAAATAAATAAATAAATAAAGTATAAAGAAAAGGTTAGATCATTAAAAATATATAAATATTTGTGTATCTCTTTATACAGACATGTCTGTGTGTCGTGTAAGTATAAATTTCTATATATACATTTTATTTCAACAATATTAATTTATTTTTATTTCGAATTTAACACACAGCTGTTTCTATAATAAATATATGATTAAAAACCAAAATAGTGTTATTATATTAAATAATACTGTGGTCGTATTTAACAATATTTATATAATATTAGAACATGGTATAGTGAGTCTCAATTACATTTTAGTCACATATAACAATAGTGTTGTCATATTTACAATACTAAGATTAGGTGTAACAAAGTTCATTGTTTTTGTAGATAATATCATTATTAACTCAGATAATAACATTATTAAAGTTTGCTTTTCTATTAACAATAATATGATTTGACTGCAACCATAAAATTTAATCATAGTATGTTGCTGTTTGATTATGGTTACCTCAACCATATTTTTTCTTTGCGTGCACCTTGAGCTCTAAAACAAAAATGGGCGGAGACACGCCAATTTTCGCAAAACTTAACAAACACCCTGAGCTCTGAAAAGAAACAATCTTGCATTTAAGAAATGGGAGGAGGAACGCCTATTAAAACTTAATTTTATATTTCACTTACTTTTTCTTATCTTCTTCTATCAGATCTTTGCATTGACGTCGTTTTTTTTGGCAGAAAGAATTATTTTAAAATGCTTTAGATTTATTTTATTTCAAAATTATAGTGCAAAGTACGTAAACAAAAATAACAAATAATAATAAATTTTTTCTATGATGGAACTATATTATTGAGATTTGCTTTTCATTACACCACACTTACAATTAAACTATGTTTACACTTAAATGATACTTACGCTTGAATTAATACCTTTAGGGATTTGTAAATCATCAAAAATATTGTAAAAGATTGTGTCAACTTAACTGCAGTTTAGATTACAACAACTTACAATTATCAACCCCTCATCAACTTCGGGTTTTTTTTTTTTTTTGTTAAAGCCCAGTAGTACAGAAGTTGTGTATCAATTTGACACAGACTACAGACAAAAAGTATTACTACGTTTATACGCACAATTAAATATTTGCAAATAAATTAACTTATTGATTACACGGCATAGTAAAAATACAAAAACTTTGCAGCACTTCTATAGAAAAATTACGTTTGTATGTGTACAGAAATATTGTGTGAATGTATAAAGTAACAAATATGTCATTATTTGATTCTATGATTGGGTTTTGTGAAGTATTTACCTATATTATGTTGTTTTATTATTATTACTCGTATGCTTTTAGGAAACATTTGTAAACGTTACAACCTCAAGTATTTTATTTGCAAGTAGTGCGTGGAATGAGGAATAGTTTTCATGAGAAAGTAAGTCGCAATAAAGCAATTATGTAGGAATAATTTACATTTTTATTTGCAAATAAGTCGTGCGTATAAACGTTGTAGATATGTATGTAAATATGTATGTTAATGAAAAGATGGATGATTCTGATTTCTTTTATTCTAAAAGATTCGTAACATGTAACATTTTAACATGAA
Organism: Tachina grossa; assembly: GCA_949987645.1. Lineage (NCBI taxonomy): Eukaryota > Metazoa > Arthropoda > Insecta > Diptera > Tachinidae > Tachina > Tachina grossa. The sequence goes on from OX465274.1 coordinate 184,303,987, forward strand.
TGGACTAACAAATAAACAACTCTTGCAGATAATCATAAATTTTTCTAATCAAATATTTTCTTTGGCGACGAAGATCATTTTTGCCTCAATGAGTACGTCAACAAAAAGAATTGGTGAATTTTGGTGTGAACAGCAATCAGAGGCAGCTCAGCAATACTTATTCAGATTCGACTTTTGTGAGTAATTGATTGACTTTTTGTGGAAGAGGTGTGTCAAAATTGGAGCTCCCGGATGTGCCACCAACACGAAATAATCTCTAAAAAGTAAACTTCAGGCTTTCATTTATCTGCCCAAATAAATATTTCATTTACTTTTGCAAATTTTCTACTTTTTGTATTAAAATTTCAAAACCCAAACTGTTAAAAAATTGCCCATTTTAAGTTGACTTTTAAAAAATATTTTGAAAAACTTTCACACGCATTCTTTTACACTCTAATGTGCCGAAATAGAGCGAACAAGAAAAAAAAACTAAAGCTGAGCATTTCTTATGTTGTCATTTTGTGGTGTCATTTTCAAAATGTGTGCAACGCCCTTTACATTATCTTTTTTTATATGGAAATCAATGTCACACAACAAAAAAATATCGGAAATGACAAATGTTACCACCATGATATACTATTGCGATGTCTCAAAATGCCATAGTTTGTACTCGGCTGTGCCAAATCTTATACACCCTTCGCCAATGAACGTATGTATATGAAGTATAGTATATACATATGTACATACATACATTAGTACATCCATACACATTTGTTTTATAAAAAAATGATCTTTGGGTATTTGTCGATTAAAGACTTTGTCGATCAAAGATTTTGTTTTCAATAGATCTTCCTAATATATAAAATATTTTTCATTAAAAGGAAAAGAAAAAAAGTTTTTATTTGGTAACTTTTTGTTTTTTGATTGTTCTGACTTTTAATTCTAATCTATTTATTTATTTATAATGTAAAGTATTTTAATTAGCAAGGAAAAAAACGTATTTTTATTTAGGTTACTTTTTTTTGTATACCTAAAAAAGTCTAAATTTTCCAGCTTAATATATTTCTAATTTTTGATACCAAACTGTTTCTTTATAAAATACAAGGCAAATTCATAAAAGGTATACTCACGTCAAATTTTTGAATTTTATATACTTTGGATGTCAAAAAAAAATGTTGTGGTTTAGAAAAAAAAAGGATTTTTTGACCGTTTTGTTATAAAAATTAATAAACAGAAAAATAAAGATAAAGAAACTTAAAAAAAGTATTTTACATGTCCCCCAAATCATAGTGTTACTGTCCGGAATTGCATTAAGTTGGTATGGGTATTAAAAATATGCTGAAGAAGCCCGAGGAATAAGTTAATACCGAGTATGAACAGCCGGCTGCAACGGTTCTATCCTTGTTGGCTTTAAAACAATTGAAAGCTTCGATACTTTTTGTTATACCTTTTAATAAGGGCCTAAGTGGGTGCAAATCGCTAAGCAGATGGTTTGTAAATCCCTCTATGCAATGGTTGTGGTTTTATGTACACCAGGCAGAGAAATGGATAATAATTTAAAAATAAAACGCATGGAACATTTATCTATAAGTAAGTACACAAAGGCAAAAAGTATCTGATTATATGTATGTGTACATAAACAAATGTATTATGCATTTTCAGTGTTTTAGGTTGTATAGTGTATGGCCTGTAAAATGAGAACAAACTTTGCAATTTCATTTATGGAGAAAGTTGATACAAAATCATTACCATATAGATGCTGAATATAGTACCTATACATACATACATATGTATGTATATAGTTTTAAAAGTGCTTTTTTGATAAAATTCCCTTATGTGTAAAGCCTGGCACTCTGTTCACAATTTCGTGCGAAATGCTGTCAAACTACATATAAAAGTATTTCGTACGAAGTATTTGCGAAATAAATTCGCAAAAGTAGTACTTTGTTCTTGTTGTGAAAAACACGTAATGCCACTTCCACTATGTCGAAAGAAAAACTCTGCGAAAGAAACCTAGTCGCTCGAATTCTAATACATTTTCATTCCACTATGTCGTCATCTTTCTTTCGCTTTTAATTACGTATGTTATTTTTTTGTCTTACGTATTTATAAATTAAAGTAGTGCCAATTTGTATATTTCAAGTATTTCTAGTGATTTTTTAAAACTTACTAACATTTGCATGAAAATAAATACAACCATATTGAACAACGAAAAAGAATTCAACAAAATAGTCGCACAGCAACAGCAAGTTATTGCTGTTTTGCTTTACAACTACATTCGTTTTGTTTAAAATGTGCGAGTACTTTTTATAATGAACATAAAACAATAATCAAAACAAAAGTGTTCAATAATATTTTGATGAATATTTTATGACTTTTCTCTACAAATAAAAAATAAATTGAAGAAATAGGAATACAAAAAAAATATAATGTGATAAATTAATAATTTTACAAACCTTAGTGAATTCTTTGCGAATAAATTTTACTACACGGAAGCAAAATAGCAAGTGAGTGATTTTGACATAGTGTTCGCTTTGTTGACGACTCATTCGAGTTAGTGGTATGAAAATCTGTATGAAAACACTTACGTTTTCTTGCGACTTGTCGCTCGAGTGAATGTTCGTACAGAAGTAAGATAGAGAAATGGAAATAAGTTTTCTTTCGCTTAGAATGCGAATGAAGACCTTCTTTCGAAATAGTGGAAGAGGCAGGTAAAACCATGTCTTTCCATGCAAAATTAGTCTGGCATCATTTTAGTTTAGCTGCGAAACAACATGAGTAGGGCTTTTTTCGCACGGAATTTTGACAATGTTGCATACTTTCAAGCAATAAAAGACAGAAATTTATTTAAAAAAAACGCGAGTTGGGCTACATTTAGTACATGTAAAATTTTTCACGCGAAATAATCAATGGTGCTGAAAATGTTTCACAACTTTGAACAGAGTACCAGCCTTAACACAGAAATATTTTAGTGCAACTTAAAATCCTTTTTTCGCAATTTTTGTTAGATAAATGTGAAGCAAACTTTATTTTTACAAATAAAAAATGCAAGTGATGAACCAAATAATAAATTGTTGTTTAAGTGCGAATACGATGCACAAATTAACAATTTTCTTAACAATTCGTTTTAACACCCATTTCCTGTTGAAAGGGAAAATAAGCTTATTACACACACAAACACAATTATTATTTTTAATTCCTCACGCGCATCCAACACAGTCAAAATACAAAAATTACACAATTAATAAATAGCTTCTTCTTTTTCACAATTTTATGGTTTCAATTTAAATTTAAAAACAATATGTGCTGACAATATACATATGTATGTGTGTATGTAAATAATTTTTGATATCCCAAGTATACAAATGTACAAGAAGCAAAAAATAGTCACCTGAGCCGTCAAGGTCACCTGTTATTAATTCGCCTTGATAAAATATAAATATAAAAAAAAGCGTTGGAAATCCATTTTACGTTAAATTTTTGCCATTCAATTCCATTAAATTTTCAATAAACTCACACTTTTTTTTACTAACACAAACTTTTTAAATTGAAAACTAGAATGCTTTCAAATCCACCTATCCATTTATATGGTAATTTAATTTTGAAATTGACCTGTTGGTCACAGCTCACAATGATTGAAGCTACAATTTGAGTTGTTTCTTTGTCGGCGGCACTTAAAAAATGAAATTGATTATCAATTTGTGTAACAGCTATTAATTTCAAGTAATTTTGACACAAAGGGTAAAGTGAATAATAAAAAAAGAATTTGCTTTTGACTTAAAATCTTTTTTAAAAAACAAAAACCACAAATATATTTTAGGTTTTACCACAAATTTTCAAGTAAAAAGCACTTCACTTTACCCAAAGTATGTGTGATGAAATTGAAAGAGATTTATTGAACGTGTGTCTGCAGCGTTAGGAAAATTTTGTATGAAAAATTTTAAATAAAATACATTTCAAAATTATTTTATATTTTATGAATACGTGGGAAGATATTTACAGTCTTATTTATAAAACTTATTAAGGCTTTACAAAGAGTTTTTAAAACAAAGTCTCATACAAAATTTTCCTTAAAAAGCTTTTAATAATAATTAATAATAAAGAAAATCCATTATTTGACATATTGTCAGAAGTGTACATAAAATAATGGATGTAGAAAAATAAAATGAGTTCACCTGGATATAAATTATTTGCTGGGTTTTGTATCAGTTTCAAAGCCTACTAAGCTTATTTTTTCTTTTGTGATTTTCAAAAGTATTATTATTTTATGAATTCTCATATAGTTTTTGAAAGTCTATGCATAAAGTAAGAGGTTTGTGACTGTTTAAAATTTGTGGTTAAAGTCTACTGATGATTTGGTTCAAGCGCCAATGAAATACGTATATAGACATGCTAAACTACCAGCAAATAAATTTCAATAATTAATAATTTTTATAAATAAATAATAATTTGATTTACTTACTCTTATTTACAGCAAAAAGTGTAAATTTCCCAACCCTAGAGTCCGGCTTTTAGATTTTTTTTTCATTTCGTATACTAATCTGTGTCTTTTAAAATTATAAAATATGTTTAATTTTTAGAGAAAAGAAAAAAATTAATATATAGTATATATATTATATCCTGTAATTCCTAGAAGGAACATAGGGCGACAAACAAAGTACAAGCTACATATTTATATGAAATTTTTACACAAGATAAAATACGAATTGCTGAATTATTTTGCATTATTAAATTTAAAAAGAAGGATTTTTTGAGTTATGACACTATTGAAGTATGTGAGCGATATAAAAAGTTTAAATATTTTGCACTATTTGTCGGATGTGGAACTTTTTTTAAGAAACAACATTTTTTTTAAATATTTCATCTCGCATATGTTTGGTTGAAAGAATGAATATTTTCAGACCCGTTAGGCCAAGGTAAAACTATGTTTTCTCGAACTCCATATTTGAAAAATATTTTTTAGTATTTTGTAAAATATTGAATGTATTTTAAAATTTGAAACGAACGATCTATTTTTTTTTTCATCACATGCCGAGCCAAAAAAAAACTCAGTGAGATGATTAAAATGTATACAACACTTTTCTTTTATTACACATAATTTGTAAACATAAATAGTTAGAGAAAAAAAAGCAATTTAATGGTTATTGGCTTTATTGTTGAACAATTTTTGTTAATTTTTAATTTGGTTTTTTTTTTTGTTAAGTTTTCTTTAACTTCAAAAAAATTACGAAAACATAAACACTCACTAAAAATACACACAAATTTTAACAAAAAAAAAACTGCTTCATGGGTTCATCAGACCAGAGATTTCTATAAAATTTTTGATCGTGTTGAAAAAAATTCAAAACGCCTTTAAATTTTGCTATTTTATATTTATGCAACATGCAATTTTAGCATCAACTGCATTTAGTGGATGCTTTAGACGGCAGCAGCAGCAGTAGTAGTAGTAGAAACAGCATGTTGCAATTACTGATGCTGCTGGAAAAGTGCACGCAGCTTTGAAAACCAACTTGTAGGAGAAATATTCATATTCAGATGCACAAGAATAAACTTGCACTTGTATATTTACTCATTGAAATGAAAACGATATGTGTTTATATATCTTTTTTTTTTTAATATTTTTTTATTATTATTGTGCGGTGTAATTCATACTTCAGAGTAAGTAAAACTCTTTGAAAAGGAAAATTTAATCCAATGCCGACCGCTGTACATTGGCTTGTATTTTATTAAAATTTAGGTAAAAATTAAAAACTACACTCAAAAAAGTTTTACATTAACTGTTTGTAGTTGTTTCAGAAGTTTACTGTAAAGTCAAACTCAAATGAAAATGCAGTTGTCCTACGAAAAAAATTATAGTTTAACTTTTTATTAGGGAAGTAACGAATACCAGTTTAACGAATGCGAATGCGAAAACGAATAATGCATTTGAATTTTTGCGAAAGCGAATGCGAATGCAAAAGCGAATGCAAATACTTAAAATACGATAAAAATCACATGAAACTTAATTTTTTTATAAATAGATGCAATACAAATAGCATTTTATTTAAATTGAGTCTTTAATTTAAAAAAAAAAAAATTACAAATCAATCAACCCATTCGTACTTTGGCCCTAAAGCCTGGTACTCTGTTCAACATTTCATGTGAAATGCTGTCAAAATATATATTAAGAAAATTGGAATGAATTGTTCATGAAAAATCTTGGAAAAATAGTACTATTTTCATCTTGGGACAAAAATATATGAAATATATCTTCAACATGCACTTGTTTCGCATGGAATTTACAACAAACAAGGGCTGGTTAATATTGTTAGCATTTAAAATTTTCTGTACGAAGTAATGAATGGTACTCAACATTTTTCCAAAGGTTTGAACAGACTACAAAACAGCTAGATTGTGGATTCATCATGATAATTATCATTTATAGAAAAGTTTTCCGCTAAAATTTTAAAGCTTTGTTTGGAATCGTAAACTATTTTCGTAAAAGAAGTACAAATTTTGTTGTCTTTAGTATTCGCTTGAAATATTCGCATACAGTTTAGTGAATGCAAATGCGAATGCAAATAGCAAAACTAAGCGAATCATTTGCGAATGCGACAACGAATCGACAACGTTCGACTTGTCGCACACTTACTTTTGAAACAACAACAAAATATTAAAATTCGTTTTTGTTTTGAATGTAAGTGTGCGACAAGTCGAACGTTGTCGACATCGTGGGTTTGGCCCTTTAAGTTCATGCCAATACTCAAATATATTCATATTGCCCTAAAATTAATCCTTATAGTTTTGGGTTCGTGAAAAGAGCCAACTTTCTATCCAAAATTTAGTCCTTTTTTAACAGTTTTCTTTTATGAAAATTTTCAAATTTGAATTTGCTAGTCTGTTAGTATTTTATTAGTGATATTAGTGAATTACATAAAGTATTGGTTAGAGCGAGATGGATGTAAGCTAGCATAGCTTTAAAAATTCACTTTTGACTTCCAATTATAAATTCAATATATCTGCGGTTTCCACGAATAACAGCGCATGTCCAAAAATCGAATTTTTTCCTTAGAGCAAAAAAAAAAGTTCTCTTTGAAGCTTATTTAAAAAAAAAAGGTAATAGTTGTGTTGTTGTTTAAGAAAAATATGATGTACATTAAGGATGGAATAATAGTGAATCACTTTTGGATACGCTAGGACCCCTTATTTTTTAAATTTTAGAAAAAAATACATGGGCCAAAAAATTAGGGAGTAAAGGGTCTTCAACTGTAAAAAACTTAGGGAAAAACGAAACAAAATCCAGAAAAAGCTTCACAACT